>CM059287.1:17523496-17560996 GCA_030347295.1 Setipinna tenuifilis | reverse complement strand
TGTCACAGACTGGATGAAGCCTAAATTGAAGGTCCCGGGCGCAGCCATCTTTGCCAATTCAATCTAGGAATTGTATGAGGTCTAAACTAATGGATTCTAAAACAGTCACCCCCCCTTAGAGTTATGATGGACACGAAAACTACCCAAACACACCAAAACCTTTTTTTTTTTGAACCAGGCTGAAAATACATTTATTTTTGCTGTAAAAATTGGCTTTTTAACATGGGAGTCGAAGTGGCTCGCTTCTGAAGCCAGCCTCCAATGGACATGTGAGGTATTGCAGCTTTAGAACGTTAAGTTTTTGCTTCATTCTTTAGCCTGGGACGTTGCCACTTGCTCTAAGCTTACATCAACTAACAGCACTTAGAACAGTAGGTAGGTTAAAAAGGGATCTTAATTGCTTTTTCAGGATTTCCTTTGTCTGTGATGTGTCATGTTACCTCTCTACATTGTTGTACACAACCAACCAAACACTGACCAGTTAGTAGACTTAAATAAACATTTTGTCATTTTGTCACATCTGTATAATGTACTATGCTCCAAAAACATTCAATTCCACACTAGTTGAAGGGGCCTTTGTAAAACAGCACACCATGATCCAGCTGTGTACCCCAGGCTTTCCTCCGAGAGTTGCTGGCCCAGCAGCTTTTCCTCTGGATATCCTGTCTTTGGGGTGGTGGGGGGGACTGGAAGGGTGGGGCCGGGGGCCTCCCAGTTGTAGCGCCTCAGATTCGCTGCCCCCTGGGTTCTCTGTTCCTTTTAGTCTTCGGCCAGCTCTTTTTAAGTTAGTTTTCTTGTCTAGGGTTCATCTGCGGTACAGCCTGACTCCGGATACAGTTACGGGCCATATAGTGGATGGAATACATGAATCTGTTATTTTTTAAGTGGTTGTTCTAGACCCTGGGGCATTTGCATCTTTTTTTTTTTTTTAAACCATTATGCCTTCACCCTGCACGTTTTGACCTTCTCCACCATCTGTCATACAGTAAAGCAATGTCAGTTTGCATGTGGTCTCATGGTTTGTCCTAGGCTTGACAGTGGTGCGGATAACTTGATCTGGCTGTGTGCGTGTGTGTGTGTGTGTGTGTGTGTCTGTGTGTGTGTGTGTGTGTGTCTGTGTGTGTCTGTGTGTGATCTGTCTTTAGCTATAATCTGGAGAGCGGCATCTGGAACACCGTGCCCATCAGCAGCGGACCCCTGCCGAGATATGGCCACTCCCTCGCCCTGTACCAGGTACGTGCCCAGTACATCTTTTTTCGACTTTCACAGGGTAAGAGATGCCATTGGGCATTTGGCCACTGGGCATTTGAAATGCGTAAGATGAAAGGAGGCGCTATAATATGCTCACAAGTCTACACAGACATCACTGTTCCTTGAACAGTGTCTTTTTTTTTTATGGTATCAACAAAGTCACCTGTGACCTGAGGGACAGTGAAATGAAGTGTAAACCAATTTTTTTTCTTCTGACCACTTGAAGTAATGGAACTGACCTCTTGGTAACCTAGTTCCTGCAAGTATTCCGAGTGAGTGCCAAGCTATTGCGGTCATCTGAGTCATGGAACCGTGGTTTACGCAAGTCCTCACTATCAGACCCACAAAAAGCTGAAGCGCTACACATTTTCCCGTCCCTCTTCCCTCTCCCTTCTTTGACCCTTATTGCGGTCATGTGAACACTGTGTTTTATTTACTTTTTGTACCCCTTTGCTGTGCGTGTACATTAATACAGGGCCAGGTTTGTAGGGGGGTCACTTGTGGGACATAATTGGTGCTGAGTGGCTGTGTGCAGAGAGAGTAGCCAAAGTTCTCACAACTGCCACAGATGGACCTGTAGGCAGCGGGTGACATTATCCTGTCGTTCCTCCTGTAATTGGCCGTGCGGTGTGCACACTTTCGGTGCTGAGAAGATGGCTGCTCAGCAGTTATTGTGTCAGGGGAGCGATGAAGTCGTTCTCAAAGTTAGTTGAATTAACATGTCATCTTTTGCATATAATGGACTGCTGACAGTGCTGTGCTGGGGGCCGGAGTGGAGCTGAACGGAATATTATAAGCGGTGGAGGCTAACTAGGCACTCTGCTTGACTTCCTACTAGCAGAAATGACATTCTATACTCCCTGAGAGGTATAATGGAGCAGCCACTTAGCGTCGGAATACCGGGTCAGAATCTTGAGTAGGTCCTCCTACTGCAAATAGGTCTCCCATCTCGGGAACATGGCTTCAAGCAAGGCATCGGCAAAAGCGAGGAGATTAGCAGTGTATGTTTGGATATATATAGACCACCTCTAACAACAGCCTGTTCATACCTGTATATGTAATGTTAACAAAAACTATAGATGCGGTTTTGAGTTCTGTAACCCCTTTAAGACAAATTACGTAGATCTTGTAATGTTTATACCAGTGAAAGTATTCAGGATTGTGATCAGTAATCTGATGTTATGTTGTAGCTGTCACTCAAAACGTATTGACAGAAACCAAATACAAATTTTGTACTTTAGTTGTAAACATCTGTGATGTGACCTTGTAACCTAACAAATAGCAGCCATCTTGTGTGGTAATGTCTCACAAAAAATTCAAGAACAGACAATGGCTAAAACTGTCATTAACATGTCATTAACAGTGCACTCCTCAGTAGTGATAGTCCTCCGCAGACAAACACACACAGACAAACACAGACAAACACACACACACACAAATACACACACAAGGCAATCTGCCTCTAGCAGGAAGCTGACCAATCAAAAGGCCCGTTTGCCCAGAGAGAGAGAGAGCACTTTTTTTACCTGAGTGTCCCACCAGTAATTAGCCACTCACTCTCTCAGCCACTTGGAACACTCTCACGTCACAAACGCCTCGAGGAGAGTGGACCTGGATCAAACAGAAGGGAAACTGGCAGACTCAGAAGGCTCATCCTGACACAAAGGCACAGCCAGCTGGCCTAGGCAAACAGGGACTAGGGGTGGGATCGGGTGGGGTGGAGTGGTGTGGACAGACAATTGATTAGGTGAATCATTTTTGGTACACAGGCTTACTGGAAACAGTGTGCAGTGTGCAAGGTATAAGGTGTTGAGTACTGTGCCGTGGTGTGTTGATTCCCTTCGAACAGCAGGTGGCAGACTTGAGTCAAGAATGATCCTGTTCTGTATCAAACTGTGGTATGGTCTCCTGCTCTGTTGTCATATGGGTCTTTCAGCGCTCTCTATAAATATTCTCTCTGTCTATCTCTGTCTATCTCTCTCTCTCTGTCTCTCTTTCTCTCTCTATCCCTCTCTCTTCTTCTCATCATTTCTTTCTTTGGTAGTCCATTTTTTCTACTTATGTTCTACATGACCTAAGATAATCTCTCTCCTACTGTCTCACATCTGACTTTTAAACACCTTTGACTTTTTCGGTTTCCTGTAATGTCTCTCTTTCTCTCCCTCTCTCTCTCTCTCCTCTATCCCTCCATGTCTAGGATGACATCTACATGTTTGGCGGCAAGCTGGAAATGGGCTCGGGCAACGTGACTGATGAGCTTTGGGTCTTCAACATCCTAAGTCGGACGTGGTCCCAGAGGACGCCAGCCACGCAGGCACACACGGGACAGGTGTTTGCTGTGGAGGGCCACTCGGCACACGTGGCGGAGCTGGACAACAGCGACCCGGTCATGGTGGTCATCTTCGGCTACTCGTCCATCTACAGCTACATGAGCAACGTGCAGGAGTATAACATCAGTGAGTGTTGGGTCAGGCTTGGTCGCTGTGTAGTATCGTGGGGGCTCGTCCGGGATCAGATGCGTGGGGGCGAGCAGGCAGGCTCAGGGGCCCCCATGAATCCCCAGCAGTCTGTCCACAGCTCGCTACACTGGCATGGTCGCAGATTTTTTAACATGCCTCTGCAATTTTTTGCACTTAGAGTGAGCACGATGCTGATGCGGCGTGTTTTTGCCATCTGCTATGATGGATAGGGGATAAGGGGAAACCTTTTTAACACGTCACCTTTGCACAATTTCTAATTTATCTCATGCTACACAAGCCAAAATAATACTCGCAGAGCTGCAGCATTCGTTCCGATCACAGCTCGTGTAAACTGAGCTTGTTCTGCAACAGGGACTGTTTACGTGATTTATTTTTTGGGCTCATAGACTGCCATCTCATACTATAGTTTTATGGTTCAGTACAGCCTGACTCATGTTTTCTTCTCAACACTAGATGGCGCTAATGTCTTAATAGGACGTGGACCATGTCCAGTTAAAAGCCCAGTGCGGTGTTTGGGGTTGGGTAGGTGGGGTGGAGAGGGGAGGGGGTGAGGAGTCAATTAAAAGCAGGGCCAAGCTGGAGTGGCTGTCAGAAGGGATTGTTTTTAACCTTGAGCCGTGATCTTTGGACCTCGCTCTGATTGCTTGCCTGCCGCTCATCTTCCTCTCTTTCTTTCTCTCTCTCTCTCTTTCTCTCTCTCTCTCTTCACCACTTGTTTTGCTCTTGTGCTTTCTTCACTTTCACACTCACAGGCTCTTTTTCTCTCGCTTGCCTGCTTGCTCCCGTTGTGTGAGTCACAGGCTTATGGAGGACTCATACTCCTTATGTAAATAATGTGTTTTTAAAAAGAGTCCATTTTGGTGGAGGACTGCAAAGCATTTTTTTTTTTTATCCAAGATGGGGGGCACACAATCTCTTTTAGCTGTGGTCTGGAACAGTGATATTACAAAGTGCCCACAAGTGGTTTTCAGAGGATTTCAATCCCTATGAGTAAAAATGTGGAACCAATTTGTAAGCTGTGGGCGAGTTGGCTGTAACTGCTAATATGACATAAGCCTTCATGGTCATTTCAAATGGTGATATGGCGGGCCGGGTGGGCAGTGAGACCTGCATGTGAAAGTGGCTGGCTTAAACAAACTTTAACAACACGAGTTGGAAGATGTATTTGCCTGGGTGGTTTGTGTCCATGAACAGCTGTTCGAAGGTCTCCAATTTGAAATGAATTATTTGTTGAGGGACCTTGATTGTGCTTCGCTGTGCGAGTTGTCGCATTCCTTTAAATGATGACTGGTCTGTTTGTATGCTCTCCAGTGCACCTATGTCGCACAGTATTGGGTAGAAATGGATGGCTTCATCCATCTCTCTCTCCCTCTCTCCCCATCTCTCCGTCTCTCCCTCTCTGCGTCTCTCCCTCTCTCTCCCTCTCTCTCCCTCTCTCTCCCTCTCCCTCCCTCTCCCTCCCTCTCCCTCCCTCTCCCTCCCTCTCCCTCCCTCTCCCTCTCCCTCTCCCTCTCCCTCTCCCTCTCTCTCTCTCTCTCTCTCTCTCTTCTCCCCCTGCCTCTCTCTCTCTCTCACCCTCACCCTCACCCATCTCTCTGTCTATCCATCACCCCTCATGCCCTCTCTTCAGGGACGAATGAGTGGCACATTCCGGAGACGCGAGGGGCGATTGCTCTGGGCGGTTATGGCCACAGCAGTGTGTACGACCCCGGCAGCAAGTGCGTGTTTGTCCACGGCGGCTACAAATCCCTGCCCAACAAGAACAACAACAAATACGGCCTAGTGGACGACCTGTACCGCTACGAAGTCCCAACGCGCACATGGTGAGTGCAGACGGACAGATGGACGCTGCTGTTGGCTTGCTAAATAGGCACATGCTTGTCACACACACTTACTAACAAGCACATGCCACAACACACACACACACACACACACACACACACACACACACACTAACAAGCCCATGCCACAACACAAACAAACAGCAAAAGCACATATGGGGATTTGGCACACACAGACAGACATGTTCTCATAAACATTTAACTCAGCAATTACAAACACACACTCCTGACAGAAAGATGCAAACACGACAAACGTACATATGGTGTTGCTGCAGACACACAGATGTGCATACTGTCTCAATGCAAGCTGTTCGCAGATACATATACTGACAACACAGGTACAGATTGACACACACACACCAAAGATCATGTTTGGTAAAGACACACCACACAAACAAGCTGAAAATTGCGAGTGGAAGTATTTTGTCAACCAGTTTTTGAAGACAGGCCACACTGTAATTTCTTTCTCCAAAATGTTTGACTTACAAAAGCAAGAGTCCACAGTGATAATACATTGTTTTAAGACCTGTAATTGGGGTAGTTCTTCTGGTGTTTACCTTTGGGTTTTTTTTTTTCCTTTTTTTTTTTTCCTCCCCTTTCCGGCATATTCCAGGACAATACTAAAGGAGAGCCTATATCCCCGCTACCTGCACTCCTCCGTGCTCCTGGGAGGAACCCTCCTCATCTTCGGCGGGAACACCCACAACGACACATCCCTGAGCAACGGGGCCAAGTGCTTCTCCACCGACTTCCTGGCGTACGATATCGGTATGCCATGCCACACTCCTTTGCCCCCATCATTCCCTGAGGCTCCGATGCCTCGGAACCCGCGGGTGGTCTCTCTCTCTCTCCTTTTCTCTCTCTCTCTCTTTCTCTTTCTCTTTCTCTCTGTTAAAATGTTTGTTTGTCGTAATGTCAAGCTGGCATGAAGGTCGTCCGAGCGAGTGCCCATATCATCTTACAGCTAAGCTTAAATGAGTGGGTGTTCTGTTGAAAAACATCTGTTTTTCAGCGTTTAAAGGAAAGCGAACAGCTTGGTGTTTGTCATGCAACCTTGAAAAGTGATGAAAGAGAGTTTGGTTTCAAACTAGATTTACTGCATAGCGGTGCGTAATATACATTGAGGCATTAAGTGAGGCGATGCTCAAGATTTCCATGAAATAAGAATACATTTTTCATTTCATAGCAAAGTGTAGTATATTAAGTGATTGGATTTCTGGCAAGAAGAGACTAAAGGCTTTTTTGTCTACATAATGAAAATGTCTCTGATTTGTTTGAAATGACATAAATAGCCTGTAAAAGCTATTATGAATAAGCCTGTAAAATTTCATTAGGATTGGACACTCACAAACATGCATTAGCTGTTGAATTTTGATTGGCTGTTGGCAGCCAGTTTTTGTTCAGCAGGCCAAGACGAATTAGGAAATGTGAGCGTGTGTAGCCCAAATGTAGGAATATCAGTTTTTTAAAGTGTTAGTGCAAATTGCTCCTGAGATACTGATAAAGTTTTTACTTAAATTTGGGCCAACAAGTGTGGTAATGAATGTGCAGGGTGAGAAACTGCATAAAGTTTGACCATTTGGACCACAAAGTTCTGGTAAGTTAGGTCCTGTTTCTTGGCTATGAGTGTCACAGTCATAAGATGGCACCACTACACAAATTAACTGTAATGGGGTTGGATGATCTGTCTCCTTGGTGCTACTTGCCATTAAACTATCCATAGGATTTCATACTATTGCCCAAATAGTGGTCTGAGACTAAGCTAAGTCTAGGGCGCGAGCAAGAAGACAAAAACACATCCAGAAGCTTGAGCCTTATGTTTCTAATCAGATGGCTGGGGCTATATGCATTCCAAGCTTCATGTGGATTATTGAAATCTGTTGTAGATAAAATTAGTTGATATGACCAACAGAGAATGAATGAACAACAAAAAAATATGAAGAAAAACATTTGCCTGTCCCCATAATGACAGAGATAGAAAAGAGGAAATGGAGTGTGTTTGTGAAGAAATGGAGTGTTTTTGTTGGTTGGCATTTGCTTCAAATGATGGCCTGTAATTTTATTTGTGATGTTCTAGTAGTGCTGTTGTTGACTCATGTCCTGTTTATTCGTCAAATTCCTCCTTCACTTTGGTGAATTCATGACATTTTGTTCAAAGCAAGGAGTTTGTGTGGGGCGTTAATTAAAAAAAAAAAACGGCATTCAATTCACGCCTTTATCTCCAGAAATACTAGTGCTTTGTAACTCAAAGAGGCTGCATTAGACAGAGCTTTTGTATTTACCTGCCAGACTTTTTTTTTCTTGTTGATGGAGCTTTTACAGGAAGTATTTTTCACTCCTGCCTTTCCTTTTGTTTACTGCTCAGCGTGTGATGAGTGGAAAGTGCTTCCCAAACCGAACCTGCATCGCGACGTGAACCGCTTTGGACACACCGCTGTAACCAGCAACGGGTGAGTGTTTTTGTTACACACACACACACGTGTAGTCCCTATGTCTATGACACCTATTAATGCTAATTTTTCTCAGACACGGAAATTGTGACTTAGTGCCTGGTGCCTTTTTGTTTCTTGCCGTCATTTTGATGATAATTTTTTCGGTATTATTTTAATTCTTTATCAACCCTCCCAGGGAGTGCAATTGAAAATGAGCCTTTTGTTTCCAAATGTGGCACGTAGACAGTGCTGTTAATTAGAGTGCATTGTTCCTGTTGGGGGGAAAAATGGTCTTGAAGCCAAACAAAGCTAAATATTAAAAAAAAAAAAAACCTTAAACTTCCTTGTGTGCTCAGTGAAAACAAAGCACACGGGTTTAATGCAAGTCTGTTTTTCCAAAGCATGCCAACCAATCATCGTGATCAACTAATCATTAAGTCGGAGATTAATGGGATCAATTGTTTAAGCCCTCGGCTGTGTCTCCTTGATTAATAGAATCAATTGTCTTAATGCCGGAAGAGAGAGTATACAGAACTTGTAGTTCCTTGAGAAATGACCTCCAAACCAGTGAAAGCACTCTTAATTTAATCTGGTTAGGGCTTGCTGCCCAGACAAGGATTAAGACTGATCTCAGACAAATTTGTTTTGAATGTGGACCTGATATTGAACCTAGTTAGTTCTCGACTTACCTTACCGGGAACTGGGCTCCTTTGCGCGATGCTAAGTGAATGCAAATATACGGTCAGTGCATGCTGTGCATCGTAAATGTTCTACGGCTAAAAAGGCTGGCTTGATGCGATGTCCTGGCCTAACAATTAGCCACTGCTTGCTTTGCAGTGTCAGTCTTATTGTGTAAGTGGGGGAGCCACATGAGCAGGAGGATAGTTAAATTGTTCAATCAAACCGAACTGTGCTTTACAACAGATTGGAAAGCCCCTCCGCGCTTAAATTTCGAGAAAGGAAAAATGCCCACGAGACACCTGCCAGTGGAAGATTTGTGTGACTATATTAACCTGAAATGGTTGTTATAGCATTCATAAATTAAGACAGAAACGGGTTTCACCCACCAAGCAGTGAAAGGCTCTTTGAACGATCACGCAAAGATTAGCGCTAACAGCATTAACAATGTTGCCGCGACCTTTCCCCTTTTAGGTCCATGCACCACGTATGTGTTTGCCGTCCTCTCAACAAAAATTAGTGTTTTTAAACCTTGCCATAATGTTTCCCTTTTGTATTGTTATATTTATTGTTATGTTTTGTCATCATGTCTTATGTCATATTGTCTTATTGCCTTGTTTATAAGATGTTTAATGTCTACTGTGGGCCTAGGGAGCGCTGCAATTTCAAATTCTGTGTGTGCAACCTGTACATCTGATTTTTAACAATAAAAGCTGACTTTGACTTTGACTTTGTAGGTCCATGTATGTGTTTGGGGGCTTCTCCAGCGTTCTCCTAAACGACGTGCTGGTCTATCGGCCCCCCAACTGCGAGGCCTTCCCGGACGAGAAGCGGTGTGTGAGGGCGGGCCCCGGGGTCCGCTGCGTCTGGAGCAGGGGCCGCTGTGTCTCTTGGGAGCCCGGCCCCTTCAACGGCACCGCGCCCGCACCCTTCTGCCCTCTGAAACCAGGTGAGGATAATACATCTTTACTGTCAAAGGAGCTCAGTCAGTGGCGGTTCTACAGTGTTTTACTCCCCAGGCAAGATCACATGTCAGCCCCGCCCCCCCAGTTCAGTTGATTACAGCTTAGCTCCTTTGACTACCATGACCTGGATGAATAAGAATCTTCAGAGATGAATACATAATAACGTATTGATAGGGTTTGCTTATTTTTTTTTTTTTTAATTTATTTAATCATTCACTCACTCGTTTTAAGAACAGTGGATTGCTTTTAATGCTCTGGTTAACATTTGTGCCTTGTGATCAATGTTGTGTTTAAAGGGTTAGTGTTCACACATGTTTATGATATGCATAAGAAACACACTATGAGTATCCCCTGCAAAGTCAATTTCCAAATTTGTTACCCAGTGTTTTGCTTTGTGTTGCGGAGGGGAAAGGGGGGGGGGGGGGTGTAAATATAAAAAATGAGACACGTCTAAGTGTATACTTAAGGATTTCCCAGCTCCCCTGTCACGATGAGATGAGGGTTTTTTTTTTTTTTTCGTTGACAGATATTTAGGTCACCGCAAAGTTGTGTGGATGGCAGCACATGCAGCGAAGGTGACAGATCCCTCAGTTAACGCTCCCAGTGGTAAAGAGCAGGTGGAGGCTCTCTGTAAACGAAGGATGTGCTCAGTCATCTGGAACAGCAGCACAGGAGGAGACTGAGGCTCAGCCTCGTCCCCCAGCGCTTTCACTGGAGCTGGCCATGAATAAGTGGATGTGTTGCAGCTAAAAATTTGCACGTTCAGGCAGGCAGCTAGTTTTGAAGTCAGTCAGGCTCCATGATGCTGACAGTGAGATTTGAACTCTGCAGCTAATCAAAACACACACTTTGTTCCCTGCTTTTGTTAATTAGCAGAAATGATTTGATTTTTTTTTTTTTTTTTTTTTTGCCTAAGCTACTATGGTTCCATTTATGGACCTAGGACAGCAGTCTTCTTGTTTTTCAATAGCACACTTTTAGAGCACCGTGTGCAAGTAAATAAAAAAAATGTGTTTTAGATTGCAATTGTGTAATATACCTTTAAGGTTTATTTTAGTAAGGGTAACTTTTTGAAATGTAGACTTTTCCAGCCTACTGGTAATAAGACAGGTATTATTTCTGTTTTAAATTTTCACATTTACATTTCACACACGCAATTTCTAAATGAGACAAGTCAGAGAGTTTGAGAGGCTTTATAGGTGGAGCTCATGGCCATGTCAGATGTGTGAATGTGCAACAGCCGGCATGTTTTCAACTAAGGCCTGTGTTTGAGAGGGAGGGTAAGGCAGGGTATGTGTAAAAACACAGAATGCAAGTCAGTGTCCAGTGTGATGCCACTGCAATATGAAGGAATGAGCATCAAATGAATTATATAAAGGAACACTAAGGAAGGCTTTGCAGCTCAAACAACACGTTGAGCCACACAGGTCTCTCTCTCTCTCTCTCTCTCTCTCTCTCTCTCTCTCTCTCTATCTCTCTCTCTCTATCTTTCTCTGTCTTTTCCTATTTCTCTCTCTCTTTTTCTATCTCCCTCTCTCTCATGCCAACCAGTTCCACTCTTTCTGTTTACATCTCTTTTCCTCAGAAGTCTTTTTTTTTCTACTTGTCTTTCTCTGCCTCCATTTCTCACCCTCTTTCATGTTTCATGCCTCCCTGTCTCTCCCTCCCTGCCTCTCTGTCTCTGTCACTCTCTCCATCTTTCCTCCCCTTTTCTGTCTCTCAGCCTTTTTCTCTCCCCATATATTCCTCACCTTTTCTAATGCTCCGCCTCTTTCCCTTTCGTTCTCTCTCTTTCTTTCTCTCTCTCTCTCTGTCCCTCACTTCCTCGCTCTTTCTCTCTCTCTTACTCACTCTCTCACTCTTTCTGTTTTTTCCATCTACCCCCCCCCTCTCCCTCTCTCTCCCTCTCTCTCTCTCTCTCTCTCTCTCTCTCTCTCTCTCTCTCACTCTATCTCTGTCTTTCTCTCTCTCTCTGCTGTTGGGGAAAAGGAGGGAGGTCTGTGGGCAGGCTTTCCCAACAAGTTGGCTGTGGTGGGTGAATTGTTTCCCAGAGTTGTGTCTGCCCTGCTGGGCACTGCCAGGCCCTGTTTGATCTTCATCCGCCTTTCAAAACATAGCCAGGAAATCGCTGGCCAAGCGGTAGTGTACACCCTTTTTACACGCACATACACACACACACGCACGCACACACCGCACACACACACCACACACACACCACACACACACACACACACGTTGTAAACCCCTGCTCATCTGGCGTTGTCTATTGTATATGTGTCTGTGTCTACCTCATGTAGCCACAACATGAAAAAATGCCTAAAGCTTCAGAATTACAGGATTTAAAAAATTCTAACTGGAGGGTGGAGTAGTGCATCTTGGGAAATTTCCTTACCAAAGGCCAGTGGCTCCTCTGTGTATTTGTGTGTGTGTGTGTGTGTGTGTGTGTGTGTGTGTGTGTGTGTGTGCGTGTGTGCGTGCTCATGTCGGTAATAAAGAAAAAGAAGTCAGGGGAAAAAATGATCCCCCTCCATCTCTGTCAAAGAAACTGCAGCGAAGGCAAAATGTGAGGGATAAAAAAGAAAGGAGAGAGGGAAAAAGAGAGAGAGAGAAGGACACGTTAATTATTGAATGAAGTGGCATCTTCTTATCATTTGGGGTGGGGTTGGGTTGGGGGTGGGGGGGGGGGGCGGCACTCTCATTCCCTGTGTAACTCCCCTCGCCTTTGAAGTCTTGTTGATTAGCCATAAACTGGCAACTGGGAGAGTATTCGCAGGGCAAACCCATTTCCTCCGCCTCCATCGCCCTACTTTAACGCACCTTGCCTCCTCGCATAAGCTTTTTATAAAGGGGGAGGAACAAGGAGGCTGATGCATTCGCCACTCAATCTGTTTCGGCCCAGATGCTCAGGCTGTGTTGCCTGTGTTTTTACCACGACGAGACTGTCAGACGCCCGTTTTAAACGGAGGGATATGACAGTCTTTTTCTGTGTGCTTGTTGCGTGTCAGAAGGTGGCATTTCCCTGCACGTGTGTTCTATGTACTTGTGATTAAGTGTGCACGTGTTTCAAGCAAATATAGAGTTCTTTTAATAGTAATTGTACTCTGAGGGGTTTTAAAGTATTCTAATATCGTTTTTTTTTGCCGTCAAGTGTAAAGTTATTGTTAGCCTTTGAGTTGAGGGGGTAAATATGTTTTGCCTTTGAGTTAAACAAGACACTGGAAGGAGCGCACACACACAAACACACACACACACACACACACACACACACACACACACACACACACACACACACACACACACACACACACACACACAGACAAAGACAATCACACACACACACACAGACAAAGACAATCACACACACACACACACACATAGACAAACACACACACACACGCACATAGACAAACACACACACATAGACAAACACACCCACATACAAACAATTTAATAAAGGAAAAATTTCTTCTGTCAAATTCCGTTAGGCTCTGTTTGGGCATTTGGTTGGCTGATTCCTTTTTGCCTGATTCAATTGGGTCCCCTAATGAGTTATGGCCTACGGTGGCTTTCCTTTCAGGTCATGGGCTATAATCGACTTTACACCTTGTTTTGTCTTGTAATGGACGGGGGGGGAGAAAAGAATGCATAGACCCAATGCGACTGGCCGTGTGGCCCTGTTTACCAACGAGCCAGATTTCATTATGGGTTTCCTATTTAACTGTTGATGTAAATGATTTCAGGTAAGTGCTGGGTATGCTTGTGTAGATTGTCGAAGCTGTGCTCTGCTATGCTGTGCCGTGCTGTGCCCAAACCACTGATTTGGAAGATTTGGATGAAAAACAAACAGCGGAATATTTGCGTTTTTTTTTTGTGGAATATTGTGGAATATTTAAGTTTTCTTACCTCAGGTGTTTGCCCCCTCCTGGATGGGTTACATGTCGACTATGTAGATCAGATGCTCTCCGGCTTAATTTTCTATTTGTGCATATTTGCCTTTCTTCCTGTACAAAGCCTTAATTTAACTCTTTTTTTTTTCTTTTTTTCTTACCCTACTTTTCCTCTCTCTCCCTTACCTTTTTGTTTCTCTCCATCATTCTCTTTTACTATGCCTATTCCCATCATTTCTTTCTTCTTTCTGTCTCTTTCTTTCTGTCTCTCTCTCCATCTCTCTCGCTCTCTCCATCTCTCTCTGTCGATGTCTCTCTCTGTCTCTCTCTGTCTCTCTCTGTCTGTCTGTCTCTCTGTGTGTGTCTCTCTCTCTTGCTCCCCCCCCCTCCCTCTCTCTCCCTCTCTCTCCCTCTCTCTCCCTCTCTCTCTCTCTCTCTCTCTCTCTCTCCCTCTCTCTCCCTCTCCCCATTACCTCCCTCAGCCCCCATTGACGAGCGTTGCTACCGCTTCTCTGACTGTGCCAGCTGCACCTCCAACACCAATGGCTGCCAGTGGTGCGACGACAAGAAGTGCATCTCTGCCGGGAGCAACTGCACTGTGGTGAGTCCCAGGGTCCCAGTCTGGGTCAGTCTGTGTGCCAATGTAAAGATGTGGGTCTGCACACTGCCTCGTTTGCTCCAAAAGTTAAACTTTATTACTTAAAATGCAACATTTCGATCCTTGTGGATCTTCATCAGGCATATCAATGCATATGCCTGATGAAGATCCACAAGGATCGAAACGTTGCATTTTAAGTAATAAAGTTTAACTTTTGGAGCAAACGAGGCAGTGTGCAGACCCACATCTTTACATTGTCTGACATTTTTGTCTTGCACCTGCCGACAAACTACTTGGATGTGCGCACCCACTCTCCACTCAGTCTGTGTGCCACTCATACTGTACACACACTCAGTGTTGCACTGTGGTTTTTCATGAAGCCAGTCAAGGGTCAGCCTGTGTGCCTTTTTTTTCCACGAAGCTTGTCGAAAAACAAACTCAAGCATACATTTTTCCCACAGATGTTACATGTTCCTGTGTTCCAAATGCTCAGTCTTCCCAGTGTCCTAAACTACTAACTACTGTAAATTTTTTCATGTACCCATTATGTGGTGTATAAAGCTGGGGGACATTGGACCCTGGGAAACGTGTGAACATAGGAGCCAGGGATGATTGGTCCTTAGAATTGGACCTTAGAACAAGCGAATATAGAAACATAGGGCTGACTCCTCCGAGTTTTATCTTCAGTGTTGAGCTATGGTCAGCTGGGCCTCTTTTTTTTTTCTTCAGCTTGAAGATGTTTCACCTCATATCCTTATGGAAGAGGCTTCAGTTCAGTTCAGAACATGGTTCAACACTTTTTTTATTACCCAGACCTGGATGAATGAGAACCTGGATAAATATATTGCCCTGAAATTGTAGCATGTAATGTCTTAGTTGGGGTAAAGATATCATCTTTGTTTTCTACATTGCCTGTCTTGTAAGTCTCTCATCTTGCTCATCTATGTCTCTGCTCACCTTTGACCTCTCAGCCGGTGAAGAACTTCACCCGGTGCACGCTGAGGAACGAACAGATCTGCGCCAAGCTGGTCAACTGCAAGAGCTGCTCCCTCAACCGCAACTGCCAATGGGACGCCCAGCAGCAGGAGTGCCACGCCCTCCCAGGTGAGCCGAGCGACGCCATTGGCCCCCTCGATTTTTGGCCCACCAATGTTAGCAAGACAAGGTAGACAGGCTTGTTGAAAGTCTAAGGAGACAGGCGTGAGGGAGTTTCACCATGGCCCTTCTCTTTGTTCTGACTGATGGCATCTGATGGAGTGTCAGAGCTGACAAGGCGCTGGCCCAAAGCATCTTGCTCGCACGTCAGAAATTCAGCTGGGCCAAGAGTGCTGACAAGCAGTAGGGATGACGTTAAGGGGGCCAGTTTTGATTTGAATGGTATCGAACGACCTTTTTGTAAGATCCCTTCCAATCCCGTCGCAGCCTGTTTATCTACTCAGACCTTGCAGATATGTTGTCATTTTTTGAAAGTTTGTCTGTGCTCAACTTTGATTGCCTTCATTTTTATTTCTTTTTTTTTGCCTCGTTTCCCCTTCTCATTTTTTGGCTTGTGTTACACACACACACACACACACACACACACACACCTGTGAGGCTCCCTCCCTGTTTGTGTGTGTGTGTGTGTGTGTGTATGTGTGTGTGTGTGTGTGTATGCGTGTATGCGTGTGTGAGAGAGATTTAGCAAAGGATGCCAACACTCCATCCATAATTCAATTCATGAATCACTTCCCTCGAGGTGATGTGGCTACTCTAGAACTGGATATCCGGCCCTTGCGTGTGATCTATTTTTGATGCTCATGACAGAGGCTACACACACACACACACACACACACACACACACACACACACACACACACAAACTAGTCTGCCGTCAACAGAGATGGAAGTGGGTCAGGTAGAATTGTTTTCCTGCAGCACTAAGGCAAATGGCGCCTCAGACTCCGAATATGAAGTTCTGGCGAGGCGCGATGGACTCTGATGGAGTCTGAGGCCCTGTGGTTACGGAGAGCTGAGATTGGGCTGAGCCATATTATACCTTTGGATATTTCTCAGGATTTTGTTTATTATTATTATTGTTATTATTATTATTATATATTTTCATTATTATTTTGTATTTTTATTTACTTGCCTCAGCACTGCTCACGTAAACACAGCTGCCTGTACTGCATTTTAATCTTTAGTTCGCCCCCTCAAAGGGCAGAGCTTTATTTGCTGCACACAGTATTCAGCCCCCACAGACCACACACACACACACACATATACACACACAGATCACACAGACCACACATGCACACGCAGGCACACACACGTAGGCACATACACACGCCATATATAAGAGCACAGGCCGCAAACATAAAAAGTCACATAAAAAACGCACGCATGCATGCTCAGCTTATCAACATGCACATATGGTTACGCATATTCATAAGTCATTTAAAACACACACACACACACACACACACACACATTCACAAGCTTCAGAAGCAAACACACATCAAACACACACATGCATATACCTCTTCTTAACATGTGCATAAGTATATTCATAACCCATTGAAAACACACACACACACACACACACACACACACACACAGACACACACACACAGACACACACACACACAGACACACACACACACAGACACACACACACACAGACCCACACACACACAGACCCACACACACACAGACACACACACACACACACACACACACACGCACGCACACACACACACACACACGCAAGCAGGCTGACTCCTCTGCAGGCCTCTCCCTCTCACTCATAAGATGAGAATCGCAGGGGTTGTTTGTATTGCTCCAAGCCGTTAGCGCTATGCAAATGCATTTTTTTATAGGCCACCGAGACACCAGCCAGTGGGGTGGGTTTTTAATGGAGAAAGTGCTCTTAAAAAACACACACTTTATATATTTATTTTATTTATTTAATTAGTTTTTAAAGAAATCTCACCATGCTGAGCAACTTCCGCTGTGCCGAACTGAACCCCAGACCAGGAAGTGGGGACGGGCTGATGTATGCGTGACCTTGAGGCCTATCACTGGGGGGGTGGTGGCGGTGGTGGTGGGAGTGTGTGTGGGGGGTGGGGGGGGGGGGGGGGGGGGGGGGGGGCTGGTGGGCAGGCACTCCTCGGGGGGGGCTCACTTAATATAACCACACTATCCTTATATACCCTTTCTCTGTCTCTGTCTCTCTCTGCCCCTCCTCTGTCTATCTCTCTCTATCTCTCCATCTTTCTCCATCTCTCTCTTTCTCTGTCTGTCTGTCTGTCTGTCTGTGTGTGTGTGTCTCTCTCTCTCTGTCTCTCTTTGTCTCCCCCACCCTGTCTCTCCCTGTTTCTCACTATCTCCATCTCTCTCTCTCTGTCTGTATCTGTCTGTCTGCCTATCTATCTATCTATCTATCTATCTATCTATCTATCTATCTGTCTATCTGTCTATCTGTCTGTCTGTCTGTCTGTCTGTCTGTCTGTCTGTCTGTCTGTCCACCTGTCTTTCTTTCTTTCTTTCTTTCTGTCATCCTTTCTTCCTTCCTTCCCCCTGTGCAGCCCAGCTGTGTGGCGAGGGCTGGAGCCATGTGGGGGAGGTGTGTCTGCGCATCAACTCGAGCCGCGAGAGCTACGACAACGCCCAGCACTACTGCAAGAACCTGGACGGCAGCATCGCCTCGCTCACCAAGGCCAAGCAGGTGGACTTCGTCCTGGAGGAGCTGCAGAAGTACCAGCTGCAGGAGAAGGTGTGTATGCGCATGTGTGTGCGCTTTGCAGTCTGTGTGTGTGTGTGCGCATGTATTTCGTCCAGGATTTACATCAGTGTAGGAACGTCTCAATGCCCAATGTACGCGCGCACGCACACACACACACACACACACACACACGTGTAGATGTGTCGGTACCTGTATCAACGTAGATGTGTTGGTACTTCTATCTGTCCAAGTGTGTATACTAAAGTGTGTGTGTGTGTGTGTTTGTGTGTGTGTATGTCTATGTCTAGCTATTATAGTATATCTTTGTGAGTTTGTGTATGAAGTTGTGTGTCTGTGTCTGTACTAATGTGTGAGTGTGTGTTTTTGTGTTTCTGGCTGTTGGAGTGTCTGTGCATGTGTGTGTATGAGGCTATGTGTGTATATATGTGTATATACTGTATGTGTGTGTGTTAATGTGAGCACTAGATGTACATTTCCTTGTCCGTGTCCTGTTTCTCTGTATGGGTGTGTGACTGTGTGAACACTCACTGTGACGTGTGTGAGGTAGAGTAGAGTAGAGTAGAAAGAAGACTAGATGGATGACTTCCTGTCTCAGTGGGAGTGCACTGGGCCCCGTGGGGTGGTGTGTTTTAGTTTGTTTAACAGTCTGTCTGCCCGACCGTGTGTTATCTGTTCTATCCATCTACCCGTCAGAGTGTGATAGTGAACAGCTACTCTGCTCCCTCGAGTCCCCCACACCCCTCTCCAACACACACACACACACACACACACACACACACACTCACACACACCTGCTTATGTAGGAGGATGTCTTTCATCTGTAGCAGTTCATTCTTTCTCAACCCCATCCCCAAGTGACACTTGTTCCTGGGATGGTCTGGACTTTTCTAAACTAATCCACCTACCTCCGTGTGTGTGTGTGTGTGTGTGTGTGTGTGTGTGTGTGTGTGTGTGTGTGTGTGTGTGTGTGTGTGTGTGTGTGTGTGTGTGTGTGTGTGTGTGTGTGTGTGTGTGTGTGTGTGTGTGTGTGTGTGTGTGTGTGTCCACCTTGCTTGACCTTGTGGTTTCCTATGGAATGTCCGGCACTCTAACCCGTTGGTTTATTTACATGTCTTCCCACTCTGTGTTTCTCATATGTCATATATCATATCCCAAATGGCTTTCTTGGTGTAATGGTATCTCTCACTAGAGGAGACGGCCATGTGTTAACAATGTGTTTCCTCTGTACCTTTCTTTCTACCATTTTTTCTCGGCCTTTCTTTGTCTGTCTGTCTGTCTGTCTGTTTTATTCTATTCTAATCCTGTCTGTCTGAATTTCTTTTATATAGACACATTAAATGATGAACGGTGTGGTGAGCACTTTAAATGTCACTGTACCTGTGACAATGGCAATAACAAGATGTTCTGTCTCTTCTCTTCTCTTCTCTTCTCTTCTCTTCTCTTCTCTTCTTGTCTGTCTGTCTGTAGAAGCTGTCTCCATGGGTGGGTCTGCGCAAGATCAACGTGTCGTACTGGGCGTGGGAGAACACGGCACCCTTCACCAACACCTCGCTGCAGTGGCTGGCGGGCGAGCCCAGCGACTCGGGCTTCTGCGCCTACCTGGAGCTGAGCGACAGCACGGGCCTCAAGGCCAACGCCTGCACCGCCACCACCGACGGACTCATCTGCGAGAAGCCTGTCGGTAAGTCATGGCGAGAGAAAGAGATAGAGGAAGTGAGAGTGGGGGAGAGAAAGAGAGAGAGAGAGAGAAAGTGAGTGAGTGTAACTAGCTAGTTATAGAAAATTAGCTTTGGTTACCTGGAGCTGAGCGATAACTATGGTACTCAAGGCCAACGCCTGCACCGCCACCACCGACGGACTCATCTGCGAGAAGCCTGTCGGTAAGTCATGGCGAGAGAAAGAGAGAGAGAGTGGGGGAGAGAAAGAGAGAAAGTGAGTGAGTGTAGCTAGCAGTTATAGAAAGTTAGCTTTGGTTACCTGGAGCTGAGCGATAACTATGGTACTCAAGGCCAACGCCTGCACCACCACCACCACCGACGGACTCATCTGCGAGAAGCCTGTCGGTGAGTAACGCCAAGAGGAAGAGATAGAGAGAGACAGTGAGGAAGAGTGGGGAAAAGAAAGAGAAACAAAGTGAGTGAGTGTACCTAGTAGTAACAGAAAGTTAGCTTTGGTTACCTGGAGCTGAGCGACAGCACGGGCCTCAAGGCCAACGCCTGCACTACCACCACTGACGGACTCATCTGCGAGAAGCCTGTCGATAAGTCACGGCAAGAGAGAGAGATAGATGGAGCCAGAGCACACGGTTGAGAGGGAGTTTCCATTAGCAGTAAAAGAGAGAGAGTGATTGAGTGTAACTAGCAGTAATAGAAAGTTAGCTTTGGTTACCTGGAGCTGAGCGACAGCTACAGCCTCAAGAGAGTTTCCACTAGCAATAAAAGAGAGTGTTTCAGCTACTAATAACAAAGCGAGGGAGAGCTTTAACTATCAGTAAGAGAGTAAAGAGTGTGTTTCAACTAGCAATAACAAAGAGAGTTTCATCTTGCAGTAAAAGAGAGTGTGTGTTTTAACTAGCAAAAACAGAGAGATCGAGAGTTTCAGCTAGCAATTAGAGAGTAGAAAAAGAGAGAGTGGGAGGAGAGAAATAGAGTTTAGTTTAGTTTAGTTTAATCTTTATTTGACAGGGACAGTGCACAACATATAATTGAGCCAGATTGTAGCCACAAGGCTAATTTTCATCTGTAGTCCCTGGACAGGAATTGATGTTACAGAAGGATTAAAAGATTAGCATTAATAATAGATAAAAGTAGTGTCTGGTACAGAGAAAGAGTGAGTGAGTGTAATTAGCAGTAATAGAAAGTTAGCTTTGATTACCTGCAGCTAAACAACAGCACGGGCCTCAAGGCCAACGCTTGCACTGCCACCATCGATGGACTCATCTGCATTAAGCCCGTTGGCGAGTCACGCCAAGAGAGACAAAGACCGACAGATTTTCGAGATTTTAAAATTCATCTTCATTACAAACTATGACAGTACTTTAGTCAATTAGTACGTGCAAAATCCTTGGGGTGAATAAAAAAAGTCAGTAGCACATGAAGGCATCAGAATGAAACTGAGTACCTATATAAATAAAGATAAATACCTTTTCTACAGGAATGCAGCGAGAGAGAGTGAGATGAAGCGAGAGAGAAAGAGGCTAAGGAAGAGAGAGAGGGAAGGAGGGAGGGAGAGAGAAAGAGAAAGAGAGGGAGAAGGAGTTTTAACTAGCTATGAGAGGGAGAGAAATTGAACTAACAATAACAGAGAGAGCTTTAACTAGCAATAACAGAAAGAGAAAGAGAAAAAGGCGAACGGCCAACACAGATGGGGCTTGTTTTACGATACCCTGCAACACTGATTTTGTATATGTCTGTGTGTGTGTGTTGTTTAGTCTAGTCCAGGTGTATTTGTGTTTTTTTGGCCTCTCCAGTCTCCAGCTCTTCTGATCCTAGTTGTTGGCTTTTTTTTAAGAAAAAAAAGACAAATACTCATCGAGTGAGCTCTACCCCAGAACAAGTTGTTCATCTTTGCACTCCCCCTCCCTCTCCCCCATTTGTTTTGCTCTTTTGCTTTTTTAACGGTCTTCATTATTTGTTTTTTTTTGTTCTCCTCTCGCTCGCTCTCTCTCTCCCCCTCTCTCCCTCTCTCAGGCTTTTTAGTTTCTCAGTGGTGTTTTATCTTCCGTTTTCTCGGCCAACTCTCCTCTCCCGTGCTTTGACAACTCATTTTCCCTTCGGCCTTCCCTCCCTTCCACCCTCCCTTCCTTCCTCCCTTCCTCCCTGCTTTATCTTCTTATTCTCACCATTTTCTGTAAAAAGTAACACCCGATGTAATGCCTACGAGGCAAAGAGGAGAGGAGAAGACTGTTTTTCAGGCCCAAGGTGAACGAAGCTGCAACCCTAGCCCTGCACAGCTAGCATGCGTGCGTGCGTGCATCTGCCTGTGTGTGTGCGTGTGTGTGTGTGCGTGTGTGTGTGTGCGTGTGTGTGTGTGCGTGTGTGTGTGCGTGTGCGTGTGTGTGTGTGTGTGTGTGTGTGCGTGTGTGCGTGCGTGTGTGCGTGCGTGTGTATGCGTGTGTGTGTATGCGTGTGTGCATGCGTCTGTATGTGTGTGTGCGTGCGTGTGTATGCGTGCACCTGTGCGCGTGTGTGTGTGTGTGTGTGTGTTCACGTGTGTGTGTGTGTGTGTGTGTGTGTGTGTGTGTGTGTGTGTGTGTGCAGGTAAATCTTGTGATCCTTTAAATCAGCCTCCTCTTCACCAGCTGCTGAATGAGTGCAGAGTGCCTCTCTGAGCCGTCCGTCTCTCACACACACACACACACACACACACACACACACACACACACACACACACACACACACACTCACCCACCAGGCAGCGACGCGCTTCATCACACCCCATCACACCCCGTCACACGCCTGCAGTCACTCTGCCACTCCCTGGATACGCTCCGCGTCGCTTTGTCTTCGTCTTTCTTCCTGTGTCTTTTCTTTTATTCTTTCTTTCTTTTATTCTTTATTTCTTTCTTTCATAAGTTCATAATCTTAATTATTTTTTTGTTTTTCGTCATCCTCGTTTTCTTTCTTTCTTTCTTTCTTTACTGTGGCAGTGGCACTCCAACAGCCATTCAGCCACATAAATAGGAACCCTGTTCCACACTTGCTCTCTTTCTCTCTGCCTCTCTCTCTTTCTCTGCCCCCCCCCCCTCTCTCTCTCACTCTCACTCTCAATTTCACTCTCACTTTCTCTCACTCTCACTTTCTCTCTTCCTCCCTCTTTCACTCCCTCACTCTCTTTCTCTCTTCCTTCCACCATCTCTCTCTCTCTCCCACTCTCTCTCTCTCTCTCTCTCCCACTCTCTCTCCCCCCCCCCTCTCTCTCACTCTCTCTGTGACTCTACCTCCATTCCTCCATCTTGAGGGTGCTAACACCACTCTGTGTGTGTGTGTGTGTGTGTGTGTGTGTGTGTGTGTGTGTGTGTGTGTGTGTGTGTGTTCTGCGCCCCTGCAGTGAGCCCCAATCAGAATGCGCGCTCCTGCAAGAAGCCCTGCTCGCTGCGCACCAGCTGCGGCAACTGCACCACCACCACCATGGAGTGCATGTGGTGCGCCAGCACCAAGCGCTGCGTGGACTCCAACGCCTACGTCATCTCCTTCCCCTACGGACAGTGCCTGGAGTGGCAGACCGGAGAGTGTGTGTGTAAGTACTAGCACCCCCAAGTTAATCTTTGTGTGTGTAGTGTGTAGTGTAGTGTGTGTGTGTACTGCTGGGTTTGTGTGGTCATATTTTACCAAGCATGTGTGTGTGTGTGTGTGTGTGTGTGTGTGTGTGTACTGCTGGGTTTGTGTGGTCGTATTTTACCAAGCGTGAGTGTGTAAGTGTTCACCAAGCATGTGTGTGTTTGTGTGTGTGTGTGTGTACACCGGTGAGTTTGTGTGAAAGTAACTCACCAGGCATCTGTGGGAATCTACTGTGTGTGTGTGTGTGTGTGCTGCCCGAGGTAACCCACCTAGTGTGATTGTGTGTGTAAGTATTCATCAAGGATGTGTGTGTGTGTGTGTGTGTGTGTGTGGATATCGGCGACTGTGTGTTTCACCAGGCATCAATGGTAGTGTGCGTGCGTGCATGTGTGTGTGCGTGCGGGTATGGGCGAGTGCGTGTGTGTGTGTGTGTGTATAAGTATTCACCAATCGTCTTGTGTGAGTGTGTGGTTAGTGGTAAGGGTGTGTTTTAAGTACACACTAAGCATTTATATGTGCAAGCATTAACTTGTGTCTGGAAGAGAGAGAGAGAGAGAGACTGGAGACAGGTGAAGGAGGGGGCCTTGGATGCAGAGTGTCTTTAACGCAATGCAACACAAATCTGAGCCACCAGGAGAGGAGAGGAAGAGAAGAGAAGGGATGGGAGGGGAGGGGAGGAGAGAGAGCATAGACTGTATATAAAGCCCCGTTTCCACCAAGCAGTACAGTACAGTTCGGTTCAGTTTGGTTCGCAATTGTTTGTGTCTCCATGGTAAGAATTTTTGAAGCGTACCTAAATAACCGTACCGAACCGTACCATTTTCTGGCACCCTTGTGTTGGGGTACCAGTTTGCGGTACGGTTTAGAGACACGCCCGTTGCTGTGACGACTCTACTCTACCTTTGGCAATGGAAACACAATCCGTACCGAACCGCACAAAAATGTTCTGTACCAAACCGTTAGGTCCCGAACCGAACTGTACTATACTGCTTGGTGAAAACAGGGCTTAAGAGAACTGGACAAACCCTCTGTCTGATGTCACGCATAGACTTTTCTCACAGACTGGACGAAGCTTTAATTGGAAGGTTCCGGGTGCTGCCATTTTTGCCATTTCATTTTGTAAATGTCAGTGTAAATTATCTGGGGAATAAACTAATGGATTGTAAAAAAAAAAAATATCACCCCCCTCAGACCCAAAAACTACTAAAACGTGCCAAAACTGTGTTTGTGAACCAGGCTGTAAATACATTTATTTTTGCTCTGAAACTTGACTTTTTAACATGGGAGTCTATGGGAAGTTGGTTGCTTCTGCAGCCAACCCGTAATGGCCGTGTGAGGTATTGGAACGACAAGGTTTTAGTTTTGGCTTAATTTTGTAGGCTGGAAGACTGCCGCTTGGGGAAGGGGAAAGAGAGGGTTGGGGAGTGGGGATGGGATTGAAAGAAACTGGGTGCCATTGCCAAGGCTATGACTGTGTGTCTGTATGTGAGTGTGTGTGTGTGTGTATGTGTGTGTGCCTGTGCCTGTGTGTGTGTTAGTGTGTGTGTGCCTGTGTATATATGTGAGTGTGTGTGTGTGCATGTGTGTGTGTGTGTGTGTGTTGGGTGTGTGCGTGTCTGTGTTTTGGGACTGTGTTATATGACTTAGTGTGTGTGTGTGTGTGTTCATGTGTGTGTGTGTGTGTGTGTGTGTGTGTTCCTGTGTTTGTTTGTGTGTTTGTCTCTGTATGTGTGTGCATGTATGTATGTTGTGTGTGTGTGTGTTTGTGTGTGTGTTTTGGGAATGTGTGTGTGTGTGTGTCCTCAGTAGGTCTAACGCGTGTGTGCTCCTCTGTGGCTTGGTGTGTTTACCTCATTAGCACTGTTTGGCTCTGCTGCTGTGCTCACATGTGAGTGTGTGTGTGTGCGCGTTGCTTGTGTCCTTGACGGTGCCCGGTGGAGTGTGTGTGTGTGTTGTGTGTGTGTTGTGTGTGTGTTGTGTGTGTGTTGTGTGTGTGTTGTGAGTGTGTTGTGTCTGTGTGTGTGTGTTTGTGTGTGTGTGTGTGTGTGTGTGTGTGCAGCTGTTTGTCAGCGTCTGAATCCTGTCTGAATGCTGACTTGTCAGGCTGGTGTTCCTGTGTATAGGCTGAGTCACCGTGCTTGATGTATATGCAGCTGTCTTGTTTGTGTGCTGCATTTGACTGCTGGGATACAGTCAGGCAGTTAAGTAGAGCCTTTTAAATCTGAGTGAGTGAGTGTGTGTGGTTTTCTGTGTGTGTGTGTGTGTGTGTGTGTGTCTGTGTGTCTGTGTGTTTATGTGGGTGTGCACCTGAGTGTGCAATCAGCGTCTGTGTGTGTTTGTGTTTGTGTGTGTGTGTGTGTGTGTGTGTGTGTGTGTGTGTGTGCGCACAATGTGTGATTTTGCAGCTGTGTGTGTGTGTGTGTGTGTGTGTGTGTGTGTGTGTGTGTGTGTGTGTAAGCGTCTGCGAGAGTGCATCTGCGCCACTCCGGGTCCTCTATACTCATTCGTCCTAGGAGTGGGAAGAATTAAATCAAATGTCATCTCTCGTCTAGTGCCACGCGCCGGCTACGTGTCTGTCTGTCTGTCTGTGAGTGCGTAGTGGTCTGAGAGTCTGTGTGTGTGTGTGTGTGTGTGTGTGCTTGCGTTTGTGTGTGCTTGCGTTTCTGAGCTTGGGTGAGTGTGTGCGCGCAGCTGTGTGTGTGTGTGCGCACATTTGTGTGCATGTGTGTGTGTGTGCATGTGTGTGCGTACATTTGTGTGTATGTGTGTGCGCATATGTGTGTGCGCACATGTGTGTGCGCACATGTGTGTGCGCACATGTGTGTGCGTACATTTGTGTGTGCGTACATTTGTGTGTGTGTGCGCACATTTGTGTGCATGTGTGTGTGTGCATGTGTGTGCGTACATTTGTGTGTGTGTGCGCACATTTGTGTGCATGTGTGTGCATACATTTGTGTGTGTGCATAAATGTATGTGTGTGTGTGTGTGTGTGTGTGTGTGTGTGTGTGTGTGTGTGAGAGTCTTGCGAGTGGTGCCACGTCCCTCCATGGGGAGACTGATGTGGGGAATAATGAGCTGAAATGAGTGCTCCAGCAGAGGGGGATTTTTTTTTTTTTTTTTTTTAAATCTAGGACAGAGATGTAACTCAGGATTGGCAAGCCCCCCACCCCCATCTACCCCCCCCCCACACCCTTCCTCACAATACCCCACCCCAACTCCCCTCCACCCTCTGACATTGACGAATAACACTACGAAAGCCTGCATTGATCTTAGGCCCCGACAACCTCCACCCTCCCCACCCCTCATCACCACCACCCTCACCATCACCACCACTCTCACCCTCACTCTCGCTCTCGCTCTCACCCCTACCCAACCCCTACCCAACCCCTTTCTCTTAGATGAGCTTTGAAAGACTCGCCTTCCATCTACCCACGTGAACTTTTCAATCTCTCTGCGTGTGAATGCTCGACGGGGAGAGAAAAAGAAGAGAGAAAAAGCTGCAGTGCGTCGTGGGAAATGAGAGTAGTCAGCGCCATATGCTCCGCTCTCGTCTCCCCCGTCACCGATGATTGTGCTCCCGCCGTGGCCCGCGCCTGCCGCTCGGCATTCTGGGAAAGCCAATCGGCTGCAGTCGGCTCCCCACGGTTCCAGCGGTGTCATACCCAGCGTTTTGTTTTAGTTTTTTTTAATCTTCAGGCCTCTCCCCCCACCCCCGAGGTTGGCAAAAATATTACTGTCTAAAACCCATGACAGGGATCAGTGTCAATTACATAGGAGTCCTTCCCCACCCTGCCCCCCCCCCTGCCCCTCCACATGCCATGTAGTAGTGGCCTCTTGCTGGGGTAGCGTGTGTTCACCTTCATAGCCAATCAATGCAGTCAGGATTCATCACACCAGATGATACTACCACTACTACTACTACTACTACTACTACTACTACTGATAATAATAATATATCTAGTTATAATAACACTAATACCATTAATATCAGTTCATATCACTTACAGCCTAAACGAATGTGGCTCGTGGGGAGACTCGCACATTTAGCAAATGTTTAAATTGATATGAAGTTCTTCCATCTCTGGGATTTGATTTTCTTTTGATGCTTTCTCTCTTTTGCGACGCTTTCTCTGATTGTCTCCATGTGCTCCTGTGTCGCTGCCGCCTCAGTGACGCTCCCTGGCGTGGTGACGGGTGCTCCATAATGCTCATGCTGATGGAAAACTGATTAAAAATCTTCCCCTCCGACAGGAAGTGGGTGGTGCCGCCGCCAGCGTTGTCGTCGTCGCTGCTTCTAGCTCTCTTTGCCGCCACTGTTGCCGCCACTCTACAAAAGTTGGGAGAATCTCGCCCAAAACCGCCCACCACACCCCCCCACCCCCCTAACCCCCCCACCAACCTGTCATCCCATCAGTCTCTGGCTCATCCCTCCCCAAAAAAAATATCCCCCTTTCTCAGAATTGGAGAAAACCTGTCCCCTCCCATCAGACACTGGCAGTGATTTATCCCCCGTTATTAATACCCCCCCCACCCCCCCTCAACCCCCACCTCCCCATGCCCCACCATGTCGTCGGCTTGTCAAAATGCCAGGGCTTTTCTCGGGTCCCTCTCCGTAGCTGGGAGGGGTTGTGGGTTATCCTCTCCTCTGGGTCCCTGCCAGGCTCTCTCTCTCTCTGTCTGTGTCTGTAGTGGGGATGGGGAATGAATGGAGAACCTGCTCCAGTTGTAAGTGGATCCAAAATGGCTGATGTGTCTGAATCAGATGCTTCTCAGGTTATCAGTTTCATTAATCACATCTGTTTGTTTGTTTGCGTGACATTTTAACTCGTATTCTTACATTTAAGACGTCCAAAAAAAAAGGTCCACTCGTTGTCTTTTATGAGTGGCCTACTGTATGTGTGTGAGGCTGTCCCAAACAGGATCGCTTTAGATATTGAGTTGAGAATCTGAGGCTGAGATAGAGATGTTTTTATGGATGTTGCAAAAAGCGATATTATAGCTTCATTGTTTAACCTGCTAAAAACCTGCTTACTCCCTTTGATTTCCTCCTCTCACAATTGTTACGAAAACAATACAGAACTCCATAAAGACCCTGGGTGACCGATAGAATCAATACTGACAGTGGTATTGAAATAAACTAAATCCATGAAATCTATTGCCATTCTTAGGCTGAAATTCTTCGGTAATCACACTGTGCATATGGTTGTGAGTGTGTAGGAGTTTTTGTTTATGACTGACCCGGCAAAAGACATCTTGTGTGTGCGTGTGTGTGTGTGTGTGTGTGTGTGTGTGTGTGTGTGTGTGTGGAAGAGGAACAAGTGTTCTAAGACAGAATGTGTTTACATGAGTGGGTGGAGGGATCCCGAGGTGTAGGTGATGAAGGTCGGGTGTGTTGTTATGGCAGGATGGCTGTCGTGCATGTGAGTGTGTGTGTGCATGTGATTATGCTTGACTTGCTGCTGTTCCCTGTTTATTTTATGAGCTCCTCGGGAAGGCCTCTCACTAAGTAGCGTGTGTGTGTGTGTGTGTGTGTGTGTGTGTGTGTGTGTGTGTGTGACATGCAGAGTGGAGTGGCATTCCGTGGTTTTGGGGCCACACAAGCTGACATTCTCTTAAATCTTCTGCTGGCTGTTGAAAGTGAAGCCTTGAACTCAAGGTCAAATCCTCTGGCTCTTTTCCTTTCACCTTCTCATTCTGTTCCGTTCTCATCCTTTGTAATCTCTCTCCCTCTCTCTCTCTCTCTTTCTCTTTCTGTCTTTCTTTTTGTCTGTCTGTCTGTCCGTCTCTCTCTCTGTCTCTCTCTCTCTCTCTCGCACACACACTCTTTCACACACACTCTCACTCATACACTCTCACTCTCTCTCTCTCACACACACATACACACACACACACACAGACACACACACACACTCGCACTTGCACACACAGCCATCATGTGGTCTGTTTTACCTTTTTACTCCTTCCCATCTTTGTCTCTGTCTGTCCGATGTTTTTTTTTCTCCTTTCCTCCTTTCTTTGCCAGTTCTATACTGTTTCCTAGAGATTTTTTTATACCTGCATACCCCATAGGCACACGTGTGGCACCATTGGTGCTGCCTGCTACCGTCGGCCATGTTTTTCCTTCTGCGCTCAGAAAAGCAACAGTCATACACACACACCTCCGCGCCAGCAGTGTTAAGCAAGCCCCACGCTGACTAATTGAGCTGCGAACACCGCAAAGTGCTAACACGAAACGATGGACGGTTGGAGGGAGGGAAGGAGGGAGGGAAGGGGAAAAAAAAAAAAACAACAAGCGCCGTAATTTGTACTTCCCCGAACTGCGGGCGCTCGAGAGGGGAGCGGAAACGGTGATTTAGCGCCGCTTTCCCGAGGTCGGCTGATTTAAGGCACTTGTATGTTTGCCTCGGCAAAAGCGTCTGCAGCGTTAGGTTGAGGGGTGCGTGGGGGGGTTGATGGTGATGGTGGGGGTGGGGGTAAGGGTGGGGGGACGAGGGGGTGGGGGTAATGGGGAGGGGGGGGCAAGTAGCAGCTGTAGCAGGCATTTCATTAGAGCGCTGTCGGGCCGGCTAAATTGGCATTGATCTACTAGCCGCCGCGCACCCGCCAACTTGTTTATCAGCGGGGGCCGGACCCTAGGCGGCGCCGCGCCATCCTCTCTCTCTCCCTCCCTCTACCTCTCTCCACTTTCGTCTCTTTCGCTCTCTCTCTCTCTCTCTCTACTGCCATTTCTCTCTCTCCACTTTCCTCTCTCTCTCTCTCTCTCTCTCTCTCTCTCTCTCACCATTTCTCTCTGCATTTGGCTCTCTCGTTCTCTCTCTCTATTTCTCTGCCACCATTTCTCTCTCTCCGTCTTTCTCTCACTATTTCTCTCTGCGCCGTTGTTGCTCTCTCTGCTGCTGTTGCTGTCTCTCTCTCCCTCTCTCTCCCTCTCCCTCTCTCTCTCCCTCCCTCTCCCTCTCTCCCTCTCTCCACCGGCGTCTTTGCTCTCCAGGGCCGCTTGGCGTAAATCTGTTTTTGCCGCATCCACCAGCTGCCGGTCGGCCTGGTGCATTCCTCGCCACTCCGTTGTCATGGTTGCGCCGGTTACTATGCAGCAGTTGGCGGTACAGAAAGTCACTTAGTTGGTTTGGTGTGTGTGTGTGTGATTGTGTTTGTGTGTGTGTGTGTGTGTGTGTGTGTGATGGTTTGTGTGTGTATGTGATGGTTTGTGTGTGTATGTGTGTGTGTGATGGTGTGTGTGTGTGTGTGTGTGTGATGGTTTGTGTGTGTGTGAGAGAGAGAGAGAGGATGCAAGTGATTGACGAGGCAATTCTGACAATTGGCAGACATTTAACAGAAGGGTTTGATGTGAGAGGATTTTCAGAAGAGCTTTAATCTCTGTTCCCTCTTTCTCTTTCGCTTCACTGTCTTCCTTTGTATTGTTTTTTTCCTTTTTACTCTTCTCTTACTCTCTCTTTCTCTCTGTTTCTCTCTTTCTGTCTCCTATTTGAAAGAGTGTAGTCTCATAGGAGAGTTCCACTGACTCTCTCTATCCATCTCTCTCTCTCTCTCTCTCTCTCTCTCTCTCTATCTGTTTCTGTCTCTGTCTCTGTATTTCTCTCTCTTTCTGTTTCCTCTTTGAAAGTGTAATCTCATAGGACAGTTCCACAGACTGTCTCTGTCTGTCTCTCCCTCCCTCTGTCTATCTGTCTCTTTCTCTCTCTGTCTCTCTCTCTCTGTCTCTGTCTATCTCTCTTTCTGCCCCCCCCCTCTCTCTCTCTCTCTCTCTTTCTGTCTCCTCTGTGAAAGAGTGTGGTCTCACAGGAGAGTTCCACTGACAGTTGGGTGAGATAGGGCTTTAATTTTGATTGGTCATGGCGTGCCCCAGCATCGCTCACGCAGACTGCTTCCACTTAAACAATGTTTCAGGGGTCTTTAAAAGTCAAAGCCCCTTTCCCCCTCCCCCCTCCCGTCTCTCATCCACATGCCCATATACCCAAATCAGTCAGAAATTGTATCTTTTTCTTTGTATCTTTTTTTTTTGTATTTGGTTCAGGCCTTAGACAAGGTTAAATAGAGCATGTTGGATGCGCTCTCCTCCTAGTCAGGTAAAACGATAGCAGGTGCCTGTGGTGAGTGGGCATGAGAAAGATCAGTCGGGGGGGTGGTTGTGGGGGTGGGAAGGGGGCAAAGCTGGACCTTGAGCAGATGTGCTGTATGCTGGAGGTTGCCAACAGAGGGAGGGGTGAGAATGAGGGTGGGGTGGGGTGGGGGGTCGGAGAGTGGACTGGAGGTCTTCTGTTGCATCTGCGAGGCTGTAATTGAGAGGGAAGGCTAGAGTTCGGAGGTGGCACGAAAGGTTGATTGGTCCCCTTTGGATCGACGTGGGCGGATTTGTGGTTCCACCTCGTTTTTATCTCCTTTCTCTTTTCTTTTTTTTCTCCCCCTCCTCTCGCTTTTGGACCTCTCCTCCTTGCTTTTTTTGTTTCCTGATGCTGTGCTCCGACATGTTCTCTTGAGCTCTGGAAATGGTTAGAGTTGGAGTCAGGAAAAGCCAAGGACTTGATTTTTTTTTCTTTTTTTAAATCACCCTGCTGTTGTGGCATTCTGTCTTCACATGTTGAAAGACCTTGAGTTTATATAAGCTGTTAATGTAAATGTGTTTAACTGTTGGATGTCAAAATGTGTAAAACTGAAATGTGATGGACAAGGTGGCTGAAAGTTCATACTGTTTCTCATGAAAGTCTTCATCATGAAATAGGCCTACCTCATATCATGAATGTGTGGGTTCAGCTCTTTAGAAATTGCAGAGGAAGGAATCTTTGAAAGACCCTAAAGTTATTTTGGTTTTCAGGTCTTTTCCATTTTTCTGTCCGTCTTTCTTTCAGAGGGTTTCTCCCTTATCATGCTGAATGGATGCTTTTACCAACTTGGTTGTAACATGCTATGATGTGAACTGGGGAGAGTGACATCATAATAAATGAGTGTTAAATCTCATCTCTCTCTCTCTTTCTTTCTTTCTTTCTTTCTTTCTTTCTTTCTTTCTTTCTTTCTTTCTTTTCTTTTTCTCTCCTTCTTTCTCTCTTCCTGTCTTTCTTTCTTTCTCTCTCTCTTTCTCTTTTTTTCTTTCTTTTTCTCTCTTTCTTTCTCTCTTCCTGTCTTTCTTTCGCTCTGTCTTTCTTTCTTTTTTACTCTCTCTCTCTCTTTCTCTCTTTCTCTCTCCCCCCATCTTTCCCTCCCCCCCACAGCTCAGAACTGCTCAGGGCTGCGTACGTGCGGTAAGTGCCTGGAGCAGCCGGAGTGTGGCTGGTGTGGCGACCCGAGCAACACGGGCCGGGGCCAGTGCATGGAGGGCTCGTACCGGGGGCCCATCCGCAGCCCGGCCAAGCTGAACCAGGCGCAGGGCCAGCAGGGCCTCACGCTGCTCACGCACAGCCAGGACATGGTGCTGGAGCCCGCCCTCTGCCCCAAGGACAAGGGCTACGAGTGGGCCTTCATCCAGTGCCCCGGTAAGAGGGACCACATCGCTCCTTAGCGGACACGCATTACAAAAAAGCCAGTAACACTTTATATTTTAGTTATTCTAGTATTTTATTCCTTTTTTTTTAGTTTATCTACATTATATTATATTACATTAGACCAGTAGGTGCTTTTATCCAAAGCGACTTACAAAAGAGGACATAAACAAGCTACACTTGTTTTCACTACTTAAGTGAGTCCTGCTTGTGCCTGTTTGTATTCATACATAGATGTGAAGGTTGCACAGGAAGACATTGCTCACCTCACAAAGAGTCCTCCCTGCTTTTCACTTTTACCAAATAGATATGTAGAGGAAGACGGTGTAAACAAAGGCATAACGAAGTTAGTGTAGCCAGGGTACAAGAAAGTGGAGGTTAGTTTTGTTAGGAAGGGAAGTGATTTTAGAAAAGAAGAGTCTTCATGAGCTTCTACATTAACACAAGTATCTATATGTAACACCGTGCAATATTAAATCCTTACACTGTACATGGCTAACCGTTACCCCTAATCCCCTGTGGTACAGTGTAAGTACATAATGTTACATATTGTTACAGACTTTGTTACACTGTACTTAATGATGTAAATACACCTTTAAGGGTGGAACATAAAATAAAATGTTACAGAAAAACAGCCAAATGATTCCCTCTTACCGTTTTCACTTCACCTAAATGAATCCTGGTTGTGCCTGTTTGTATTTATACGTAGATGTTAAGGTCACACAAGAAGCCATTGCTCTTTAGAGGCATGGACGCACACTTCACAAAGAGTCATCCTTGCTTTTTCACTTTACCACTTTATACTGAGGTAGAATATAAAGTCATGCGTAATAATTGTGATGTTTCAAGGTGTTATAAGAATGATAACACTACAGTTGTTCTTGTTTGCTGTTTGTTGTTAGGTTTAATAACGTGGACATCAATATACAGATATGTATAATAGTTAAGCACTAACACACAGTTGATTTTTTTGTTGATGTTGTTGTCAAAACGTCAGCAGGCCTTTTATCAGTCCCTCACAGAAGCTTTTTGTTTTGTCAGGAAAAACTCAAAAAATGTGTGTGTGTGTGTTTGTGTGTTTGTGTTTGTTCTCAATCCCAGCCTGCCAGTGTAATGGCCACAGCACCTGTGTGAACGGCAGCGTTTGCGAGCAGTGCCGAAACCTCACCACCGGGACCCAGTGCGACACCTGCATGCCCGGTTACCACGGAGACCCCACCAACGGCGGGAAGTGCCAAGGTGAGTGCCATTGCCATGTGCAGCGTCCACCAACAGGGGGCACTGAAGCAACACACTTTTTATTTTGTTTCTCAAGGCCTGAACTTTTTCCCTCGTGCATTCACGCTGGCAGGCAGGCAGACAGACATACACACACACACTGGCGGACACAAAAGCACACACACGCAGACACACACACACGCGCACACACACACACATACAGACCAGAGGGGATGAGTTTCAGGTGAGGTGAGCAGACACCGGCACTCCTGTAGGTGACATAAAGCCCCTCAAGCTTTTTTTCTGTTTGAGAGAGAGAGATGGTGAGGGGTGGTGTGGTGTGGTGTGGGTGTGTGTGTGTGTGTGTGTGTGTGTGTGTGTGTGTGTGTGTGTGTGTGTGTGTGTGTGTGTTTTTGTGTGTGTGTGTGTGTGTGTGTACCTATGTATGTGAGGGAGTGAGAGGGTGTGTGTGTGTGTGTGTCTGTGTATGCGATGGAGAAAGAGCACGTGTGGGCATGAGTGTGTGTTTGAGCCCCGAAGGTTCACAGTGCAAGAAAAACACTTTGTCTCGCGTTGCTCAGAACAGATCTGTTTAAAATAGACATGTGCAGAATGCACACACATACTACACCCCTACACACACACACATGCATACACAGACATACACCACACATATGAGAGAGCCAGGTTTACTGGTAGTAACTCCCCTGGGCAAAGTGGACAGTGTGTTGGACTCCACATTTCCTCTCCTCTCCTCTCTGCTGCACACTGTACCTCTCCTCTCCTCTTCTCTCCTGTACTCTGCTCTTCTCATCCTCTGTCTGATGTACCTCCTCTCTTCTCCACTCCTCCGCTCTCCTCCTCTCTCCTTTCTGCTGTACCCTGTACCTCTCTCCTCTCCTCTCCACTCCTCTCTGCTGCACTCTGTACCTCTCCTCTACTCTACTCTCCTTTCCTTTCCTTCCTTCCTCTTCTCTCCCCTCTTTTCTTCTCTCTGACGTACCTCCTCCTCTCCTCTCCTCTTCTGTCCTCTTCTCTTCTGTCCTCTCCTCCCTTCTCCTCCTCTTCTCCTCTTCTCTCTGCTGTACCCTGTACCTCTCTCCTCTCCTCTCCTCCCTTCTCCTCCTCTCCTCTCGTTTCTGCTGTACCCTGTACCTCTCTCCTCTCCTCTCCGCTGCACCCTCTCCTCTCCTTTCCTCTCCTCTCCTCTCCTCTCCTCCCTGTACCTCTCCTCTCCTCTCTGCTGTACCCTGTACCTCTCTCCTCTCCTCTCTGCTGCACCCTGTCCTCTCCTCTCCTTTCCACCCTGTACCTCTCCTCTCCTCTCCTCTGCTCTCCTCTCTGCTGCTCCCTGTACCCTCATGGCTGCCGTGTGTCCTGACGGGCAGAGTGGCTGTAATTAAGGAGTGGCACCCAGTCGGGCAGCAGATTGGGCCCATGAACAGACTTTGCTCCAGGCCCTTCCAGGGGAGACAGCCGCTGCACAGCGCCACACTGCGCTACCCACCCCAGCAGGAGGTGTGTGTGTTTGTGTTTGTGTGGGTGTGGGTATGTGTGTGAGTGCGTGTTGCTCTGTGGGTGTGTGTTGCTATGTGAGTGGATGTGTGTGTATGTGGATGGGGGTGTGTGTAGGTTTGTGTGTGTGTGTGTGTGTGCGTGTGTGTATGTGGGGAAGTGAGTGACTGACCCTCCACGCTCTCTCTCTCACACTTTGGGCCACTCTCAGACTCACAGGTCCCTATCAAGCTGAGGGAATAATGAACTCTCACAGCTGGGCTTACCTAACAGGGCTTCAGTGGACATACATTTAAAAGAAAAACACAAACAAATAAATGAATACAATAATGTAATAATATTTTAATTATAAAAACATATTGTTTGTAGGGATGGACCTCATATGGATGTGATGTTGTATATATCTCCTCCACATTGTCATCACTTATATTACAGCCATGTAGAAAGAGCAAAGAGTAGAAAGGCATGCAGAGTTGCATATGGTTTGTGCCACAAAGGTGTCACTGTGTTCCTTTGGGTGAATACATTTGGGAGTGTTTCGTCAAGTGCAACGCACCTGCGAACAAGGTTCACCGTCTTGCTGTCAACGCAAGTGTGAACGCGTTTTTTTTGGTCATGTGCCGTCTCTATGTATAAAGTTTCATGCTACATGTAAAGTGCTTTGGGGATCTCAACACCGGCTGCCGAAAGGTGCTCAGAGCAGATGGCAAAATTATCTTTTTTTGTAAGCTTGTTATACAGGACCTGTTTGACTTTTTCTTCTTCGACTTCTTTTTAAAAACGTTCCTTCAATTCCCTTCCCCTCCCCTCCCTCTTTTCCTTTCCCACCAAAGTATTTTAAACTATGTAGACTCTTTCTGCAGTTAAAAACAACAAAAAAAAATTCTGACCATTCTATTCCGTTTACAAATTACTTTTGCTACCTTTCACATCATTGACAGTGTCAAAACTGAAACCCTATGGTAACAGCTACAAACTTTCTTAAACCAGTCTATTCAAATGCGCATTTATATATAATTTGACAGTGTTCAAATCAAAATCTGTGTGTGTGTGTGTGTGTGTGTATGTATGTGAAATATATTTAGGAGTCACACTTGCAGTCTAAATCTGCCTTATAGCACTTTTTTTTCTTTTTACCTGTGTTGCCTATTCCCAATTGAGTAGCCTGTTCGTCTGGCTAACATTAGCAAAGGTAGCATGTTAACAGATGCGTCAGTCAGCTATCACACGCTCAGGTAAGCACACCAGTCGTCGTGGCTCATGTCATGCTTAAAGGCCACTAACCTTTCATTTAATAAGTCAGACAAACTGTCACATAGTGTGTGGCTGTGGCTCGCACGTCTTTTTTTTTTTAAAGAGACTGCTGTTTAGCGATGCTACACACGGCGTAGCTTGTGCATGACAAAAACAAAGGACCCGTTGCATGCGGAGTTGGTCGCCAGTTGTACGGCTACGCTAGAACACGAGAGGAATTCATAACAACATAAATGTAACTGTAAACTGCTCTGTCAGTGGGTGATGTATTAGCGTGGTGTTGAGGATGAATAGCAAATTCCACTGCAATATCCACAAAGGCCCCAGAATCCAAGATGAACCGAGACACTATTATTTCCCGTGGTCACTGCAGCAATATCTAAAGGGTCAGGACGAGTCAGGCTTTACAAAGGAGAAATAGTTTCATTGGGCATTTGTTATTTTGAAACATTGCTTGGTGCAGTTCTTACAGTAACACTTACAACCCCTTACAGAAGATTTTCATCACTGAAAACATGATATGGCATTGTCCTTCCCTAGCTTTCCTCCTCCCGCTAGCGTTGCTTGTGTTTTTGCGCTAGTTCTTCTTATTTGTGGCACCTGGGAGAGTGAGGATATATGTATATATGCGGTTTTTCTGACGTCACCCAGTTTTAGGGCATTTTATTTGCATGAGAAAGCGTCCCTTGGTCTCAGCAGACAAGTCGCCAGAGATATTTGGTGTCCATTCCATTTGCTTACCTCACTCGTCCTCACTGTCCACACACACACACACACACACACACACACACACACACACAGACAAAAACCTTGTCGCCCAGGCCCCCTCTCAACGTGTCATGCTTTGAAACCCGAACTGAGAGCTGTGGAAAAAACTGCAGGAGAAA
>CM059287.1:17495996-17505996 GCA_030347295.1 Setipinna tenuifilis | reverse complement strand
TTTCCAACATGGCTTACGTGTTGTGCACACAGTCGAGCATACATCATCATACATCATACAAAACTGAAGCTTTTGTTTGGAGTCAACACACTCACAGAAATGTAAGAAGATAAACGTGTAAGTAAATATTCCATATGGTGAATGTAAACATAAAAAAATGACTCATTTTCCACACATCTGAATACATTTTGAAAAGAAACAAATTTCCAAACACATCTGCCAGCTCAGTCTATTGACTGAGTGTGACCACAGTGTTACTGATGCAGCCTGAATGCAAGTAATTGTTGTTGTTGTGTTTTATCTTGGTGCCAAACAAACAGATAACCTGCTGATCGACTACCAGTTCACGTTTAGTCTGCTCCAGGAGGATGACCACCACTACACCGCCATCAACTTCATGGCACAGCCCGAACAGGTGGGTCAGACCTTCCTGCATTACCTGACGAAGATCAAGGTCACATGAGTCAAAATCGTTGCGTTGTCTTCATTGAAGTTTGTGTGCAATGATGTGCAAATGTACCTGTTTTTGACCCTTTTTCCTAGTTCACTTTTTCAAAATTTGGCACCTGTTAAAATTTGTTTTGATGTACACACCCCACACTACCAGTGGGTCAGACCTCTTAACCACAGAGGTTTATGTCTTCCATAACCTCAGACTACTATACCTCAGACCAGTTCCAATTACTCTATACCTTAGACCAGTTCCCAGACCTAAAACTGTGGCTACAAATAGCTACAACCAGTGACAAAATGTGACAGTGACAACATTTTAAGGGATGAAAAATGCAATAGTCAGCAAGAAACAGAAAGACGACAACAACAATGTTCCTTACATGTGTTCTTTCTTTGTCATTTGTGTAGACCAATAAGAACTTGGACATGTCCATCAATGCATCCAATAATTTCAACCTCAACATCACCTGGTCGGTTGGATCCACAGGTAATGTGTTTTCCTCAAGACGTCACTGCCTCGAGGGTGTTTATGATTTCACTGTACGTGCGGCAGGTGGTGTGTGTGTGTGTGTGTGTGTGTGTGTGTGTGTGTGTGTGTGTGTGTGTTGTTGTTGTGTGGGAAATGATTTATTGATATACATTCTGTTTTACTAGCGAGTAGTAATAAAGAGTAATTGTAATCACATCATGTTGTTTGTAGCCCAAGGTGCTGTACAGCATGCCGCGTAGTTACGGTCGTGGCGGTGTGTGTGAGAAATTAGGCTTGTCTCGCTCACACACACACACACTTGTCCGTGTTGTTATGCCAGTGGAGTGTGCATTCTCATACGTCTCGCACAAAAAAAAAAAAGGACGCCAAGGACACTGCCTCCCTGCTCTCTCAGACTCCATTATTTATCTCCCTCTTTTGTTTCCTTTTTATTTGAGAAAAAAAAGATGGAGAAATGGAGGGCAGAAAGAAAAAACAAAAAAAACATCCCAGTCTGGTCCCCCATGAGTGACTTTGACATTTTTGGCGTCGTGTTTCCCCGTCATGTTTTGTTTTTTCCCCACCCCGTTCGCGGGTAAACAGGTTAACCTCACTCCTCCCTTTCCCTTTATGCACCTCCAGCTTTTCTCTGGCTGGCTGCATTAATATTTGGCCGAGTGTGCCCCCGTGTGTCCTCTCTCCCCCCCCACCCCCACCCCCGCCCCCGCCCTCGCTCACACCCACCCCCACCCCCACACCCACCCCCGCCCCCACGGAGAGGGGCCACTTGGGGATTGTCTGTACCCAGGATCGGAATTCTGGGGCTGAGGTGTCTTGGCCGTCGGAAAGATTTCAATTAAGATAAAGGCGCACACATCGCGCCACGCTCGCCGTGTCATTTCCGAAGCCCCTTTTGTTTCTCGGCACGGCTGCAGAATGGCGATGCGCGATGTCTCTAGTGTGTGTGTGTGTGTGTGTGTGTGTGTGTGTGTGTGTGTGCATGCACGAGGAAAAAATTCAAATGCCGTGTCTTCTCTCACCTTCTTCCTTTTTCTTTTCTTTTCTTTCTTTCTGTCTCTACCCATTTTTAAGGGGCCTTGATAAAGCAGCAAAAAGTTCTTATTTGTGATACTGCTTCATTGAAGTGCTCCCAAGACTAATTTTGAAAATGGGTGTTTTTTTTCGAGGGCTTTATTTTCTAAAGTTGATTTTTTTTATTTCCCTAAACTTGATTACTCCTTTTAGAAAGTGTTCGAAAGACTTGTGCTTGGTAGAGAGAAAAAACAACAGGAAGGTTTTTGTTAATTACTTGGATTGCTTGTGTTAAGAGTGTATGTTTTGTGTCATTAATTTCCTGATTCATATCGACAGCGAGCAGTTTGGTGAGGTCATTTAGTTGGACTCCTGTTAGGCTGTACCTGCCGAATTTAAACATTTTCTCTTTTGGAGTGGAACCTCAGTGTCTCCCTGTGCCTATTTCAGATGGTTAAACATAGCTTCTCATCAGTAGTATTGCGGCTAATCTCCCAGAATGAACACAAACACAACTGTTTCCTCTCACAGCGGGGACCATCTCTGGCGAGGAGGTTCCCATCGTGTCGAAGACGAACATCAAAGAGTACCGAGACAGCTTCTCCTCCGAGAAGTTCAGCTTCCGCAGCAACCCCAACATCACCTTCTACGTCTACGTTAGCAACTTCTCTTGGCCAATCAAAATCCAGGTAAGAGTCCACATCACTCTGTCTTCCCAATTCACCTGACCTTTTTCCCCAGTTATATGCTGATTGTATTTGGAATTATGACTACAAAATTGCATACTACAATAGGAAAAGGACACGATCAACAACACAACCTTTGGTTGTTGATATTAGCACTTTAAAAGCAAGTGCAAGTAATGTGATTTTAGTCTCCGTCAGTCTGAATACCGAGGGCCATGGTTCTGAAGTGTGTAAATGTCTTTAAATAAGATCTGAATTTTTTCATTGTATGCAGATCGACCAGAAACATGCAATTTGTAATTTTCATTTACTCTGATGCACACTTACATTTACAGGTGATTTGAAATGCGCTTCCAGTAAAAAAAAATCTCTTAATGTGGCCCAGTCCATATGCTTTGGCCAAGACTCTGGCTAGTCAAATCGGCAGACTGTGCAGTTGTACAAGTTGGATATGGCCAGTTAAACAGGCTCTAATGGTTATACATAAATGGCAAACATCTCTCTCTTAGCCTGCCGCTTCCTGGCTATGTTAAACAAGCAACAGAGACTTAAACATTGGCTTTTTAGCAACTTTGTAAATATGGCTTTGTCAAATACCTTGTGGTATCAGTTGCTGTTAAAAATTAAATTGTGGTTGAACTGTGCTCTTATTGCAAATGAACAAATGAACCTACACTTAAAAATCACTATCTCTTAATTCAGCTTTTGGCGCCCCTTTGTCTGACATGGTTCTTGATGGCCCACAGATGCGAATCTCAGAATGTAGAATTGATTTGTTGTCAGTCATTACTGTCCAAAAGGCAGTGACTGAGTGATGATGGCAGTGTTTGGCCCCTTCTCTTTAGTTAGCCCCATAAAGTCTGGCCAAAAAAAACGCACGTCTAAAGCTATCGTCTGCAAACTCTTTTTTTATAGATGCACTTGTGGGAAATATGCATAGTAAATGTATCGCCAACCTTTTGGGACCAGAGACGAGTCGGAAAACGATTGTATTTCAAAACTTAATTTCTCAGAAATCGCACTTGAATGTGCCAGTTTTTTTTATACAATTTTTTTTTTTTTCTTCAAAGCAAACCTGGAGAGATTTAGGGCTTTTCATTGAAGTGGGGGCACTTAACGTTAAACCTTGCTTTTAATATACATTGAAACTGCCGCGAACAAAAAAAAAAAAAAAAATTCATGGTTTTGCCTTATGATCCATAAAGTGGAAGCAGCTAAAATTGACAGTGCCGCTCACTGCCAGCTGGTGCCAACGTCGCTGTAAAAAAGCAGTCAGAAAAGTCAGTTTTAGTGATACACAGCAACTAATAGGGTCGTAAAAACAACACGAAGCTGAATTTATGTTTTATACATATATTAAATGGCCGGGGTGTGTTTTCCGTGCTGGAGCGCTTAGTGATTACATTTAGACAAATTGGCCCGCTTGCGCCGGGGGAAGTGGAGAGAGTCGAGTCGCTCGACGCCGCAGCCGGTGATGAATGAATCCTTCAGAGAGGCACTCAGCGCTCACACTCGTGACTTTTTTAGTCACGCACCTGCACACACGCCACCACCATCGCCACCGCCGCCGGCATTGTCTTCACACACACTCGGCACCTGATTATATATATACCCTCATCTTTTTCATACGTTGACGTCCTGCCTTCGATATGTAGGGGTGCCGCATCCACACTGCACCACTGCAGACATCACTTCCTCTCGAAACCCCCATTATTAACCATATATTAACCATATACAGCACATGCCATTTGTGCTAATACAAGTAAAGAGTATTTTATTTACTTACACAAGTACAATTAAGTTATTTTCCAGTCATACACCATATACAAACATTAGACAAGCCAGAAGACAACACATGTCAGCTGCAGTGGGGTATGGGAGTTGATTTTTGATTCTAAAATGCAGCCAAGGGCCGATCTTCTGGCCTGTGGGGGTTGTGACGACACTTGAGCAACTCTCACCTCCCTGCCATCTCTGCCCTCCCCTCTCTTCCTCTCTTCCCCTCTCCTCCCCTCTCCTCCCCTCTCTTTCCCTCCCCTCTCTTCCACTCTCCTCCACTTTCCTCCACTGACTCCACTGCCCAGCACATTCCAGGATGAGTCTGCCGCTCAGGGCCCTGATGACATCAGCAGGGGAGGGAGGGGTGGTGGGTGGGTTGTGGCGTTGGTGGGGGTGGTGGAGGTGGGGTTGGGGTTGGAGATGAGCCTGGGGCCTTTGCAAGGCTGTGGAGAGCCACTGGGGAGCCACGTGAGGGGTGGGGGGCGTGTGTGTGTCTGTGTGTGTGTGTGCTTGTGTCTGTGTGTTGTTGGGGAGTTCAGGAGAACACAGGAATGGTCAGGATGGTCGTGGTGGAACAGAAGCAGATCAGAGCTGGCACTGTGAACTCACACCTCTGCTCATCACGCCTCAGCACTGCCACAGAGCAAAAGCCACCATTTTGCCTCAGCCTCGCAGCCATAGCGAAACTCTGAAATGGCAACTTGTTGGGCTTTTGGGTAACACTGTTGTGCCTTAGTCTCTCCTTTATGAAATCTTGCCATTAATTCTCACTTTATGTCTTATTTGATGGCATAGGTTTAGGATGGTGGCTTTTGAGTAGATGTTATTGCCAAACAAGGCCAGGGATGTTTTTTTTGTTCAGGGGCTCTGATGTCCCTTTGATGTCCCTAGAATGGACAGACTAGAGGAAAACAAACAATAGTAATATACAGTATAGTGAACAGCTAACTTAAGCTTTAGCTGTAATCTTGATTTCATGGATCAAGACACCTCTTCTGATAGGGGTGAAATGGAGAAAGGTAATTGTCACCACTTGCAGTGTTGAGGTGTTTTCATCTTTTTTTTTTGTGTCATGTCAGACTATATTCATACTGACTAAAATAAGACTGCCAAACTCAGCAGAGTAGTGAGTGGTCATAATGGTACATGCCCCAGGGGAGTGTTGTTTGGATAAGTGTATACTTACATTTTTAAAATATTTACTGTAACATATACAGCACATGTGCATATAGGATCGATCCATAATCCATATCATTTTCTATTTTTTTCCCCCTCTGTCTTTATTTCTCTCTCTCTCTCGCTCGCTCTGTCTCTCGTTCCCCTCCCTCTCTCTCTGCCTGTCCCCTTCCTCTCACTCTGTATCTGTTTCTGTCTGTCCTCCCCCTCCCTCCCTCTGTGTCTCTCTCTCGCTATATCTCTCTCTCTGCCCCCCCCCCACCCTGTTTCTGTTTCTGTCTGTCCTACCCCTCCCTGTCTGTGGGTGAGAGGCTTCTGGAGGACAGATATGCATCCCCCTCGTGTTGAACAATGGCTCCGACGTGCCGCCTGTTAGCTAACATGAAACAAATGGAGCATGAGGTGAACTGCCTCACAAAGGACCATATCTCCTCTCCTCTCCTCTGCTCCTGTCCTCTCCTCTCCTCCCCTCTCCTCTCCTCTCCTCACCTCCTCCTCCTCCCATCCTCACCTCTCCTTTGCCCCCCTTTCCTGTCCTCTCCCCTCCTCTCCTTTTCCCATACTCTCCTCTCCTTTGCACCCCCCCCTTCTCCCCTCTCCTCCCCTCTTCTCCCCTCTCCTTTCCTCTATTCTCTCCATACTCCTCATCTCTTCTCTTCTCACCTCCCCTCTCCTCTCCTCTTCACTCCCCTCTCCTCTCCTCTCCACTCACCTCTCCACTCTCCTCTTCACTCTCCTCTCCTTTCCTCTCCTCTCCTCCACCCTCCTACATGGCCCCAGTGTATCCCAGCTGTGGACCAAAACACAAAACTACAGGAGAGAGAGAGTATGAGCGAGAAAGAACAAATCCATATTAGCCTGGTTCAGCTCTCCTCTCCTCTCCTCTCCTGTCCTCTCCTCTCCTCCTCTCGGTGGATGGATGGATGGATGGATGGATGGATGAGCCCATGTGGTCTCTTCTCGTAAGGCGAGTTATCAGAGCGAATCTGCTGGACCCCAGCTGCAGAGCATTGATTCCCGGGAGTCGTCGGCCATAAACTGTCTATCTACACCTATTGAGTTTCATTTTTTTTGTTTTGGTGTTTTATCGCCCCCCCCCCCCCTCCTTCCTTCTCCCCCTCGCTTCTCTCCTTTCATGGTGTGTGAGATGAAGGGATAAGGTTCATTTCTCTACAATTACCGTACTGCTGTTAGTCTGTTTCCCTCCCCCCGTCCTCTCAATACCCCCCAACCCCCCCCCCCCCCCCCCCCCCACTTTCGGTAGATCGCCTTTGGACTAATAGTTTTCTATTAGATTATCCAAAGCCCCCCAACCCCAAAAGCCGAGTCTCTTCAAAGTTCATTATATCAAAGGCCTTTTCCCCCCTTTAACGTGATTGACATCCGAGACCTTCTCTACACGATGACGATCAGGCTGCCATATCAGCAGTTATTAGTTAGAGGTAGACTAGAAAAGATTAAATGTGTGTATGTTTATAACTGTGTGTGTGTGTGTGTGTGTGTGTGTGTGTGTGTGTGTGTGTGTGTGTGTGTGTGTGTGTGTATGTGTGTGTGTGTGTGTGTGTGTGTGTGTGTGTTTATAGCTGTGTGTATATACAGTAGACGTGTTTGTGTGTGTGTGTGTTTATGGCTATGTTTGGATGTGTGTATGTTTATGTCTGGGTTTATGCTTTTGCCAGGTTGGTGGAGAGGGAGAGATTACAACCACAGGCGGTCATTTTTCTTTCTTTTTTTTCAGAGCAAAGGATCGGAAATGTAACACTGCATAGCGAACTGACCCACCCTCGTCCTCACCCTCACCTCTGCCCCCCCCCTCCCAATGCCCCCGCCCCCATCACCTTCCTCTCGCCATCCTCTCCTTCTGCACGGGACCCACAATCTGATCAAAGCCCTGCTGCTCGCTACCTCATTAGCAGAGGCTAACGGCTGATAAAAGGGTCACCCGCAGTGAAATATGGAGGATGGGGGGTGTGGGGGGTGGGGATAGGGGTGCTTTGCCCTCCCCGTGGCTTTATTTGTGTTCCTCTCCCCTAAATCAGCTCCGTAGCCCTTTCGCACGGGCGCCGTTTATTAGTCATACAAACCACAGGTACGCGCCTGCACCCCCCCCAATTGTGGAGGTGAGAAACCAGCATATGAATCACGCTCCACTCACGTGAGCTGTAGCGCGTATTAGACACGTTTAGCAGAGCGGAGACATTTTAATGAGGAGCACATACCTCATTTCAGGTGTATTCGCCAGCAAGGACACTCGCAAAAGGGGGGGTGGGGTGTGGTGGGGTAGGATGATGTGGGGGGGGCATAAGGTGTTGTTGCCCATTTGAAGGTGCTTTTGCAAGGGTGGGGAAGGAAAAAAAAGGACTAGACCAAAGTTTCCCAGGCAGACATCCAACTGGACGCTTTCAGCAAAACAAACAAACAAAACAAACTAAAAAAAAATTAAAAGCCGCTTTTGTGTAATACAGCTAATGGAGGACGAAACAAGAGCATGAATGGAAATAAATGGGATTCAGCCCACGTGTCGACGCCACCCTACAAAGGCGCTGCAGGATGTGGTGGGAGGGGGGGGGCGGTGCCCCGGGTCTTTTTTTTTTAAGCTTTGTAGTCAACGGGGCCTTAATCCCAGCCGTCGATTACGGATATAAAGAGGGAGAGAATGAAGTCCTCACGCCACGTAAAATAGGGTGTGTAACATGAAAAAAGTCTAAATTGACCAGACTCTTGAAAAGAAAGAAAGAAAAGAAAAGAAAGCTAGTGTTTATTTCCCCTTCAAAAAAAAGGGGGGGGGGTATGGGGTTGGGGTGGAGATAAGTTAAAAAAGACACTCACAGACAGATCGGTAAGAGTCGGGTCAAAAGGAAGGCATCGTCAATTCAGCGTTGCCTTAATGCTGTTACACACATAAGCACTGCTGCGGTGCTGTACTGTCGTTAGCTGCCCAGTCGGGAGTACCATTTAAAAGCCACACAGCAAATTTCTGCGGTCCCACGCAAAAAAACAAAAAAAACAAAACAAAAGCGGACACAGACGAAACCCCTCCATCATCGACAGTCTGTTCTCCCCACCACATGATGTCGGCCAACTCTCTCTCGTGTTGGCAAACAGACCAAAGGCTCATCCCGCGGCTTTTTCTGCGTGCACACACACACACACACACACACACACACACACACACACACACACACACACACACACACACCCCCGTCAAATCAAAGGGTCCGTTTCTACATGAAAGCGCCCTTGTCAAAACCAGTGACTCATCAATTACGCCCAAAACCTCTCTCTTGCTCTTTCTTTCTCCCCCCCCTTCTTGTTTTGTTCTTTTTCAGTGACTCACAGAAAAACAGAGTCGCACCCCCCCCCCCCCACCCCCACCCCACCCCACCTTTTTTTCTCTCTCTCCAATGTCCCTCAAGGCATTTTGTATCCTTGGATATACAGTGGCTTTAACTTGCCATCAGTTAAGTGTGCATTTGTGAGTTTGTGTGCGTCATAACAGTAGAGGGCCTCTTTACAGACATATTGTCACATTGTGTGGCCCTGTATGACTGTGTGTGAGAGAGAAAGAGTACATCTGTGTGTGTGTGTGTGTGTGTGTGTGTGTGTGTGTGTGTGTGTGTGTGTGTGTGTGGTGTGTGTGTGTGTGGTGTGTGTGTGTGTGTGTGTGTGTGTGTGGGTGGCCCTGTATGACTGTGTGTGAGAGAGAAAAAGTACATCTGTGTGTGTGTGTGTGTGTGTGTGTGTGTGTGTGTGTGTGTTGGGTGTTGGGTGACGAGGGGACAGAAGATTGAGAAGCTGTGACAGGAACAGATGATCCAGTTCCTTTTTAATGCAGTTTTAGCCCCAGGTCATCTCCCAGAACCACTAATGAAGAGAGAACAGAGACACTGCTGCTCTCCCTCTCTCTCTCTCTCTCTCTCTCTCTCCCTCTCCACCTCAGTCTCTCTCTCTGTCTCTCTCTCTCTCCCTCTCTCCCTTTCCTCTCTCTCTCCTCTCTCTCTCTCTCTCTCCCTCCCTCTCTCTTTCTCTCCCTCTCTATCTCTATCTCTCCCTCTCTCTCTCCCCCTCTCCCTCTCTCTCTCTCTCTCTTCCTCTCTTCCTCTCTCTCTCTCTCTCTCTCTCTCGCTCTCTCTCCCTCTCTCCCTCTCTCCCTCTCCCTCCCTCTCTCTCTCTCTCTTCCTCTCTCCCTCTCTCCCCCTCTCTCTCTCTCTCTCCCTCTTTCTCTCCCACTTTCTGTCTTTCTTTCTCTCTTTCTTTCACTCTCGTCACCTCCGCTGCCCTCCTTCTCAATCTTACTACTCTTTTTTTTTTGTTCTCCTTCCCTCTTCATCTGTTTACCTTTCTTCTCTTTCCAATCCCCCCCCTCCCCCCACCCCCCCGCTCACTATTTGTCCTACTACTAAAT
>CM059287.1:17477656-17495896 GCA_030347295.1 Setipinna tenuifilis | reverse complement strand
GCTCATTAGAGTGTATGTTTTTTTTTTTTCTCCTTCACTGAGACAGCTGACGGACCCTCTAATGCTTGTTAGTGGGCATGGCCAGGAGTGAAGACCTTGCCGTGATGAGCACTGACAGCAGAGTGTGTGTGTTGTGTGTGTGTGTGTGTGTGTGTGTGTGTGTGTGTGTGGAGAGAGAGAGAGAGAGAGGAGTCTGTGGTTGTGTGTGTTTGTGTGTGTGTTTGAGTATGCGAGCTCACGTTTGAGCCCTCAGCCCAGTGCTGACAATCACCCACAGAGAACACAAAGCATCCCCCCAACAATTCTCATATTTTCCCCTTTTTTGTATCTTTTAGTCAGTGAATGCATACGCATATGTGCCCACGTAAGCATACTCAAATGCATACATTGCACACGTGTGTGCATACATGTGTACATACATGTGGATGGAAACCATAATTAGGACAGGGTGGTATTATCAGTCATGTGCTGTGTGTGCTGTGTGTGTGTGTGTATGTATGTGTGTGGGTGTGTGTGTGTGTGCGGTGTGTGTGTGCTCTGTGTGCGTGCTCTGTGTGCGTGTGTGTGCGTGCACGCTGTGTTTTTATGCGCTGTGTGTGTTGTGTGTTGTGTGTGTGTGTGTGTGTGTGTGTGTGTGTTTTTATCACACACACACACACACGTTATGTGTGTTGTGCTTTATATGATCCACCTTAAACATGAGCTAGAAAGCTAAATGAAGATGCTAACCTAAAGGGTTAACCCTGATAAAAAAAGAATATAGCTATGATACGATATACACCATTTTAAAGGCAGCGCTCGTGTTAAAATGGCAAACTCGGTTTGCTGTCACCGCACATTCTGCCACAGTGTTAATTTGATGTTGGGAATGTTATTCCCATGCCTTAGACAATTGATCGCCTGAAGCCAGGGGTAAAAAAAAAAAAAAAAAAAAAAATCACCGATACACACTTTTAAAAGTGAGAGGCATTTTTATATAATGAAATCAATCAGTGCTTGTCTTTGATCCAGCATTGTTGTACAAGCGCCATGTCAGCACCTTGTTTGGGAGTCTTTGATGTAGTGTGTATGTGTGTATGTGTGTATGTGTGTGTGTGTGTGTGTGTGTGTCTGTGTGTGCTGAAGTAGCCCAGGTGCTGAGGTGTATGTGTGTGTGTGTATATGTGTGTATGTGTGTGTGTGTGTGTGTGTGTATGTGTGTATGTATGGTGTGTGTGTGTGTGTGTGTGTGTGTGTGTGTGTGTGTGTGTGTGTGTGTGTTAGAGGGGAGAAAGACAAGTGACAGATGTACACTTCAGGTTCTCTCCCATGAAGCAGTGCAGCTAAACCACAGGGACAGCTGTGTCTTTGTTCAATCGGAGCAGTTAGGGGGCTGTAGAGTGGGGCTAGCGTGACATTTCAAGGGGGTCTGTCACACACACACACACACACACACACACACACATTAGGGAGGTCTGTCACACACACAAACACACACACACACATCAGCAAGGTCTGTTGGATACACGCACACACACACACACACACACACGCACACATCGGGGAGGTCTGTCAGAGATACGCAGGCGCGCACATATCCGGGAGGTCTGTCAGAGCTACACACACTCACTCACACGCACACACACACACACACACAAATACACACACGCGCTGGCTTCTCGTCTTTTCCAGCGTACGACTCTGACCTCCTCACCTCACCTGCCATAATCTCACCTGAGACGCCCATCGCTGACCTTTTTAATGGCGTATCAATTAGCACAACCCCCAACTCATAACTGGTGACGCCCCACCACCACCACCATCACCAGCCCTTCATTCACCCCATTCCCATTCCCTCCACACCCAACCCCCTCCCCTCTTCCCCTCCCCCTCCTCCTCCCTCTCTCAGCCTTCAACTCGTCCCGTTTCTTCTCGGCCAAAATCACATCTGACAGTGGGTCTGTGGAGAACAGCCGTGTTTCCTAACTGCCCTTTTCAATCTCTTCCATCTCTCTCTCTCTCTCTCTCTCGTTCTCTCTCCGTCCTTCCATCTCTCTCTCTCTCGTTCTCTCTCCGTCTTTCCCTCTCTTTCTCGCTTTCTCTCCGTCCTTCCATCTCTCTCTCTCTCGTTCTCTCTCTGTCTTACCCTCTCTTTCTCGCTCTCTCTCCGTCCTTCTTTCTTTCTCTCGTTCTCTCTCCGTCCTTCCTTCTTTCTCGTTTTGTCGCTGTCTTTGTTCCACACGTGGGCAAAGCGTTATAAGTTTCCTCGCTCTCTCAAACCCCCCTGATCGCTCTCTCCTGTCCGTAATAGGGTGTTAACGTCTCTCTCATGGGTACAACCCCCCCACGCATGCACGCGCGCACACACACACACATACATACATACACACACACACACACACACACACACACACACACACACACACACATATATACACACACACACATATATACACACACTCACACACACACTCACACTCACATACACACACTCCCTCTCTCTCCCTCTCTCTCTTTTTCTCACACACACACACACACACACCAGCCCTCCTCTCAATGCATTATTCATTTACCTTTTTCAGGGTGACTTCCAGCCCCTCACATTTGAGGCATTATCCCATTTATTTGTGCTGATATATATATATATATATTATATTATATTTTTTTCCTCTCTTCCTTTTCCTCCTCCTCCTCCTCCTTCTCGTCGTCTTCTGCCTTTTCTTCTAGTAGCTCCCTTGGTCTTGTTCCCGCTCTTTAAAACAGACGCTGAGGCTGAGAGGGCCGGAAAGTGCATCGAAAGCACAAATGGAGAAAAAGGCTTTTTGGGGAAAAAGGAAACGAACGCTCACCACATTGCCCATTTTGCCCATTTGACACTGAGTGAAAAAAGTTGGTTTGAGTTCGAACACACCCCACACACACACACACACACATATACACACACACACACATATACACACACACATATACACACACAAATATACACACACACACACACACCTCCCCACCCTCCCCCTGTGTTTGATGGTGATGGTGACTACCTAGGATCTGCAAATTGCCAACCAACGAGCCAGATCAATTCACTGAAGGGGTGGGTGTGTGTGTGTCTGTGTGTGTGTATAGGGGGGTGGGATACCAAAAAGAAAAGCATTACAGCACTTTAAGCTCCTGAAGTCTCGGTCTGCTACTCCTCCGTGTCTGTGATGCTGGACCACAGGCTGAGGCGGATGGTAATGCGGACGGCTAATAGTTTGTTAAGGCTAATTTGCGGCTTGATGTTCGCCGGGCGGCTCCGTTCCTCCGCTGATGCGATGGAGGCCGTCGGCTGTAGATGTGTGTGTCTCAGATGCTGGGAAAGGGGGAGGTGTGTGTGTGTGTGTGTGTGTGTGTGTGTGTGTGTGTGTGTGTGTCATGGCCGTCATTTCCTGAAGGTTAGCTCATCACCGGGCTTATCACCAGCTCATATTCCCAGATAATCCTAACCACTACTGCTCCTGTGGCTGACTGGAGATGGAAGCCACATACGCACACACACACACACACACACACACACACACACACTTACAAACACACACACTCACACACATGCACACACACACACACACACACACACAGACTTGCACACACACGCACACACACACTCTTACACAGACTTACACACACAGACTTACACACACACACACAGACTTAAACACACACACACACACACACACTCTCTTACACACACTTGCACATACACACTCACACACACTTACACACACTTTCACAGACACACACACACTTACACATATACACACACACACAGACTTACACATACACACTCACTCACACACAGGCATCCATAAACACACACGGATACACACCTCAATTATACCGAGGTATAACCTTAGGGTTAGACCAGAGATATGGGATATAAGAAAAGTTTCCCTTTCATTTTCTGCTCTCTCTCTCTCTCTCTCCCTCCCTCCTTTTTTTCTCCCTCTCCCTCTTTCTCTATTTCTGCTCTCTCAGCTCACTGCTCATTCTCTCTCTCTCTTTCTTTCTCCCTCTCTCTCTTTCTATCTCTGTCTCTCTCTCTTTCTATCTCTCTATCTTTATCTCTATTTCTCTCTCTCTTGCTCTCTATCTGTATCTGTATCTCTCTCTCTCTCTCTCTTTCTCTCCTTATCTCTGTCTCTGTCTCTCTCTCTCTCTCTCTCTCTCTATCTCTTTCTCTCTCTATCTTTCTCTTTCTCTCGTTTTCTCTCTAATGATCTCTCGTATTCTGGTTCTCACATTGGCTAGTCATACGATCTGGGCCATCAATCACCTTTAAAGCCCCCCTCCGGTCGCGTGTAGACAAATTCTGGTTGCGTACGCTACCCATTTAAACGGGCCAGAATGCACCGCATGTTCTTCTCCAATGTCACCACACACACACACACACGCACACACACACGCACACACACACACACACACACGCACACACACACACACAGTCTCCCCACAACTCCGGTGGGCTATGCAACACAGCGGCCACACGCCTGCAAGGCCTAACCGTTTCGTTTTTCTTTTTTTTTTTTTAAAGCTCACCTCCGGACCTCTGATTAGGTGACGGTGGGGGAGAGGGGGTGGGGGAGGTGGGGAGGGGGGGGGGGGTAAACTTACAGTCGCCGCAATTAGGGTGGTTTTTGGCCGTTGGCCAGTGGCAAAGACGTCAACGTCTGCGGTGGTGGCCACCCCCCAGGGCTGGACTTGACCCTTGACACCCTCCGGAACATTTGGCCCCTGGAACCATGTCAAACATGAGCGGTGTCCCTTTACACTTCTGGGTTTTTTTTTTTTTTTTTTTTTGTGCTGAGTGCTCACATCTGCGTTGCGTTGTCTTACCATCTGTCTCTCCCTCTCTCTCTCTCTCATTCCCTCTCTCTCTCTCTCTCTCTCTCTTTTCCACAGATTGCATTCTCACAGCACAACAGCATCATGGACCTGGTGCAGTTCTTTGTGACATTCTTCAGGTAAGCCCCTTCTCTCCCCCCTCCCCTCCCCTATCCCTCCCATATCCCTTCTTTGAACCACTTTTTAAATCCTTTTTATTGTTTTTTTTTTTGCCTCACAAGACATCTCGGCAGTAATACAGCAAAGGAGTTCAAAGAAAACGGTCAACTCACACAAACAGTGAACGTATAGAATTGAACAACTACCGTTGTGAACTTCTCCACTCCAGTCCACTGTTGTTTACTTGTTGGTCTTGTGCTAATGTCACTGTTTTAGCACCCTAATGAGCTCAACTGATGAGTCTGCCCTCTCAGGGACATACAGTCCATCCCCCCACCCCCCCCCAAGCTATGAGTTCACAAGTTATCCAGACACGGTGTCTCGCAGGGAAACTGCCTGTTTGTCAAACTGACATGACCACTGCCCCTCAACCTCCCAGTCCCCCCACCACCAACACCACCACCACTACTGAATGAGTGAGGCGACATTTAAGTGAATTACAGCACACCCCACTCCCCTGCTAACCCAGACCTCCAACCCCCACCCCCCAAACACACACACACACACACACACACACACACACACACACACACACACACACACACACACACACAGACATACACATACACACGTACACACACACACACACACAGACATACACATACACACACACACACACACACACACACAGTCGGGTTCCAGCACCCGCGCCACTCATCGCCTGTCTCTCCGCATCAGCGGCTCCTCGGCCATCAAAGGCCGCCGTTGGCACCAGTGAGCCAGAGGACAGAGCCGAGACCTAATTGCCCCCCCCCCCCCCACACACACACACCCATCACACACCCATCACATCCCTCTCACACCAGCCCTGTCTTGAGGGGGATTCTCCAGTTAAAGCGCAGTATTGGAGTACCCTTTCTTTACACTTCGCAAAACACGCTTTAACACACACACACACACACACAGTTTCACTCACATGCACACACATACGCGCACACAGACACACACTAGCACACACACTCTCTAACACATGCATATACACACACTACCACAGTCACACACACACACACACACACAAACACACACTATAGCACACGCACACAGACTCAGCCTGGCACATACACACACTAACACATGCACACACACACACACACACACACACACATACTCAGGGGCATGCAACACTTTGCCACTCTTTGCTGTCACTTAGTGAAAATGAGCCATGGGGAACGCGTTTGTTTCTGTTTGGGGGAAAAAAAGGGCCCTCCAGTTCTGTGTGCCACCATCCGTGTCAGCCTGCCTGGCCTCCTTCTCTATTCAGCGGCCATTAAAACTGACCCGTGGTCCCCTCTCATTTTAACACCAGACTGGGCTGAAGCACTCTCACTCTCACTCTCACTCTCTCTCTCTCTCTCTCTCGCCGCGCTGCTTAAAGCTCCTCGCTCTTTCATCAATGGTGTGGAACACGTGTGAGACAGAACGAGTACGATTAAGGCCACATCAGTGTGAGGAGGAGAGGAGGAGAGGAGGAGAAAAAAAAGAAAAAGAAAAGTCTGTTGTTATCGCTTGGCCCTTTCTTGTTCAGCCACCATTAAAAAATTGACCCAATGTACCACCATTGTTGCGTACTAGGGGCTATTCCTTATGTGCCGTCAACCGAGTGGCTCTTTGTCAATTGTGTGAAAGTGGACAAAAGACGGGGCTTTGAAAGGCGACAGCAGCAGCAGCAAGCAGGGCCGGGACAAGTGCCCACTCTCGTTCTCGTTCTGGTTCTCGTGCCCCTCGTGCTTTATCGAGCAGCCCGCCGTGCCAGGAACTCCCCGACTGGAAACCATTTGGCCATTGCCGTGCCGACAGTCGCCCTCACCCTCACCCCCTCACCAATTATCACATCCTTCAGTTCCCTCCAGTGCATGGTGATCATCATCATAAGCGGCCATCTTGGATCAAGAAGGGCTGTTTGCAGGAGGCCATGTTGGATCAAGAAGGGCTGTTGCAGGAGGGAGGTGTCAGGGAGCTTACAGTAGCCCTTTAGGGAGGCCCCTTTTGACGAACACAAGGATCCTGTCCCTGTCTCTGTCTCTGATGTGTGTGTGTGCTTGCCCCTTGTCTTGTTGACGGTTGCGAGCCGCTAAAGCCTCGTGGTGGTGTATTTATTGTAATTAGCTCATGATACAAGTGCTGACTACATAGCCCCACTTCACTTCCTCGCTGTACCACCCAGCAGCCTCACCGCAGCTTGTGGTTGACACTGATACGATGCGACATTAGGTCATTGCCACTGGACAAGAAGGGGTGGGGCGGACGGGGGGGGGTGGGGTGGGAGTGGGGGCAGATGCGAAAACAAAGCCTTTCGCCTGCGTCGTTTTATTTTTCCACCATGTTTTGTGTACGAGTGTGTTTTATACTGCATGTGTGTTTGTATGTATGTGTGTGTCTGAGCGACTGTGTTTTTTGCTTGAGCAGATAACCAGAGCACAGATAGCAGTTAGCTGGAGGCTAGCGTTGTTACATGCAAGGGGAGCGGAGGGGAGGGGAGAGGAGGGGAGGGGAGGGGAGGGCTGGCAGAGAGATGGACATGGTGGGCCTATCTTTTCCGAGATCTCTCCAAATGCCAACACACACACGGGGGGGAAGATGGCTTATCGCGGTGTTCTATCAGATGGAATTACGTTTTTTGGGGAAATAAGGTATTTAAGGTGGGGAGAAAAATGGATAGAGTGAGGGAGGGTGAGAGAAAGTAGAGAAACGTGTGTGTGTGTGTGTGAGAGAGAGAAAGTGAGAGAGCGGAGCAGTTCTGTTATCTGAGCCCGTATTGCAATCGCCCAGATAGCTCCACCGCAGGTCGCTAAGGTCACGACTCTGGGGTGATTGGCATGATGACGGACGGCCTCGTCTCGTGACCCTCGTCTGTGTTAACGAACGGTTCACTTTTTTTTTGTCTCTCTAACACATTTCTCTCTCACTCACTACCACCACCACCACCACCACCACCACGATAAAAATGAGCTGTGTGCGTGTGTGTTTGTGTGTGTGCGTTTGAGGACTGTTATTAAAAATATTAAACCCAATTACGGCCCCACTCAGAGTGAGCTTGTCTCCCTCTCGCCCTCTGATGGCTTTTTAAATGCGCCTCTGTCTGCAAATGGCCGCCGCCACCACTGCCGTGTCAAAAACCCTGACAACAGCCGCAACCCAGAATTACCGTCACAGTATTTAAACGTGGAACGGGGGGAAAAAAAGGGGGTGGGAGGGGGGAGAAAAAAAAAGAAAAAACAAGCCTCTGTCACCCTCACACAACCCTGTCCCACCTCCCATTCAGCAGATGGCTTTTAAGCTGTCGCTTTGTCATCCACTCGCCATTTTTTTTTCCTCCAGCCCCCGTTTTCTTTTCTCTTCTGCCTGTATTTTCGTAACTTAATGCATTTGGTTCAATTGCGAGAATCCATTTGTCGAGCCCGCAGCCTGACATGAGCTTTTAAGGCCAGAGGGGCCTGTGAGGGAGGGAGAGAGAGAGACGGAGAGAGAGAGGGAGAGAGAGAGAAGGCGCAACCAGGAGGTACCGATGCCGCAAACAGCTCTCTTGCTGGCTCCCTGTGGCCCACTGTGGCTGCTGCTGCTGCTGCTGCTGCTTCTACTTCTAGCGCGCATGCAGAGCATCTTGTGTTTCGTGGCTTTATTTAGCAGTGGCATAAATACAATATGCTTCCCTTCCCAGCCCTCCCTCGGCCTAGGCCTCGCATCGTTTAGTTTGATTCGCTCCATAGTTGGCTCATCGTCTATCTCTGTCTTTCTCTGTCTCTCACCCTTTCTCTCTCTCTCACCCTTTCTCTCTCTTTCATTTTCTCTCTTTCTCTCTGTCTCCCTTCTTCTCTCTCTCTCGTCCTCTCTCTTCCTCTCTCTCTCACTCGCTCTCTCCCTCTCGCTCTCTCTCGCTCTCTCCCTCTTGCTCTCTCTTGCTCTCTCTCTCTTCCTCCCTCTCTTTCTCTCTCTCTCTCTCTCTCTCTCTCCCTGTCTCTCTCTCTCCCTCTCTCTCTCTCTCTCTGAAAGATAGTTATTTGAGTCTTCGAGCTGGGCTTCATGTCACGAGCTTTGGTTTGCTGTATAAATGAGGTTCGATGTGCAGCACTACCCTGACAGGTGAAGGTTTTTCGCCGATTTCGAAATTTTAAGAAGCATGCAACACACACACACACACACACACACAAACACACACACACACAAGAAGTATACAGCCTTTAAAATGTTTTGTTGGTGCAGGGGGTGGGGGGGGGGGGTGGCATCAAAATAAACGAGCCCGGTGTCAAGAAAACTTTGAAGTGCGTTAAGTAACATTGTCTCAACCCAAACTTTATCCCCGCCGACCCCCCCCACCGCCCAAACTCCACGTCTCCTCTCGCAATTTAGGACTAAAACTGTCAGGTCTACTATTTCTTTCTCGTTTGTTCGCTTTTTTTTCCTCCTTCCCTATCCATCGCCTTCGCTCCCTCCTTCTCTCTCTCTCTCTCCCTCTCTCTCTCCCTCTCTCTCTCACTCTCTCTCTCACTCTCTCTCTTTCTCTCTCTCTCTATCTCCTTCTCTCTCCCCCTCCTTCTCGCTCCCTCCTTCTCTCTCTCTCTCTCCCTCTCTCTCTCCCTCCTTCTCTCACTCTCTCTTTCTCTCTCTCTCCATCTCCTTCTCTCTCCATCTCCTTCTCTCTCCCCCTCCTTCTCTCTCTCTCTCCTTCTCTCTCTCCCTCTTGCTTTCTCCCTCTCCTTCTCTCTCCCTCTTCTTCTCTCTCTCTCTCTCTCTCTCTCTCTCCTCTCCTTCTCTCTCCCTGTTCGTGGAGGAAGGAAGGCTTTTCCTTTGAGGCTGCCTCCAGCACTGGCCTGCTTTCCGTCCAGCTCCTCGGCGCTGGTGTGCAGTAACCTCGCGTAATGAGCCACCCGGAGACGGCCAGTGTCATTAGAGGGCAGGGCCCTGGGAAGAGGGGGATGCAGGGAGAGAGAGAGAGATGGATAGAGAGAGAAGGAGAGAGAAGGAGAGGGAGGGAGGGAGGGAGAAGGAGGGAGAGAGAGAGAGAGAGAGAGAAAGAGAGAAATGGATAGAGAGAGAAGAAGAGAGATAGGGAGGGAGAGGGAGAAAGAGAGATGTATAGAGAGAGAAGAAGAGAGAGAGAGAGAGAGAGAGAGGGATGGAGAGAGATGGATAGAGAGAGGGAGGGAGAGCGTTTTTTTTGCCTTGCGATCAGAGGTGGCTGAGGTCACGTTAACCTGCAGGGACTCAACCTCCGACGTCCAGAGACAGACACCGAGAGGGCCCGGACAGCAAGCAGCTCACACTTATGGGCAAAAAAAAGACAGAGAGAGACTGCTGTCTTCATCCTTTTTCACACTTTTTCTTTTTTCTCTGTTGCTTCGTTTTCTTTTGACTTCCATCCCAGTTGTGCTTACTCCACCTCTCTCTCTCTCTCTCTCTCTCTCTCTCTCTCTCTCTCTCTCTCTCTCTCTCTCTCTCTCTCTCTCTCACACACACACACACACACTCTTTCACCCTTTCCCTCCCTCTCCCTCCCTCTAGCCTCGTACTGCTCGTACTGTGTTTCTTTTTAAAATGTTTTGACACTTGGTTTTGGCCTCCCAACAACCCCTCTTCTTAAGAGAGGTCAGAGGTTATCGAGTTGCCCCCCGGTCTGCCAGACTGACTGGCCTTGCTGAGAGTGTCTGTTGTGTGTGTTGTTTTCAGCTGCCGATCTTTTCCTGCCTGCCTGCCTGCCTGAGAGATTTGTAAGGCGGCTGCCCCAGTGTTGGTTAACACGGCGGGGGGGTGGGGGCTGGTGGGGGGGTCGGTAGAGATGTGTGCGTGTGTGTTTACAAAGGGTAAACAGTCTGGGCATTAATAAATCATCCCAAGAGCTTGTTTACACGGTTACTTGCCTTGAGAGTGTGTGTCTTTGCGTGTCTTCGTGTGTGTGTCTTCGTGTGTGTGTGTGTGTGTGTGTGAGAGAGAGAGAGAGTGAAAGAGGGTGCGCGTGTGTGGTGTGAAATTAGTCTTCCCTGCCCCGGGGTCCGGCAGTGGTTCCTCCTCGCGTAAGTGTCTAAGTGATTGAGGAAATGGATTGTGTGCAGTGGCCGGCTTATGCGGGCTAATTGTTGCTAATTAGCGGAATCGCACTTCGCCTGGCCTCCGCCTGGCCTCCGTTCGGCCTCCGCTCGTTTCCCCCTCTGCCCCGTCTGTCCTGTGCGCGGACGGACTCTTGTTTGTGATTTCAAGGCTCATTGCCCCGGCACAGAAGGAGGATTACTACGACCACCACCACACCACCGCTGCTGCTGCTGCTGCCATTTACGAAAGGAAACCTCAGGGTGACATGTTAGGCTGGTGATGCACCACCCCCACCCCCCACCCACCCCCCATACCCACACCACAACCCTGCTTCATTCCCACCATGGCATTAGATTTAAAACTTCCTCGTCGTGTGAAGATAATGTCATTACTACATGGGCTGGTGATGCACTATCCCCGCCCCAGCCCCCCAGCCCCCCTGCCCCCCATTCCTGCTTCATTCCCACTTGATTCCCACCAAGACATTAGATTTAAAAACTTCCCTCGTCCTCTTCGTGTTGAAGATAATGTCATTACTGCGCACTCTCTTTACACACACAAATGCGGGCGTGCAATTTCTCACGCGTTCTTTCTCGCAGACATGCAATTATGCACTTTCTCTCTTGCTTTTTTCCCTCTCATGTCTCTTCATTCGTCTCTCCATCTTTTTGTAGCCTTTTCCTCCTTTATTAAGCACAATATTACACAAATTTACCCCTCCTTTGTCTCTGTCCCTCTTCACCACCACCCCCCACCGCCCCACTCTTTGCTCTCTCTTTCCCCATTTTGCTCTCCATCCATCTTTCTCTCCCTCTCTCTTGTCTTTTATTCTCGTCACTAATCCACACTCTCCTCTCCTCTCCTGCAGTTCATCAATATGCCTCTCCTGGCCCCCGGGCACCTGCCCTCTCCCTTTAAGTAATGCCACCGATCTGCATCCCTTCTCATCCCCACCCCCCTCTCCCACCCCCTCCATCCTCATCTCCATCCCTGTCCCTTCCCTTGTTAAGAAGGTGCTGACAGAGGTTCTGTCGGTGGTGGTTGAGGACCGGGGGTTAGGTGAAGGTGGTTTGGGGTTGGTGGGCGAGGGTAGGGTTGTTTGGGGGGTGGGGGGGTGGCGTGGGGGTTTGGGGGGGGTGTCAGTGCTTTATAATTGCGTTATTTCTCTTATTAGCTCGGGATCCAGGTGGAACCGTGCGAGAGGGGAAAGGAAGGGAGGGGGGGGGGGGGGATTAAATCCTGTTTACTGTCTTCTATCCGGGCGGATGAAAGAGGGACAGATCTGAGAGGGGATTTCCATGGCGCTGCTCCTTAATCGAGCCATTCAAGTCACACACCCCCCCCACCACCACCACCACCCCGGCCACCACCCGCACCCCCGCCTTCCCTTCACCTCTCCTCACCACCATCTCTTTTCTCACCGCCACCCTCATTCCTTCCTCCCTCTCCCTCTACTCTCTCACTTTCTCACTCTCGCTCTTCTCTTTTCCCCATCCCCTTCGTCTTCAGTTCGGCATTATCTTCAAACGAGCCCCAAGATGGTTGTGTGTTTGAAAGCATTAAAGGGATTTCATCATTCAGGTTTTTTTTTTTTTCTCCCCCCCCCCCCCCTTTTTTTTTTTCTTCTTCTTAGCTGTGTGAACCGTGAATTAATTTTACACCGGAGATGTTTACGAATGCACACATATCTCCACACATTCAGACGCCCCTGGGAAGAGAAGGGAGGGGTACTGAAGGGGCGGGGGGTGGGGGTTGGGGTGGTGGCAGGGAAAGCAATTTGCCTGAAGTTGTTGAGCCTCCCCAGATGGTTTTGCTTTTGAGGAGTTTGTTTCCTCGGGGTAAGTCCCGGGAGCCAAAACTCTCACCTCACAGTCCCCCCCAACCCCCCAACCCCCCCAAGGCCTCCCTCCATCACACCATTCGTCAATCTGTGGTCCTGCCTCTATGCCAGACGAGACCAATTTCATGCCCCACCCCTCTGCAACCCCCCCCCCCCCCCCCCCCCCAACCAAAAAAAAAAAAAAAACTCTGTTGGACTTTTCAAGATGGATTTGGTCGGCCCCCCGACTGTTTTGGAAATCATTAGAAGGCTGACGCTGTTAACCCAAAAGGCCAGGCAGTAGCAACAAATGTTGTTGACGCTCTGAGCAAAAATATTAGTGGTGAATATTTCATGATGTCGAACCACAGAATCAATCCTCTTCAAAGTAAAGTGTTTAACTTTGGAAGAATGTACGGTCGGGGGGTATTTAGAATGTTGATTTGAGTTATGTTCCCATTTTCACCCCGCCCTCCCCCCCCCCCCGCAATCTATCAAAGTCACTCTCAGGAAAAGCACTTGAGTGATAAGTGCTTGTCGGTAATGACTTGTATGATGCGTTATTAATTGAAGTAATTATTTAGAATCGCGGTTTGAGTGATTGCGCCGTCAGAATAAAATAAACAAATAGCTCGGCTGTGTCTCTCCAGCCGCGTTGCCATCTTTGGTCTTACGTATTTGCAGATGCGTCTGTTTTTTACCCCACTTGAGACCCTCGCTTGTGTTCTCTAGGGCCTTCCACCAGGCTTATATTAAAAAAAATACCCTATATGGAAACCATTGCCTGTGACGCCTTTTGATAAATGTTCCCGCACCAGTACGAGATTATTATTTTTAACTACAGACAGAAATGCATTCTCCCTGTACCACCGTGTGTACTGTGGGATCCAGATTTTCATTTCGAAAGCGGTCGGTGGCAGTGTCATTTTTATGAATGGATTTTTGTTTACATAGCATTGTATTTTTTATTCCTTTTACACAACCCCCTGGCCCCAACTCCCCAACCTCCTGCACCGCACACCCCCACCCAACCCCACCCCCACTGGTACATTTTGTTGTGGCAGAAGAGGCAGAAAAGTGGAAAAGGGCACCTTGTAAATGCCAGACTGATTAGGTGAATGACCGTGTCCATTCACCCAGGTCCGCAAGTGTGCATGCACCCCTTCTTTAAAAACTGACGTCAGAAACTTCCACTGAACTGTAAACTCCATGAAATGGACAGACTGGGGCAAGGTCATGCTGGGGTCGTTCAGAGAGGACGTACGCATAGGAACTTACTCACACACACACACACATATAACATGTATACACGGGTACATATATACCATGCACGGACAGACAATACGACACACACAGGAAAACAAAATAGACAATAATGAAAAGACAGATTTTTGATTACGTTTTTTCAGTCCTTAATTGAGTCATACTGGAAGAAATCCAGTGCTCAAAGAGTATGAAACTAAGCAACTTTCAGCAAAAGAAACGATTTTCCTTTGTGAAAAAGAGGAGGGAAAAAAAGATGGCCGTTCAATTAGTTCTTTAAGGGAAAGAGGAGAGCAATTCACCTTTGTGAGAGAGGGAGGGAGGGAGGATAGAATTCACTGTAGGCAACATCGTTTTATGATGCAGTGCACCTACCTTGGTATAATTATCTCGTGCATCTGGGAATTTGCAGTATTGCAGGGAATGCACTAAAAAAGACTATGCATGGTGAGCGTGGCACTAGAAAAGTAAACTCCACTGCGTTAAATATACCCGTTACAATCTGACAGTGTAACATGTTGAGCCATATGGTCACTTGATGCTCAGATTGCTATAAATGAAGACATCATCTTTATAAAGTGTGTTGTTTTTAAAAAGCCATGCCTGTGTGGAATGGTTTAAACTGGAACTGATGGAAATGGAGAATTTCAAGCGAGATACAAAAAAAATTAGTCAGTTGAAAGCACTCTTATGGAAGTGTGCTAACCATATCTTGCCAGAACTGCTACCCAAGTTACCAAGCCAACTATAGATAACTAGATGACTATAGATAACTATAGATAACTACTAAAAACGGATACATTTTTTGTTTGGCTAAAGTTTACCCACCAACCGTACTCCAAATTGCTCATCTGTGTAACCCCTGGACCAAAGCAAAGCAAAGCACCTCTAGAGTCTAGACAACAGAAGCACCTGCACTGGACCTGCTGACCAGCACTTTGCCTGCGCCTCTCTTCCTACATGTAATTGGCTGAGGTCAGGGGCAGATGAATGACTGTAATTATTTGCCAAAAAACGAACAAATATCGTTCTCAACCGCAGAGGAAGTGACTGGGTCAAAACAGGTTGGACTCGGAGGGGGGAAATGGAGTGGTGGTGGTGGTGGTGGGGGGGGGGGGGGGTAAAAAAGGTGTGCTTTGTGCGTGATCGATGGAAAAACTAGCAGGGAGAGATGGTGGTGTGTCTTTAGTGCAGAGGAGCGGTTCACTTCTAAATTCAGACAGATTCATTTAAATGACTTCCTCCCACCTGCCATTGGCAGAGTTATTGCACAGACTGATTGAATAGAGCAGCAATTTGAAAATCTGTAGTTAGCAAATGGTTTTTGATGTGCTGAAAAGCCGCGTGGGGAAAATTTTCTAAAGCCTGCGTGCGTCTATCTTCTGATTTGGTTTCGCTGTTGCCTCAGCAGTCAATAATTGTACAGCCCTGTAGTTAATCTCACTCATTTTTCTGTCTCCGTCTCACTCACTCTCTCACTCTCTCTCTCTCTATCTATCTCACTGACTCTCTCTCTCTCTCTCCCCCTTTCTCTCTCCAGCTGTTTCCTGTCTCTCTTGCTGGTGGCTGCAGTCGTGTGGAAGATCAAGCAGACCTGTTGGGCATCTCGTCGGCGTGAGGTAAGACCCTCCAGATATGTCTCCCACCACCTCTCTTTGACTCCCCCCCCTATTATCATCATTTCTCTGTCTCTCTGTCTCTCTCCCTGTTTCTCTCTCTTTCCTTCTCTCTCTCTCTTTCCGCCTATCTACCCTTCTTCCTTCCACTGTTTATCTCAATCTTTGTCTGTTTATCTCTCTGCTGAGTGCCTGAATACAATGAAGCAAAGTTTGCAATTAAGTATTTTTTGGTTTACATTTTTTGTTTTTTGTTTTTTTGTGTGTGAAAAGAAAACAACATGGTCTTGGAAGCTCTGTGTGTGTGTGTGTGTGTGTGTGTGTGTGTGTGTGTGTGTGTGTGTGTACGCACACATTTTCTCTTTTCTCTCCCTCTGGCTGACTTCCATTCTTCCGTTTTTTTTTTTTTTTTCTAAATAGCAGCAGAAAAATGAAAATGAATATTGTTCTTTGCCCCGAAGAACTTTCTGCTGACAAACATTCTCATCCTCCTAATTACTGGTCCTTATGAACCAATTAGCTCTGACAGGACTAATCCAAGGCCTGGCTGATTGGAGGGAGGGAGGGAGTTTGTTAGTGGAGTGGAGTGGAGTGGAGTGAAGTGGAGTGGAGGGGGTTGAAGTGGAGGAGGGCTTCAACGGCTGGAACAGATGTCTTTGCGATAGCCTGCCTCTTCTCCCTCATGTGATTCACAAAAGAGCCCCCCCCACCCCCCCTCAGTAATGGCTGCGGCCCACACAGTACTCCTACTGGACTATCTGTCAGTGGTGTCCAGAGACACTGTGGACAGGGCCGGACAAACATCTGGAGCAGATCTTTGAGCAGATCTTCATTTTGGAAGTCCTGCCACCCAATGCGAGGCTGTTTTTGCTTCCTGCTCGAGGTTGTACATCACACACATGTGTGTCACAAGCATTTGTCAGCATTATGTAGTCATTACGCTCCTGTCAGGGCCAGGCTCCTAAGCTAATTGGTAACACCTTGCTAATGACGGCTAGCTCGGCACTGTTTGCGCTTATCCCCACACACTTGTGTTGAGACGTTCTTACAAAAGAACCCGCAACTAGTTGTGACAGATGCTTTGTATCTGTGTTGATGGGAAGCCATGTTGTATTGTTCAGGCAGGTATGTTTGAAGAGACATTGGCCTATTGAGATGGCTACACTAGTGTTTGGTGCGCAGTGGTGTACACCATTTTGATGGCCAACACATTTATGACGCTTCCCCACTAGTCCCCAGTAATAGACACATCACGGTTCCAGTTAACGCGTTTCCCCTTCCTGCCCCGAGCGTGGGGTTGACATTGGTAATGGAGGGAGGCAGGGAGGGAGGGTTGATATTTTTGTTTCCCGGGCACTAATTGATGTATGGAAACAAACATGAGTGATGACTGGCGCGGAGCAGAACAATATTCATCTAAAGAATTAAAGTCAATAAGCCCTAATGTGGGCAGATGGGCTTTCGCTCATTAAAATTCCGCTCACTTTGCCTTCGCCTCCCCCAGAATTCAGATCATCTGTTTGCTACTGCCCTTCAGCGCCCAGCCATCGAAGAAAAAAAAAAACACACACACACATACACACACACCACACTCGTTTGCGTGTGCACACACACACACACTCACACTCAGGAAAAAAAGGTTTTATCTGTTAATTTCAGATGATTGAAAAGTTTGGGGAGGAACTTGAGGAGAATAATAGGAAGGGGAAAAAAAACACACCTTACAAAATAAATCTCTATCGAAAGATTTATTTCTTTAGCTCGCCTCTCTGTTTGTCTGAAGTTCGGATCTAGCGCTATAGAGAGGGAAGAGGAGAGGAATGGAGTGGAGTGAGGGGGTGGGGGGCGGTGTGTGTGTGTGTGTGTGTGGGGGGGGGGGTGGCGGCAGCAGCAGCGGCGGCGGCGGCGAATAAAATGTCCATCATTCTTCCTCCAATCATTCCTGAAGGTCAGGCTGGTGACTGTCTTCTCTCGGTTAAATCCGAGAGACGCGCAAAGTGAAGGCTGCCGACAGAATGCCGGCGAAGAAGGCAGCACATCTGCCGTCGACTGAAAGGGGCTCATGAGCTGCCTCGACTGCAGACTAGACCCTCTGGCTCACACTCTCGCGCTGTCCAGAGAAAGAAATGACAGCCACAGAGTGGATCGTGGATCGTGGATCGTCGCTTTTTGTTGTTTTGTTTTTGTTTCGTTTGTTTGTTTTGTGATTAAATTTTTGCTAGTTCTCCCACTGCGCATCAGTACCAACCCACTGTGTTTTTTAAATATTTGCAAACTACAGGTGAGTGTGGTGCTGTACTGCCAGGCTCAGGCTCACAGTTTTTCCTGGAACATTAGCAAACATGAGCATAAGGTTAGCGGAGGAGGGAGAAATAAAATATGCGGCTCCAGAGATAGACTGCTTCTTCTCTCGCTTAGCTTGCCATATGGGAGCTGCATCACCAGAGCATGCAGGTGCCAGGTTCAACCGCGTGAGAGGCTAGGCATACTTCTGTCTATCTG
>CM059287.1:17465156-17475156 GCA_030347295.1 Setipinna tenuifilis | reverse complement strand
CAGAATCTGGCAGCGCAGAGAAAGCATCTGCACACAGCGGGGCCGGTGTTATTTTTCTCTCCGCGTCTGTCGCCTACATCAAGCACCTGCCATTTGCCTGCACTTCTATGCGGCCAACAAACGCCAGAGGTAGACCTCACGACCGTGCGTGGTCTCGCGGAGGGAAAAAAAAGGGGCAAAAAAACACCAAGAAGGACGATGAAAGCTCTGTTCCTAGAAAGATTACCAGCGTGCAATTCAGCACATGCAGCCTTAACTTGGGGAAAACCCAGCAGTCGCAAGTCGCAAAAATTACACACAAAGCACATTGCAAAAAAACATGTTTACGTTATGTTTTGTAATTGGTAGGTCGGAATGTTGAGACAGAATCCTCTTTTGGTTGGCATGACTGTTACACGCCTTCAACCATAGGACACCATCCATATAACCCATTATCCTTCATAACTGACTTCTAAGCCGTGAAATTGTACATTTTCAGAGAACGACGCGATGCGGTGCTTTTCTCTTTTCAAAATTCAGCTCTTGTTGAAAGCCCCCCCCCCATTCAATGAAGCCCCCTCTTTAAGCATTAACACTGTCACCTGAAGTGCAGGAATCGCACAACAGAGACAGACGGAGACAGGCAACCGGGAGGGCGCCTAATTCCCCGTTATTATTGCTAATTGCCGTTATGCCGAAGCACAGTATGAACAATACCCTGCAAAGATGTCAAACAGCTGCGCCTCACTCTCTGTCATTAGCCGTACTCTGTTTTTGCGACGTCGTAATCACAGCGCCGCTCAATCACCCCCCCCCCCCCCACACACACACACACACACACACACACACCCCTCTCCGACTCGACTCGACGGTCGTATTGGCCCCCTTTCAGAGATTATTAGTTTGTTATTTCGCCACATCAGTCAGTCACCAGAAAATGAGGCATCTGTTCGCTTTGTTTGTGTGTCCTTGATTAATCTGCTTTTTTTTTTTTTCAGGAGGAGGACCAGCATTTTAACTGCTGACGTTATTCTCCCCCCCACACCCCACCCCACCCCACCCCACCTCACCTCCCATCTTTTTCTCTTCTTATATTATAGAGGGGGCGAAAATATTTAAAAAAAAAAAAACAGAAAGAAAAATCGCGTGTTAATAGCCAGATATGAGTGCAGTGGAGGAGAATGCCATAATCATTTGCAATTAGACGACTCCATATTTACCCTCCGCGGATTCGCGTGTTTTGATTTGTTGCCGCGAGCGATGCGTGACCCACTCTCACCTCCAGCGCTTAATCAACATGGAGGACAGGGGTCTTGTCAAAGCGAGAGCTGGAAGGTGCCGCACCCATATTGCATGTGTGTGTTTGTGTGTGTGTGTGTGTGTGTGTGTGTGTGTGTTTGTGTTTGTTTGTATCTATGCCCCTGTGTGTGTGTGTGTGTGTATTTGTGTGTCCCTCTGTATGTGTCTGTGTGTCTGTGTTTGTATGTCCCTGTGTGTGTGTGTCTGTCTCTCCGTGTGTGTGTGTCCCTGTGTGTGTGTGTGTGCGCACCTGTGCATATATTAGTCTAGTAGCTCCTGGAGGTCTTAATTAGCTAATTAAATCAGTGGTTAAGCTTGAGCGTAGCATGCCATAACCTGTTTTTCAGGCACTTGCCGAGAAGGTCGGGGTCACCACAGGAGCCTGATGATGGGTTGTATAGTTGTGAATATATGCTTGTCGCTGTCATTTTTAACACACTCCCCAACAGTTTGCTGAACTCCATTGATCAGAGAAATTACGACTTGCCCCCGAAGAAACACAAATGGGCAATATTAATTTGTCAAGAACCTGATGACGACGTAGTAACGATGGTGATAAAATGTCATGTTATAACCGCCAGTGGCCCTTAACGTGCAAGAATTTTCTGATGGAAAGCACATTACAGTCAGCTCTGACAGAGGCAAAGAGGCATATGAAATCAGTTTCTTTTACAGCACATTTACATGTACAGTATGTGTATCGAACATTTATATATACAGTAGTAGTACCACCAGCCCAAGTAGATATTTAATCAGCGTTTGTTTATCCGTCAAGATGAAATTACCTCCAGAGTGGGTTGGAAGAGAAAATTCTGCATAGGCACTCTTTCACTGAACACACTTTACTGGTGTAGTCAATCTCCAGTACTGGTTGATCTTTGCATTGTTGCATACGTTTGCACACACGTGTGTATCCTGTCCGGTCAGGCTGACTTTCCCCCTCATGGTTGCACCGAGGCAGTTAAGTCTGTGTCTGTGTCTGTGTCTGTGTGTGTGTGTGTGTGTGTTTGTGTGTGTGTGTGTGTGTGTGTGTGTGTGTGTAAGAGAGAGAGACAGAGTGTGTGTGTGTGTGCCCGTCCGTGCGTGTGAGTGTGTGTGCGTGTAAGTGTGTGTGAGAGAGTGTGAGAGAGACCTGGTTGAGGGGCACAGGTGGTGTCCAGGCCCTTTAGAGAAGCAGTGGGGTGTGTAGGAGATGTCTGCACTAAATGTCAGGAGCGGGAGCAGGAGGAATGACTCCCATACAAACAGCCAGAGGCGCCGCTGACATTTTAGCTCCTGATGGTAACGGCCACCGTCCTCTACCCTTGAAGAATGAGCTTCTACGCAGCACAACCACCACATAAACACACACACACACATACACACACACACACATACATACACACACACAAACACACATACATACAAACACACACACACACACACACACACACACACACACTCTGACTCTCTTACACACACACACACACACACACACACACTCTCACTTATTCATTCATTCACTCACTCAAGACCGATGGCCACAAACAAACTGTGTAAATAAATGAGTGTGCGGACGGGATTTGCATGATGTACGTACACACACACACACACACACGTACACACACGTGCACCTCACTCCGTCTCTCCGACACACACTCTGAAACTCGCTGTGAGAGATTGATGCTGGCATTTCAGTGATCCATGCTTCCGCGTGTCGTAGGGAAATCCACACTAAGCCGAGGGGAGGGAAGGATGATGGAGGACGGAGGACGGAGTGTGTTGCTCTGCCTTCGTGTGTGTGTGTGTGTGGGGAAATTGTGAGGAAAGGTCAGCCACCATCTTAAGTGATGGCAGCCATGTCGACGAACCGAGCAGGACCTTAACGGCTTAGGGTCGCAGTATTCACACACACACACACACACACACGCACACACACACACACACACACACACACACACACACACACACACACACACAGCCACGACAGCATTTCTGTCCGGCTATTTGTTTGGTCGAAAGGAGACTGGAAATCTCTCCGCTCACGACCCACCCCCCACCCCCCCCGGGGGTCTGCCTTTTCTTGTTCTACAGGGTTAGGCCATTTAGAAAATGCCTTTTTGTCTCCCCCCAATGAAACTAGGGTCAAGTGTGTCTCAGTGCAGTTCACATAATGATGGTCATAAAAGGCCCAACTTAAATGCGCTGAAAGTGCTGGCCCAATTTCTAATCAAGCACTTTTACAATATGTTGAACAGCCGTGATGATGATATTGTATTATTAGCCATGTTAAGTGGTTGAGTGTTCCATCTCATTTCTGCCTAATTTAGCCGTGGACATGGGGGAACATGTCAGCAAAATTCATTGAGTCTGAGTCCGCATCGTCCACCGCTAGATATCGCTGCTGAATACATGGGCGATTGTGTGGTGGCCATATCTAGTGTTGGCCTAAGCTATTTGCGATTATACGCCAAGCAGCTTCATTCCTGAGAATTGCTGGTTTCTTCAGGGGGGCAGGAGTAAACTTTTGTTGGCATGTCGCCCTCATTACACACAGACACACACACTTAGACACACACACACGCACACACACACACTCACACAATTAGACACTCACACACTTAGACACACACTTAAACCACATAGACACACACTTAGACACACACACACACAAAGACACATACACACACAAACACTTAGACACACTCACACACACTCACACACACTCACACACACTTTCTCTCTCCCAGGTATGCATTGCTAGAGCTCTTCCTGTCTCAAGGACATCAGCAGCATGCAGTACCTCAGGCGAAAGGGAAAGCCAGCTTTTTCTCCCTCTCCTCTCCTCTCCTCTCCTCTCCTCTCCTCCTCAATATTAATTAAAGCCCATAAACTTCCTCTTTTTACCTCCCCATCATTAAATCACGCTCATTGGCTCTCCGCCATTACAGTAGAGACGGCCTTAAGAGTTTGACTGTACGCAGCGGCAAGCAAAAGAAAAAGAAGCAAGAAGTCATACTGATGATTAGCCTGTGGGTGGAAATAGACAGAGTTATTTTCTTTTTCCTTTTCTCTTTTCTCTCTGTCTCTTTCTTTCTTCCTTCCCCTCCACCACCCTCCTCTTGTCACCAGAAACTTTTTTTTTCATCCCCCCCCCCCTCATTTTGTTTCCTCAGGCAGGAAGTAATGATTCTGAGATAAATGTTTTCGTAATAAGGGGCTCATTTGCATGCGGTTTATCAGTCAAATATTTACATGCTTGCCATTAGCAGAGCGGTATTGATATTATGAAAAGCATCGTAGGCGCCGCACTGTGTCTTGGGGGGCGCCGTGGAGAAGACATTGCACTTCTTTAATTAAAATGGGGTTGGGATCTTTTCTTTTTTTTTTTTGGAGGGAAAATCTCTCTGGGGAGAGCTTTGCGAGGTGTGTGTGTGTGTGTGTGTGTGTGTGTGTGTGTGTGTGTGTGTGGTCGGACCCTGATAGGCAGTCGGGTAAACTTTTTACAAATGCACGGGGGCAGAGTTGAATTTGAGAGGAGGAGGAAGAGCAATAAAACGTTTTAGCGAAATTATTATGTGTGCTGCTGCTTCATCTTCCTCCTTTTCTCCCTCCTCTTCTTCTTCCTCCTCTTCTTCTTCTTTTTTTTCTTCTTCTTCCTCCTCCTCCTCTTCTTCTTTCTCCTCTTCTTCTTCCTCTTCTTCCTCCTCTTCGTCTTCGTCTTCTTCTTCTCCCTCCTCTTCTTCCTATTCTCCTTCCTCCTCCTCTTCTTCTTCTCCCTCCTCTTCTCCCTCCTCTTCCTCCTCCTCTTCTCCCTCCTCCTCTTCCTCGTTTTTATTCGTTTTGCACGGCTCTCTCCCGCTGAGCGTGTCTCGCATATGGCTGCACCCACATGGAGCATCGACATGATGCTGAGTCACTGGACTCCGCTGTGCTGCGCTCTCACCGAGGGTTACGTGTGTGTGTGTGTGTGTGTGTGTGTGTGTGTGTGTGTGTGTGCGTGTGTGTGTGCCAAGGCGACTCAGGCTGGCTTCCTGCGAGCACTCTACCGGGAGTCACTGCCGTTGTCAAAAAAAAAAAAAAAAAAAAAAGCTCCTTGACGCTGACTCACCGCCGTTGGTGCGTCGGAGTTTTTGTCGACTTTTTTTTTGTCGTTTAAAAAGTTCATCCATCCAGAGTCTCGCCGTTTCACCCTCTGTGGGCCACAGTCTGGCAGCGGTTGATGAAGTCTAGATGGCATCTGTCTAGTTAAATCCAGCGGCTTTGATAATAATAATAATAATAATAATAATAAGTGATTCCCATTTGCACACAATGAAATTCACCCATCACATCACGTGTGTGTGAGCAGGGGGCAGCCATGACAACAGCGCCCAGGGACAGTGCCATGCTCAGGGCAGCTCAGTCAAAGGGATGGATGGAGGACAGCACTGGTCATTCACTCCCCCCCGCCTCCCTTGGGGAATTGAACTTTTGACCCTTTGGCTGCAGTTCTGAGTCCTTAACCGCAAGCCCTTGATGTCACCACTAGTCACTAGCCAGGACTTGTCATGTCACGGCAACATACATACAAGACACTTTCTGCACGACAGAAAAAAAACACACACTGGTGCAGTGCTGTAAAGAAATCAATGTCCCAATCAGCCGCCCATCCAGTGAGACTGACCAACTTTTTTTTTAAACCCCACCCCTCCCACCCACCCACCATCCACCCCTGGGGGGGGGGGGGCTCCATCAAAATCGATCAACATCATCCCTTCATGGAATAACTAGTCAGGCTCGTTGTGTAAGCGCTACCGCATAGGTGTCGACAAGTTAATTAGGTCATTGACGTTGTCACACTCCTCCCCCCCACCCCCCCCCCCCCCCCGACCATCCCACCCCTCCTCTCCTCGCTGGAGAAGCTCGTACATTTATTAGCAGCCAGGACCGCGTGCCAGAAAATTATCGGCCCCCTTTTTTTCACACCCAGCACTCTCCCGTCCCCCCACCCCACCCCAACCCCCCAGCCCTGAAAATCATAGATGAGCCAGTGTCAAGATGGCTAATCCATTTAACGATGGCAGAAGAGCAATGAAAAATGGGGCAGCTGGTAAAAAGCGGGGTGGGGGGGGTGGGGGGGGTGGATTTTTTGTAATACAGCTGTTCCATTTCAGACATGCAAATTAATGGGCCCCTGATTAGGCCAACCCTTCCCTCAAGTTACCTGTGGACCAGCATGAGAGAGTCAGTGTTGACTAAGTTCATTCAACCCACTCTGCCTGGACTTGTTGTCACATTCCCTCCCTATGCAAATGATTTGCAAGGCCTCCATCACTGCCATTGGTGGAAACTTCACTTGTTGTTGTTGTTGTTGTTGTGGTTGTTGTTGTTTTGTTCCTGTTTGGAAATGCACGTGACCAGCTGTCCTGCGGGACTGCCGATATGGACAAGGAGCGGCATTCCGGAATGGGAATGTTGCTGCTCCCAGAAGGGAGAGCTTGGCCCCATTAAGGGCCCCAGTTCAGGGGAAAAACAAAGACTCACCGTTCACTTCCAGGGAAAGACCACAAAGACCCAAATTAATCATGTTCCTCGAGCTACACACACACACACACACACACATGGAGGAAACACACTCCCGATATCTATTATCATGCTGTGCAGAGGATCCAGTTTGGCTCCCAGGCTTCACGGAGACATTAGGCCCGCAGCCTGGAACCAAACTTTAATTGGTTGGCTGAGTGTCCTCCAGGGCTGTTGTCCAGTGCGGTGTTTGAAAGTGCCTGGAGAATTATAATTGTACCATGATTGTTGCGTCGCCGTCTACCTCCTGCCCCCCCCCACCCCCCACCCCACCCCCCACCCCCCCACACATATACCTCCCCCCATCCCCTCCACCCCCAACTCTTTTGCTCTTTGATGCGTAATTAGGCTCTCTAGTGCACTTCTTTGTCAGTGGTGGTATACAGGAAAAAAGGGATGGCCAACAGTGGGATTACACAGAGTTTGGCTTGCATGGAGCGCCCTGAGTGTTTCTCATTCCGTGAAGGAGAAGGAATGCATTCTTTTTTTTTTTTTTGTTTCCCCTCCAGACATCACCGGCATTGCGTCGGCAGTGCCCTTTTCTCATTGTTTGTGTTGTTTTTCTTGGAAAAGGGCACGGAATATCCAATCCAAACACATCCAATCAAGCTCCGACTACGCCATCAGATGGCAGTGGAGGGATTTTGTTGTGTGTGTGTGTTGCTGGTTAAACTTGTTACAGCTTAAAGTTCCAACACCGGCTGGTGCTTTAGTTTGTGGTTTTAACATGAAGGCCTACAGGAGAATCGATGGGCGATCAATCTCAATTTAACATCAGTGAAGTTCAGTGTGTGCCTCCTCCCTGAGGGTAGGGTCTTAACGGAGTGATTCAACAAAAGACCGATAATAATGGGTCTGATTCCACACGCGCCGTGCGCTTTACCACCACGTAGTGTACTGAACTACTGAAGAAACTGATACAAGTTGTCGTGTGTGTGTGTGTGAGCATGTGTGTGAGCGTGTGTGTGAGTGAGTGTGTGAGCAAGAGCGTGTGTGTGCGTCTGTGTGTGTGTGTGTGCGTGCGTGGGGATGTGTTTTATGGGATGGTGAGCTCTGAGTTCAGTTCATTTTTAGATGAAGGCAACAGCAGAGCACACAACTTTCACAGTGGCCCACTGAATCATGTTCACGAGTTGGTCACTGTGTGAGTGAGTGTGTGTGTGAGTGTGTGTGTGTGTGTGTGTGTGTGTGTGTGTGTGTGTGTGTGTCTGTGTGAGTATGTGTCTGTGTGTGTGTGAGTATGTGTGTGTGTGTGTGTGTGTGTGTGAATGCTGATGAGCAGTGCTAGTGTGAAGAGCTGAGGCGTTGGCGATTAGGTGTGGAGTGGGATGAGCAGCGGCAGATGATTGGGTAAGATGAATGACAAGCAGATGGGACACTCTGGCTGTCTCCACAGCCATGCTGTTGCTTCTCAAAGCATCCATTAGCCCCACAAAATGAATGTGCACACAGCCACAAATCTCTCTCTCTCTCTCTTTCTTTCTCTCTCTCTCTTTCTCTCTCTCTCGCTCTTTCTCTGTCTCCCTCTCTCCCTGTCTCCCTCTGTCTCTCTGGCTTGCTCGCTCGCTCTACCTTTCTTTATTTCTTCCCCTCTGTCTGTGCCCCTCTTTCTCTGTCTCTCTCACTCTCTTTCTCTGTCTCTCTTTCTCTTTCTCTCGCTCTCTCTCTCTCTTTTTCTCCCTCTCTCTTTCTTCTGTTTTGCATCTCTATCCTCAGTTTTGACATAAGCATCTGCTTTTAACATGTTTTTTGCCTGTCTTTTATTTTGGTTGCTTCTCTCTCTCTATCCCTCTCCTCATTCCTCCCTTTCTCCTTTTCTCCCTTTCTCTCTTTCACACACCAGTTCACGCTCACAGCGCTTGAAAGAGATGAATTAAATCTCTGGTTTGCGTTTGGTGGGTTGGGGGACGTGTGTGTGTGTGTGTGTGTGTGAGAGCGGGTGGGGGTAATTTCAGATGTGATGTAATTGATAAAGCCTTAAATCATCACAGGGTTTTCAGGCTGGTGGCAGGGCGCCGGCCTGGTGCAAAATGTCATCGACGTTTGATGAACACCAAAGCGATTATCGTGCAACTGCCTCAAAGCAGAGGGGGAGTCTTGATAAAGGGGGCAGAGCTTTAACCCCTTTTTTCTCTCTCTGTCTGTCTTGAACTCTCTGCCCCACTTCTCTTTCTCTCTCTCTGCCTCTTTCTCTCTCTCTCTCTCTCTCTCTCTCTCTCTCTCTCTCTCTCTCTCTCTCTCTCTCTCTCTCTCTCTCTCCCCCCCTGTCTCTCTCTCTTTCTCTCCCCCTGTCTCTCTCTCTCTGTCTGTCTTGTACTCTCTGCCCCACTTCTCTCTCTCTCTCTGTCTCTCTCTCTCTCTCTCTCTCTCTCTCTCTGTGCCTTTTCTGTGCCCCCACTTGTGTATGTGGCCCTTATACCAGCATGACCGCAGCGGCTAACAATGTTTAATGTGCTCACAACCTCAGCTGGACAACGCAATCGAACACGCACTCACCTCTCAAAATCTCAGCATGGCGCACGGAGGCAAACAACACACATATATGCACTTACTCACTCACTCACTCGCTGGCTCACTCATTCGTTCTCTCTCTTTCTTTCTCTCTCTCTCTCTCTCTCTCTCGCTTTCTGTCAGCCAACATACGTGCTTGCACTCACTGGCCCCTTTTTCTCTCTCTTTTCATCTTTCTCTCTTTTTCTCTCTCTCTCTTTCTTTCTCTCTGTCAACTAACACATATGCTTGCACTCACTCACCCTCTTTCTCTCTCCTGCCCTCTTTCTCCCTCTCTCTCTCTCTCTCTCTCTCTCTCTCTCTGTCTCTTTCTTTCTTTGTGTCTGTGTGTGTGTGTCTCTCTTTCTCTCTCTCTGTCACTCATCCACACACACACACTAGCATCCTCAAGTGCACACATTCGGTGCGCATTCTATATCACACACAATAACTCAATTTCCTGTTTTGTGTATGGCTGCTATTGTCGGGGCCCGGTTTGCCGGGTCGGTTGGGTCGGCAATACGCTCTGGCCGAGCGTAGCGCCCCACACACACACACACACACACACACACACACACACACACACACACACACACACACACACACACACCATGTCTGCTGTCAGAGGCACCTGGCTTTATCGGCCCTAATTCAATAGCCCGCACCATGAATGATTCAGCAGGGCCCT
>CM059287.1:17455156-17460156 GCA_030347295.1 Setipinna tenuifilis | reverse complement strand
ACACACACACACACCATCATCATTCCATGCCCTCTGCACACCAGCGGCCACTGTGGGGTAAACAGTGCCGGACGTTTTATTGGCCAGTCGTTGGCCTTGTTTATGAAACAGGCCTCCGGTGTGCCGTGCTCGTGCGCCTGCTCCTCAACTCATCTGGATTTCGCACTTGAATACACTGCTGAGGGTGTGTGTGTGTGTGTGTGTGTGTGTGTTTGTGTGTGTGTGTGGGGGGGTTGGGGTTGAGGGATCTCCTTGACATGCAGTGTTTTCGGGGGGTGCTTTTTTTGTGTGTCGCCCTGCACCCACCCCCCACCCTTCTATTCTGCAGCAGTGGGTGTGATGTTGTGATATTGGGAGATGATAAATCCCATTCTTAAAAAAAAAAAAAAATGTCCTTATGTACTGTGAGGTGGCTTTTGTAATTGTCTGTGAACTGTAATAAATGTTTTGTAAATGTAAATGTAAAATTCAAATTCTCTCTCTCTCCCTCTCTCTCTCTCTCTATCCCTCTGTTCCCTCTTTTCTCTGTGCAGCAACTGATGCGGGAGCGTCAGCAAATGGCGAGTCGTCCCTTCGCCTCGGTGTCGGTGGCCCCGGAGGTGGGCTGTGAGTATGTGAAGCTGTTGCAGGGCGCCTCAGAGGTGAGACACACAGTATACACACACACACACACACACACACACACACACACACACACACACACACACACACACATACAGTACACACACACTCTCGCGCACACACACACAGTACACACACACACACACACACACACACACAGTACACACACATACACAATACACACACAATACACACAGACACGGTACACACCCACACACACACGCAGTACACAAACACGCACGGCATACAAAGCACAGCACAGCACGTCTCCCTTTACATCACTGTCTCATGCATATTCATGCACAAACAGGGTACACAAACATAATAGCCATATGTCTCTGTCGCACCTTAATAAACACACACACACACTCACACACACACACACACACACACACACACACACACACAGATTCACACAATATATGTTCATGTCCACTTTCATGCTTGCATGTTTTAAAACAAGAAGTGACACATAAACATAAATGCATACACACACACACACACACATGTGCACACACACACATGCACTCACAGGCCTACTGAAACACATTTACAGCATCTATACATTAGAGTCATGTATGCTAAAGTGACAGGTTAAAGTAATGCAGTGTGATCCGTAGCAAAGCAATCAGATAACAAAGACACACACACACACACACACACACACACACACACACACACACACACATATGCAAACACAAACAGCCATATCAATAAAAATACATGTGTATTCAGTGCTGTGTTCATTGCCCACTCACACACACACAATTCTCTCTTGTCCACCATCCATGTGGACATATTAAACAGGAGGTGACATGCAAACGCACTCACACAAGCCTATTGACACACACACACACACACACACACACACACACATTTATCACCTCTATACATTAGAGCCATGTTCACTAAAGGTTCAGGTGAGTGAAATGCAGTGTGATCCATTGCAAAGCAATCAGGTAACACACTCACACACACTCACACACACTCACACACACTCACACACACTCACACACACACTCACACACACTCACACACACTCACACACACACTCACACACACACTCACAGACACACTCACAGACACACACACACACACACACACACACACACACACACACACACACACACACACACAGCAGGCAGCAACTGGAGTGTCACTCCACAATCCATTAGAGGGAAGCCAAGTGGCACTCAAAGTGCATTACGGACAGTTGAAGGGCACAGCACGAAACGCGAGACGCAGGGGAACACAACAGGTCCTTTAGAGGCCCAGCTGACGGCCATTAAACACTAATCACACACCGCCTTTGTTTACACAGATTCATTTATCTGCTGGGATTTCGCTCAGTCTGGATTTTTTATTTTACTTTTATTTATTTATTTACTAATTTTTTTTTTTACCCATCCCTTGCTCAAACACATTTTGGTCAGGTCCATACTGCCGGGGCAGGGTGGTGGTGGTTGGGGGAAAAAAACAAGAAGACTACGAAAAGTAAAAAAAAAAAAAAAACACACCAAATACTGTTTGCTTTTTCCAGCTCATCGGTGGTCGATGCTGACATTTCATTGTGCTTCAGCCATCTAAATGCCACATTACTATTATTGGTGGCGTTAGAAAGGGGGTGTGTGTGTGACGGAGTGGGGGGCGGGGGGGCAATCGTGAGGCGCATGCGGGGGGGGGGGGGGGGGGGGGGGGCGTCAAGGTTCAAAAGCACCTGCGTTTCCTCTTAATCCGCCTCCTGTACTTAAATTATACCGTTTGAGAGCCAAGTGAGACCTTTTCGAGGCTTTTTCCATTTCCATCAGATAGGCCAAGTGCACTTTTAACGGTAGAGCAAATCTCAAACTGACAAACAGGTTTTTTTTTTTTTTTTCTTTTTTTTTTTTCCCTCCACTCTCAACACTTTTAAGGCAATGTGCGACACAAGCAACTTTCAAAGTTTCCCGTCATAAGAAAGCTCGAAGTGTTCGAGCACTGCGCCGAGGTCTTATCAGGACGACTATTTGGAGTTTGGGCTTTGGAGTTTTTTAGTCTTAAAAAACTGTTAAAGTGAGTTTCCAGACCCGTAACGGGCTACTACAGTAAAGCCCATTCTTACTTCAGATGAAGACGTAGTGTCACTAAAGGGTTGGGTTGGGTTGGGTTGTGTCGTCGTACTGAGACACATTCTGTGTGCTGCAGACATCCTTGTCTGCTCCCCATTGCCATAAACATCCTATTTAAGGGTTTAACACAGTGTCTGGATAGGCGTCTGTAGGAGAAAGAAAATTCCCTTTTTAAGTAAAGACAGTAGTTTTCCACCTGGTATGTTGACTATGCAAGGGAAGACCCGACACTGTTTATTTTATTTTTTATTTTTTTTCCCTCACTCTTGTAATACTCTGCCTGCCAGACAGAAAGATATTCAGCCAGCGGCAGATTATGGCAAACTTCATAAGACAACAAATCTGAAATCTTAACGATACAGCAAATGGGGTAAAAAAAAAAAAAAAAAAAAAAAACAACCTGGGAATGTTTATGTCCATTTTGTCCTCTGGTGAGTGTTTGTTTGTTTATTTGTGGGGAGGGGCCAGATTTGTCATTAATTTCTGGCTGTTTTCTGGCACACCTCATCAACACGCTCACCACATCCTCTGCCTGCCTGCCTGCCGTCAAAACTCGGCTCTCCAAAAACACAATTTTGTCTCCCTCACCCCCCCATCCCCACGCACACACACACACACACACATACACACACACACACACACACACCTCCCCTCCCATCTCTGCCACGTTTTCATCACGAGCAACGATCAAAGCTGACATGTTTATCTTTCCCCCTGCCTGGCGGCTAACACCGACTCCAGATGTGGATATCACACACACACACACTGTCACACACACACACACACACTGTCACACACACACACACACACACTGTCACACACACACACACACACACTGTCACACACACACATACAACACACAACACACACACACACACACACACACACACACACACACACACACACACACACGCACACACACAAAAACCATCACACACATTGACACACACACATTAACACACACTATCACACACACACATACACCGTCGCTGAGTCGCCAGCACCTGAAGGTGAAAGCCGCACAATTGCGTTGCCGCCGCTGCGTTTCATAAAGGTTAATTAAGCGACATCTGGCGCCGCCAATCGTTGTTTATGCTGCGGCACGCTTTTTTAACCGTGGCGGCGTAAACACACCTCGCGCACAGAAGAAGATGAGCGGCGCAGTCCATCTCCATCCCGGTGTTTAGCGATGGCGGCAGTGGCGATGATGATGATGTCGGCGATGATGATGGCGATGGCGGCGAATAGAGTAACGGGCGGGCGAGGACGAGGAGAGGAGCTGACGGTGCTGTCTGGCGTTGTCCCTGAGGCCTTGATTAACACGAGCTAATTCTGCGTAATGTGTTTGGATGGGCCGCTTTTTCTATCAGCCAGCATCCCAAGCCCTTGAGGCTGCTGTTGACATAATGGGTCAATTTTGGCTTCTTACGGCGTGTTTGTGTTAGTAAGTGTGTGTGTGTGTGTGTGTGTGTGTGTTAGTGTGTGTGCGCGTTACTGATTGAGTGCATTTTGTTGTCCTTCCTGGAAGTAGTTTGGGGCCGTATGAGAGAATTGTGCCTTTTAAGACGGAGCTGAGACATCAGATATTGCCGTCAGACCAAATATCTTTTGAGGAGTTGGTTTTGACGGGTGTGCAGGTGGGTGATGGTGATGGTGAGTGTACGTGTGTGTGTGTGTGTGTGTGTATGTGTGTGTGTGGGAGAAACGTGTTGGGTGGTTTTTTTTTTTTGTTGTTAAAGGTTCTGGGGGGGCAGGTTGTTCTTTTCTCGGAAGCATAATAGTTTGGCAGCCCACTTGGTATTAAAAGCCTTCTGGATGGAACCTCCATTAGATGCTCAATCACTGAAAGTGTTGACTGTGTGTGTGTGTGTGTGTGTGCATCTCTGTCTGTGTGTGGGAGCAGAAAGCGATGGGTGTGTATGTGTGTGTGCGTGCCAGACAGAGACCAAGTAAGTGAACAGAAAGATGGATAGATAGATCTTGTTTTTTTTGCACTTCCCTGCAATATCCAGCATCTCTCAGCTTGTTCCTCTCTCTTTTGTAACTTGGGCAAAACCATTAGTTAAAAGAAAAAGCGTCAAGGAGCGGGAGCCAGACACAGAGCGAAAACTCAGCCAAAAAAGGAAGAAACTGAGAGAGTGTGTGTGAGAGAGAGAGAAAGAGAGAGAGCGAGGGAGAGAAAGAGAGAGAGAGAGAGAGAGCTAGAGAGAGAGAGAGCTAGAGAGAAAGAGAGAGAGAATGCTCCACAGGAAAAAAGCCAGACATGGTCTG
>CM059287.1:17442656-17445156 GCA_030347295.1 Setipinna tenuifilis | reverse complement strand
CTCCTCGCAATGTGAATGTCACTCCTTTAGCTGAGAAGGTATGTCAGAAAATAAATAAATTTAAAAAATGACATATCTGAAAAAAAAAAACCTGACAAACGCAGCTTTTAAATATGCATGCCCACGAGCTTCAGACAATGGCATCAATGCTAGCTGGCCCTCTCTGACTGCCAGGCAGCATTGAAGAGGCTAAAAAGAGAGAGAGAGAGAGAGGGAGAGAGATGGAGAGGGAGAGACTGAAAGCGAGAGAGACAGAACGAGAAAGAAAGAAAGAAAGAGGAGAGCACAGGCCCTTTCTGTAATTAACTGTGATATTTAGAAAAGCTGGCTGTTTGATTGGTGGGTATGGAGAGAAGGGATAATGAGTTCTGCCATTTAAGCAGAGTAGGGGGTGGTGGTGGTGGTGGTGGTGGTGGTGGTGGTGGTGGTAGTGATGGTGGTGGGGGGGGTGGGGGTTGCTTCAGGGCTGGCGGCTGTTGGGGGTGGGGGGGGGGGGTACTATAGGAAGAGAGGGGTGGTAGTGCTGGTGGTGTGTGTGTGTGTGTGTGGGGAGGGGGGGGTGACTGCACTTAGCAGCTGATTGAAGGGTGGGCCTGGGGAAGTGGCAGCTGCCAGAGATGGCTCCCCCACTGCTTCCAGCCAGCAGTCCTACCTGTTAGTGGAGAGGGAAGTTATCGACCTGCCACTGCATGCACACACACACACACACTCACATACATATACACACACACACACACACACACTCACATACATACACGCACGCTCACACTGAGGGGTTTGTTCCCCCTCTTTTGCTGTCTGTCTCTGTCTTACTTCCTCGTACCCCCTTCCAGCACACACACACACACACACACATACACACAGAGTAAATGACACAAATACACTTTCATAGCACTCTCCTGTAGATTAAAAAGAATCCTGTACACTTCCCAACTGTTTCCCATTCCTTCAGCTCCTCTGTGTAGTGTTTCTGTATGCACACTCTCAAAAACCCAAAGTACAGGCCAAAACGAGAAGCCACATTTCTCACTTGCCAAGAACTTGCCAAGTCATTGCTATTCCAGCCATCTCTGTCATTTTTCTTCAGGAACTAGGTGACATCATCTACCACCTCCACCCCAGTGTGGAACATAATTTAAAATACTTTTAAAATCAGTTTTTTTTTTTTTAAATAAAAAAATTTAATTTCATAAAATAAACACAAAACACAAAAAGAGTTTGCCTATGGTAAACCATGCACCTTTCTCATATTAAAACGTTCTGTTTTTAATCTTTTTTTAATTGTACTTTAGGGCTTTTGTAACCTTTTGACAGTGAATAGATGATGGGAAATGAGAGGGAGAGAGAGAGAGAGAGAGAGAGAGAGAGAGAGAGACAGAGAGAGAGAGAGGGATGAGTTATGAGTTTGGGAAATGACTCAGAACTCAAAGCTGAGTTCCTGTTGCCACTTGGACACGAATATTGTTTTGGTGTTGCCACTTGTGCCACAGCCCACCCCCCCCCCCCTTAATGTTTAGTCCGGTAACAGGAGAACACCACTGCTTATATAACCAATCAGAACCACTGCTTATATAACCAATCAGAACCACTGCTTATATAACCAATCAGAACCAGTGCTTTCATAACCAATCAGAAGAGAGTGGACAAGCTGGGCAGGCTGCAATCACTTAATCAACCAACCAATCAATTAGTTACATTTTATTGCACTGTCCTTGTTACATCCACAAAAACCCCATAGTCACACACACACACACACACACACACACACACACACACACACAACACGCATGCACACAGACAAACTCACAGCTACCCACACAAACACACACACACACACGACAAACACAGACACCCACACACACACACACACATACAAACCCACACCTACCACAACACACACACAGCTACACACACACACACAGATACACACACACATACACAAACCCACACCTACACAGACACACAAACCCACAGCTACACACACACACACAGACACACGAACCCACAGCTACACACACACACACACACACACACACACACACCCAAGGTGGGGCTCATGAGTGGGTGCTGCAGTCCAGGTGATGGTGTAAAGTGGCCCCATGAGAAGCGTTGGTGATGGGCCGGGTGGCGGAGTCAGATGACTGCTGGCGTTAGGCGAAAGGGAAGACGAGAGAGAAAGAGAGAGAAATGGAGAGAGCGGCAGGGAGACAGGGCTGCTTGACAGGCGAATCACTCCTCCCCGCTTTGCTCTCAAGGCAAGAGAAAAAAAATTCAAAGAGAACAAAACAACTGAGAGAGAGAGGTGTGTGTGTGTGTGTGTGTGTGTGTGTGTGTGTGTGTGTGTGTGTGGTGGGGCGGGGGGTGAGAGCAGGAAGAGTGAGAGGCTTCAAGAGAGAGGCAGACAGTGAGCGGAAGAGAGATGGCACACACACACACACACACACACACACTCTCACAAACACAATTCTATGCTCCGTGTAGGACAGAAAGGGGAAATGAA
>CM059287.1:17412656-17437656 GCA_030347295.1 Setipinna tenuifilis | reverse complement strand
CAAGGTCATCATTGATTTCATTTTTTTTTCTTTTTTCACTCTTCGCAGTCTCTTTCGCTGTCGGAGAGAGAGAGGGAGAAAGAAAAAGAAAAAGAGAGAAAAAAAGAAGAGTGGGCAGTCTTGACTCTTGATTATTTTGGCAATTTAGGGGATGACTTTGGTCACGTCACGAATGGCGTTTAGCGGGCATGATGTCTGAGATGTCGCTCTCTCTCTCTCCGCCTGAGGACTGTTTCAGCAGCAGATTTCACAGCAGTGTCCTAATGTAAGGTGCTCGACCCCGCAGTAAAAGTTGTTGTCTCACAGCACAGAGGAACGTGCTTTCTACAGGGAGGTCTAGGGGTCAATTACTCCCTCTTCCACTCTCTCTCTCTCTCTTTCTCTCACTTTCTCTCCCTCTGTCTCTGTAACCCTTTCCCACTCTCTCTCTCTTTTTCCCTTCCTCTCTCTTCTCTCCCTTTCTGTCCCTCTAACCCTTTCCTTCTCCCTTTCTGTCTCTCTCTCTCTCTGTATTTCTCTGTCACTCTTTCCCTCCCTCTCTCTCTCCCTCCATCTCTCGCTCTCTCTCTCCATCACTCTCCCTCTTTCTCTCTCTCTCTCTCTCCCTCTCTCTCTCTCTCCTCTCTCCCTCTCTCTCTCTCTCCCGCTCTCTCTCTCTATCACTCTATCTCTCTCTCTCTCTCTCTTTCCCTCTCTCTCTCTCTCCTCCGTCTCTCTTTCTCTCATAAGGCCGGGACAGATGGTGATGAGTCAGCGTATGGATGCCTTCAGACAGGCGTTTGTGGGCCCGTGCTGCTCAGCGCTGAGCTGCGCTGGTCTCGTGTCTCAATCCTTAGGAGGGTGCACTGCCTGCCTGCGTCTCTGCCTGCCTAAAATAACAAATAAAAACTCTAGACACACACACACACACACACACACACACACACACACACACACACACACACACACACACACACAATGCCCAGCTATTCATACAGACACGACAAGTTTAGATACTTACTTGTGTATTCACTCATACACACAAACACTCCTACACACACTACACACACACAAAATATGCTTGCATTCTGTCCATGAGAGGGCAAGAAATGCAAGTAAACAAAGCACTGAGGCTTAGGGGGCCGGGGTCCGATCCATAAGGGGAAGAGTGCTGGTCTGCCACCCCCCCCACCCCCCCCAATCCTCACGGGGCTGCGATAGCCAGCCAACACACTCGACCCCCAGCCGCTTAGAATCTGTTGTTGGTGCGTTTTCGACCCTAAGTTGAGACAAAAGGGGTTGGAGACAGACAGAGAGAGAGAGAGAGAGAGAGAGAGAGAGAGCGGGGGAAAGAGAAAAGGAGAAGATGGGGTGGAAGGGGTAGAAAGAAGATGGCGTTTTTTTTTCTTTCTTTCTTTCTTTCTTTCTTTCTTTCTGAGGCATTCTTTGAAGTTCCCCTCTCCTCTATTTCTGGAGAGGTTGCATCAGTCGATGGGTTTTATGATCACATTTGCTGTTTCAAGCTCCATTTAGCTAAAGGTCTCACTCCCTGGTCCTCGGCCCTACTGGGAAAACCTGTGTGTGTGTGTAAAACACAAACGGTGTGTCTGTGTGTGTGCGCGTGTGTGTGTGTGTGTGTGTGTGTGTGTGTGTGTGTGTGTGCACGCGCCCTTGTGTGTGTTAGCAATAGAGACATAGGTTCTGTGTGTATTCAGCGGATGGGCTTGTGATCCACACAGGGAGTACACGTAAGGGATAATGGGACCCTCTCTCTGTCTCTGGCCAGCCAGCAATCAGCCACTCACAGCTATTGCAAGAGAAGAGAATCCTGTTATTTATACCTAAGTGCACCCCTACTCGACTTCAAACACCCCTACATTACCTGCAACATCAATATGCCTTTGGGGAGAAAGGCTGTTCAAAGCTGCTCTTAATTGGACTTTCCTTTCTTGTCCTGTGCTAGCGCCTCGCAATAATGAAGCGTTAATGCCACTGACGCTCTTATTTTAAGCAAAGATCCCTCTCTCGCTTTCTCTCCTTTCTTTTCTTTCTCTCTTTCTCTCTTCTCTTTATGCTCTTTCTCTGGCTCTCTCTCTCTCTTTCTCTTTCTCTGTCTCGCTCTCTCAATCTCTCTCTCTCTCTCCCTTTTTCTCTTCTCTCTCTCTCTCTCTTTCTCGCTCTCTCTTTCTCCCTCTTTTCTCTGTTTCTCTCTCTCTCTCTCTCTCTCTCTCTCTCTGGGCTCAGTCTCAGCTGGCCTGTAACGTGATCTCATCATTCAGGAAGTGAGGACACTGTATCAGTGTCCCTGCGCTCCCGAGGCGAGGCTCGGCCCGGCCCGGCTGCAGAGAGAGACGGGCCCCCTCTCTTGTCTCTGGTGTCGGCTTACGGGCCTCCAGACCGAGCTGGGCCCCGTCCCCCCGTCCACCCACCCCCACCCCCATCCCTGCGAGGGGGATTAAAGCACCGGCGTCCGCGTCCGCTCGGAGGAGCTAATTACTGCATGTAATCTAGAATACATTAGCGGATATGGTAGCCTAGCCCGCACGCCCCTTGTCTTGTCTCGGCGTCCTTGACATTGTCTCGGGCGGGAGGCGGACGGACGGGCGGGCGGGTGGGGGGAGGAGAGAGGGAGGAGAGGGGAGGGAAAGGGGAGGGGAGAGAGGGCGTGATGGGGTGGGGTTGTTTTTGTTAGTCCCAATGAGGGGAGGGAAAAAAAAAAGAAAGACAGGGGCCTGCCACAGACATGGCGGCTAGAGAGAGAGAGAGAAAGAGAGGGAGGGAGAGAGAGCAGAAGCAAAAATCGGAAAGAATCGATGAGTGTCTGGTTGCCAGCCTCTGTCTGGGACAGGCTTTGGGAGCAAAGTGTCGACAGTCAGTCCTTTATTTTTAACCAGCCCTGGGAGGGTGTGAGGTGTGTGTGATTCGCCACCAGAAGCATGTATTAAACTAGGGCTCACATTCAAATATGTAGATCGTGACAGAAGATTACCATGCCCCCTTGCAAACTTTTGTTTAATACCAGCCAAGGCCCACAGTGTCTTCATCAGTGTTCTGACAAAGACCTGCCATAAGAAAGACAAGGCTAATATTGCTTTGGTTTGTGCCTTTTGTGGAAAATCATAAACAGACATGCGCTGCCGACTGGTTGATAAGCAGCAGAGCGGCAGCAGCACAATACCTAATCTCTTCCAGGTGGCTTGTCTGACAGGAAATTGACAGATGTGGAGAGTGGAGAAGAGAGGGGAAGAGAGAGAGAGGGTAGGTGGAGGGGGGGATGGATGGGGGGGGCGAAATCATGTTTCCCTGCATAATTTACCTTTGTGCTTGACAATGCAAGAATGTTCGACAACAACACCGTAATAAAAGACGAGAGAGGTTTAGGGAGGATAGAGAGAGGAGAACGAAAAAAAAAGGAAGGTTTTTTTTTTTTCTCCATGTCCAAAGATAGCACCATTTGCCAGCACTACTCTCCTTCCTTTCTCTGCGCACATTTGTAATTGCCTAACAAGCGACGGGGGGCTTTGGAGTGGCTCTCACTGCGTGTCGCTGCTTGTTGCACTTGTTGTGGAGTAGAAAAAGAAAAAAACAGAGAGAGAGAAGCCACATAGAAAGTTTTTTTGTATGTGTGTGTGAGTGGCACATCAGAGGTTCTGTGTCTTGTTCGGTTTTGGTAACAGCACTACACAGGGGACCGCTGTGAGAGAGAGAGAGAGAGAGAGAAACAGAGAAAGAAAACATCTCTCTGACTCCTTACCATTTTTTTTTCACCTACATGTTAAAAAATCCTTACTACACTCATACTACCCACAGACCTTCTTTATTTCTTTACTGTGAGTCTTTTCCATATTGTATTGTGCGTGTGTGTGCGTCTGTGTGTGCGTCTGTGTGTGTGTGTGTGTGTGTGTGCTGGAAGAACATGGTTTTCGTGTAAGCGCCTGGCATGGGTACATTGGAATCGCATCACCCCATCAGTCAACATGAGGAGAGAGGGGGGGGGGGGTATCAGTGAAGAGAGAAGACGTGCAGAAAGTAAATGGGAGCTTCTGTTGAGCCATTTGGAGCTCCGAGGATGTTTGGCTCACTGCTACCAACGTCATTCTGTCCTCTGTTCTCTCTTCTGTCCTCCCTCTACCACTTCATCCGTCTGGCTAGGCTGCGCTGCTGGACCGGTGTAGTTCACCGATTTACACCGGTCTCCTCCGTGGTCCCTCGTACTGGCCAAAAATAAAGACCCCACCCCCCACCCCCACCCCCCCACGACACCGGTCACTCCTGCTTCCCCGCATGGCCACTTGCCGCGAGAGACCCAATACCTCTCTCTCCTGAGCGAGCTTGTAAGCACGAAATGGAAAAAAACAGGAGATTTGTACTCGACTGTGGCATCTGGGAAATGAAAGACAAAAAAAAGAGGTAACTGACTGCATTAATATGGCACTCAAGGTCGGACAGGTGACGGCACAACCGTCAATCATCCGGACGACACATCACTCTCTCTCTCTCTCTCTCTCTGTCTCTGTCCCCTCTCTCCCTTATCGTCCTTGCCAGGACGTCACGAGCCACCGACGGAGGTCAGACTGGCCCTTCGCCCGCGACGGGGAGAGAGAGAGCGTGAGTGCGTGAGCGCCATTGTGTTTTGTTCTGGGCAAAGTGACCTTGACTCCGCTGTGGGAATGGAGGGGTGCTGGCTGCATGCTAAAACGCTTATCGGTCGCGCAGCTTATACCCTTGGAAGAGGCGAGTCCGAGTCTGAGTCCTCCTCGCCTCTGACGGACCGTGGACAAACGAGCCAGCTTTCGGGAGTGAGTGATTCTGGGTCGATGCAGATATTTCATTGGGAGGTGGGAGCAACCCCCCCCCCACCCCTCTTTTATGGCACGGATGTGTTTGTTTAGCCAAAAAAGCTAAATCCAAAGCGCCTTCCTCCCAGCACCCCAAGAGCCTGTGAAAGCAACAGGAACAGCTTTCTCACCAGACGATTCTGACTTTTCACCTGTCTTCCATCAGCAGATTCCGACACCGGGGAGGGAGAAAAAAAAAAAAAAACGGTTTTAAGAAACATCTTGAGACGAAACTTTTCCCGGCCCACAACGAACGCAGACCTGCTTGGCACCAGTCCACCAGCCCAAACACTAAGCTCTATGCGCAAATGAAGTCAATCAATGCTGGCCAGGCTCCAGTGCTTACATAACGCCATCTTCTCCCATCCAGTGGGGGCTACTACAGGTTGAAGGCGCTTGGCAGATCAGCCGCATAATAAAGTCTTGCTGAGAGCATAAGCAAACCTGATCCCCCCCCCCTTCACTCGTTTCCTCACTCTCCCTCCCTCCTTCCCTTACTCACTCACTCACTCACTCACGCTTCCTCCTTCCCCCCCTGCCTCCATCCCTCCCTTATGGTCTCCACAGCTGAAGCTACAGAGCCGAGGGGAGACGACGGGCACTCGATCCCCACTCGAGCCGCTCTCTGATATACCCCACCCCACCCCACCACTCTGCTCCGCACTCCTCGCACTCCGCTCCCAGCTCCAAGACTGGTGCCTGGGTAATAAATCCTTCGGAGGGCCAGAGCTGCTGTCTTCTGCTGTGCTCGTTGCTGGATGTAAATCCTGCCGCGGCCCCTCGGAGCTCGTGAGGAGCAGAGCGGCACAGCGCGGCGCAGCGCAGCGTAGCTCCGTTATCCCAAGACCTTCCCCAATCCAATTCCTCTCAGCCGGGCCTGTCTCAAGTATTGAATTGTTCTGCTCAGATAATTGCATTGCTGAAATAGCAAAAGGAGTTGTAGGGCTGGAGTGGGACTTGCTCTCTCTGCGTGTGTGTGTGTGTGTGTGTGTGTGTGTGTGTGTGTGTGTGTGTGTGTGTGTGTGTGTGTGTGTGTGTGTGTGCGTGCGTGCGTGCGTGCCCGCACGCACATCAGGTGAAGTCAGGAGGGAACAAGGGATAAAAGAGAGCAATAGAAAAAGGAAAAGGGAAGACTCCATCACAAGCAGAAGTGTAAAACCGTGAGGTTGGTTGTTACAGTAGTTCTATATATTTTTTTATTTTTTTTATTTGCAATGTCATTTCTTCTTCTTCTTCTTCCTCGCCCTTCCTACCAACTGCCAGCCCCTGCATTCTGCTCCAGTCTCCAGTCTGTTGCGTGATGATGAGTTGTGAGGCATCTCCCCGGAATAATAGCCCTCTCAGGGACTGGCGGTCTGCGGGCAGACAGGCTCTACCGCAGCACCCTTCCGGCGGCGGGGTTGGCATGGCCAGTTGAACCCCCGAAGGCCTCCGGGCAGCAAGCCGAGCTCCTGCCTGCCTGCCTCCCTGCCTGCCTGCCTGCCTCCCTGCCTGCCTGCCTGCCTCCCTGCCTCCCTGCGTCTGAGCGTCAGCCCGAGCCCTCCCCTTTCCTCTCCCTGCAAGAGTGAGTGCTGTGAAGACAGGAAGAGAAATAGTGAGAGTGGAGGAGCGGAGGAAAGAAAGATGGAGGGAGTATGGGAGGGGAGTTAGGGATGGGAGGAAGGGAGGGAGGGAGGGAAGGAAGGAGAGAAGAGATGTTCTGTTCCTTGGTTGGCTTTGCCAGGGCCTGACTCAGCGAAACACTGGCCCGAAGGGATTAGAGTGTGGCATTGTTTATCTTCGCCACTCCCTCGTTTATGCCTGTTCTTCGGGCTCTTTAGAATCCATCATAGTTCGCTAGTGCCGAGGGTATCGGTTAATTGTCCACATGTGGGGTGGCTTCTTCGTGATGGCTCCTTCAAGCACAGTTTTTACGGAGCCACTTGTATTGCTGAGGTGGGCTTTGTTCTAGTTATGAGGAGATGCATCAACGACTGGGAGGAATAGAGAATTGCTGCACTCTGGCTTCAAGTATTGCAGATCATTAAAATTCAGCCACTGGTAATAAATCTACAGCAAGGCTTTGCTTGTTGACTGGTGTTGACTACTTTTACATTTAATCATGCTTTTCCCAATGCCTTTTTCCACAATGGTTCCTTTGTATTTGTTCTCATACACAAACACTCACATCGGTCTTTACATCCTGGATTTCTGACAGTCAGCAAAGACTTCTGAAAGTGTTGTGTGACATGCACCATCAAGACGACAAAGGGCTTGTTTGAAATGACTGGCTGGCTAAGTGGCTGACTTAAAGCAATACATTCTACATTTGAAATAATGACATTTTTGGACAATCTTGGCCGAACATCACTGTACCATATGGGTGGGTACAGTGTGTTACAGTGACGTTGGGACGAGATTGTCTAGAAAGTCAGTATTTCAAGTCCAGAATACGTTGCTTTAAAGCAGCCACTCAGCCAGCCAGTCATTTCAAACAAGCCCATTAAGCGAATTACTGAGTTACGAGGTAGGGCTTGCATGGATCAAACTTGTTATTTTCCAGAACACCCAACAGATGGACTGAGATTAGGGGAAATTTGAGATTCCCACATGAATTAAGATCTTGGGAATTTGGAGGCCGAGTCAATACACTAAGCTTTCTCAGCCAATTCCTGTGTAGTTTCTGCAGCGTGGTAAGGCACATTTGCCTTTTCTGAGAGGGGCCACTTTCATCAGGGAATATTGCTCGCCTGAAGGGCTGTGTGTGTGTGTGTGGTCCACAACCGTGTCTCGGTAGGTACATATCACAGTGGCAGCCACAAAAATACCAGGAAACAAGGCAGAACATTGCTCAGAACTTTATGCAGCCTCCTCCAACTTGGTGCCTAGTCATTGTGCATCTTGCTGCCATCCCTTCCCTGAGTATATAATGGACATGTCTTCGACCATCTACATTATGTATAGCAAACATTTGATTCATCAGACCATGATTCATCAGGCCATCTTCTATTGCACAAAGGTTTAGTTCTGAGTCTTAAGTGCTGATTGTAGACATTTTTTTAATAGTCAAAGTCAAAGTCAATAATCAGTAGTCAATAATAAGTAAACAGGATCAGCATGGACACCCTGATCAGTCTGTGGCTACACAGCCCAGTACACGTTCGGCTTTAATGCGACTGAGACTTATTCAGTAACCTTTTTTTGTCAGTGAAGTATTTCAGCAGTCTGAGCTGCAGTAGCTCTTCTGTGGGATGGGATGCCATATTGGCAGGCCTTTTGCTCATCACACACATGAGTGAGCCTTGGGTGCCCGCGACCAGGTCACTGTTTTTTAACAACCGTCCTTCCTTGTACCATTTTTGGTCAAAACTGACTCCCGGCAAACTGCACACTGCTGGAAACACCCAGAAGGAAGAAGCCCCGCCATCAGGGAAAATGTTCTGACCCAGTTAGTGATAAAAAAGTGAAAGTGATTCCCATTTTTTGTCATTGTGATCACACAGCACCTCACAGCACAAGGTGAACACAATGAAATTGTAAAATTTGGTCTCTGCATTTAACCCATCACACATGTGAGCAGGGGGGGCAGCCCGACAGGTGCCCCAGGGGTACGGTGTGTGGGGAATCAAACCTGTGACACTTTGGCAGCAGGTCCAACACCTTAACCACTAGCCCATGACTTAGAACCTCCAGCCATTATCTAGCCATTCCAATTCCCTCCTAGTGAGATTCACTCAGATCTAAACTCTTGCCCCATGCTTACAGCCCATCGATTTCAAGAGCCTACTGTTCACTCACAGGGTAATATATTCCAACTTTACAGATGCCGTAGTGAGAAAATAATCAGGGTTTATTCGCTTCAACTGTCAGGGGGGTTTGATGTTGTTGCTAATTGGTGTTTCAAAGACATATGGTTGCAATTGGACTGTTTTGTGTAAAAGTAATAATCCCAAGTTCCTACAGAATGGTGCCTTTTCTTTTTGCTGCATGATGGGGAGGGGCGATAGGAAGTGTCCCCAAGGTCAATGAGGCTAAAAATGCCACTGATGAGTATAATTGTACAATGCATAACAGTATTATACTGCAGTTGCCACCCACTAACACGGTTAATTTGCTGGATAAGGATGAGAAATGTTGCCTGTACATTGATTGCTTTTTTTGTTTTCTGAGGTTGTTAATGAGGCTAAGCTAGTTGGTGAAGGCCTCGTTACAGGGCTAAATCACCAGTCGCCCCAAAAAATGTGGAACGCCCTTCGTTAGACTGGTGCCTCCAATGCTGGGCGTAACTTGTTCTTTGACGAATGGTCTCCCTCCATGATGCTCAAGAAGAGGGAGATGTGATTTATACCATAGGAGAAATGGCAGCAAGGTCTTTGTGGTCTGACATTTTGCTAGAGCCTCTTTTGTTCTACACTAACAAGCGGGGTTTTTTTTCTTGGTGACTAAACTCTCTAGGAGATGGATAAAAAGTGTTTTTTTTTTCTTTTGTTAAACTGCTTCTAAGCTTCCTTAATACATGGTATTCATCGGGTAGATCGTTTATGCTTTGATTTCTTATTCGTTTTAGTTTGTAACTGACCTTAGTTCATTCCACTTGGTTATTTAAGCACAGCTCTAAGTGTTGCGTTAAGAGGTAAAAAAAAAAAAAAATGCTTCAGCTGTAGGAACAGCTGGCTCCACAAAAGCACTCTAAGTGATTTTATTCTTCCACTTATGTAATTGCCTTTGTACTGTACTTTTCTTTGCCTGTCTAACACGTCTCTTCCCTTGGTTCTGTGTGTCCCTCAGGCATTGCCATAGCCAGCGCCCTAATTGACACATCCCAGCAGAAGCCCATGGACTTCAAGGAGAAGAGCCAGGGTCTGAAGAACCGCAAAGCTCTCCCACCAGCGCACCAGGGCACTTGTGTCTGAGTCTCTGCTCTCTCTCATTGTCCCCCATCCTCACCCCTCCTCGGCTCTCCCAGACCTTGCTGAGTAAGAGGGCGGGGGGCTCACCCTTTTTTGGCCGAACTAACCCACCACCGCAGCCTCTGTCGCTGCCAGCATCTGTCTTGATGAGAGAAAGAGAGAGAGAGAGAGAGAGAGAGAGAGAGAGAACGAGGCCCTCTCTTGAAATGATGGGGGACCTATTCAGTAGCAGAGTGTTTTCAGTCTCCATCTGCCCCCCTCCCGATGCACATACTCACACACACACACACACACACAGACACACACACACACTCGCTCACCCACACACACTCGCTCACACACTCACTCACATACACCTTCCCTTCCATCTCAACTAGTTCACCACATCTGCTGTTTTAGCTACCCCTCCCCCCAGCTGTCAGTCAGAAGCTCTCTTGTCCTCTCTCTCACGTCTTCTCCTTCTCCTACTCCTTCTCCTCCTCCTCCTCCTCCTCCTCCTCCTCCACTACATCTTCCTCCTAATAAGCCACCTCTCCAGCTGTTACCTCACACCTCGTCCAGAGTGCATCTAGACCCAGTTCTGATTCCCCATGCGCCTTCACTTTCCCATCGCTGTTTCCACCATCCCTGAAAATGCCCCCCGGCACTCCAACCGCAGTTAGCATCCAGGTAACTCTGTAACTTCTCCTCCTCCACGGGAGAGCTTAGCTTAGCTTCAGCCCTGCTGTGCACCTTCATGGCCTGGAGGGGACCTTCACGATTGGACTCCCTGCTCCCTGCTCTCCTCAAGGCTTAGGGGCATCTCAGCGTGCGTCAGGGACACAAGCACTGCAGCGACTTGACTCCAGCCAGGATGGATCACCCCCCAGAAATGTGCAAGTTCAACATCATGGGGGGTGGGGGGCGAGCGCGGAGGCGAGGGGGGGGGGGGGTGGCAGGCCGGTACACCTGGGACCAATCATCCTGGGACGGCCCCTATTGTTTCTGGTGTCATTGTTGTTTCATCAATTGATGATCCCAGCATTGCTGCGGTGCACAATTAGCCCACGGTGTGTGTGGTGTGTGTGTGTGGGCCGGTTAAAGCCTTGTGTTGAGGGAAATGCATGGAGGGGAGGGGAGGGGAGGGGAGGGGGAATGTAAATGCTTACTGCTAGCAGTTTTTCTCTGTGGTTCCTAGGTCAGTAACCGTGGACTGAAGAAAATATTGTCCAGTGGTTTTTATTTCTTACACTCCTGTGTTTGCTTGCCAATTAGCCAGTGTTTTTTTTTTTCCTACTGAGCCACTTAATCACTCTTGTATTTCTAGCTATTATGGCTCATTTTATTTAATGGAGAACAATTGCCATGTGCAGCTTCTAAAAGCTATCACAATCTTTTTAAGCTAAAGCAACATTAAGCTGCTGGTTGCTTTGTTCTGGGGAGAGAGAGAGAGAGAGAGTGACAGAGAGAGAGAGAGAGAGCGACAGAGAGAGAGAGAACATACATTTCTAACCTTGTTTGATGGCTTGCATACACACACTTACACACCCACACAGACAAGATTGTGAGTGCTAAACAAGTTTGTCACCAGCTTTTTTTTTGGTCCCCATTTTGTGGGTGTGCATAAAAGCGTCCGGGCTGACAAATACACAAACACACACATACATACACGCACGCACGCACACACACATACAGACAGAAACACCAATATACTTAAACAGAATGTAAAGTACTATACGCTGCACTCAGTGTGTCTGTACGTGCTGTTGATGTCCGTTGCATTGCCTGACGTCTTCTCAACATGCAAACTCGTGCTGGTGCTCTTAACGCCTGGTGTTCCATTTGATCATCAGATCACTGAACAACAAGAGGGTTGTGGGGGGTGTGTGAGAGATGATGTTCTCTGAAACACCCTGACAACCCAACACTCGATAGGAGCAAACGGCGCTCTTTTAGGCTAAGGGCTGTCAAGTCGGCACATCAAAAAAAAATGAAGGGATATTTATGTCTGAACAAGGAAAAAAAAAGAAATGGCAGCCCCTCTTACAAATAAACACAGAGGGCTTTTTGTTTTGTCGGGTTTGTTTGTTTGTTTTTAAGCTTGTATGTTTATGATGTAAGGCAGGTGAGTATCGTGCCTGTTGTGTAATATTCTGTTTATATTATGCTATGGATCTCCAGAGAAGCTGTTACTGTGGATGATTTATGATGGTGTTTCTTTTCTTTTTTTGTTGTTGTTGTTTCTTTCATTTGGTTGGCCTTTGTTTAATCTTTATCAAGTTCGGTACAGGTCTGTTACAAGGACTTTCCAGCATTGCACATTTGCATTTTGAGAGCTGGTCGTGTCTCCCAACAACCTCTGGAGTCCTCCCGATTGGAGACGTTACATTTTTTTGTGGCCCAGGAGTGTCTTAATTGAAAAAGCTGTCAGCTGACCCCTTCTCCTCTCACTCCCTTCTAACCCCACCCACCCAACCAACCAACCAACCAACTCTCCTCTACAATGTTAAGAAACTCTCAGTGACCTCCTTGTGGCCTGACTGGAATGTTCTAGAAGGAATCGCAGCTTTGGTTATCCCGGTCGGAGGACCTGTTTGTCAGCAGGGACCTTCAGGACTTTCTGGGTTGCTGCTTCAGGCAGCCCCTTAAGAGACCTTGTGTATGGAGGGGGAAGGAGCTTTGATTGACAGGCTCTGCGTCTCCATGGGAACACTGAGGCTATGTACAGCACGCCCTACATGTTTGTATTACATGGACTTAAAAAAAAAAAAAAAAAGAAAGAAACATGTGAATCAAATGTGAATCTGTTGCTATTCACGTAGCTACGTCTTCAAGTCTTTTTTTTTTTTGTTTGGTTTTGTTTCTTTCCTTGCTGTTTTTAATAAAAGAATATTATGAGGACAACATTTATTTTAGAGCCCAACCTCTGTATTATATCTCCATTGATCATGACGGTGATGAGAAAAAAAAAAAGTCTTTTACAATGTTTGTGACAAGAAAAAAAAATGTTGTTTGTTTTCATAATGGATCAACACCTGTGTACTATCACTGTTATTACACTTTAAGTTTATTAACATTTTTCCTTTTTTTTCATATTTGCAATGTCAGTAGTTGCTGTTGTGCAACTGTTCCGGTATGGAGCACTTGGGCATTGTAAAGTTTTTTTTTTTTTGTTGTTTTTGTTTTTTTTTCCAGATTGTAATATTGTAGTAATAGTGTACATGTCATTTTGACCTTATTAAAGCCTATTTGCCAATGTGAAAACGATATGATTTTTGTAATTTCACAGGTGTTCACTCCTACAGACATATTACGTATAAGGCAGCTGTAGATTTGTCTGCTGTGGTAATACACACAAAACACAATCACTGACTGCTTCATGTTGATGGGGGGGGGGGGGGAGCAGGGGGCTGTTGTGGTGTAAGTTAAACTGACAGACAAGCCAAACACAACACAAGAATGTTCTTTACTTAGACCAAAGGGGGTGAGTTCAATATGTACCACTGCGGACTCACTCATGATTGTGGTGTGGGTTTCAAAAAAATGATTAATGGTACCATTTAAACCTATTTTCATAGCTAGTTTATGAAGGGTTAACACACATGTCATAAGACTGTAATAAGCCCTTCATAAGCATGTTATGGATGATGACAAATCATAATCATTAGCACTGATGGCAGCCTTTTGATTTTTAATGCTTAAACTTTTCATATGGTAATTATGCATAACACAATTAAGTATTTTAAGAACCAGATTGTTGAAGCTTTTGAGAACATGTACGTCACCATTTACTTTTTGGTATAATTTACACAATGGCATTTCAATGCATATAAAGTGTTAGGGTATAGGAAATGCCAGATAGGCAAATAAACACTGTGTGTGTGTGTGTGTGTTTCTGTGGTAAACAGGACGTTGTGTCAACAAGTTACCATTACAGGAGTGAAATTTTGCCTGCTGTTTGATCAAGCCTTTTCTTTTTTCCCCGAGTCTTTGTGTAAGTACCGAGTCCTTTTGGGCTTCGGGCTGAATTGGTGAAGCTTTACAAAATCAATTCAAGTACGAACATGATCATGATGAGCTTTTGTGCATACAGTACATACTCCTCCATTTTGTTTTTTTTGTTGTCAAGGTTTGTCAAATGGCTCAGAAGTGAGGATGGCACTACTCCCTCGCGCAGCCAACCCCCCCCCCCCTTCTCTTTTTCTCTTTTTCTCTCCCCATACCTTCCCATCAGAGAGCCCTGAGTCTAGACAGACCGTGTGAGTGTGTGCTCAGGTGAGAGAGGGAAACGGAGCGAGGGGGGGTGGGGGTGGGGGGCGGCAGTAGGGAGGGGCTGACAGAGACAGAGGGGGCTGTCACAGCTGACTAATGCCCATAAACATTCTCCAAGGAGCGCTGCCTGCGAATACCGCAGCAGGGATCTGCCCGCTGAGCTTCCACGTCGCACCCCGAAGCCCGCCTGTCAACCGCTGAGGATGATGGGAAAACGTCCAGAAGACTCTCCACCGCGCAGCTCAGGCAGTGATGGAATACGTCTGATTGGTTTGTGTATTCTTGGCGCATGCCTACCATGAGACACACACACCCCCTCTCTCCTATCCCCCATATGGGTTTGGAATTTTTAAATACTATTTGAAGATGGCTACATAAGGGTGACATTAGCTCCTTATAAACATTACATTACATTGCATTACATTACATTGCATTTGGCAGACGCTTTTATCCAAAGCGACTTACAAAAAAGGAGGACAAAACAAAACATGACATGACACATATGATGAGCATTAATGACAGTTCATGCATGTTTATGACAGTTGTTATTAAGTGTCAATTACTTTTTCCAATGTCTACATCCCAAATAATGTCAACTTAACATTACAGAATATGATTGATACTTAATGGCAACAGTCATGAAGTGTCATTAATTTTCATGTGTCGTCATATTTCCTTCAAATAAAGTGTTAGTGTTTTTTTTTGTTTTTTTTACACTGTATCAGACCTTTTTTAAAGCTTTTATGTTATATGCTTCCATTCTATGATCTAGTATCACCAGTAGCCATTACATCAATAAAAAAAATAACGTTTGACATCATGTGGTAATCTTTGTGATCGCGCACTGTGACCACCAGGCATTACAATCTCTCATGTCAGATCGTGGTAATTAATTTACAAAAAGGCCATTAGCGTTAGCATGTCCATTAGCATTTTGACTGACACTCATCATTCAGAGCAGCTCCGCACTCCTTCCGCCATTTTGTGACACAGACCCATAAATCACGTTGGTGTGGGCAACGCTGTCACAAGGCCTCAGAAAAACAGCCAGAGGCTTCTTCTTCTTCTTCACAAGCTAATAGCAAAAAATACATTGTGTGTGTGTGTGTCTCTCCATCTCTGTCGTCTTTATCTGTTTTTTCTCCTTCCTCCATACACACACGCACGCACACTAATACACTAATACACACACAAACACACACACCTCCCTTAGGTAGAGATGACAGTTTTCACGAAAAGATGGGTCTGTCAATCGTACCCACAGAGTAACTCCAGGGATGGGTTTGTGTATATGTGTGTGTGTGTGTGTGTGGAGAGGGGTTGGGGTGGGGTGTGAGTGTGTGTTGGTGGATAGGAAAGGGGGTAGGATGAGGATGAGGGTGGGGGTGGGGGATAGGGGTAGGGGTGGGGGTAGGCAGTTGGTGAATCCATCCGCTTCTGCAGGCATAACTCATGCAGATGTGACAGAGAGGGGGGGTGAAGACTGTGAGTGAGGAATGTCTGCCGCTCTTTATCGGTTTTGCTTGGCAGGCGGAGCTCACTGTAAATCAAGGTGTCCGGGCGCCAGCATTAAGAGATATTAATGAGAGTGTGCTTTGCTGGTAATACAGGGGAAGGAAGTGGGGCGGGTGAGCGATGGTGGCCCGATACATCATTCATCTTCTCTGACACACGACGCACACCACGGGGAGCGGGAGCGGAAGCGGAGCGGGAGCACCAAGCCAGCCAGCCAGCCAGCCAGCCAGCCAGCCAGCCACGCACGGCAGCCGCACGCCTGCTAAGACGCAGAGCCTTCCCTGCCTGCCTGCCTGCCTGCCACGCATGCCCACCCCAGCCCCATCCCCAGCCCCCAGCCCCCACATCCCCCATCGCATCCCAATTCCCCCACACAACCAACCCAACCCCACCCCACCCACCACCATTTATTTACTCCAGCCCAAGTTAGCTTGGCAGTCCATCTTGGGATCGAATGGCATTTCGGCTGATTCTTTTTTTTTTGTTTTTTTTCCTTTCCTCAGAGCTTAATGTATAGGAAGCTCATGTGGCGATAAAGACGCCATTTCTTGCTGCAGAGAGAGTGACTCCATTTCCTGACGTTCCCCGTGGCGTGTTCCGACCTCCCCGCCAACCCCCCCCCCCCCCACACACACACACACACACACATACACACACACACACACATACACATACACATACACACACACATACACACACACACTGAAATAGAAATGTTGGCGGATGGTAGTTTCAGGCCTGATTTGATTGGAGAAAATGGGTAGAGCGGCAGCCAGCCACAGTGATGGGCAACTGGCTGATGGGTTAGTCAGGAAGAGACATCTTACAGTTGTGGAACAGCAAATGGCGATGGGTATAATAAAAAAAAAGGGTTTGGGGGGGGGGGGGGGCGGTGCACCAATGCTCAAGATGAGCGGGAGATGGTACCCCCCCCACACCTCTGAAATAAAAAAGATAAAAATCACCCCCCTTTCTAAAACGGTCATCCCCCCCAAATGATAAAATAAAATAACCCCCCACCCCCCTGACTTTTTTTTTTTACTCAACTACTGGGGTAGACATGCTTTCGAGAATTGTCCCTGTGTACAACAGTGTGTTCTTTCTTTGAAGTCTTTCAATTGTCTGTTTTCTTCTGTGTGCTGTGGGCTGTTAACCTCCTGGCATCTCAATTGCACTTACTATTTACACTGCGAGCCTTTTTCACGTTAGTTGCTAAGTCGGCATGAAATTGAGCATGATGCGTGGGTGGGTGGGGGGTGGCGAAGCTGACCCCCCCCCCCCCCCCCCCAAAAAAAAAAAAAGTGATTAATGTGTGTCCTGAACTTTCATTCCCAGGCCATCATTTCCGCAGTCTAATGTCTGGGGGTCATTTTCATCGACTGATTGCAAATTATATAGACAAAGACAGGCCGCCTGGTCACAAAGGAGGTGTCTGTTCTGTTCTCTGCATTTTGCCTCAACCTTCTGCCCCCCCCCCCCCACCACCTCCTCCTCCGCCTCCGCCCCCACCTCCTCCCCCTTCTCCTTAAATAAGGCTGGGGCCGCACCATTGTGGTTTCTGTTCCGCATGCTTTGTGGCCAGTTATTATCCCTAATTGTCATTTGTTTGCCACAAAGGGCCCCACTATGCCTGGCTGCTTGCTCCCGGAGCCGGATGAGTCATGGCCCCTAGGCCCTGGGTACAAAAACCGGGGGAGGTAAAGGGACGTTTCCACAGTTGCGTAACAAGCAACAAGTACCCCCGTTAGCCGCAGCCTCCACCGACCGACTGTGCCAAAGGTGGGAATTATTTCTGTGACTAATGTTCGAGCCATTCATCAGCAGATGTCTGAGCCAGCACTGAACCAGCGCTTGTGGTCAACCGACGGGTCACTTTAGCGGCTACAATGAAGCCCGGCCATCAGTCGACCACCCTGTGTGAGCAAAAAAGGAAGTCTGTGACCAAATTGGCCTCTTGGACACGCAAGAGCTGGTCGAGGTCATGGTCATTTGGGTTTGCGGTCAAAAATCTCGAGTTCATGTGGAAGTCTTCAGGGCCCAGCTCATCTGCCTACAGCTGCAGTTGGGGGGCTCGGAGACAAGCCCGTAGTGTGCTCTTTTTGCCCTGTCTTTTTTTTTCCTTTTTTTTGGCCAGTCACTAATGCTCTTTTTCCCATGATCCTTCACTGTCACTGACTCACTGTGGCAGCGGCCACTCGTCAGTATTCTTTTTCCCCTTCTCAATTTTTTTTTGTTCTCCACACCTTCTCTTTTCCTCCCTCTCTCTCTCTCTTTTCTCATTCCTGCTGCTATGCCTGTCATTGAGCTTGAATGGTACTTGAGTCTCACGAAAAAAAAAAAAGTAAAGTAAAAAAAAAAAATCCTTATAGAGACTCCAAGCGTTTCTCATCTTTTATTAAAAGTTACGGGAAAGAGAGAGAAGCATGTACCACTTCAGCACTGTTGGAGAACCACTCCTGGACACACCGACACACCGCCTGGAAACCCCCCACCGCCCCCCCAAGGTGAAGGAGCTGCATCTCAAAACAAGCACTTGTCTTTCTCCAAGCTCCAAGCTTTCGCCACACCACGGCATTTGCCAGACACCACAAGGAAGGGAAGCAAAGAGCACCAGCGTAATCATCTCAAAGTGCCATTTCCCCTCCTCTGTTTTTTTTTTCCTTTCCTCCCCACCAGGCGGTTGAGGCTCGCTGTCGTCTTCTTGCCGCAGTCACTCTGCGCTCTGCGCGGAGGGAGGATGGAGGATAGGGGGGGTCGGAGGTGAGGTAATTAGATATGATTTTTCCTTTCAGGGCAGGTGGCAGTGGCAGAGAAACGAAGAGGGGGGGGGGGGGGGGCGACTGGGGCTATACACGTGATTATATTGTCCTTTATTTCTGTGCCCAGACCTCTCTCTCTCTTGCACTCCGCCCCCCACCCCCCCACCCCCCACCTCCCTTTCCCTTCATCTGATGGTGGTAATTATGGAAGAAAGGGTCACTTGACTCTTCCCTGGATTCCCTCTTTTAAAGCTGTTTTGTTTTTTCTCTCCCTCGTTCTCTCCTTCTTCCTCCCTCCCGCTCTTTCTCCCTCTCTCTCCCTCTCTCTTTCTTTCCCTCTCCTCTCTCTCTGTCTCTCTCTCTCATGTAATCTGGTTTGGTATTATTGCATATGCATGAAAAGGGGAGCGGGGTTATGTTTGGCTTTAATTAGACTCCCGCTCTTTATCAGCCACAGGGCCGGATGCCATTCCCCAACCCCCCCACCCCCACCCCCACCCCCACCCCTTCGCTGCTGCTGCCACTGCTCCACACGGCATCGCCCGTGACAGGTATCATATCCCCCCCCAACACAGACACACACACACACACACATGCACCATCACCCCCCCTCACTCTCACCCACCCCTCCCCATTCAGCCGAGGCCACCAGGCATGGCATTATGATGCTGATGAAGATCTATCGATGCAATGCAATTATGAGGATGGGTCGGCGGGGGGGGGTGGGGGGTGGAGGTAGGGGGGCGGTAGGGTGGCGGTGGGTGAGATTGCGATCGTCTGGGAGGAGAATAGGCCCCGGATATGCAGACAAGGGGGGGACCGGTCCTCGGATCTTTTTTTTTTTCCCCTCACATCTCTCTCTCTCTCCCTCTCTCGATTCGCCTTGCCTGAGATGGGATCGACGCTTGTGCATGCTCTTGTTCTTTTGTCACGCGGCGGCGGGTGCCTGTATCCTGTCTCTTCCGTCATACATGGGGAAAAAGGCTGTTTCGATGGCACCGTTATAGATTTTTACATAAATTTCATTCCTCTACCCCCCCTTACCCCCTACGGTCCCACCCCCACCATAACCCCCACCACTACCACCACCAATACCACCACACAACGCCATGGAATAATGTCCACCATAAATCTCCACAGTTCCTCCGGACACATTTTCAATCATAACATTTTAAAACAACCTGGTCTGCTCTCCTATACCTCACCTTCCGCTCTCACCCCCTCTGTCTCTCACCCTTCTTTCATTTCTCATTTCTCTCTCAGTCTTTCTCTCTCTCTCTCTCTCTCCTCTCTGTCACTCTCTCTCTCTCTCTCTCTCTCTATATATATATATATATATATATATCCCTTTCTCATTCTTTCTTTATCACTCTCTCTCACTCTGCTGACATTTTCCTCTGGTGGCGAAACAGCTGCTGTCTGGTTTTGTCCAGACCTGCTCGTCTCACCCTTCCATCCTGTCCGCCTGCCGTCCATTGTCCTTCCTTCCCGTCGTCGCTGGGGCGACAGAGGTGATCTGACTGACAATCGGCCCCGCGTCCGCATTATCACTTAATCCCGGGCTGCTGCAGTGGGGTCAAGTGCACTAAGCGCTGAGGTGACACGCAGAGGCGGAAGGACGCTCGGTGGACGAGGGGTTTCTGGCAGCTGGGGGCCGATGCTGCCCACTACTCAGCTCCTCAGCTTCTCAGCTCCTCAGCCCTCTCAGGTGCAGAGTTGTATAAAGTAGAAGTAGAAGTACTGTTTTGGATGTAATTACAACACAAGTAGTACAGTACTACGCAGTTGCAACTGCATAATACCATACTACCAGTGTTGTAATTACATCCAAAACAGTACTTCTACTTCTACTTTATACAACTCTGCTCAGGTGTGCTGCTCAGGTGCGGTCCACCCCCCGGGCTAGAGAGCAAGTCACCGGGAAAAGCGCAGCTCATCATCCCCACTCACTCACCCCCAATGCAGACAGACAAGCAGCATCTCACATTCACCCTCTTAGGCCCCAGCTTACACTAACACAGGCTTACAACATGTCCGCCTATCAGGGTAGAAATATCAGTAGCACTACTTTATATTATTATTATTATTATTATTATTATTATTATTATTACTACTATTATGATTATGATTATTGTTGTTGTTGTTAATAATAATAGTAATAATCATAATCATAATAATACTATATACTTTTTAATATAAATTATTACTTATTACTATTACTAATTATTACCAATTATTATTTTTTAGTAGTAGTAGTATAAATGTATGTATTTTGCATTCATGTTGTATCTTAGGTGGACTTCATTCTGTGTGCATTTGTTTCTTTGCCATGCTCTCCCCCAACAAGGACTTTTATTTATGAGGTCGACTTATCCGTATTTTTTAATGGAGCGTTTTTACGATATCTAAAAACTGCAAAATCAAACATCATGCCCTCTAGCCGTTAATAGCAGTAAGGGGGGAGAATATACTGCCCTGCATCAATCACGGTGTGTACGACCCTTAACAGCATCCCACAGTGCTGAAGTGAATAGGTGATCATATTATCAATGACTTAATGGCCATTCATATTCCACTGATGGTGTCTGTCCATGATGGATTAGACCAGGGTGCAAAAATAGGAACAGTGGCTGGGACAGTAGCAAAGTAGGAGTGCAATGTTCCTTAAACACCAGTGCAGTAAAGATTTCATAAACTTTTCATAAAAACTCCTTTCTGAAATAAATGTTAAAAAACAGAAGGAATAACTAGCATCCTCGGGAGGTTAGGTTGATGTTTACATTGTGCTATTGTTTCTGACCTGAGTCAGTGTAATCTATTACTCCATTAAGGAACGAGTTCTAAAAATCGAATACAGTCTCTTTTTATTTTGTTTGAGCACAAAAGCCATACAAGTGGGCAATTCTGTTAACTTCAACTTATTTAATTTTTTACGAGTTAGTCCATAACCTTACGTTTCTGTACTGCCCCTTATACTTGTTTTATTTTTTTTTTACAGATTAACATTACCACAACTATGCAGAAATGATATTTCATCAGCACCTGAAATAATGAGATAACCATTGATCACTTATTGAACATTACACTACGTATCATGGTTACAGTAACACGAGTCTAACAAGCGTACAAGCCTGCAACTCCTGTTCCTGTGACCCAATAGCCGTTGACTATCATAACACAACAGATGATATTTTACATGACATAGACAATCGAATATCATAAAGAGGTCATAAAACGTCTATGCTCAAAGAAATCCTGGAACTACAAACACAAAGAGATATTCAGATATAACTCTATTTCACTGTACAAGTGAATGGCTGAGGCGTTCATACGTACATCTGCAGAGAACATGAAGCAAAAAAACAAAACAAAAAATGTTTACGGAGTGACTATCTTTGTGACTTTTACCACCTTTTGTTCTTCCTTCCATTGTGGATTTTTGTCAGAAATAGCCAGAGGTGAAGGCGACTCCCTGTCAGAATACAGTACAAGTCTTTTCTTTATTTTTCTTTCTCTTTTTCAAAAGGACAGTTTGAATCTGAATCAGGGAGACCTCAGAACTGTCTTTCACCGTCTTTCGCCCATTATTTTGGCTTTGTTTACGTCACGCCCCTCATCTGGCACGCCATCGCACACCCTTGGCCGTCCTGTGCCATCATGTCCAAACCAAGTCCAGGCAGAAGTGCAGCGCGGTTATGTTACGGCGTGTCATGTTGTGTGTGTGTGTGTGTGTGTGTGTGTGTGTGTGTGTGTGTGTGTGTGTGTGTATGAGGGGCACAGTTGATCCCGAGTGTGAATGTGAAGAAGCCATTGCATTGCGTGCTGGGTAATGATGATCAGCCTGTGAGTGATATATATACGGAGTAGAGGAGTTGAGAAGCCTTAATGGAGGGGATTGTTTTAATGACATTTGTATTTTTTTTTTTCTTTTTTTGGACGGTGCCAAGTGTGCCAAACATGAGCAGATGAGCCATAGCAGATTGGCGATGCTGCTTTTCTGAGGTACGGTGGTTGGTTTGGGGGACTAGGAGCAGAGGTGGTGGGGAGGGGGGGGGTGAAAATGTGTGGAGGGGAGGGCATGAGCGCAGCATCAAATTCCATAGAAACCAGTCTCTCCTTCTCCCACCACTGTGCTGTCCATTACTTCTATGGGATAAATCTTGTGCTGGCTCCTTATGGCAAGAAAATATAGATCTCTCATACACTGGAGAGGGTCCAAGAGGCAAACGAGTATTAGCTGTGGTCCGTCCTCTAAGTGGTAAGAGTTCAGAACAGAAAAAAGAAGCATGTGTCTCTCGTTCCTCAAAATGATCCAAGTAGATCCAACATTCCAGAAGATCTCCACCACATCACACCCCACCCTCACCTCCACCTTGAGCTCAGTCTTCTTCAACCCCCTTCAACACACCCCCATCAGCCTTCTTCTTCTTCTCATGTGTGAAAAAATATAAGCAGCTGGACTCGGTACAACGTCGGCACACCTACAACACCATCACACCTTTGGACAGTTATCACTCGCAGAAGACAGGAATTAAAAACGAGATGAAAATAATACCAAAAAAATTGATGGCGTTATATATGAGGAGGGGGGTCAGAGAGGGATGGGGGGGGAGGCAGGGGGGTTTATAGTACAGAGACGCCCGGCACTGCACCACCCTGCGGCCCCATCCCGAGCAGACCAGAAGCAGAGCTACAGGCAGCCCCGCTGGGCTGTGAGGAGGGGGAGGGGGAGGTGGCTGGAGGAGGAGGAGGAGGGGGGCGGTGGGAGCTGGAGCTGGAGCTGGAGGAGCGAGGAGGTCATGGGGAGCAGCAGGAGCAGCAGCAGGAGGAGGCCCGAGCTGGGGAGAGGAGCCGACGCCACGGCCGCATTCTGGACGATGGAGTTGGAGGTGATGTGGTCGTCAAGCTGCAAAAAAGAAAGAGAGGGAGACAGACAGAGAGAGAGAGGGAGACAGAGACATAGAGAGAGGGAGACAGACAGAGAGAGAGACAGAGAGAATATGAGGTCAGTGGGTGGAGGTCGAAGGTCAGCAGTCGACCGGCTTGAGGCTAACCAGAGGTTTCATGTTGCGGTAGGAAACCTGTCCAAGTGTGTCTGGGGAGATGCTGACATGTATATGAGGTGGCAGGAGAACAGGTGGGACTGCATGGACAAATATATATATATATATGGACAAATGCATCTCAATCTAAACACTGAACTATATCTACATGTTATGATTTTATATACATATTTGTGTATTTACAAATACATCTTTAAATGTAATGTTTATACTTTATTCAGTTAAATTATAAGGCATAGACTGCATGTTGCTTAATTGTGTTGTTGATAGTTCAGTCATAGATGTAATTGACGTTTAATGTGCAAACACTAATGGCTGTATTTCTTATGCAGAACTAAGTGCCGTCTTAAATGCATATATTTTGTAATTAGCATAAGCTAATATCGTTTTTTTTTAAATCATCCGAATGAAGCCCTGATCTTTTGCACTGCATCGCTGTCGATAAATCCAACACTGGCATGAAAAAAAAAAATCTGGCATGAAATCAAGAGCCTGAAAAAACAGCCGCGTTGTGCGGAGTCAGAGTTCAGCGTGACATATGCTAGCCGACTCCGGCCAGTCACGCACACACGCACACTTCCCATGGCTTTACGTTTCTAACAGAGAGAGAGAGAGAGAGAGAAAAAAATAAATACAACTGGCCCTCCCAGACAGTGTAAAGTGAGCACCATAACACTATGCCAGAAATCACGGAATGTGCCGTGTGCACTGTAACGTGAGCTCTGCAGCGATATCACGGTAATATTTTCTAAAATTACACGGCCGTGGATCCAAGCTCTCTCTCTCCCCCCCCACCCCCCCCCCAGACCCCCGTCCCTGCTTGACAGGCTCCCGTGAACCCCCATACTCCAAATTACTGCCCAGCAGTCTAAGGGCCCCGGAGCCAAATGTTTGTGTTTCATCTGTGGTCTCTCCACTAATGGAGCTAATTAAAGAAGCAACAAAAAAAAACTTACCACACACAGAGACGTATCCAGCGTTGCGTTTGACTTCAGCTTCTGAGCCTGGAAATTAGAGAGAAAAAAAAAGCAGGGAAATCAAACAGACAGAAATAAATAAATTCCTTAGCTGGCCGTTTAAAAAATAAAATAAAAACAGCAGCTCAGTAGTGCATATCACGAGTGAGTTTCCACTTTTCCACTCTATGCCATGTTGTTTCTGGTTTTTATTCTCATTTTTCCTTTTTTTGTTTCATTTTGTTTTTGCTTTTTGTAAAGTAAAACAAAACTTGGGGCCAAGCAGTTTCGTAACACTTTTCCCATACAGTATAATCAGAGTATAACTTTGAGTTGACCTTATTTCCCTTTTTTAACTTTTGTTTTAATTTTGCTTTTGTCTTTGGGAAAGCGCTTCACTAATGGCCAAGAAGTTCCTTAAAACTTTATCCGAGTGTTATTGGAGCATAACTCGGAGAGTTGACTCCCAGAATGACCCCCACCCCCCACCCCACCCCACCCCCCCACAGAGGGAAGCGATGGGTACAGTGATGATGATGGCACTTAAACTCTAGTGATTGGCCAGTGATGGGGGTCGATGTGTAAGGGCCCCCCCACAGGCTCACCATTGGCCTGCTTTCCTGCAAATGGTCAATTTGGGTGTGTGCTTGGGTGTGCACTTGTGTGTGTGTTTGTGCATTTGTGTGTGTGTGTGTGTTTGTGTGCATGTTTCTGTCTGTCTGTCTGTATGTGTATGTGTACATATCAATG
>CM059287.1:17385156-17387656 GCA_030347295.1 Setipinna tenuifilis | reverse complement strand
CACTGCACACTGAACACCTTGTAGAATGCATCAACTTGGCACAAAACCGTACCGACTTCTATATACACACACATACAATTACACACATGCACACACCCACACACAAACACACACACACATACAAAACCATAATTCCCAAAACACTTACACACACATCAGTATCCACACATACACACACACACACACAGAATGTCCTATCCCTGTAGCCATGGCTGTGATTGTGGTGTGGCATCGGTGAGGCCTGTTTGAATAAAGAAGCTGCACCTTCCCTCTCTCCCCGCTGCCCCCCCATCCCTCTCCTAATAACACACATTATGGCTCCCTGACAACCACACACAAGAGCTCTTCATACACAATCAGGGACCTGTGTGTGTGTCCTTTACGGGCTCTCAAGCTGCATTGTGTCCACATGTGTGTGTATGTATTATAAGTGGGCTTGCCTAGGTGTGTGTGTGTGTGTGTGTGTGTGTGTGTGTGTGTGTGTGTCTGTGTGTCTGTGTTAGTATGTTTGATTGGGTGTGAATGTTTACTTCCGAGTTTATTTAACCAGCTTGTGTTGGCTTATGAATACAATGAATGCGTGGTTGCAGGTGTGTACTGTATGAGTGTGTGTGTGTGTGTGTGTGTCTCACCTTTATTGTGGTTTGTGTGTACTGTATGCCAGACAGTAAATCAGAATGCCTCCTTCCTGTTTATTTAAAAGGATTTCAGTAGATGTTTTAGTGTGTGTGTGTGTGTGTGTGTGTGTGTGTGTGTGTGTGTGTGTGTATGTGTGTTAGTGCACGCGCATGACTTTGACTTTGTGTGTGTGTGTGTGTCATTGTGATGAGGCGGCCTCCGTCTGCCCATCTCCGAGGCCGCCTGTGCATCTGTGTGTGTGTGTGTGTGTGTGTGTGTGTGTTTGTCCGAGTGTCTGCTCGTAATTGTCCGTGCTGTGCTTGCCTTTCCTAATCAGCAGCCAGAGGAGAGGAGAGGAGAGGAGAGGGAGAGGAGAGAAGAGGAGAGGGAGAGAGTGAGGGAGAGGTTGAGGGTGACCTCGGCAGCAAAGTCACCCCAACCGGACGCACCCAATCACGGCCCAGTAGCTCCTACTGGAAGTGACACGCAAGGGGACAGTGGGAACAATGGGGACGCCGCACGGACAAAGCCCCAAATCCAGCCCCACTACACATATGAACGCATACACACACACACATACATACACAGCCATACATACATACAGTACATACATCCACACAGACTCAATGACACACACACACATACACACACATCCGTACATACATCCACACACACACACACACACACACACACATCCATACATACATACATCCACACATCTGAACAGACTCACTGACACACACACACACACACACACTCTGTCTCTCTCTCTCTGTCTCTCTCTATCTCTTTCTCTATCTCTCTCTGTCTCTCTCTCCTGCACACACACTCCTTTAGAGACACACAGACAGACACACACCCAGTCAGTGTCATGAGTGTCACATTGTCATCCAATGTCAAAGCCCCAAACTCAGCCTCAATCATTAAAGTGATTGATGAGCAAAGGCAGGCGAGCTCTGCTGCACTACAAATATAGCTGCTGTTTGACTTCGCTTAATGATTCGCAATTAATCACGCATTCATCGGGCCGTTATAGCTAGGTTAACGACACGGCAACAACTGGCAAAGAGATGCCCTCTCTTGTGTTATAGCACTCGAGAGGGTTTCTGCCCCTAAACACGCACACACACACACACACACACACACACACACACACACACACAATATCACCCCCCCCAACACACACACACATACACGCACATGCACACACATGTACGCACGCATGCTGTGAACCCCAGCTGTAGTTTAGTGGGAGAAATATGCTGTGTGTTAACAAATCCATTTCCAACTCGTCAAATCGTTCAAAGCAAGACGTTTCTTCCTTTTTTTTTTCTTCCCCGGTTTCTTTATTTATTAATTTTTTGCCCCCTCTTCTTCTTCTTTGCCTTTCATTACCCTGCTTTTTACTCTTTTTGGAGGATCGGGGTGGTGTTGTGAGAGCGTATAATCACTGCATAAAAAAAGATGGCCGGCGCAGCTCGTCTTCATCGAGCAGAGACGATACTGCATTCATACACAAATTGAAACTCTACCGCGCACAAAGCACCAATCGAACCCACACACACGCGCGCACACACACACACACACACTCACACACACTCCACCTCTTTACACAAAAGGAGATGACGAACTTCTCTTTCTCTCTGTGAGATTGAAGTGAGTAAGTGTATATATGAATAAAAACTGAAGTTTTATTTTTACATATCCCTTGACAGACTCATTTTTGGATTACAATGTGATCATTTGCCTGACGTCTTCACTTGATACAAATATTTGGCTCTAGATGCCGGCTCCAGGAGTCAAATATGTCTTATTTTTGAAACAGTGTAAAGGTTTGATGGCTATGAGTCTGGAACCTGAAATTTATTTGACAAAGTCTGAA
>CM059287.1:17367656-17380156 GCA_030347295.1 Setipinna tenuifilis | reverse complement strand
GCAATTAAGGGGAAAGGTCTCCTCTTTGATCAAAACTGGATGGGGAAGTGGAGACTCAGCTTACTGAATCAATCAGCTTTTTGTCTTTGGCCTTAGGTTTCCCATTAAAATGGCCTCCTATTGATTACCTCTTCAAGCCTCACGAGGACTACATGTGGCCTGGCCTGGCGAGGAGGAGCCGTGAACGAGTCGAGTCGAGGCTTTTAGGAACGAAGTCCCATCGGGGCCCTCTCGGGGGTGTGGGAGAGAATAAAGGTCAGTTAGCCATTGTGTCGTTACCGGATCCACCGGCAGCTCTTTTACAACTTCAGCAAACAAGTGTAGGAAACAGCATCCTTTTGTAATTTTCGCCCCCACTTCCATTAGCTGTGACAGTAGGTAAAAACAGCAAAGACATACATACATACACACACACACACATACAAACAAACACAAACCCACCAGGGAAATGTGGGTGTGTTACAAGTTCTTTTTAAAACCACAAATCTCAGAAAAAGAACATTGCACATTTCTGGACCACAACTTCCTGGATCTGGAGACACAGAGAGAGGCTCATCCTGTCCTTTGGCAGGCTCCGTTTTCGGTTGAACCTGGATCTAATTGAAACCCCATAATCTTGCCTCCGCAACGTACTCCTTGCCCCAAAAAACTTCTCCAAAAAACAAAATGAGCGTTTATACAAGCCTGGCTTAAAAAAAAACACACACACACAGGGCTCTCCTTACAAGAACAAACAGATAACCGGTGCAGTACTGTCTTTCACTGGGTGCTCTCCTGTGTAAGTGAGAGTGCATAGGGCCAGGTTCTTTCCCCGAGCAATAAAAACGAGATGTGGTGTGTGTGTGTCTGTGTGTGTGTGTGTGTGTGTGTGTGTGTGTGTCTGTGTGTGTGTGTGTGTATATGTGTGTGTGTGTCTGCGTGTTTGTGTGTGTGTGTGTGTATATGTGTGTGTGTGTGTATGTGTGTGTGTATATGTGTGTGTGTGTTGGGGTGGGGGGGGGGGGTAGTTTGTTGCCGTATCAGCCGCGGAGGATGTCGAGCAGGTTGTATATTAACCGTTATGATTTTCAGCGCTGCTTCTAATCCACCCGGCACGGAGCGGCGCGCCACGGAGTGGAGCAGAGCAGCACATTATGCAGAGTGTTGGGGAGACTAGCTGGAAATCAGTCTTTTATTGCAGCGCCTCTGGCTGAGGCTGAGGCTGAGGCTGAGGCTGCTAAAAAAACTCCACTGGTCCACTCCAGTGAGGCCCAGCTGTGAGTGATTACTCGGGGTGGGCTGGGGGTGGGGGTGGTGGTGGGGTGAGGATGGAGATTGGTGGGTGGGGGGAGTGGGGGGGTTATGTTGAGATGCGCCAGACACGTCGCACTCATATCCTAGGCTCCTTCGCCTCCTATCCTATCCGTCAGAAGTGTGCTTGACTAGGGGTTGGGGGGGGTGGGTGGGAGGGGAAGAGAGTACAAACAGACGGCGGACTCGACTAGAGGGCTCGGTTTTGAGATTAATATATCGCCACGTTCCGAAGCCAAATATGGAGATGATTTTGCTAAGTGTGTTCTCTCTCTCACCCTCTCTCTCTTTCTCTATTCTCTCTTTCTCTCTCTCTCTGCCTATTCCTTTCTCTCTCTCTCTGTTCTGTCGTTATCTTTCCATCTCACTCCCTTCCTCTCCTGGCTTGCGCTGAAACTAGAGTGATTTAAAGCACCTGCTGCTAGCTGATGGTTCATTTAGGCTTTCGAGTGCTTTTTCCACCACCCAGAGGGCCAGACCTCGCAACACAACAGCTCTTATTGACATAATAGCACCGCTATTTATATGGAAGTCACAAGTGACCATATGCCAGCTCGAGTGCAATTTGGTGTGTGATCTGCATACACTGACTATTTGTGTGTGTGCGTGCATGTAGTAAAATAAATAAATAAGTAAATAAATACTTTAAAAAACACACACACACTTTTTTCAGTTTCTCCCCCACCCATCTCTCTTTCTCTCCCTTCCTCTCTCTCTTTCTCTACTGCTGGATTCATGTATTGATTTTAAAAAAGAGACTGATGAGCGTGAGCGAGAGCTCGAGCACTTTGTTACTTTTAATGTGAACGGGAATCCATCTCTGCTTGTTCCCCCGACCTTATCTCCGAAAAAACTTCACATCGCAGGAGGAGCCATGTAGCTCTCTTATCTAACCATCTCTCTCTCTTTTTTCTCCTTCTCTCTCTCTCTATCTCCCTCTCTCTGTCTCTGTCTCTCTTTGTGTCCTTCCAGCAGCAAATATGTCCACTTCATGAAGCATGGAGTGCTTTCGGCAGCCCATCAGAGTACCACAGGAGCAGAGGTAGCAGCAGAGGTGGGGGTGGTGGTATGGGGGTGGGGGGGTTTGGTCAGGGTGATTAGGAGGAGTCTGCCGCTGCTCAAACACGCCGGCCCAGGCATCCGCGTGGCGCAGAGTTCAGCGAAAAAGGGCCTCGTGCCAAGACAACCTCTCCGACAGCTCCCCCTTCACCCCGCTGTGCTCAAGCAGGGAAGAACAGCACCATCTAGAGCCACTACATCTTCCCCTCTGTCCAAAATGCCTGACAGCTCACACTCTGTCTGTCTCTGTCTTCGCTGTCTCTCTCTCTCTCTCTCTCTCTCTTATTCGTTCTTCCCTCTCTGTCTCTCTCTTCCCTCTCTCCCCTTTTTACCCAATCTCTCCCGCTGCCCCTTTTCTCCCTCTGTTTGTGTGTGTGTGTGTGTCTCTCTCTTTCGCTTTTTTAAGTCATCCTTTCTGTAGATGTGCCACTCCTCATCCACAGAATTGTAGTGAAGCCTTATTGAAGCCTTATTTGTACACTGATCTGCTGAGGACTATGGAGAGCCAGACTCTAGATGCGTACAAATGCAGCGCAAGTGAATGCAAAATGTCAAGCTGATGGATAGAAAGACAGACAAAAGCACTCCAGAGACACAAAGGAGGCTGATTAACGCAACTATTTGCTCAGGCATCTGAAAGCATAGCTATAATTTGAAAAAAGAAGGGGGGGGGGGGGTGCTCGTGGGTTATTTAAAGACAGGTGGAGCGCAGTACTGAAGGGACAGGGCCTCGTTTTTTTAATCAGCGACAGAGCTCAGATGAGACAAAGTTTTTGGAGGGTCAAGTTCAGATAGAGGTCGGCACTCTCAGATCTGGGTGAGGATGGGAGCCTGACACAGAGACAGATTTTCTGGGGTTTTTTTTCTTCACCTCCTCACCAAAAAAAGAGCAAGCTCATGGGTTGAAAAGAATTACTGAGAAGTCTGAGATTTTTTCAACAGTGCAGAACTCAAAGAGAGAATAACGACACTGCGACATGCCTTGTGTATAAATATCACTGCTGTCTAACCATGTCGTTAATTTGACTGTCTCCATTTCTTAAATCTACTTGTATATCCCCTATATATCTCTTTCTCTCTGATACACACACACACCCAATGCACACACTGACACACATACGCACACACACACACACAAACACACCGCGCCCCCAAACACACACACACACACACACACACACACACACACACACACACACACACAAATACACAGCCTGCCCCCCAAAACACACACACACACACACACACACACACACACAGACATACACATACACAGACACACACAGAAAGACACATTCCTCACACACAACAACATTCGTGAACAAATGTGTCTCTTCCAAACTGCTGACTTGATTTCAAGAGGATTAAAGACCCCCTCTTGTATTACCCTGGTGTGTAAACATGGCGAGCTGATTCTAACAAATGGACACCATGGTAACCCAACATCCCGGTTTCCCAGACGTAGTTAGTCATGTGGGCCCACAGGTTTCCTTGGTCCTCAGGCCAGGTCACCCGCATGCAGGAAGTGAACGAGTCTAACGACAAATGGCCATATCGAAGCGCTTAATGAGTAACAACAGGCCAACCGTATCCAAAACCGCCCGCACCCCGCCCCTACGGACCCCCGGACCCCTGGACCCCCACACACCCGTTTTCCTGTCCCCAAGCCGATGGATATCAGTTGGGCTCCTACCTGACACCATGGGGGCCAAACGGAATATATCCGAGAGACGGCTGCTGGAGGGTTCATAAGGGGAGTCCTCTACAGAGAGCAAATCATTTCCTGGAGGAGAAGATAGAGAGGAGGAAAGAGAAAGAAAGAGAGAAAGAGCGAGAGGGAGAGAGAGAGAGAGAGACAGAGAGAGAGAGAGAGAGAAAGAGGCAGAGAGACAGACAGGGAGAGAGACAGATAGACAGAGAGACAGTGAGAGGCAGAAAACAAAAGCACACAATAACAAACAACTCAATTAACATGCTGCAGCGGAGGGGCCCTCATCAGAACGAGTGGCTGTTTCGAATTAGACCCAGTTAGTGGGAATGGGGAGCATGTTTCTGACCAAGAAAAAAAAAAGAAGAGCCACAAGCCAAAACCAGAAGCCCGTTTGAGCTCATTTCTCCCCCATGTCATCTCCCCCATAATCATTTAGTCTAGATCTGCTGCTTTATCCTCTCCGTTGGAATATGATGTCACGGGGGCTCTTCAAACTGTAATAAGCAGCCATTTGCTAATGAACCAAGCTATCGGTCTACTGGCTATTACTTCATGTCGATGGTTTTCTTATGCTTCATAATTTCCACTTGGACAATTGTGGGGCGGACTGTCTCGTAGGTAATTACACGCATGTACCGTACACGCTCTGACATGTACACAATCAATTTTAAAAACTAGTCTGAGCCAGTGCCAGTGACAGATGTGGAATAATCTACTACAGGCAACACCAGAGGAGCCTTCTCGGCATAAGGTGTAGCATTGTCTACTGTGCCCAATAAATCCACATCATTACAGGCTTGGCAGCCATAAGATCATAAGGTCTGTGAGGTCTGCAATGAAAATTATACCCTACAGTGATTAAGCTGAGGGATGCAATTGGAAAAAGCTGTGCGCTCATGTTACACTTTAGTACCTTGTAAACTCTGGTAGATACTCCAGTAAATACGCAGGCAGTTCTTCTCCTTCTTCATGCCTCGCTTACACTTGCAGTTGTACAGGGGGCTTTGTTTCATCGCGTCCATGGCGCTACGGCACTCGTCCTGAGCGTCGGCCCCCGACATGGTGTAGTTGTCCGTTAACTTCCCCGACACGCACTGCCTCATGGTGCGATACTTTGAGCTGCAGAGGTACTCTCCCAAACACTGCGCGTTTGCCTCCACGCAGTCCAGCCTGCCGTTGTTGCGCATTCTGTCCGACTTGATGGAGGATATTACATCTGCACAATAATAATAATAATAATAATAATAATAATAATAATAATAATAATAACAATAATAATAATGCCACGCAAACTATACTGCATACATATAAAGTTTATTATAAGATTTATTCTACTAAACGCCATCAGTAATTCAGCTATTTTTGATCAACATGTACTTGTACTCTCCTTACTTAAACTAAGCGACCAAGAAAAGTAATGAGGTTGAAACATCACATCACAACTCAAGAACTTATTTTCATTTAGCTTATCACAATAGTGTCACATCAGCGAGACAATATATTATTCAGTAACCTATTGTGGAAAAATCATCTTACACTAAAATGCTTTTAAATAGCCTGATGCTAAAATTCCATCAGTCTAAAGACTACAGAGGAATAGTCCTACGCCGCTGCTTTTAAGCATGCGACACCTTACACATATTTGTGTTTTAAACCTAACATAGTACAGAAAAATAACGAACATTTATCATAGTAGATGTTCAATTGGTTGCTGAGAAATAATAACTTGAGCGGTAACTTACCCAAAATAGGCAACATGATGTATAAAGTTGCCAGAATCATTATCGCGTTCTTGATTGGATTCCCTAATAATATCCGATGTTGGTTTAAAGGTTATGAATCATTACAATTCCGATTTTCCTCGTGAATCTTGTGCGCTCCGACTGCTCATCATTCAAAAGCAAATGATTGCTCATACTGTAGATTACGCATCCACAAGGACTCCGGTGAACGGGACTTCTCGGAATATTCGGTGGTTTAAAAAAACTGACCCCACATTTAAGGTCCCAAATATCCTGAATTACTTTGCACTTTAAAAGACACCAAAGTAAACCTCAAAATGTATTTAGCTGGAAAGACACAAATTACTGTCCCTGGTTTTGGGAAGTCTGGTCTGCTGTCCTTTCTTCCAAAAAACGTACCGGACTCGGCGACTGTCGTGGCTTCAAAAGCTTTACATAAGCTTTCTACCTGTGCTATTAAAATGCAGACTTCATATTTATATATCCTCTTTTCTTCAGGAACTGTTACATCGCAGTGGTAATCTGGTCTATTGCCGCCTGCAGCGTGGTTGTCCAAAGGGCACCCAAGTCCGTGTGTTGGACCGTGCGCGTTCTCTGCGCAGAGTTTGGCTACGGTGACGCGCCTGTGCGAACAAGAATGTTGGAGGTGTCCAGTGGATTTGATGGTCGAAGATTTATGTTATGTTGGATAAAACCCTTTAAATTAGATCGCTGCCAGAGAACCGGGCAGACATGGGAAATGACCAGTGGCTCATTTTGTTCGGTGACTTTAAAAAGTCCAGACAAGTGGGAAAATCCTTAGAAAGTCCAGGCGGGAGATCAAACGCAGATGTCACAGACAAACAATTCTGTAAGTTGTCCTCGCAAGACAAGGGATTGTGCCTCATGTCATCTCACGCACACCCCGCACACCTTCTACGAAATGGCCCAAATCAACCTGCCGCCCTGTGCATATAAAATGACGTCATGACAAATAATGGTTACGCGGAAAACTAACACGTTTCCCAAATGGGAAATCAACATCTATTATTAGAGGGAAGTTGTTGTGCATAATTTACTGTGGAGATGATCTGGAATTCTGATTATTGTGTAAATGTTGTTTCCCCCCTTATAAATAGTTGCATGTTCTGTTGACGAGAGAGTAACCAACAGCGTCGCCTAGCTGCAAATGTCTTACATGACAGTCACGAGATATGTCACCCAGTAATAAAAATGGATGTAAATAAATATTGTGCACAAATACTGAAACATAAACGTGGATGAATCCGACATGTGATGTAATCGTCTATTTTTAAATCATATCTTTAAAACTGAGGTTGATGAAGGATGTTTTTTTCTGAATCTCTTAGATGTGCTTCTGTGGACAAAATAAACCTTTTACTTCATGGACAGGCTACATATTTATTATAAATCAGTTCAGTAACTCTTTTTGTTCCAACAGGACTACACTGAATAGGCATGAAATGAGTTCTGTAACCTTCAAAGCGATAAAGTGTAGTTGTGGAACCATTCCTGTAAGTAAGATTGTAAGACAAAGATAGGCATAAAAAAACAATTACTACTTCCTATCAGAAGAAGGCCTGTCCAATCAGGCCTGTTTCCGCATTAGTTAATCTCATCACTGGTGTTACACAGATATGATTTCTTTGGTTGATGAAATGTCACCAGCAAATGCCAGGCAATCTCAGCTACGTTCGAGTGTTGGGAGTGTGCTGGCAGTTTGACTGGCCGTTTCACTGTATATAAATGCATCATTTACAGTGGGACGACAAGGTCAACGCAATGTCAGCCGAATATTGACATTTATCTTACGTTTACATTGTGGTTTTCCCTCGTGGCTGGATATTATTGACTTCAAAGCTATCTAATCACCCATCAAGCTAAGGTCTTCTTCGATGCCGGTTAAGAAGAAAGAAATGCCAGAGGGGGGAGACAGATGCTACCGATCCTCTGGATGAAGTCTTTCCTCTGCTACTTTCTTTACCTGCCGATGCATCTGGACTGACAAAATGGCCGTGATGTGCTCATTCTAGCTGGCAGCCCGGGCGCTTACCTTACCTAACGTAGGCCTGACTTACAAAGCTGTTCGTCTTACTTACTAACACTAACACTGTATTATGTAAACTACATCTTAAGGCCCGCCCTTAAGGCCCATAACAGTGCCAAAGAGAGAGGATATTATTTCTGGGGGGGGGAGAGGTAAGCGGCACAGCAAGCAAGCGGAGTGTGTGTGTCTTCGCCGCCCATCTTGGCCAAATGGAGGCAAACAGTCGGAATGATGCATGGCCTCTCTCAGTGGAAATGCATCACGCACCCTGTGCAAAGAGGAAAAGTGAAGGGGATTGTGGCTGTCCATCACGGCTGGCCACTTCCACAGCACTGCTGCTCATTTTTATGATGAAAGCCTTCCCAAGGCTGACATTCACATCCACGCGGCCACGGCGTGAGATGGGAAAACATTAGACCGGGGAGGGGGGCGAGGGGGGGCGAACATAACAAAGAAGAGGAGGCCTGCGAGAGGACATAGGCTCTGAATTGCTCTGAGTCATGGACAGTGCGCAGTGAGCGATTTTCTTTCCGAGGTGCCCTTCCAGTGAAATGACTTTTAAAAAGTGTCAGTGGGGGGAAAGTGAGTGAAGTGTGTGTGTGTGTGTGTGTGTGTGTGTGTGTGTGTGTGTATGTGTGTGTGTGTGTGTGTGTGTGTGTGTGTGTGCGTGTGTGTGTGTGTGTATGTATGTGTGTGTGTGCGAGTGTGTCTTTATATGTGTGTGTGTGTGCAAGTGTGTCTTTGTATGTGTGTGTGTGTGTGTGTGCTTATGTGTGTGTGTGTGTAAGGTCAGCTTCAGTAGCTGGCAAAAAGCGGACATTCATACATTCATAGGGTGCGAAGATTACTCAATTACCCCCCCCCCACCCATTCAAAGGGCTGAATGCTGGAAGTGATTTCATCTTTGAACTTTTTTCTTTCTATTCTTCTTTCTTTCTTTCTTTCTTTCTTTCTTTCTTTCTTTCTTTCTTTCTTTCTTTCTGTCTTTCCTTCTTTTGTTTCTTGATTATGCTTCAACCATCCGAGAAGGCATCTCTCAGTGGTGTTGACTAAGGGCTCCTCTCTGCTGCCAGCTAATGATTCTGAGGAAATGCCCCCACAATCAGCCAACTTAGGCCCGGTCCAAGAGGAATGGACTAATACTGCACACACCTTTGAACTTGCCTTCATTTTCAACGGCCTCAACTGGATTTCAGTCAATGTTTAACGGACTGCTTGTCAAAGCATGACTGCACCTTCAAGTATTCATTACTTCTGAAGGATACAGCCACCTACCCATAGGTCTGTTTTTGTCATGGCTGTCACTTTGAAGTTGAACAATTCTGTCACTTTAAAGAAGAAATATTGTTCTACAAATTCAAGGTGCATTTTAAAAAGAAATAAATAAAAAATCAGCGTTTCTCATAGTTCTCCCCCACTAATGCAATTTTTATGAAAGCGTTTTCTGCTTTTTATTGTAGGCATTCTTCATTGTAGTAAAGCAGAAAACATAAATAAATAAATAATCATGATGAATAGTGGGAGACTTGTTGAGTGGTGGAGTATACAGTACTTGAGTGACACAGATGTAAACATGAAAAAAGTCTTTTATGTCTCCTTGCTGTTTTTAATCTTGTAACATCTGTTTGAGAAACGCTTCACTTCAAGGAACTGTATGAAAGTTGTTTTTTGTTTTGAAAGTTGTTTTGACATGTGTTCGAGTAGTTTATCCTAATACCAACACATCTCTCCTGAGGCTTGTAAGCCAGGCTTATTGAACAGTCTGCAAGAGCACTACACAGATAGTCTGACTCCCTGATGCTTCTAAGCAGTAACTGGCCTTTAACCAGCCAGAAGTCTGGATTTATCAGATCTCCAATGCTTTCGCCTAAGCTGTGCTGCTTTAGCGCTGTCCTACTTCTATTTTATATTAGCATCTACATGTCACAACCAACCCTACAAAGGCAAAGTGCAGTAACTGTGTAAACTGGAACTGAGAAAAAATGTCTTTAAAGTTGTCAAAATGCCCCAGTCAAACATGTTGTTGATATAAAAGTGGTTATGCTTTTATTAACTTCCTTAATAGGAAGAAGCAAGACATTTACCCACAGTACAAAAAAGAGGTGTTATAAAGTCAATTTCCAGTCTAAACTCAGTTTTGACAAAATATGTAGTTACTGCCTTTCGGCTTTGTAGGGCAGAATGCTTAACTATGCTTGTGAGGATATTACCAAATCACATAGATGACATGAGGTACAAATATTGTGGAGGCCTACCACTGGTGTCACAGCCACAGTCTGAGTAGCTGTCAACATTAACCAATAAATACATGAGATTTAGCCGTTATCTAAAAAAATATACTGGCTGGAGTTACATGCCAAATGTTTAACTTGTAAATTTCACTAGAATCACAACATTTTACGACACCTGCAGCATATGAACATTCATGTTTCTAACCAGTCGTTTATCTTTACGTATGCACTCACACACACCTTCATTACTTAGCAGGCCTAAAAGCACTGCATTCATTAGTCATCCGTGCAAAAATGTGCTTAATTAACCACTGTGTATAATTTCTAAACAATAAATAAATGAGTAGCCTAGCCTATATTCTGGTGAAAGATGCAAGCCTACCACCGAAAACTTGTCCTACATGCATAATATGGAGACATTGACCTGAGATCAATTTTTGCATGTTTGGGGAGATATTTACAAACATGTAAAAGAATAAAACATTTTTGATTAATAACAAATCAATGCTATTAGCTTACGGTATTGCCGTGATAAATTATGAAACTGCACTGCAGCAATCTGGGTCTGATTGAAAAAAAAAAGTCCAATCAATTCTCACAGTCAATGTTGCCAGTAAATGTCATTATGAAATAACTCCCCCTTTCAGAGCGCCAGTCTTCCCTCGCGCTAATGTGCCTCATGGCAGTGGATCAAGCCGGGCCCCGCGCGGATGTGGAGGAAGAACTTTGACCAAAAAAATCGCAGGCGCTGACAGAATTGATGGATAACTGACTTTAACAGCTCAATCAATCACTTCTCAAGCACCACGCCGTACATCATTCAAAGCGGATTTGAGACGCACGGCTGGCCGGCACAAGTGTCTGATGGCTTTTGGAACTCTTATGATTCTTCATGGCCTGGGTTTCAGGTCAGCTATGGCCTTCAGGCCTTTTGTACAGGGGCACGTGCCCCAGTAAAATCAGCCGTACTCCAGTAAAAAACGTTTATAGATTTTAGTAACAAACTAGTTTCTTAGCAGGCTCTAGGAAAAGAGTATATTTTTTTTCTAACTTGTATCACATGTACTTTCCTAATTTTCTGATTGGTCTGGGACATTCTCACAGGCATCCTGTCTGTAAATTCAAATTGTAACGTGCGTCCAGTTTAGTGCACGGCACTGGTGAGATGAGGTAAGGCAACGCGAAGTTTCTGATACAAAAGTAGACAACATTTTAACAAACCTATTATCATACTTGGACTAAAACAGTATTGAATTACTTCTCTAGATGGATATCAGGAAATTCTTCTGACGAAGCTGAGACAGGGACAGGGAAAGGACAACAGATGAGGAGAGTGAGAGGTAAGATTATGGTTGTATGTGCTAGTCGTCCATAGCCAGGTAATCAGGGTTCGTAGGCCTAATGTGTAGTCGAGATGAGACGTCTGAGCTCACATCAAGAGGCTCTGGTCGTCGCACATGTCAATGCATTCAATATCAGCATTTATTTATTTATTTATTCATTGGGGGGTTACTGGACGAATGTCTCATTGACCTGTTCGTCCAGTAACCTCATTTACAAGAGAGCCCGCATTGCAATAATTATTATTGGCTAACATGAACAGTATTCCGTCTGCAGAGGCTAAGGAAGACGGCTAACCTCTTTAATTCTTTTCAAACTGAAACACATTTAGATGTAGCCACCTAATGGACCCTTACATGGGAAGTGAAGTGACAATGTACGGAAGACAATGAGTGACATATTGACGATGCTGCGTTTTTTTTAACCAGTTGACTTACTTGTTTAATAAAGAAAACAGCCTATGTCATTGAACAAAGTGGATCAATGGGGTGCATAACTGCAAAATCAATCTCGGATTTCCGTCGGATTTCATTAGCACTGTAAGGGAAGACCGCTAGCAGATCTCCGCACAGTAAATTATGTGGATACAGACACTTAGTTGAGCGTGTTAAGAGGCCATCACGCATTAAGCATTTAATTTATGTGTTTGTTGTGTTGCGCGCCAATATAATTAGTCAAATGGCAGTACGTACAGTAATAAAAAGCTAACTAATTATATTAACATTTCTGGAGTGGGTCAACATCCAAACCGTTACCGCTTTCAATCCATTGGCCTGATGAGGCTGAGTGTGGAGTTAGAAGATGCTGGTGGTCATGATAAAGTGCTGAGTGTGCAGTTGAGAAAACTGTTGTTGTTTTCTCTCTCCATTCAGTGGAAGAGATTCAGTAGGCTATAGCTTGGAGAAATACTCGGTGATAAACACCTGCCTACCAGTGATAGACTAATTCCCCATGTGCATAGGCCTACATCATAAGCCATATTTGCCAAAGCCTGTGTCACATTCAAGGTTCTCGGCTATAGTTGTGTATTTTTTGCTTGTTGTTTTTTTCTCCATCTATTGGAAGTGATTCAGCAGACT
>CM059287.1:17327656-17365156 GCA_030347295.1 Setipinna tenuifilis | reverse complement strand
ACGCAGTGAAGAAAAAGCCTACAGGTAATCCTGTTTGGCACCTTGGCTGTCGACTGACAGTAAGTTACTCGCTAGAGAAGGCCCTGCTGCCGCCGCCAACGCTACCGGCATTCGTCTGTTGTGGCTAAATCCTCTCGGATCGCCGTCAGTCAGTCAGGCTGGGTGTTAATGAATGCTAGCTGACGCGGGCGCGTGCGATCCCGCCGAGGTGCTCATGGGGAAACGGCGGCACCGTGAGCCTGCTCCGCTCTCCCTCATTAAGACGTATGTGGAGGCGCACTTCAAATATTATTGCCCGTACCCGGCGTGTAATTAAGCCAGCGCAGGCTGTGGCGGGCGGGGGCCGGGGGCCGGCGGCGTAAGGGATCCCTCATGTTTTTCCTTTTAATTAGGATGCCGAAAACAGGAACGCCGCTCGCATAGAGCGGACGAGGAAAGGATGCTTTGGCTGGCCTTTTGTTTTCATCTCTTCTCTTCATTTCCTCTCTCTCTCTCTCTCTCTCTCTCTCTCTCTCTCTCTCTGTCCACATCTTTATCGTTCTCCTCTCTCTCTCTCTCTCTCTGTACCCCAATACCACGCTTGGTATTCTTCCCACACTTCCAATTATTCATGGTGTGATTGCACACATAATGTGACACGCGGGTGTGAGCTGCTGCCACCACTGGTACAGGAGCTCTTCACCCTGAGTACCTTTATCTGCCTGACTGACTCCAGCACAGCAGAGAGGCACATGCCCATTCTGTTGGGTTACTTTGTTGTCGATCACTATGGCCGCCATTGTTGTCGGTCACTATGGCCGCCATTGCACCATCCCACTGAGAACTTCCTGTGTTCAAAGCCAAAGAATTGGCTAATATAAAATATTATAATATAAAGATATATGACTACTATATATGGCTAAAGTATAAATAAGTATGGCTAATATATATGGCTAAAATATCAATAAATATGGCTAATATAAATAGAATATTATATATATTTTACAAAAAGAATTGGGTAACTGTAGCATGAACAGAGCTGCTAGCCGAGCACATTTGTTATGATGTTTCAGCCAGCCTGTCCAGGGCTAATGAATATATGGAGGGGACGGAACAACAAAAGGTCTAGAACAGAACCTACTTGGGCAGCCAGAGAGAGTACTGGCGGGGTCTGTCTGCCTTTCTACGCAGCTGAAATTCAGTTCTTTTTTCTTTTCTTCGGGCGTGAAAGAGAGGCGATGGCGTGACCTGACATTGCTTTCCCTCCAAATGGCCCCCGCCGTCAAGGGCCCGGGGGCCTTCAGGCTGGGATGACGGAGCTCGACTGAGCCGTTGCTGGAGTCCGAGACAGAAAAACAACAGCTGTTTTCCACCCTCTACCCCTTGTCTGTATTCATTTGGCATGGAGAGTTTACAATTGTGTTTGGGATTCTAGACGCATGCTTACACACCTGCACGCACACACACACACGCACACGCACACATACACACACACACACAGATGCAAAAGCGTTCGCTCACAGACAGCGGTCTCTCGTCGGTTCACACCACCTGTCAATTTCCCCGTCCTGTGATTGGCACCCGCGAGGAGGAAATAAATAATGATATGAATGGCGAAACGCTTTTTTGTTTTTTTGAAAGGCCAAAGACGAGACGTGCGCGCCTTTGTCGGGCAAACAGGCGGGCCTGTTTCGCCGGGTGCCTGTAAGACAACAGTGAACCACAGGGGGCATCCCTTACATGTCAATAGGCTTTCTTCTCAAAGAGACACTTCACTCTGGAAATGTCAGAGTGGTTTTTTTTTTGCTAGATGTGCCTATCCAGCACGCACTGCACTTGGGACTGGCAGTCTTTTATCTGACGACCCTCCCCTGTGCCACTCGATGCACTTTGGTTAAGGGCTCACGCTCTCTCTCTTTCTCTCTCTCTGTCTCTTTCTCTCTGTCTGTGTCATCCTCAGTCTTTTTTTTCATCCCCTTTTCTATGTGTTGTTTTAGGGAGGTTTTATGCCGGACAGAGTCGAATCTTTTACCTCAAGGTGGGAGGGGAGCGACTCATCTGGAATGTTCTGCGCGGCAGGGGGGAGCATGGTGCCAGACACAGGCGAAAAGAGAGAGACGGAGAGAATGTGAGACAGGCAGAGAGAGGGCAAAAAGAGAGAGAGAGAGAGAGAAGAGAGCTTGATATAGGCCACAGGGAAGTCAGCCAGGCTAAATGAGTTTTGAAAACCGCGCAAAACTTGCTTTCGCCACTCCACCCCACCCCACCACACTCACACACACACACACACACACACGCACAGATACAGATACACACGCATACACTCTGCTTGCTTCCCACCTTCCACTCAGCATCTCCTTTGAAACCGCAGAGTTCACACCGCTCTCCAAATCTCATTCATCAAAGTCTCCTCTCTGGCCCCGGCACTCTGCAACGACTCCTGACTCCAGAGCTCAGGTGGGCGGTCGGCCACTCGCTCAGTCCAGCGAGATGGAATCATCCAGAAGCCCTCAGGGTCAGTTGCACTCGTGCCACAGTGACCCCGCGGCAATCACCCTGAGGGTGTGTTTGTGTAAGCGCATTGATGGAGAACGTCAAGCCGCGTTGAGATTGTTGTTTTCTTATTCACCCCCCCCCCCCCCCTCTTATAAACACAGCCGGGAATCCACTTCAGAGTGCGTGAAAGCACAGATGAGGTGATGGAATCACCATGGTAACCCCGCCACAGTCCTGGAACCAAGTCAGTTGAGGTTACTGTGAGTCTTCAGAATTTAGAAAGAAAGAAAAAAAAATGGAGAAAGCAACAGCAGGAATGCAGTATACAGACCAAACCCTTCACCCTGTCCATCATTCGTAGTCATCCCAAAAAAAAACCCAACAAAAAAAAAAAAACGTGTGGGTGTGCCTGACACTGACAGCATAAGGAGCCTGTCTAAAAAGTACTGTTAGTGAGCCGTAACAAAACCTCTTATGCCATTTTAAATAGGTCAGGTCTTAAAAATAAATCTCACCAGGCCCCTTGAAGCTGAATGCCTTCATTTTTTTTAAATAAATACCCTCCAGATTGGGCAAATCTGACTCAAACAGTCACTCATTTCTAGAACATTAATTTTACGCGACGACTTGTGTGGATGTGGAAGGTTTTTGTATTGAAAGGATGCATGACACCAACAACACCGCTCTATGTATATATATATTTTATACTATTTGTCATCTTTATGACAACGAGATTCTACCGTGAGATGTCTCTGCCATGAAACGAAGCCGCACGTGCATGATATTGGGACCTATCGCATTCTCTCACTCTTCTCTGTATGTCTTTTCTCTCCCTTACTCACTGATTCATTTATTTATTTGATAATTTATTTATTCATGGCCCTTGCCACTTTGTCAAATTGAATTTGCATCAAATGCGAATTGATTTCCTGCCGGTGCATTTACCGAGAGCTTTAACTTGACGGAATTGTCTGTCAGGGTAGTTCATGAGTGCATGCGAGCTGTGTGCGCATCAGCTGAGAGGAAGATGATGAAAAGAGAGAAAACGATAGGGAGAAGGAGAGGGAGAGAGAGAGAGAGAGAGAGATAGAGCCAGTCTTGTCAGTGCTCTTCTTGTGATAGGAGGAAATCTCCAAGAACAGCAGCAGGCTTCACACCTGTGGTTGGCTGATAACAGCGGCGAATGGGTGCAAAGGTCAACGGATAAGTGGAGAACGAAACAACGCGCTAGATCTGAGCAGGGTGGGAGGGGGCTGAGTGTGTGTGTGTGTGTGTGGGGGGGGGGTCCACTTCCTCCCGTCTCTCTCTCTCTCTCTCCTTTTTCTTCTTTTTGCAAAAGCAGACCAGAGAGGGCAGCCGGAGTGAGAGCAGTAAGTGGGTTAGGCGGGGTATTGGGTATTCCAAGCCTCCTTGGAGTATCCTCTAAAGAAATGAATAATGTAGAGTGACGCTGACTGTACTGCATACTAAGTTGTAAAAGAGTAGCTCCTGTTGTTGGAGCGCTTGGTTTGCTGTGATGTGACATGTTTGGTAAATGCTGCAACTCCCCTTGAATACTTTTGAAAACACTCCGACTTCAACTCACCAGAAATGAGACTGTCAAACAACAAAAAAGTTGTGATTCTTTTTCCGTTTGTTGTTGTTGTTGTTGTTTTTAGCATTTTTTTTGTCCTCAGACTTTAAGTCCACTTTACTCTGAACTCTTCGTCTGGTGTTATGGCATAGGTTAGAACACCGAAGTGAACCACTACTCCCTTGTTTTTGTTTCTAAGTTCAGCCTTATATCTGTTGACCGTTTTCGGCCAGTGCTGTCAAAACGTACCCTTGACGCGTACCCTCAAAACGCTCCAGATGGCTATTTAAAAAGTCGAGAGGCATGTGGAAGACACTGCGGACCTTTCCTTTCGTTGCCATGCACTGGTTGTCACGTCCCAGCCTAAGGGAGTGGAGGGGGAGGTTCTGTTTGATGACAGATGTACACTTTAAACATGGCTCGCAAAAAGAGAGACGGGAGACAGAAGAGAGAGTGACTGTGGCAAGGAGGGTGACGGCGGGGGGTGACTAGGTGGATGAGGGATGGCTGAATGTGGGACACAGCGTCCCCTGAAGACAAAAAAAGCAGAGAGGCCGTGCTCACCCCCCCCCCAAACCACAACCGACGGAGCCCCCCCTCCCCAACCCACCACCCTCTAACCCTGTGTTGTGCCACTTCAACACTGCCATCATTTTTGCTGTCACTTTCAAACACAGTCAGTCAGGCAAAAGCTAGGACATCGTCGGCACAAGCTGTGCAGTGTAATCTTCACCTTATCGCAATGTCAGCGGAAGACCTCCGCCAGATGGAAAACTCGGTAACACTTTATTTTACGGTTACTTTTTTAATCTACTATGTAACGTTATATACTTACACTGTACATACCTAAAGCTAAACCTAACCCCTTCTGGTGCAGTGTAAGTACATAATGTTTACATATTGTTGCAAACGTTGTTACACAGTACCTAATTGATGTAACAAGGACAGTAAAATAAATTGCAACTGACAGCTCTACTAAGGGTGAAAAACACAACACTCAGCCAGGCCCACACGCGTGGCAGCGAGCAGGGAGCTCACACTCAAATACTAAACTACACCGGTGCACTTGTCCACTTCCTGTCCATTGACCTATCGTTTGTCCCCTCGCTGTGGCGCTAAAAGATGCAGCGGACAGGTTGATTATCATGCCGAATCAATAACCACTCCGAATGGGCGAACAAAAGGTGGCAGTTTGCGGGCCAAGTGCTGGCAGAAAGAAACAGCAAGACAGCGAAAGAGAGAGGGAAAGAGATAGAGGGAGAGAGAGAGAGGGAGAGGAGAGAGACAAAGGACACAAGAGCAAGACTGAATTTGTACCTAAATAGCTGACAGTCTAACAGGAAATGTTCCCCTTGTTGATTCCATGGCCTTGACGACTTGATGACCCCTTTTCTTCGCCCTGTGCCACATTTTTGTCACCTGTGAGTTTCTGTTTGGCTGCTAACCCATTTGATTTTTTTTTTTTTAACGGGAGGGAGTTGGAGTTGGGGGTTTGGGGGGGGAAATAAGGTGGCGTTCCTGCTGCTTCTGCTCCTTGTGGAGACGGCATAGCGGTTTAATGAAACAATCGGAAAAGGTTATTGTCACCGGCGGCCCCCGCCGTTCTAAACCGAAGCGTCCAGTATTAGCATAATTTGTGCGCATGCCTGTTTAACCTTCACTCACCTTTAATTGCCGGGCTCCTTTTCTTGTCGGCTTTGGTGGCCTAATGAGAAGCATTCCTCACTGCTCATTAACGCAGCCTGACATTATCTGGAGCGGGAGAGGAGAGCAAGCAAAGCAAGCCAGCCCGCCACAAGTGCAGGCATCTGATGCAGCCCTTAACACGACAACACATAGAAAACAACAACAACACAAACAACAAAAACAGGCCACATTTGCAGATAGGGGAAGAGGTGGGGACTGGGGAAAGTAAACTCAAATAAAAATGGGAACGGCTGCATTAACAAAAAAAAATGTCACAGCGTTCTACCACACTAAGACAGAGAGCAAGACTGGCTCGCCAGCTATGCTTCGGCGACAAAGGATTTCCTGGGGAAAAAAAAAAATGTGTCGGAATGTTTTTTACGCGTCCTTGTCTCTGTGTGGGAGTGTCTGTGCGTACATACCTGTGTTTGTATGTGTGTCTGTGTCTGTGTGCTTGTGTTTTTGTGTGTGTGTCTGCATTTACATGTCTGTGTGTAAGTGTGTTTCTCTGTGTGTGTCAGTCTATGCACATATGCATGTCATACATATGGAACGTGGCTGTTGTCGAGCTTGTGCCACCTTGTGATTTGCTCCTCTCGGCTGTAAACGAGGCATCTGCTGCAAGGCAACACTGTTTTTTTTTTTCAGAACAATGTCAAAGTAAATAAATGTCTTCCATCCAGAAAAAGAACTTTAGTAGCCATGGAAAGAATTATACACACACACACACAAACACACGTGCACACAACACCGTCTGCTCAGAGCATAATACTACATTTGTTCGGTTCCTTCTCACAGAACGAATAGCGTGAAAGTTCAAGACCGTACATTATAGTTGAGGTTTTTAAACCTAGAGATTATGCCCGCAAATCCATTTGTGTGATGCTTTTGGCGATGAAATGGTAACAGAATACTTGACAATGTGCTAAGACCCAAATCCCTGAAAGCAAGCCTGGGGTGGTGAAGATAAGCGGAAGCTGAGGTGTGACTGTACGGAGGAAGAAGAAGACGAGGAGAAGGAGGAAGAAGAAGAAGAGGAGGAGGAGGAGGAGGAGGAGACAGAAAGAGGGGCCAACGGATCCTGCAGGGACGTTCTCCTCTGTTCTTGGAGGAAATTTTTACACCGAGGACATTTTTCTCTGCTGGATTCCCCCTGAAGGATGCAGAGCGACAGAGGGCCATGCAGGGGTCAATTTTCTCCATGTTCAAAGGGGGACATTATGACAAGATCTTGGCGCTCTGTCGCTGTAACAAGTGGGGCTTGGACGCCGCTTATGGGTGGTTATCAAATTTATCCCAGGCATTTCAGTCACCTGCTGCTCTGCACTGCACTGTAGTGTAGCCCACCGTTTTCACAGTAGTTGTGGGGCTTGCTAAGTCATGGCAGTTTAAAAAGACAGATTGTGTGACCAGGTGATGATGACAGTGTGAATTTTTTTTCCCTTCCCCAAAACTGTTAAAATACTTTTAATTAGAGCCTGCGCCGAAATGGCCGTGTTGAACACATCGGCAACACACATTATAAATCAGCAATCTCCTTTAATTCGGTTAGAAGCGTGAGCAATTACCGCACAGATGTGCACAATATGGAAATTTAGCATCAATTAACTATCGGTTGGCATGCCTCACCCGCCAAATTGAGTGAGAGGCTTCGGTAATGTCATTGGCAATCTGCAGGTCCTTTTAATGGTGTTAATAGCGCCGAGCAGTCTGTTGTCCTTGGTGCGGGCCAGGCGAGGGCAGAGGGGGAGGCGGGCCAGGGAAGAGCCAAATTGCTGAAACCCAGAGTGTTAAACTGCGGGCTTGAGTTTTGACTGGCTGCCACTGAAACATAGGGAGTGCTATCAGTCACTTTCTGGACAAAGCCTGCATATTTTCTTTCTGTGTGTGTGTGTGCGCGCGTGTGTGTAAATTAAAGCTTGTACATTTCTGTGTGTGTGTGGGGGGGGGTGTGTGTAAAGTACCTAAAGAGTTTTGAGAACTGTTTTGTTTTTTTTTTCTCTTTGCTATACCTAAAGTTGTAAGAATGTGATTGACACTATTCTACTCTTTAGCAGGGCGCTGTACTTCTAAAGCAGATACGTAATACTTTAACTGAGTTTGCAGAGGAGAGGACAGAAAAAATATAAAGCATAAATCAAAGAATAGGGTTGTGACTGTTAGTTTAAGACAGAATTTTTCAACCTATGAATGTATAGTTTTGTTTGTATTTTTAAATAACTTTAACATCCAACCTGATGGCATACAGGTCACACCATGGAAAGATACAAGTATGTGTTGATCCTAGACTCGCTGGGTCTTCAATACAGAGTTTTGTCTTCTGAATATGTGGAGAAAATAACTGAAATGAAATCTCCTGTTCACAAAACCCTTGCACAGTTACACAGTATTTCTGTATTATTGAAAGACATCGTTTCTATAGCTTTGTGTAGGAGTTCATAAATTAAATAATACTTATATTATAGTAATAATGTCTTTGAAAGCTCAGTGTGCCTTAAAAAAACACTATGTATCTTTAGCACTTGTAGTAAGTGCGTAAAAAAAGCTTGCTAGGGACCGTGGAGGCTCATTCCATGCAGAAATGTATTCCTGTTAAAATATTAAGTTCCAGCCAGGATGCATTTTTCGCTTGACATTTTCTATTCACTTTGGCTTTTGATCAGATGTTGAAAGTCAAATCGAAAATGCTCTGAGACCATCTTTGTTTTTTATGAGACTTCCAGCATCTGTTTGAAAAAGTATTTACATAATTCATCCTCCCGTCCAATGGGAATCTCCCTATCTCTCTCTCGCTTTCTCTCTCCCTCTCCCTCTCTCTCTCTCTCCCCCCGTTTCTACAGCATCCTCTTGTGCTAATCCCCGCTGCTGCCAGCCTTTTCAACCAAACAATTCGCCCGTCGAGTACATACGAGGACACAGAACACAAAGCGGGATGCAACGACGTCTTCGCCAGCTCACGACGTGATCCGCCGCTACCCGCTTTGCCAGTTGCTCGCCCGCTTACAAACACGTGTCTCGTAAAGTATTCACCGAACCGTGCATGTAATCACCACACAAGGGGTTCGCATAGGCAGACATTAACACGCCCACCTACGCACACAGACATGTACAAACACAATCGGGAGAGTTAGTGTTTGCTGTGTGCAATTGTATTGGGGGTCATATTTCTGTTTCTTGCATGGTGCAACAAATGGATGCACATGAACACATTACGTGCACACATCAACAGTCCACACACACACACACACACACACACACACACACACACACACACACACACAATAAGTAAAAAAGCTGTACAATTTGCCACAGCTCATTTTGTGATGCCTTTCTGCATGTGGTTCCATCCACACACACACACACACACACACACACCACCAAGCCAAGCCAAGCCAAGCCGATCTGTGCGTTCCCCTCGCTGAAGCAAAAGCTAATGACAAATGGCTAAATACTGGAATGAATCATCGGCGGCCGGGTCCCACATTACAGCATTACCCTCCCTCTCCGCTGGACTCCGGGGTGTAATTATGTCAATCAACGAGGCCCCGCTAACGAACACGAGACTCCTCTCTTTCTCTGTCTCTCTTTCACGTCACCCCTTCTGCTGACGGTGCTGCTGCATGTATATGACTGTGTGTGTGTGTAGTATGCGCTTCTGTGTGTGTGTGTGTTTATGTGTGTGTTCAGTGCAGTGAGCCATTTGCCCGTTTTGTGTACGCGGTGGGAGCAGAGAGTCGGGATTCATTAGCATGTTTTGATGAGAGCGATCGCTTCTCGCCGACTGGGAGGAGGTGGAGTATCAGACTGGAGGTGCCTAAAGCAGATGGCAGCCTAACACACTGAGTGATGGGAACATGGAATATGCACTACATTTATTTATTTATTTATCTACTTATTTATTTGTTTATTTATTTAGTTTCATTAACATACATGGGTCAGTCTAATGGGACCATGGAATTTGCACTACATTTATTTATTTATCTACTTATTTGTTTATTTATTATTTTTTTCCCATTAACATACATGAGTCAGTCTGATGGGAACATGGAATATGCAGTTTATTTATTTATTTATTTACATTACCATACGTGGGTCAGTCTGTGATAAGGTGTTGACCTAGAACTTTATCCCAGTTTCTTTCAGACTCCACCTCTCCACTCCTTTTCGACGACTTAAATAACGGCATACAGGCTTATTAGGGATAAGGAGTTTGAGATCTAAGGAATGTAATGTGCAATATAAATGAAATGTATATTGTTGTTGTTATTATTCTTCTTATTATTTCCTTTTATTATTATACTGAATTCACGATATGGCATTTACATGCACAAAAAAAGCACAAAGCAGGGATACTTAATATTGCGATATATGTACACACCTGGGTCAATCTTAAAGTTCAGATGGAGGCAGCAAAAATGTACTGGAAGTAATAAACTGGAGAGCATCTCCAAGAAAAGGCCGTGGGCCTGTGTGCTGGAGTGTGTTTCAGAAATAAAGGAGGCAAGAAGTTAGCCTCCTACCTGGGGTTACATCATCTATCACCAAGGTCTATCACCTGCCCAGGTACGATTGTGTGTTTTCTGCCCCCGAAGAACAAAGCTGATTCCATAACATCCTGCCTTTTCACTCTGTTTCCTCCACTCGCCAAATCCCTCTTCTACTTCAGTTTTTTTTTTTCATTTCCCTCTCTCTCTGTCTTTCTCTCGCTCTCTCTCTCTCGGTTTCTCTGTATCTCTCTCCTTCACCCTGTCTGTCCTCTGCAGCAATGATGGCAAACAGAGCAATGCCCTAGAAGAAATGTCTCCCCTCCTCTCTCCTCAGTAATCCTGCTGTGTTGCGTGTCACCTTTCTGCTCATTTTTTTCCACTCACTTCTAGTAGGACGACACCCCCCCCCCAAAAAAAAATAAATAAATAAATAAAACAAAAAATAAAAAAACACACACCTTACGCTTGGCCCTCAAAGCCGACTCCTCCCAGGTCCACCTCCCCTATGCTGATTTCCAGGCTCCTCTGGAGCGTCTCCAATCCCCGCTCTGTGCCCCGGGTCTGAGGCTGGGGTCTCTGGAATCAATCGAGGAGACTTCCGCCCGAAGCAGAGGTGAGATAGAAGAAGAAATATCCCCCCCTCCACCACCCCTCCATCACCACCAGCACCACTATCACTATCACTGCCTCCCTCCCTCTGTGCCTCAGTGCTACACAGCACACAGGGAGCGCTGGAGGCCACTTCCACACTCTCTCAGTCTTTCTCTGCTCTACGTGACACACACTTCCCCTGTCTCTGATGCCCCCTCTTCCTTTCACACACACACGCACACACACACACAAACTCCTTAAATTCTTCTAGCTGTCTCAAACCTGCATAGATGCATGCAGGCACACACACACACACACACACACACACACACACACACAGGCATCCATTCTCCCGCATTGGCCACACAGACACACACCATTAGCTCGCTTTATCTCAGACACACACACTGATACCCTGTCTCCCACATGGCAACACACATGGACACACACCATCAGCTCACACTATCTGAGAAACACACAGACATACCATATAGCCACCCTGTGTCCCATATGGCCACACAGACACACAGACACACACACACACAGCCGTCAGCTTGTTTTGTCTCACACATACACACGTTTACACACATACACACAGTTATACACTTACTCACACGTGCACACACACACAGCCATCAGCTTATTTTATCACACACACACACACACACAGGCTTTTCCCGCTCTGTGACTTCATGCTGATAGGGTCTATTTTCAGACTCACTTCTCCAGCTGAACACTTTATGGTTGGATCATAAAGTCCCCAACCCATGCCATTAAAAGGCTTTTATGGCATGAAACGGAAGATCATCTTGATACACATCAAGCTCCGTGTGATCATTGAAGTAATGATGATCAATTAAATCAGCATTTAGCTCTGGGTTGCAGTTTAAATAATGACAACTAAGTAATCAGTCCCATCTGACTACAAGTTTCATAGTCGGTAGTTACACCTATGTAGTTACATAGTAGTTACTGCATTTTCGGCTGTGTACATTGTACAGTCTTCCGCACATTGTCACTCTGTCTATGTGTTGTCTTTGTTTGTGTGTCTCTCTGTACCCCAGGACAATGTATTGTAATGTTTACAAGGTTTTGTTGATATAAAAACATTAATGCAGTTAGTGTATACAACATTTTCTGTGCATTTATATTACTGTTTTTTAGAGGACCCAAGACTGGCACGAGGGAAATGCAATTTCAGTACACTATATTACTTGTAATATGGTGCATTGGCAAATGAACACTTTGTTATTGGGGAATCCTGTATGCAGTGCAAAATATCTATGGGTGATAATAGTACTTAATTACTATGCATTGCTGACTGGTGTAAATGTAAAGGGAGGGTGGGAATAACACAAATAAAACACACACAAACACACAGTCTGCTACAACACCAGAGGAAATTATATGCCTGTGCAGTAGTTCTCTCACAAGTTTGTTGTCTTTCACTATCATCACTATCACTCACTAATGTATGCAGTGCAAAATATCTATGGTTGATAATAGCGCTTAATTACTGTGTATTGCTGACTGGTGTAGATGTGAAAGGCGGGGGGGATTACACAATTAACACACACACACACACTCTCTCTCACACACACACACACAGTCTGCAACAACACCAGAGGGAATGACATGTCTGTGCAGTAGTTCTCTCACAAGTGTGTTGTCTTTCGATACCATCACTATCAGTCACTAATGTACCGCTGCAGTGGTGGTGTCACATTGCTTTTGCATAAAGATGTGTTTTTCTTGTAGCTTCATCATCTGCCAGCGCCTTGTTAAATATATTAGCATATTTAGCAAGTTGTTTTAGGTAAGTGCCCCCAAATGAATCATTGTGCGTACATGATGTATAGCCTCTCTGATAAAATTCTATGCATAGACACATTTCACTTTTGGCAAGTTTGCGTTGGTCGGTCCTTTAATGTCCTCTACAGAGATTTATGTGCACTGGCGTGGCGCTAATGATCAGAAGTGTAGGGACTAAAAATAACCTTAAATTCATCACGGACATATAGGGGGCTATGGCTAATGGAGCGCCCGCTCCAAGGCATTGCACTTGGCCTTCAGAAGATGGGTCTTCAGACGCGGGCTCCTCCAGTGTACAGTGCTCCATGTCCATGCCTTTGCTCTCATGGTCAATTCATGGAAGGCGGAGCGTCACGCCTCGCTTCGCTGCGTGCCTGACCCCCCTCCAGAGGCGGTCGTGAAGGAGGGAGCCATCTGGCTTGTGGTCAAACCCCCAGATGGGGTCAGCCGCTCGTGCTGCCTGGCCAGCTGGGAGCAGGTGTTTTGTCCAACTGGGCTACTTGTCCAGTTGAGCTACCACACAAGCGCAGCTGAGGAAAGTTATATTAGAGTTACTGTAGGGGTTAGGGTTAGTAGTAGCCTGGTAAAACCAGCCCCTTGTACTTCATTTCATTTAGTACAGAGGGTCTGGCTGAGGTTCCATTGACATGGTTTTCCTAGACAGAATCTTGCCTAACCATTCAGCGAACAGAGGGAGTGTTTCTGAGCGATGTTTGTGTGCTACATTTGAGTTGTAGTGCGTAGGCAGGCTTATAGCCAGACTAATTGCATACATCAGGACCAGACGTTAGTCTACACCTCCTGGAAGAAAACATTTCTTAATACAGCACAGCCCGGCCCTCTGTACAAAATGAAATGAAGTACGAGGGGCTGGTTTACCAGCCTAGATAAGTAGTAGGTAGTAGCATTGTATTAAATTTGGCTACGGGTAGGTTATCTCATCAAAGCAGCTCAACTCGCCAAAACACCGGGCATTGGTGGGAGCCGTCTGAAACATCCCTGGCCCTTTTATTGTGCGAGCCAAGGGGAATGAGCAATGAGAGAGAGAGAAAGATAAAGCAGGAGACAGATAAAGAGGTAAGGTGAGTGGATGGGAGGAATGTAAGGTTTGCCACCAGAGAGAGAGGGGACTGGGGGAGACGGAGAGAAAAAGAGAGAGAGGACAGACAGAGGGAATAATAGAGAAGACGGAGAAAGGAGGAGAGTAATTTGCCACCAGCAATTAAGAGGGCTGTGAGTCAGAGAGCCCCGGCGAGTTTCACTGAGAGACTATTTATGAAAAGCGCCATCATGCATATTCATGACCTTGGGGTTGTTGACGGCGGGGTGGCAGACAGGGATTCATTCGGCCCTTTTTCTCTCTCCCGCGGAGCCCCAGGGCCCACCCAGATGGCCCGCAGGCACCGTGGCACCGTTCCCCCCCCCCTGCCTCACGCCAGCATCGGTGCCCGTTTTGGCGACTGCTTGCCAGCAGTGTCAATAGACTCTCTCCGCGGATACTCCACATGCATTTAGAGTCGAGCAGAATCCTATTCTACGCTGCCCTGATGCCAGCTATCTGAGCTCCCCACACACACACACACACACACACAACCATTCGTCTCTCTCTCTCTCTCTTTAAACGTACAACTTGTTCAAAGGGAGATAAACACTCACAGCATCTCTCTCTTCAGTCATACTTATTTTCTTTATGTGTGTTTGTCAATAATGTACCTGAGAAGAGAATGTCTTGGAAGAGATATTGAATTATTCAACAGACAGCATCAATACAGTCTCCAAGACAACAATAGCGTTGAAAAATGTCTGATGAGAAACGCCAAATGGATAACACACCTCATATAAAGGAAAGACAAAAACAAACAAGCTTGGAATGCATGAGCGTTGTTATGCCTCGGCAGCCTTGACTACAGCTCTGGAAATTTTCTGAATAGCTCTGGATTTTAAAGGGCATTGTTTTTCTTGTATGCATGTAACCTCTTGTGGCACCTGTGGGTAGTTGGATAGTTAGCTTTTGATGTAAGGGGTGGTTTTTTGAAAAGAAAAGGGATAATGAAGGCACTGGGGATGAGGCCAGGTTTGATGAGGATGGGATGCTATCTCCTGTTACCACGGTCTTAAAAATTTACTAGATTAGCTTCATAAAGAACGGGATTTAGTAGTTAGCAATTAGCCTACTCACTGTGTTTTTGTGGGATGCCGTTTTTTCATCCTTGTAGAATCCAGTAGGTGAACCTTCAAGCAATAGTTATTTCTCCTGAAGCATATATGTGTAACATATGATTTTGAATCGATACACATAGTCCTCTTAGCTGAGCACTTCGCTAAGATGGTACCAAAAGGGCATCAACAGGAATCAGAAATGTGGAGCTACAATGTGTGGAGGTAAAGCTACCCTATTTCCTGCTGCTGTTTATTTAAGCAAGAAAAAGTTAAAAGATGTGACAATGACGTGATGAGAATTGTTTCGGCTCAGACTTAACATGCTTAGTTTTAAAATTGACCACCTTTAGAAGCTCATCAGTGTGACAAATCAGACGATAATCGTTTATTTTCTCCATAGTTGACAACTTGCTAACCCACTCTGAGCTAAAGCTCAGAAGGTTCTCAACCTAAAGCCCTGTCTGATTATATTCAGACGTGATAGACAATTTTTAGCCGGTATCACATGCAAATCTCCTTACGGCTTGAGGCAAAAATTTGCAGAGAGGATCAAGATAAAAGACCATTTACCATCCTGTGACTGTCTTCAAAAGAAAACATTTCACAGTAATATAATGAACTATCTCCCTTTAACATTAGAATCTATAACCTCTTCACCCAAGAACGCACCAACCGCAAATGAAGAATGATTCATGTTAGTGATGAATTTGCTCACTGCCTCGTATTGAAGTGTTTCTCTTCTGTTCGCCTCCGTGAGAGCTCAAGGGCACCACATCGAGTCCTTGTTAAAAGGGACCTTTTCTTCACAACAAAACATGAAAAAGTTCCAGGGTGTTTTTTTCTCAAGCAGTAATTAAGATATGAACATAAGCACAGCAGGACTTAACACTGCTACACTGGGCCAGTGTAGAATTGCAAATGCTGGAGGAAAGATGGGGGGGAGGGGGCTACTGGGGTAAAATGGTGGGGGAAAAACCCACCCAAAAGACCCTGTCCTAACATTTTTCTCCATTTATCATCCTGAGCGATCATTTCATTCGATTTTGTTGCTGGAAGGGGCTAGAATGAAAACATGCAATCATCCCAAAGGCTTTGCTCTCACACACAAAGCATTTTTTTTTCCGTTGTTGTTTGTGTGTGAGAATAAATGATAAGTAGGGATGTGCTTTCATTATGTTTGCACAGTGCTTTTGCTCCCTAGGGGTTTGAGATCTCTCTCTCTCTCTCTTCCTCTCTCTCTCTCTCTCTTTTCCCTCTTTCTCTTGTGCCCTATCTCTCCCCCTCTCCTCTTTGAACTGCTTTCATGCCCATCACTGTAACCAGCAGCTCAGCAAACACACCTGCCATGGTGTCAGGCTAGTAGCTGTGCATGTGGGCGGGTGTGTACTTTTGTGTAAGTGTATTTGTAAATGCCTTACTGCACTACAATGAGCTATGGGGGAGCACACAAACTTGGGAACTTTTTGACACCCTTGTCTATGGATAGCCTGCCACCTGGTCACCAGTGCATCTGTGTGTTAAAGTGTGTTCCTATTTAAGTGTGCTTCTGTGCATGTCTCAGTAAATGCACACACACACACACACACACACACACACACACACACACACATGCACACACAAGCAAACGCACCCACGCACAGACACACACACACACACCCACACACACAGCAACATGAAGAGCATCTCAGCATGATGCCAGGTTATTTTCGCTAGACTCTAAGCGTCTCCCGATCACCGTGGCTAGTGTCACGACCCACTACTCTGAATGGCACTGCTGACGTAGGGTCCTCACACCATCATGGTTTCCGCTGAGCAGGGCAACGTGCTACTGCAACTTGACATCAGCAGGCTCTGCGTCACGTCAAGTCAAGTCAGCTGTGGCTGAATCGCCGTTCGTGACAGAGAAGGTTGGTCTGCATTACATGGTTCATGGCTGTGAGTCTTCACAGGGTTGATGCAGAGATGAAAAAAAAAACAGTGAGAAGTTAAAAAAAAACACTTGCTACCACATTGAGTGGGCAGGCTATTTCCTAGTGATGTCATTTCCTAGGTCTTTTTAAGGTCACTGGTCACTGTACCGAAAGGTCCTCAGGCACCGAGTACAGTTCTAAGAGGGAAGGGTGACGTCAACTTCATTTCATACAGTCGGGTCGTGGCTCGATCTGTTCACTGATTGGTCAGGCAAAATGCTGCCTGAGACAACCATCCCAATGAAACCACAGCGAGACCCTCTGTACGAAATGAAGTGAAGTATGAGGGGCTGGTTTACCAGGTTAGACGTCAACTGCTACATAATTAGATACAGTACCTTGTATAACAACCCTGTCAGCCAGGGAACCAGGTCAAAGTTCGTCACACTCTGCAGGATCAGTAAGTGGCTGACGTGGTTTATTGCACTTCCACTGAGAATCAGTTTGCAAAATCAGACTGGCAGGCGCACACACATACACACAAACAGAAATCGGTTCATTGGCCTCTGCCCAGCACTCCACTTGACCCCAGGGGTTGCCGCTAAGGAGGGCGATAGAGCTTTTCAGGGGCCCACAGAGGACTATGATGTGGTTGGGATGGGCCCCAAAATTGTTTTCTTTCAGGGGGGCCAATAATTTCTAGCGGCGAGAACCAGTTCGCAAAATCAGGCAGGCAGGCACACACACACACACACACACACACACACGGACACACACATACACACACACACACACACACTCTCACACATATACACATAAAGACCTTGGTTCACTGGCCTCTGCCCGGCGCTCCACTTGACCCCCTAAAAACACTGCGGCGGCTCTTCATTCCTGCCCACTCAATCAGTGGAAAAAAAATGTGGCTCACAGTCATGCAGGGCTCAGGCTCTGGGCCTGTCTGTGCACGGACCTTGCTCCGCGCGTTTCATTTGTTTGAGGGAAAAAAAGAAGCCAATAATGAGGCGGTCGATATCGGTGGAAGGCCTTTGTGCATCATTGAATGCATCAGAGCTGCTACTTACAATGGCTCATTGACAGACATGTTTATAATTAGTGTACTCATGGAAGGACGTAATTAAATGCAGGTTTTCAATTACCATTATTGCTCTGTATGTTTAGAAAAAAATAATGTAAAAATGAAGTTCTTCAAATACAATACCCCCTCTTAAAATGAAGACAAAATAAATGAATTTGAATCAAGACACAATAATAATTTTACATAAAAATACAATAATAGCTTGGACTTGGCCTTGTACACTCTTCATCTAATGAAAGCAATGACATTGTTGAAAAGAAAGTTATTTGGATGAAGGAATTTATTTGGCTAAGAAATGCAAAATAGTGTTCTTACGGCCGTGTGTTAATTCGGTATCTGAGGGATTAAGCGGCGAGATTGCCTCGCCGAGCTGCCCTGCTTCAAAGACATGCTGGAGAAACATGCTCCGATCCCGGTGCTTATAATTAGGGGGGCCAGAACATGAAGACACAGCACACCTATCGTCAGGCCCCGACAAACGAGCTCCCTTGATTACCTCCCCCATGGCCAGGGCCAGGGCCAGTTCTAACGAAAACTCGCTTGCCCCACGAAAGCATCACTGTCAGCGCCTCTGACTGCAAATGCACACAAACACAACAGCCAAGGGCATTGGTTGGGGCTTTTAACAGTAGAAACACCTACGCTCTGTTGGCTCCCGTGGGGGCCACGGGTTATTTCACGGAGGGGCTACCGAGCGGACACCTCTGTTCACGCGAGTTGTGTTTAATTAGGTCCACGGCAGCGCTCGGTGCTCGGGCGATCCAGTGTGGCTTAGTGTGCCCACGTCCACAGTCCTACAGTACTCCTACCTCTGTAGCCCCTAGTAGTTCAAACACTGGACCACCATATGCTGCTGAACCAATGTTGTTACTGTGTGACCACCTGCTGGGCCGGTCAACACTTCTCTGAAGCGCTTCTTTTCTTACAGCCTACTGCACATATATATTAGTATATAGCCTTTGTAGATATAGCGCACATACGCATAGTGGCCTTTGCACATGCAAATTAGTATGCATATGGCCTTTGGAAAGGCGATAGGGCAAAAGGTGACATGATCCACTGTAGGCGTCATTTGCATACATTAAAGCAGCAACACATTCCTTCAGCTATCACTTCTATGAAAGCCTGCGTAAGTTCTGCCAGGAAGACTCCAACATCACGGAAGCGCACTTCGCTTTCAGCCAATCAGCGGCCGCCACCTGCTTTAAAATGACATACCTAAACTCACCTTTTCCGCTGCTTCAGGTACCGGCGTTTTGAAGTCCCCTCCTCCATCCCCACCACCACCAGTTTGGTCCAGTCTACCCGTGCGCCCAGGGGGTGTGTCTCAGTTCCAGTTACACTCCGCGGCAGGATCCGTCGGACCCCTCAACATTAGACCCGGGCTGATGACTGGACCTCCGCCAAAGACTATTCTCTACTTGTCAACTATTGTTAAATCTCATATTAAATCCCTTTAAACCTTATGCCTTTCTCAGAGTCTTTCTGGCCGAAATAGCATCTAAAAAACATATAGTGAAGTAACACTCCAATGTGGACTGCTACCTGCTGCAATACACTATTCCTGTCTGCACCAGCTTTCACAGATTTTGCATGAGCAAAAGTATCGAATATCCTTGCGTGCAAAATTTTAAACCTGGAAGTTGTAGATATGGGAATGGGTCTCTGTAATTCTGACTTTGATTATTGTCCATACAAGTCTGGAGGTATTTTATGTTTCCTGCTTCTGCTGGCAAAATCACTCATGTGTAGCCTCAATTTAATGTTTCCCTTCCAGTATGTTGTTGGGTACATTCTTTGAAGTCGTGCCCATGACCTGGTTCAATTTTCACTGTGCTTTCCAGATACATTTTCACAGAAAGAAAAAAAAAAAACAGTTTGTCAAAAAATGAAGGTAAATGCAGTGCCAACACTTTTTGGCCTGTTCATTTCTGTGATGGAGAATCCTATAATACTCATCACAAATAGTTATATGGCAATGAAATAATATTTTACATAAAATGTTCAAAAATATTACATATTAAATATATATTTTTACTCTGTTATTTACCAATCACTCTCTTACACAATACTCTCTTCTCTCTCTCTCACAAATCCACTACAGGTTGCATACAGCAATCTGTACAACTGTGCCATATAACAACACTTCATGTAAAGTGCTTCAGGTGCTACAGTTACGCCTATAGGTAGTCTGGTGTCACTTAGATTGTATAGAAAATACACATGCTATTCTGTTCCTCCCTGCGTATGCCAGCTGTGAAACTAAGAGCCTGTGAATGATGGGTAAATGGCCTACATCGCTTGTATAGAGGTGCTACTGTCTTGACACTTATCTCATTCAATCCAATACTGACCGCGCACATACACATGATTTTCTTGCTGCCGCAGTTGGCCATCCATCAAACCTCACAGGAAGGCTGAGGGAAGGGGGGTGCAGGAATAGGGCCGAAGCGAGAGCTGAGAGAATAGAAACACACAAAGGCCTCTCTCTCTCTCCCTCTCCCTTCTCCTTCCACCACGACTGCAGCATAGATGAAGTTTTGTGCCGGTTTTTTTTTCTTCATCATCATCATTTGCATTTCTCAGAGTCTCGTCCGAGCCGAGCCGAGCTAGCTTAGTCGTTTGTTAATTCTGCGGCGACAGGCTAAAAATGTCAACGATCATGTAAGAGTTTTTGCTGCGAAATTCATGAATTAATTATTGCAATAATCAGCCCACCATTCTCGGCAGTGATTCACTTACCAGATCATCTGTGCTGTGATTCACCCTGTTATGTCTCCAGACACATATTAAAGCCTCAAAACGTCAAAAAGCCCTCACCATGTGTTCCCTGTTTGGAAACTATCAAGTTTGTGTGTGTTTTTTTTTATTTGAAACATTAAATGCTTTGGAAGCAACAATGTAGCTTTTTCTAATTATAAGGGTTGTCAACATTTTAGTCTACACTCTGAAGCAATACTTTGGTTCCTCCCATTGAGCCAGATGCTCTTTTAAAAAATAAAATGGCTTATTGGAGGATAAAATACAACTTTTGTACATCATTGTGCCACTCTCATTTTTAGCCTTTCTAAAGTCTCTAGAAGCATACTTTACCCATTTGTTTTTTGTTTGTTTGTTTGTTTTTTGGTTTTTTTTAAAGTCTGACTGTTTCAGGGCTCGGTACTGCTGGCGCTTGAGTGTGTGTGCTTGAGTGTGTGTGTGTGTGTGTGTGTGTGTGGGTGGGTGTCTGAAAGCCTGCCTGAGAATGTGAGGGTTCTCCCGATGAATGAATCAAGTGATCAGTGTGTGTGTGTGTGTGTGTGTGTGTGTGTGTGTGTGTGTGTGTGTGTTCACTGCCTCTCCTAGTCTACATCTGCAGCTATTCCTTGTGCACTGGGGTGAATAATTATCCCGGATTCTAAAATAAAATATGGTAATGGAGTGTGTTTTGGGAGGAGGGGATATGTTGACAATTTTATTCATAAAATAAATCTTGAAACACAGAGGGCTGTACAGAGAAAGCTAAAAAGCCTGTTGTTTTGGTTTATTTTATGTAGCTCTTAAAGCTACACTAACTAGCATGAATAGCTAGTGGGAAGACCAGCGGTGCATTGCAAGCAATAACTAGATAAGTGATTACTATGGAAATGTTTTTTTCTGACTGCTGGCTACACTTCTGAACTCTCTATATTGTTCACCAGATAGCTTTTCAGACAGTGCCTGTAGTAAATTAGGCTCACAGAATTGACTACAACAGATGTCAGACATTCCAGTTATTAACATTACACACAGGTGCCTGCCCTATTCTTCACTCCAGTGCTTGTAAATGTAAATCTCTGACCATTTTATATTGACTTGTCCCTTGTTATGTGCTATTTCAGACTTGTTTGTCTGGTCATTTAAGCAAACCTGGGTGTTGGCCATCATCCAAACAGTAGCCACAGAGGACTTATTCTCAGTTGTAATCCGATGTTCCTGGAAAAAATATGAAGCCGCACTGATCATCATTTTTCCATTTTCCTTATGCTCACTCGAGATTGTTATTTTATGCTGAAATAACACTGTTTTCCTACCAGGTAACACTCTGAAAAGCATGCATAGATCAAGGCCAGACTATCTGTGCTCATCTCTACTTCAACACCAGCAGAGGTACTGGGGGTGAGCAGGCAGCACTTTGACTTTGGAGTCTGGATATTTTGTTGTTGTTGTTGTTTATGTATTTGGTGTATTGGCCAAAGTAGCATTATTAATCACTTTAAGGTAAGGTTGGAGAATCCTTTGTCTCCCCCACACTGGGCACTGCAACAATTCAACAGGGGGGCTGGAACGTGTAGGCGTGAGGACGAGCTGTTGAGCAGGATTTACACCGTATGTAAATGATGATGCGTGGAAATGGCAATGGAAAATTACGAGGTAGAGACCCTCGTGCCTGACCCCAGGAGCCATTTCAGAGTAAGTGATAGAAAGACACTGTGAAGAGAGGATAGAGAGAGAGGGGGAGGGAACTGAGGCACAGAGTAGAAAGAGAGAGAGATACAGAGGGAGCAGGCAAAGAGAAGAAAGCAAATGGAAAGAAGAAAGACCAACCAGCAGAGTGAAAGAATAGTGGGTTTGGGGGTTGGGGGGGGGTTGTTATGGAGGCAGAGCACGAAGTTCTATAGGCCAGTGGCTTATCTCCAGCTCCCTTGGCATGCAGCAGACATCATGGCTGGCATGTGGTGGAAGGGAGGATGTGGAGAGGAAGGGAGGTAGGAAGGAAGGAATGGAGGGAGAGACGGAGGGAGGGGTTGTTGCATGATGATCACTACAGCTCCTTGATACATCACCCAGCATGCATCAGGTGACCTCATCTCCTGGCAACAGGGAGATGATGTGAGATGTGAGATGGGGGATAGGGGGGAGTGGGGCGGGGGGTGAGGGGTGGGATGGGTTGGATGGTGGAATTGAACTGATCACAGTCTCTAATGACAGCATTAATCACCATGGTTATCAGAAGTGTCGGTGAGCATTAGCCCGCTACTGCCATGGAGGAGAACGCTTGCTTCTGTTTGTGTCTTGCGATTTCATTAGAGAATATGATCTAAATTCTTTGGAGGGTGGTCATTTCTTTTTTTTTCTCCTGGCTTTGACTTAACAGACATCAATCCATAAATCAATACAAAATTTGTGTTGATGTCTGAATGATGTATGGTCTGTCCTGCATATTTTTTTTAAAGAATGATGTCCAATTCAGTTGTGATTGACTCCATCTCAGTAACAAGGTCGAGTGAGGACTAGTCTATAATTTTATATTTGAATGTGCAAATCTTAGTAATCCTAAACACACCCATCAGATATATATTTTTTGTACTGGAAAACAAAACACAATCTGCTTCTGATTATGGCCCAACATCCTCAAAGCAGTCTTGGGAAATAAGAAATTATGCATTAGTGTTATGATAATGACTTACAAGGAAAATGATCGAGATTAGTTCTGAGACTTACTCTCATTAAATATTACACTTTGTCATTTCAGGTACTTCATTTTTTTTCTAAGAAGAAGGAAATTATAATACATTATGAATGTTCGTGGGCTACATTATGGATGTCAGCATTAACTTCACCTTCAGAGTCACATAAAAGCTTTTTAGGCATGTTCTCCTTTTTCCTTGCAAAAAAATTACCAAGTAGTAGAGGAAAGAGAGTTCAAAGTAGATGTTAAATGGATGGTTACGTATAACTGTAATGGCAGAGCTGTTTTTCCTGAAGCCGACAGGGTTCATTTTATTCGTTTATTTCCCCAGGAAAACTCCAAAAATCTTCCAAATGTGATGTAACGTGATTGTGCAAATGTTAGACTTTCTCAAAAGGTCACGCCAAACTGTTGCAGTGTGTTAAATGTGTAAAAAGGGTCACGGCAAAACCACTGCCTGATTCAAGCTTATGTAAATATTACTTTTATCGTATTCCCACACCACGTTTTCAATGTCTTTTCTCAGAACACTTACCGTTAACAAAGGAGAGAGAAGTCCACCCCCCCCCCCCCCAACCCCCAACTCCCCGCACACACACAATTACAAAAGCCTCCTTTTTAAAAGGACAGTGCAAGCACAGTGCTTTTAAATCAAAGCATTTACTTAACCTTCAGTGAAGTAGGTGGCGGGGGACTGGCAGGCAGGCAGACTTGGGAAGGGGCCAAAGAGCACGTCCAGAGAGGCAATATGTGTGGGCCTTCTGTTTGGTTGTACAGGTTTTGTGTGCTTTCAAAGAAACGAGAGGCACTTACACAGCTTAAGGAGTGGAGTGGGTTGCTCTGAAACATCTTGATGTTTAAATCAGAACTGCACTTGGGTTCGTACAGATCTATGTACTTATACCTGTAAGTATGTATGTTTGTAGGTATCTTTATCTGCATGTACTGTATGTGTGCATATATGTTTACACAGCATGTATTTAGTAAAAATAGCAAAATATAAGCTTTCTTATCAGTAGCTTTAAACACTCTGTCCCCACTGTAGGTCTCTATATGTGTTGGTAAGCATGCAGTGTGTGTGCATGTGTGCATGCGTGTATGTTTAAACACCCACAACCAGCTCAGGAGGAGTCAAGAAGGGAATGTTGGCTGGAGCGAGGTGTTTGGCCCCAGGGATGCACGCATACAAAAACCTCCTCTCCACAGGGATGAGACCCCATTATTTTTTCCTCTTCTCCTAATTGTCGGGTGCTCGTTACCCACACCGCAACCTGTGGCCACGCTTTGCTCCCCGCAATTATGGGGAGACGGGGGGCCACGCCGGCTTTGGCCAAAGCTGACCCCAATAGGACTTAATGGGCAGTCAGAGCTCGCAGATGCAATCTGTGTCAATTCTTTTTTTTTTCCTGTCCTTTTTTATGCTCTTGCACAACACATGCACACACACACACACACACACACACACGCACGCACCACACACAGAGTGCATGAAATGAGCAGTTAACAAATGTGCGGGCAACAAAAATGAGAGGGGTCACGACTGAACACGGCAATTACGCCGCCCCAAAATTACAGCGAGAGGACATCAATGGCTCAGCAGGAGCCCAGCACACACGAGCAGAGCAATATCTGTACTTATCAGATCTTGAGCTGCGGTTAAAAAATAACACACACACACATACATACACATACACACACACACACATACATACACATACACACACACACACACACACACACACACACACACACACATACATGCTACTCTATGTTACACCGTTGTTACAGTATTCAGCAAGGTGCTGGACACCTGCACTGGGTCCACCTGGCTCAGCATGAAGCACATGTAAATGGGGGAGTGGGGTGGGGGGGTTCATCATAGCTCTGCTCTCGGGCAAAGCAGGACCAGGCGGGCCACGCTAAATATTGCCTTCTCATCATCCTCCCCAACACAGGAGGCTGGATGGGCTTTAAAAATTCCCTGTCTTCTCGGAACTTCGCCGGAATTTGGGCAGATCAGCAGTCGGAGGTGTTGCTAACCTGGCAGGTGGGTAGTGACACGTTAGTCAGCAAAGGAGTATTTTAAGCCGTGGGCACAACAAATAAATAATTAAAAAAAAAAAAAAACACAGATTTGAAAAAACATTCTCATAAGCAGATGTGTTCTGTAGGACTTTTCTGCTGCAGGACGACTTATACAGTATTTTTTAAAACTGCACACAAGGTTCATCAAGCTTAGAGGAGGAGGCCGAAACTGAGAATATTGGAAAGAGATTTGTCCCTTTTGACAGGTCCCTCCTTGGGGGCGAAGCACCCTCCTATTGGCCTTTAGACCATGGCTTTATCTGTGAAAGTTTCATCAGATCTACTCGGCGTGCTTCTTGTTACAGGACTCTGTGTCAGCATATTTTTTTAAAAGAAAGACAGAAAAGAAATGTAGAGGAAGAAGAAGAAGAACAGGGGGAAAAAAAATCTGGATAAACTGCCATTTTGGAAGACAGCCAAGATGAGAACATAGCAGATCCATATTTAGAACGACCGAGAACCAGACAGATATTTACACATTTAACCTCTCAGCCTTTTTTTTTTCCTTTCATTCTTCACGAGTCAAACGGCAAACAATTCAACCCCCGCCCCAACATTCCGTCCTGTACATCGCCTATACGAAGGGAGTAATTGGCTATTTATTTCTGGCTGGCCTGTTGGTTTGATGTCCAATTGACCTTGCTAAGAAGAACGAGTCCTGTGTGCACTTTTTAAGCCCTTAGCTGTAGGATCTTAGACCTCACAGGATGACAAATAGACTTTTGTTTCCCATTTTTAATAGTAAAGCTTACAACATAATCATCTAGTTGATTCTAATCCTGAAAATTAGAAAGGCTTCTCCCCATGTGTGGTTATTTATCTTAGTAATTTTGCACATAAACGCAAATGCACACACACACACACATGTACGAGCACATGCTGACAAGCAGTCCTGCTGGCACACAAAAATTAAATCATCCCAAAATGAATCTTTCATATTCTCTCTCTCTCTCTCTTTCTCTCTCTCTATCTATCTTTCTCCTACTCTTTCTCACTCACTCCCTCTCTCTCGTTCTCTCTGTCTATCTTTCTCTCACTCTGTCTGTCTGGTCTCTCTCTCTCTCTTTCTGGTCGATGTGTCTGTTTACGACACCTTTCCACTGCCCCCCCCCCCCCCTCCTCCAGCCCCCCTGCGGACTGGGCAGATTAATGGACGCTGCCGACCTTGTTTGATCCCGGTGAAGGTTTTAGCCATTAACCGAAAGAGAACCTCACTCTCCCCCTCTATCTCTCTTACCCTCTCCCTCCCTCCCTCTCTCCTCCCTCTCTCTTTCTTTTCACTCAGGAGCAGGGATGCTTGTGCCATGTTGCTGTTAAATCCCTAATGCTATTCAGTTGCTTCTGGCAGATGTTTGCCCCCACCTTACAGGAGAAAAACCCCCAACACACAGACAGAGATACGCATAGGCACAGACACCCCACACACACACAGACACACAAACACACACACGGACACACACACACACAACACACACACACACACACACACACACCAATTGGCCCCAAATGACTGCTGGTCACCAGTTGCCATAAAAGTTGAATGCGGGACCATAAAAGGACGAATCTCATTCACAGGACTGGAGCTGAAGCTCTGAGAGAATGGCCCGCCATGCTGCTGCTGCCGTGTTTTCAAAAGCCGCCCCCCCCCCCCCTCCAAATAAGAAGATCAGGAAAAAAGGGGAAATTGTGTGCATGCAAAATAAGCAGGCCTGGCAGTGTGACTCAGGCCCTGCATGCATGAAAAGGTAGTTTGTGTGGTGTGTGTGTGTGTGTGTGTGTGCGTGAAGAACTAGCAGAGTTATTTCATTCTCCGGTGCGTAGTCACGTTGTTCACAGCCACCTGTCTGATTGTCTCCCTCTGTGTGTGTGTGTGTGTGTGTGTGTGCATACTCCACACTGTCACAACTCTAGAGCCAGTGAGAGCTGTCTCGCTTTTTTTTTGGTGGGAGGGGGGGGCTCTCCTCCAGCTGTATTCGACTTGTAAAGTCACAGATGTTGGTAATGCGATTTGAAGGCTAAAATGATTTTTCTTCGGCAGCCCGAATGGAAAAATAAAATAAGGCATGTAATTACATAGTCATTCTCCTTCACTCCCTCCTTTGCACACACACATACACACACACACACACACACACTTTTTTATTCTCTCTTCTGTGTCTCTCTCACTCTCTTTCTCTGTCTCTCTCTCTCTTTCTTTCTCTCTCTCTTTTTTTAGTTCGCTCTCTGGTCTTATCTGTCCTCACCGTTCAGAGCCTGAAGTCGGGAGGGAAGAGCCGTGGCTGATTGACGGGCGGAGAACAGTGCCCCATTTTGAGGCAATTGGCTGATAAGCCTTGGCAGTGTTTCTGCCAGAATGAAAACAGGGGCGTGTGATTTAAGGCGAATTCTCTGTGTGCGCACACTCGTATATGTGTGTGTGTAGGTGTGTGTGAATGTGTGCGTATGTGGGTGTGAGTGCAGGCCACATGTGTGCGTGGGTGTGTTTGTGAGTGCACACATGTGTGTGTGTGTGTGTGTGCTTGCGTGCACGTAACCCCCACCTCCCACACACACCCTCTGGCCCCCTCGAGTATCTCGTCTTCATCAGCGGAGCCCGCGGGGTTGTATCCCCCTCGGCGCGGGGCAGAAATATAAGCAAATCAAAGGCGTTGAGCCAGAGCAACGGGGGTGGGGAGGTGTGCATGTGGGGGTGTGGGTGTGGGTGTGAGGGCAGTGCGGGCTCTTCAGTGGGCCAATGGCCGCTCTTAGAGGCACAAAGAGAGCGCTCTTGATCTTGTAATTTTCCGACTCAAAACCGCGTCAGAGATTTCACATCCGAAAGAAATGTATGCCCATCCATCCAGCCAGGGAGCTGCTGTGATGCTGCTGCTGATAACCGACTACCCGCCCCAACCCTGAGCTCTTCTCTCTGCTTTAACCCCTGGAGACTCAAATATAGAACAAAACTGCAAAATGAACACCCCCACCCAGTCACACACACACAAAAACACACACACACACACACACACAACCTCTGCCACACACAGCTATTCCAATCTCCACCCCACCACCTCTCTCTGCCCTGTTCCACTTTTTTTGCCTGTTCAGAGCATGTGTGCCATCACACAGCCGAGGGCACTCGCCACACAACTCGGATGTTTTCTCCCCTGGTGGTCATGTCTGTGGGCCATCAGGTGTGTGTGTGTGTGTGTGTGTGTGTGTGTGTGTGTGCATGCATGCGTTTGTGTGTTTATGTGTGTTTATGTGTGTGTGTGTGTTTGCATGCATGTGTGTGTGTGCATGTGTGTATGTGTGTGTGTGTGTTTGCACGAATGCATGTGTGTGTGTGTGCATGTGTGTATGTGTGTGGGAAGGAAAGGTGTGTTGTTATACTGGCGGTGGACAGGAGGGTTAGATATATTACATTAATGAAAGGCAACAGAGCTGAGTGTATGTGTGTGTGTGTATAGATATGTAGGTGTGTGTGTGTGTGTGTGTGTGTGTGTGTGTATGTGTGTGGAGAGTGTGTGGGGCAGGAGGGGTCAGACCTGAGGGAGAGGTGCAACCATGTGTTAGCTCTTTGGACGCTCAGCGCCTGGCTGTTTGTCAGAAGCAGCATGCGACCTCCTCTAGGTCAAACAGCTACACAGCAATAAGTTGCACCCCCATCCCCCACCCCCACTCCCCTCCGCCCACAACCCCACCCCAACCCCTACACACACACACACACACACACACATTAACACATAGACACACACACCCAACCTCCACCAACATTCACACACACACACACACACACACACACACACACACACACATACATACATACACACACACACACACACACACACACACACCAATACACACACACACACACCGCCACCTCTCTTGTCCTATCCGCAGCCACCCCGAGGAGTGTAATATATCTGTGCAAGCGCGTATCGATTGAGATCACTGTAAATGTGACGCTATTCCAGTATGAGAGGAGGGGTCAATAGTAATAGAGACTCTATCAGATCCCTGACACTGGTAAACTTGAACAGAGAGCCTGTGTGTGTGTATAGACTGTGTGTGTGTGTGTGTGTGTGTGTGTGTGAGTAGAGGTGCAGTTTGTAAATTCAACATGAAGGAGTTGGCGAGGAAAGTGTATATGTGTGTGTGTGTGGGGGGGGGGGGTGGGGGAGCATAATAGGATGAATAGACCAGGTAGGGCGTAGAGGTCAAAGAGGTCATGTTTTCTCATTCCTTCGTTCTGTCTTTCCGTTTGTCCTTGCCGAACGATTGAGGATGACATAAGGCTGATGGACAGGCCTGCTTGCCTGCTCATTCGATTTTTTTTTTTCGTCAACTAAAAAGAAACTGCTTGCAGTGTGTGACATTGCAAGTCTTTGGTTGGGGTATCAGAACTGTGACCCCCACAACCACCACCACCACCAACCCCATCACCACTCGGGTGTGTACAGTACATACACCCTGCGGTACCGCGAGAAATTGTGGGCCCCCTGAAAGAATATAATTTTGCCCCCCACCCCACCACAACGATATCATAGTCTTTTCTGCCCAGCCACGAATAAAGATTATTTTGCACCCCACCCCACCCCACCCCACCACAACCATATCATAGTCCAGGGGCGATTTTAGCATCTGGTCTTTAGGGGTGCCCGGCCCCCAGTGCTTATCACACAACACTATTATTATATATAATATATTATTCATTTTGCACTGAGCCAGGGGGTGCCGAGCAGTTTCACGGGGGTGCCTTGGCACCCCTAAAAATGGTCTAGATTCGCCCCTGTCATAGTCCATTCTGGGCCCCTGTGAAGTTCTGGGCCCCGTACAAATTGGCCTGCTCTACCACCCCCCACCACCCCCACCCTCGCCCTTAGCAGCACCCCTGCACCCACCTGTTCAAAAGGTGTGTGTGTGTGTGTTTGGCCCCTAACAATAAACGGCCCCATTTGCATGATCCACAAAGGGGGCGGCCGCAAGCCAGTGGCACGCTCAATCAAAAATGCTCCAGTTCGTCCTGAATATAAATGGGTCTTAAACAGGGTCGCTCCACGCAAATGTATTGCTTTGGGTGTTATCTTCATGCTGTGGTAGATATCAATTAGGTGAGCCAGGCATGTAATTGATTTTCACCCTGTTAACTTTGCATCAGAAACCTTTAGATGTTGATTGTTTTTAGTGTGTGTGTGTGTGTGTACGTTTGTGTATGTGTACAAGTGCGTGTGTGTGTTTCTGTGTGTGTGTGTAGGTGTGTGTGTGTGTGTGTGTGTGTGTGTGTTTTTATCGCTTCCTTTTCCATCCATTGGTGTCCAATCTTCTCCCAACACACACACTGCAGGCTATCCACCTCACTGGTCTGCTCTTGTGACAACTCCCCCACCCCCTCAACCCCCCTCACCCACCCCCACCCCCCCTCACCCCCACACCCGCCCGCCTCGGACTTAACCCCTCAGAATAACTAGCGAGCGTCACGTTCAATTTGCCCGCGCGTCCCCGCTGGCCTGTCAAGCGGAGACAGTGTGATGACAGCGCATGCAGTGGGCTTGCCGGCCATTACTGCTCCTTCCTTCCTTCCTCCCCGCCTGCTCCGCTGCCATCAACATGATGTGATGACGTGCTGATTGGCTGCAGGGATTTGGGGGGAGGGTGTGTGTGTGTGTGTGTGTGTGGGGGGGGGGGGGGGGGGGGTCATCATCGTCAAAAGATGTTAGCGGCCAAGTAAAAGTGTGTGTGTGTGTGTGTGTGTGTGTGTGTGTGTGTGTGTGTGTGTAATGGTGATTGGTGGTGGGGGAGGGTGCAGCCTTGAGGTCTCCAGGTTAGCTACAGCTTTGTGTGTGTGCAGCTGAGATAAGAGCATCAGTCATGGGCAGCGATACAGAACTGGAGGGCAGGTGGGGGCTAAAGGGTGTTGGGGGTTGCGGTGGGGTGGGGGTGGGCCGTGGGGGGGGGGCAGGAGGGGAGGGAGCAAGCTGTAGGACAGTGCCAGTAAGAAGATGTGTGTGTGTGTGTATGTGGTTGTGTGTGTGTATGTGTGAGCTGGGAAACGTGGGGTTGGTTAGGTAAGCAAGTGTGTGTCAGAGTGTGTGTGTGTCTGTGTATGTGTGTGGTGTGTATGTGTGACTGTGTGTGTGAGGTGGGAAAAGCGGGGTTGGTTAGGTAAGCAAGAGTCAGACACCCTCCAGACATGTGTGTGTGTGTGTGTGTGTGTGTGTGTGTGTGTATGCACGCACGTGTGTGTGTGTGTGTGTGTGTGTGTGTGTGTGTGTGTGTGTGTGTAGGCACCAGTTTGAGGTGAGGTCAGTGCGACAGCCAGACGGTGACATTTACTGCCGTTGACCCGCGTTTTGCGACTTCAGTGGAGCCTGTCAGCAAAAGTTCCGTTTTTTTTCCGTTGTTTTCTTTTGTTTTGTTTTTTTTCCTTTCCTTTCTTTTTTAATTTTCTTGGAAAGGGCCTTAAGCACGGGGCCTTTTCCATGTCAGCAGTTGCTCGCCTTCCGCGCAGAGCAGCCGAGGATCACGAGGGCGCTGACACATTGTTTTTTTTTTAGGTAACAATGTTCACTCTTGAATGTTGTAGCTGTTGTTGTTGTTGTTGTTGTTGTTGTTGTTGTTGTTGTTGTTGTCCCTGTCCGTTGCCTGGGGTTACTGCAGGCATCCTTTAATGTCACACTAAAAGGTGATTCAAAATGCTGCCTTTAATTCCCCCCCCCCTCCCCACACACACGCACACACACACACTCTCTCTCTCTCTTCCTCTCTGGCTGCCCTTTTATCAGCTGTTTATCAGCTCTCTCACACATACACACACACACACACACACACACATACACACACAGATGACAACACACACACACGCAGATGACAACACACACACACACACATACACAGATGACAACACACACACACACACACACACACACACACAAGTCTGAAAACGCAGAAAATTAGATTTTCACACAAGTTTGCACAGAGACGGCTCAGAGCATGTGCGTCCACGATAGGGAGGATTGAAGAGAAAGAGTGAGTGAGTGAAAGAGAGAGAGAAAGAGTGAGAGAGAGAGAAATGGAGATCGAGAGAGGCAGAGAGAAATCAAGAGTGGGAGAGATGGAGAGACAGTGAGAGAGAGAGAGAAAAGAGGGAGACGGAAAGAGAGCGAGAGAAATGGAGAGATAGGTTGGAGGTTCGCGCTTGGATTGGCGGCCCAATCAGCGCCCCTCACTTATCTGCAGACTCTCGCCCCGTTGTCAGAGTGTGTGTGTGTGTGTGTGTGTGTGGTGGGGGGGGGGAGACTCGCCTTGCGACTCCCACAAACATGAAATCGTCTTATCTCCCCCTGGGTGAGTGAGAAGCCAACGAATGGTTATTAACCTGAATGCATTAGCTCAAGTACAAGAGATGTGCCCTGGGATATTTGTTTGTTTGTTTGTTTATTTATTTCCCAATAAGTTTCTACGTAGAGGGTATAAAAAGACAGATAGATAGAGTGAGAGAGATAAAATGGCTGCTTTCCAGGTTGCCTACCTGTCCTCCCTGGACTTCATTTCATTACGGTCAAGTAGGCTGTAAATCAATAACTATAAAAGGCTATTTTTTAATCATTGGTATATACACAAATATAAACACACACACACACACACACACATACACACACACACACACACACACACACACACACACACACACACACACACAAATACACGCACACGCACACACACACACATACACACATACACACACACACACACACAGAGGTGAGGAAGGTAAATCATTATTTTGGAAGTAACAATGTTATTTTTTTTTTTTAGCCATGGGTTAAAAAGTGTGACCCCCATAGTCATCACCACCAGCACCGTCACCACTCTGGTGCGTACACACCCAGGGGCGCTGCAAGAACCCTATATACACTATTCGACTTCAAATAATAGTGTTTTATTTGCTTCAATGACTTAACACATTAGGCCCATATTTGGAACAAGCATTTAATTTCCTTTGCACAGAACTGCTGGTCAGAGAAGATGGAAAGAGCTATCAAAGAGGTTATTAAAACCTTGATGTTTTATAATACTCGTAGGTCTGCGGGAAAGATGTTTATGGTCTCCTGACTTAAGCTGCAGTTCAGGTCAGGTTATGCTTTATTTTACGGCCCTGTTACAGTGTATCTACAGTACATCATGAGGTACAGTGTAACAAAGTGTGTACCAATATGTCACATTATCATTGCATTGTTGTGTCATGCAAGAGCCCGCATTAACGGGTCATTGCGTCATTATGTCATTATGTCATTGCGTCAAGAAATGTTGTCTTGTTGTGACCTTGCCACACTGTAAAGCACTTTGAGCTGCATCTTGTATATATGAACTGTGCTATACAAGTAAAGGTTATTATTATTATTATTATTATGTACTTACACTGGACGTTGGAGTTGGGATTAGGGTTAATGATAGGTATGCACAGTGTAAGTATAGGAAGTTACATGCTGTTACATGTACACAGCAACACACTGTGACAGGGATGATAAAATAAATGTTTTCATCCCTGTTTCCTCAGGTTGTTATTGGTGCCATTCTTTAACTTCCCTCCAAAAATATCTTACCACTGTTTCTGTTGTTTTTTTTCTGAAGCATATTTGACAGCAGAAAGCCTGAATTTAAAGTCTTGTTTCTTCTATCTTTGTAGGGCGCCTCGAAATGGCTAAAACCAAACAAAAGAAGCTCTTATTTTGCTGCCAGTACAGTAAAGTAGCCTAAACAATAGACTCACACTGCTGCTCAAGTGCCGCTTTCATAATGAACACAGTAGGGAAAAAGATTTTACCTTGCAATATTCAGAACTTGGATTATTGCTTTTTTTGCGAGTTTCTTTTCATCGGCGGGCTCTGGAAAGTCTACTGGAGAAATGAATGCATTCATATACAGAGGGTGCCATTAGGAAGCTTGGCCAAATGAGTACGAGAGTGGGGCCACCCCACAGCCCAACCCTAATATTAATAATGTCTCCAGAGAGACTCTTGTAAATGCTTAGAAACCTTTTTTTCCCACCCTGGTGGCAACACTGCATTAAGGACTATTTGGTAACACTTTACTTCACGGGTGAGTTCATAACACATCCATCCAGCAGCTGTCATAAACTGAATGTGGAAGGACTTTTATGTTGGCAAGTTGTTATCTTTCTGTCTTCCACCTGCAAGGTTTGGTATGAATGTTGAGTCATGTCTCATGAAGTAGTCATGAATGCTTTATGTGCAGTTTATGACAGCTACTATGAATGTGTTATGAACTCACCTGTCAAGTAAAGTGTTACCAACTATTTGAGGTCTTTACAGCTCAGGTGGTAGGCATAACATATCAATGACAAATAATATCTGATAATAGAAAAAAATATAAATGTAAAAAATATCTGCATAAAAATACAACATAAATGGTCACTTCTTAATGTTCTAAGAGGCTGTTTGGTCTGGCTGTATGACGTTGTGTGGCTGATGATCTATGAGAACAGACAAGGCTACTGAGGCAGGCCTGTGATTGTCAAAACATGTCATTACTCAGGAGGCAGTTAAAAGGGGTCATCCTTAAATTGAGACTCGACTCTTTTAATCCTCTCCATTCTTTATTCACCTTTACACGAGGCAAAGACTTCCTTGTCTTTGGAGACTGTCCTTTAGCAGACATACAGACAGAGAGGGAGAGATAGAGAGGAATAGGGAGAGACAGAGAGAGAGAGAGACAGAGAGAGAGAATGAGAGAGAGTACTCCTTCAAACACGTAACAATTTTTCTATTTTTCGCTGTTCTTCCCCATATCCAAGGGTAAGATAAGAGAACGGCGCAAGCTGTGGCCGGCTTTAACCACCCCATTTCACCCCTTGATCTTTCAATTCCATTGTAATATATCTGATGAGTCCAAAAGCACCTTTTTTATGTCTTTTTCTTTTTTTTTTCCTCATTCTTTTCCAAAGGCCAACTGCGTGTTTGTTTATCAGTCGCCATCATCTGTGGCACAGACACAAACCCCTTGAAGTTCCTCTAGCCTGACATGCCTATCACTCAGGATGAAAACACACACGCCAGGGAATCTAAATAGCTAACGATTTTAATTAAAGCTCGAATGTCCCTGGGGCAACAGGCCTGGGCCCTGAATCTTGACCACCCACTGTGCGTGTGAGCGTGTGTGTGTTTGAGTGAAGGAGGGTGTTTGTGTGTGTGTGTGTGAGAGAGAGTGTCTGTCTGTGTGTGTGTGTGTGTGTGTGTGTAAGTGCATGAGTGCATGTATGCCTGCTGATATTGTTTGGCTCGGTAAACGATGGGAGGCCACGTGAGTCACATCGAACTGATTTGAACCTCGCTGCCTCTTCCCAGCAAAGCTGAAGACCTAATCTTTTGTGTGAAATGTCAAGGTGTAGGCAGCAAGCACAATAAACAGAACACACAGACACACACACATACACACACACACACACACTTGTACACAGCACATCAATGCACACACAACGTATACACACTGGCTGCATTTCTGCATAGATCTATAGGTGACAACTCCGCTCAGAGGTGAATGCAGCTTTGTCCTTCGTCCTTCCACCACTAACAGACTGCAACCATTAAAAAACATGGTTTGCCTTTCACACGAGCACATGGCAACTCACCCCCCCCCACACACACACACACACACAGACAACCCCCCCCCCCCAAGCTTGTTGTCTTTAACTAACATAGCTCCAGCTATGACCCTGGTAAAGGTTGAGGGGATCTGGAGGAACAGATATAGAGCCATACATGAAATGTATACCAGCAAGTGTAGTAATCCCCCCCCCCTACCCCCGGCCCCCCATGGGAGATATTCACTTCCAGCTTCAATAACGAAGCTCTGGGACCTGGCAAGCAACAATCAAATGTAAAGGGGGGGATAAGCAGTGCAAACACACACACACACACACACACACACACACACACACACACACACACATACACACACGCACACACACATCATCATCATCATCACAAGATGAAGCAAATAGCACATTAGCATACCACAGACGCAGTCAAGCAGCTCTGAATAGTAAATGATTTACTCTGGCGTGGCGCCAACAAGGTGTTTGCTGCTTGGTTGACCGCGAATAAAAACTCCCCACACAAGGCACACAGGTAGGGCTACACCCGCCCTAATCAAGTCACATTAGCACGTAATAAATCTCGCACGTGGGAGGTCCGTCGAACACCCCCCGCCGACCCCCCCACCCCAAACGCCAGTTCTTCTTGTTCGTGCTTCACCAACTAGGTACGTTGCAGCGCTTTCAAATGGGGGGGTGGGGGTAAGAAATGTAACACAGACCCATGTCTGTCAGTCAGTAACCAGGTTATTAACCGAAGTCTTAATTGGTGTGTAGTAGAGCTAAGGAAGGAAAGGACTCCAGAAAGAGAATTGGGGTGCGTACGCAGCACTACAATCTCTCTCTCTTTCTCTCTTCTCTGCTCACCCTATCACAGTCTCACAGGCTGTCTCGGGCATGTTAATTGCTGGCAGACTGGCGGTGGCTGAGCGAAGACGACCCTGAGCTGGCCTAGTCCCTAATGGAGAGCGCTAATTTGCCTCCACGTTGACACCAAGCAGCAGGATTTCTTTTCTTCCTTCCATCGTCCCCCCCCTCTCTCTCCTCTCTCCTCTCCTCTCCTCTCTCTCCTCTCTCTCCTCTCCTCTCTCCTCTCCTCTCCTCTCCTCTCCTCTCCCCTCTCCTCTCCGCTCCTCTCTCTCCTCTCCTCTCTCTCCTCTCCTCTCCTCTCCTCTCCTCTCTCTCTCCTCTCCTCTCTCTCCTCTCTCTCCTCTGTTCTCTCTCCTCTCTCCTCTCTCCTGTCTTCTCTCTCCTTTCTCCTGTGTCTGAGGCCCACGGTGCATGATGAAAGTTTCTCTCTTTTTTTTTAAAGCATGGGGGTAGTGTTGATGAAAGTTGTGGAGGGAGAAAAAAATAACATGGGAAGGGTGTTAGCAGTTAACCCCTCATTGACCATCACAGCAGCATGGAAACTGATGGGAGGATGGATGAATGGTGTGTGTGTGTGTGTGCGTGTGTGTGTGTGTGTGTGTGTGTGTGTGTGTGTGTGCGAGTGTGCGTGTGTGTACATGTATACGTGTGTGTGTAGGTGTGTGTGTATGTTGAGGGGGGGAGTCATGTCTGTGAGAGAGACAGAGAGAAAGTGAGTATGTGTGTGTGTGAG
>CM059287.1:17322656-17325156 GCA_030347295.1 Setipinna tenuifilis | reverse complement strand
AAACGAGTTAGTATTCCGTTTACGTTTCGGTTTTATCTCACCAATTAGTTTCCATCAAAATCCCGGACCTGAAGATTTAATTAACGGCATAAATTTCTAGTGATGTATTTTTCCTACAGTGGCCTGGCTAGATTACTATGGCTGTGTGTGCTAATATGAACATGTAGGCTGGATGATAATGCCCCTCATTAGGGTTTCATGGTGCATGCGTTTCCATGGTTGCTGCTGGGGAGCCCTCATGCTCACACACACACACACACACACACACACACACGGCCCCGACTCCATTTCAAACCTCCTTCTGAAGTATCCTTCGCTTGACATGCATGCTTGCACACATGAACACACACACACACAGACACACTTTCTTTTTGAAATTTCAGCCATTTTGTTTGGTGGTGGGTGATGGTGGATATTTTTTCCCCTCTCACTGTTAAGAAGTTAGTGGACTATTTAATTCATAGAATGTCTCTATAAGCCCACATACACAAACACAATTGCAGCCATTTTTTTCCTTAGCAGTGGTGGGTGGTGAATATATATTTTTTTTCTCCCTCTCCTCTGTTGAGGAAATTGATGGACTATTAAACGGAATAGAATGCCTTTTAAAGTATTTATATGTTGCATAATATCTGTGCATACTCCTTGCTGTGATTGTTATGCTTTCACTAGTTACTGTGACTACTGTCTCCTAGCAGTGCAACCCAAACAATGTTGTTCAGGGCCAGGGAGTCAGGAAGGGGAAGGGAAGTATATATTGTACAATTATATAATTGTCTATGTTTGTCTCGGAGACCTATGCAGCAGAGGCAGGAGAGGCAGCCAGCAGCAGCACACACACACACACACACACACACACACACACAAGCAGACACACTTATACACTCACTATGGAATTGGTAGGAATATGTCATGTTCTACTTAAGTTTTACTTATTTATTTATTATCACTTATCAATTATCACATTACACACACACACACACACACACACATACACACACACACATATTGTACAATTACATAATTGTCCGTGTTTGTCTTGGAGACCTATGCAACTGAGGCAAGAGAGGCAGCAGCAGAGGCAGCAACAGCTTCAGCGGTGGCAGCGGCAAAAACAGGAACGGAAGCAGCGACAGACTCTTTATGTAAGCCTCCCTTTTGTCAGGGCACAAGGAGAAGAGAAGTGATTCACCCCTGAGAAAGAGTGGAGAGAGAGAGAACGAGAGAGAGAGAGAGAGAGAGAAAGAGAGAAAGAGAGAGAGAAATCACTCTTGCACACACACACTCGCTCACTCAGCTGGAGTCGATCAGATATGCTTGAGCAGGACTCTGCATTGACTGAATGGTGTGTTAAAAAACCAATGAGAAGCTCAAGGAGACGTGTGTGTGTGTGTGTGTGTGTCATCCGAAGCGAGGTTTGCCATTGAGGGTGTGTGTGCACTTTTTTAACAGGAGGAAGGGCCGAATTGATTTAGTCACTTGTTGTGTTGCATTGAGCAAATGGGCGGGGGGGTGCATGTGTGTGTGTGTGTGTGGGGGGGGGGGGGTGGCATTGACATTTTACAGAGGCGCTGTAATCAATGTGTTGCATGGGACTCGATGAAGTTGGAGCAGAAGTATGGACTGTGTGTTGGATGGACTCGGCCACTCCATTCGCCGGAGGACAGAGGACAGCCTTCAGCGTAGGTGACCAAGCGTCCAGCTGCTCACGGAGGAAGAAGAGCTAACATGGAAATGCGTGATCGATCACATCAACACTGTTTCCTACACAACACAGGTGGACGCACATGGACAGACACACACACAGACACACACAGACAAAGGCACACACACACACACACAGATACACACAGATACACACAGACACACACACACACACACACACACACACACAAGCATGCTGTGTGTGTGTCAATGTGTCAATCTGTCAGTGAGCATAACAGATTGTATATGCCTATGATCTAAGTGACTGTCAAATCCAAGAGAGATTAATTCTGACCAAAAACTGCACAGATGTACCACATGACAAGATCTTCACACACACGTACGCATTCACGCACACACACACACACACACACACACACACACACACACACACACACACACACACATATACACACACTCACTTATACACTCACTATGGAATTGGTAGGAAAACGCATGTCATGTTCTACTTACGTTTTACCTATTTATTAATTAGCACTTATCAATTATCACATTTCACACACACACACACACACACACACACACACACATTCACACACACACACACAAAGATCCACAGTCCAGGACATCCAGGTTTGGGGGTTGAATCATGCTGTCATGACTCACATTGGCAAGGACTCAGGGGGAAGGGGGGCCCTGGAGATTGGATAACCTCTGCCATCTGTTTGCTCACCATATTCCCCTTGGACGCACAGCAAGAGTCATGTTTCTGTAATAGAATATGGATTTTATCTGTCTGTCTGTCTGTTTGCCTTTCTGTCTGTCTGTCTGTTTG
>CM059287.1:17302656-17317656 GCA_030347295.1 Setipinna tenuifilis | reverse complement strand
AGACACACACACACACATTTCCACGTAAAGTGCCTTCCAGCTAAGTGTGGCACGAATCAGACTTGAGGATTAGGATTTAGCGGGCAACGACAGATGAAATAAATAAATAAACGAGAAATAAATTCAGCTCAACTCCTTCAGGGGAGAGGCGGTAAAAGGAACCACCTTTCATCCATCGCACGAGCAGGCGGACTGAACTTATGGCACACGTGAATGCAGTGCGGTCTCCGTGAACTTTAGCATTTTCAGCAACAGTTTATTATGTGTCACGACCTGCGACGATGCTGTCAGCTAATGTGCATTCATTTCTAACACTAAGTAAAATTGTCCATGCCGCAAATGTTGCCCAGGGTCATTTTTTTTTTTTTTGTAAGCCGGAACAGACGCTTGGCTAAGGAAGTCTCAGTGGCTGGCCTGTCTGATAGGGAACTGCAAAGTGCGGTAATTCACAGCGGATTTGTGACGTATAAAGGATCGGATATGCGCTGTAACATGCAGAAATTATTCCACTCTGACTAGGTTCACCCCCTTTGGCTTACAAAACCATTTACCTGCACTGTTGTTTAATTCAAGTCTTGCTGAAGATGCTGTGAGCAAGGTTGGCAGTTTTTTTTTTCTTTTTGCAGATGCCTACCATACTCAGCCAACTTTGTCAATACAGGAGTTCATCCCCCCTACTGTGCAAGCACAAATTAGATACATCTTCAGTTTTTTGGTGGCTAATTATGTATATGAGAGGAGTCCAACAGAGATTTCTTTACCCCACAGGCTACACTGTAAAGATGACTATCATTATGCAACGACATCCTTTAAAACCTTTTACCATAGGCAGCTGAAGGTAGCTATTAGTAATGGATCATTAATCAGCATTACACAGTATAAAAACTTCGCCATAACTCATACTCTGTCTCTCTTTCTCTCTCTCTCACTTTTATCCACTCTTTTTTTGGGGGGGGGTGCTCTCTCTTTCTCTCTCTCTCTCTTTAATATATATGGAAAAATCAATGTAATGCAAAACTATTGGATTTTATATGTTGGTCTTTCTAGTGTATGCTTCATAATGTTTTAACATTTTAAACATTCAAACACGTGTGTATAGTATCCATTGCACTTAATATCGATTGAAATGATCAGTAACATTTATGGCACTTTTAAATGACTAAAAAATGCCCCAGGTCAAAATGTTCCAGAAATATTACTGCTGTTCCTGAGAAATGACTCTACCCGTAGGGTGTAAAAGACAGTGCACAGTGTGTGGTGTTTGGGAGAGTAATGTGCAATAAGCACAGCACACCAGTAACATCTCTGTACAACTATAGACCTCCATACAACAGCAGTGGCTAAGCTGTTAGCTCGTTGGTTAATGCATCTCTTAGAGGCCAATTTGGTGCAGAATAACAAAGAGGCGAACAACAGGTTTAGGCTATGAAACGGATGTCGGTTCACCTCCCAAGCAATGCGAGCATCTGGCTTGCCTGCTGGTAAAACCAGGCCAGACCATTATTTTGTTCTGTGAAAACATGAAATAACAAGCATCTATTTGGCCATGAGGAATAGCCACATCCTTGTCTCAAATGGGACACAACCATGGCACACAGCTGCTCGATCGGGAGCAGAAGAGAGGAGGGAAAGAAAAAGAGAGAAATGTATGAAGTAAAAAAAATAAGTGTGATAATTGGTTTTGAAGACCTGCTGTAAGCAAAGAATTTGTTGTGGATGCAAACGACTGCAAAAGACAGAAGAGAGGAGCTAACAACTCTAGAAAAGCCATGAAACAGCAATTCTCTATTCACAGAGAGGGAAAATTGTAGCAACGTTAACACCACTGTAATATCTCTGCTAAATATTGTATTTCACTTAGGGCTAAAAATTGATCACAATATATTTTAACCATATTGTCAACAAAATTGTCTTTCATTGACTGGACTGGACTGGACAGAATCACATGGCAACACATGTGGTAGTGTGCTTTCAAGGAACAGTACATGAACACACACAGTGGAATATAAAGATATAAAGAGATAAAGATATAAAGAAAACCTTTACAAAATAAATAATAAAAACGGTAAAAATAAACAAAGATTAGTAGCCACGTGTTTGATAATTGTCGATTAATGGTCACGATTGTTGGGTCAATTGATTTTTTTATTAATTGCCAAGCCCTAATTTCACTACAGTACTCCATTGGGTTCCTTTTACATACATAGTTGTCTGCATGACCCACTCTGCCCATCAAGTAAAAGGGAACAGTTACCTGGTGAATCTGATGGGAGTGTATAGTAAGCCAGATCTGGCTTCGCAGGTACCAACCAGTCCAAACAGCTACCGACCCAGCTTAAGGCAGTGGGTCTTGGTGCGACCCAATTTTTGGGTTACCAGTCAGCGAACGGTGTGGGAGGGCTGTGTTGCTCAGTAAGAGGGATGAAAGTGTCTTGAAGTGACTTTGAACATTAGGAGTGAGCATGGAGGTATATTATATTAACTGGAGGAAAGTGAGGAAGTCCCGCCCCCAATTCATTTCAATGGGAAATACTAGGCTGGGAAATTCAGCTAAAAATTGAATGAATTTTCCAAAGGGTCAAAGTGGATTTTCACAGGGCTCATTTCTGCACCGATTTCATAGGAGGAAGGACACTGGATGTTTAAAAATGGACAGTGATGTAGTGCGGGGACGCCCTCCCGCATGAGCTGACACTCTTTTTCCTAATTTTTATTTTTATGTTTTATTTTTTATTTTATTTTCATTCTTCTTCTTCTTCTTCTTCTTCTTCTTATTATTATTATTATTTTAATGGTTTTGCTTTATTTTAAATTGTATTTTACTTTTTAAATCTTTAAATTGTATTTTATTTTAAAATTTGTGTAAAGCGCATTGAAATGCATTTATGTATGAAATGTGCTATACAAATAATTTTGACTTTGACTTTGACTTTGACTGGAGCACCCACCAATCAGCATGGGGAAAACGGGGGCGATGCAATATGATACAATTTCTGAAAAAATGGCGACGAGGAAGTGCCGTGCTAATCGGCTAAAGCTAACCAGCCAAATCCTGAGCCCCCTGGGTGTGAGTATGTATGCTGCACTCTGATGCGGGATTTCTGATTGGTTAAGGGCAGTGCCAATAGTTTGAAAGTTCACAGAAAGTATTTTGTCACCAGGAAGCAAGTGTAAGCCTCTGTGGAGTAGTCAGACCCTTCACACAATGTGAAAGAGTGGTCCACCAGGCTAAGAGAATTGAGCTCTTTAATGGACTTCTCAATTTGTATTAATATATATATATATGGCTGACACGCATGATGAATTGGCGTATTAATAGAACTGTGCATGTCACACTTCCTGTGAAACACATGTCTAATGCATTTCATTGGTGTTTAACAGCTGGTCATCCCCCGCAGCACACTAGCACACTAGCACACTCAGGTCCTTTGGTGACAGAGCCTTCCGTGTAACCGCCCCCACTCTATGGAACCAACTACCCCCCCCCCACACACACACACATCCGGAGTGCCCATTCACTGGGCCTGTTTAAAGAATATCTCAGAGCACATCTGTTCACAGAGGCCTTTATTGTTAGTATTATTATCAGTAGTCAGTAGTAGTAGTAGTATTTACAACCCATCTAGTCCTCTTTTTAATGTGATCATTTGAATAATTTATGAACAATTTATCACAGAAACGCATATTGTGATGCCAACATAAGCTGCTCAAAGAGTAGGATATGTATTAGGTAACATTATGCATATAAATATAACAAAAGCAAAAACACCTGTATGCTTTAGGTAACTTGCTTGTTAGTATATAAGGCTTTAAACTTTTTTAATGTAGCAAATTTTAGCCGAACAGCTAGAGCAATGATGCAGTGTATGATTGGTATAAGACATAGAAGACCATAGGCAGAGCCAGTCAGCCATCAGTAGGGTCTACAAATGTAATTAAATTAAATTGTTTTAGTAATAAAAATAACCTATGTGTTTTGGGCTAGGCCCACCTGATTTTATGATTTCTGGCTATGCCCCTGCCAGCGACTCACTTCTCATCTCTTTTCATCAAAACAGTGTCGCAGTAGTGCCGCACTCCACAAACTCTTCAAAGGCTGTCATACAGAGCCCTTGGGAATGTGTACCCACACTAAAATATATGCTAATGCCTTTTTTCCAGTTCCTCCTAAAACATATTAAAGCAACAATCGATAAAGAAGGTAGCCAGAGAAGGTCATGTTGTTTGCCCTTTTTATGGTGAACCATATAATTTAAATATTCTGCAGTGTTAGTGAAGGGGAAGTTCAGTGGACAGCATGCAGGGCAATTGGTGTTTAACAAAAAGCTGCTCTAAAATGGATTACATTGTGGGGAGCAATTCACTTGTTCAACACTTCAGAAGGGAAGCTAACAAATATCATTAGATTTTTAATGGGCCACACAGTCTGACAATTTAATTCTGATTATGAAAGCACTGTTGAGGCTATGTGCCCTGGGCTTATATGAGTTGGCACATCTTGAAATTAATTATTTAATAAATTGATATAACAATGATTTTTATTTTTCGTATTAATTATTTTCTCACTGACCTACATCACAAATATGATTTATTTAATTGTTATTGTTGGTTTGGGATAAGGTCTTCCCCTGCACCTCATACATTTTAGAAAATAGCCTGCAGACCTACTTAAGTCTCCTGAAAGGGAGAGGAGAGCAGTACCTTTATTGGGTGTTTTGGTTTTATTGAATATTGTTGAAATTGTTCACGAGACTTGCAAAAGCCTATTTAGCATCAGTCTGCCATCTCACTGCTTTTTACTGAAAACATCTAACGGCACAGGGATTTGAATTAAAAATGCTTTTTGGTAAAGAAAAAACATTTTGCCTACATTAGCCTAAAATGTACAACAGAAATTGAACAAACAATTCACTGTTCCAGAAAATTAGTCTTCATTTGTTCCAGGATCAAGACACTTCCCCCTAATGCATACACTTAATGCATTTATTTTTAAATGTAGCCAAATTGTTGTATTTTACCTTGATTTACCAATCATGTTTCACCAAGGCCTTGACATTTTGCTATATTTTTTAAAATTTTAATCACAGAAAGCCAAGCCACTGCACTAACGTCATTTTTTGAACCACTGGCTGTCTTTTTTTCTTTCTTTCATTCTTTCTTTCGTGTTTCTATTACACTGGCGAGAATAGTCCTTCTGAGGCCTTGTAGTTGTTTTCACCCTGACTATTTATTATGGAGAGATGAATTCCGTAGCCTACCTACATTCTCTCCCTTGGGCTTTGCCAGCAGAACCAGTGAATACGGCAAGTTGTTTTCCATATCTAGGGGTGCATGTCTTCCACATCCTGCAGGCATATGCATACCCTACAGTACATGCATGCAGCCTCATGCACGCATCCATTTTGTCTGAGCCATCAGCAGGTAGCTGTAAATGTATCCTCAAAGTTACCTCTGAAGAAAGACGTGTAGACATCAGTAGCTAGCTGGCCCCTCTCCTCCCATAGCATCCCTTCAGAAACATCAGTCCTTTAAGTTCCCAACCGTAGCCACGGGATACTAGAAGAAGAAAGGAAGCTAGCTAAAGCCAAAGAGATGACATCATGCTAGGAGCTGGATTTCATGAAAAATGTATGAAACTCTTGCCTCTGGAAATAAATGGCGAGGTGTTGTCCCCATAGACAGTGTCAGCCTTGTTCCCGAGCACTGGAGTCAACTGGAGAAGGCTATGGCGCTACCTCATGACATTAGCATTTCCATATTCCTGTGTCAGACTTCTGCTGTTAGCATTTTTGAAGAAAGTACTTCACCACTGAATTACACCTACTGTGTTGCGCATGTTTTATCACAGTCGGTTCCCTTTGAAAAGAGAGAGTGAATAAGAAAAAGAGAGTGAATAAAGAGAAAGAAAGAGAGAGACAGATTGAGAGAGGGAGAGAGAGGTCTTTTAGGGTAAACTGGTTTAAACTGCCTGGCTTGATAAAAAAAGGTTTCAATAACTTTAGCATTGCCAGGTGAAATTTCATTTCCTTTGCAAAGAGAAACTCGTTTCAAAGTCAGATTTTCCATTTATCATTTTTTGGTATATTTTTACATCTTTAATGATTATGAGCTACCATATCAAATATGAATTCGGAGGGGATGAAAAGGAAAGAATTTTAGCACACGAGTTACGAGGCTGTCATATCGTCAAGGATATCAAGCTAATGTACCCAAGAGGATTTGATAGGTTGAAGTGAAAAACCCAGTGAAGAGGTGGGAATAGAACAGTCATAAATGAATCAAACCCTTTTTTTATTATTATTATTTTATTATTTTCCATTGTGGAGAACGTATAGCTGGCTCAGCACACAGGGCCTATAGCAACATAGGTGGTCATGTATGCCCGTGGGGGAATGAAAGATTGAAGGAGATGGAGAAAAGGTGTAGCACGTTGATGTAGTGGGATACACAGGAAAGACTCAAAGAGAGGGAAAAAGCCACAAGAGAGCAGCAGTTGAGAGAGCATGAGATAAAGAGAGCTACACAGGCAGAGATAAAGAAGAGAAGAGAAAGAGAGCCAGAGACCCACACCATAGCCCAGGGACAGTGTGTGTGTGTGTGTGTGTGTGCGTGTGTATATGTGGGTGTGTGTGTGCATGAGCATGCTCAAGTGTATGTATGTGTGTGTGTGTGTGTTTGTGTGGGGGTGTGTGTGTGCATGAGCGTGCATAAGTGTGTGTGTGTGTATGTCTGTGTGTGTGGTGTGTATATGCTTGTATTTGTGTGTGTGTGTGTGTGTGTGTGTGTGTGTGTGTGTGTGTGTGTGCATGTGGGGGGGGTGCAGGCAGGCGGTGAGGCATCCTCACCGTTTAAGTGGGATTTGCAGTCCAGTGGATGTGTGTTCCCAGCGTAGCCGCCATCCGTGCTGCAGCGCGAGGCTAGCAGAGGTGGCAGGTCAAGCACACATTAATAAGTCATGAGACTGATTGGTTGGGTGGGGTGGGTAGAGCCCGGGAGTCCCAGGGATTAGCCCAATCTTAAGCAGGTGAGGAAAGCTCTTCATCAAACAAACACCACATTGGCTTTTGGTCCCTCGGCTCTAATTACAGAAAGCCAAGGCGCTGGACTAACGTCATCTTCTGAAACGATACGCCCACCCCTAAGCTGTCTTCCTCGGTATACGGCATACCACAGTCTATCTCCCTGACCAGAGGAGGAGTGCTTCGGAGGCCCTTCTAGTTGTTTTTACCCTGAACTTTGACCCCAAATGGGACTGGTAGAGTATTCAATAACACCACCCCCTCAACAAATGCACACACGCACGCACACACACGCACACACACACACACACACGCACACATGCACACACACATTTAACATTTGTTTGGCCAAATAAACAGTGACAGGATAGTAATGAAGGTATCTTGGAAATAAGGAAAAAAAAACAAAAGTGTAGGAGGGAGGGAGAGAGAAAGGGGGAGGAAATGAAAAGATGGCTGACACCTGCTGGGCAGGCGGCGCCACTGCAGGCTGCAGGGTGGTTGCCGTAGCGGCGTAGCAGATTGGGGTTGCCCGTTTCTCTCCCTGGTGAGGTGGCGGACGCGGCACCAAACACTCCGCCATTTGCCAAGGCCAGCTGGGCCAGCACACACTCAGCGAAAGCCTGTTGTGCCGAGGCTGCCCTTGCCTGCTGCTCCGAGTCTGTGTGTGTGTGTGTGTGTGTGTGTGTGTGTTTGTGTGTGTTTGTGCAGTGGTGTGTAAATGAGGTGGTGTCTCTGTATTTCAGTCTATGCGTTTGTGATCTTTTGAGTGACATGACAGGAATTGCCTGAAGGCTTTAAACGGAAACTTAGGGGTCATTGCGAGGGACATGGAGTTGCATAAAAGTTATAAGATAGTTATAGGGTTACTCACGTTGAATATCTAATCATCAAACTTGTCTCTCATATCTCTCTCTCTCCCTCTCTCACTCTCTCTCTCTTTCTGTCCATCTCTCCATCATCTCTCCCTCTCTATATCCTTCTCTCTCTCTCTCACTCACTCTCTTTTTGTCCATCTCTCCGTCATCTCTCCCTCTCTATATCCTTCTCTCTCTCTCTTACTCTCTCTTTCTATCCATCTCTCCATCATCTTTCTCTCTCTCTCTCTCTCTCTCTCTCTCTATCTGTCTGTCATTCCTGTCTCTTGGTTTGGTCGGCTCCTTGACGATGTCCCTGGCAGACATAGGGGAGGAGTTCTGACACAGAATGGCAGCCTCTGCTCCTCTCCGCTCTTCACCTCTCCGCTCCTCTCCTCTCCGCTCTGCTCCTCTCTTCTCCTCTCTTCTCCTCTCGCTGCGCCTCCGTCGACGCTCCATAATTCAGAAGCGTGGCTGTCCTTGGTGACAGAACCACACCACACCGCGGCCCCTGCTGTCATGGTAACCTGTCACCCGACAGTCACTCAGTGTGGCAGCAGACGTGCGATGGCATGGCAGCGACTTTCGATATAATAACGCCCCCCCATCCTCCCACTCACCCCCCCCCACTCCTTCCCTTCCCTTCCATTCCCTTCCCTCAGAAGAGTCCTGTGGGATGGGGTGGGATGTCCGCTCGTTCTCCGCTTCTGTCAGCAGATTGACTTTAACTTAGTCGATTATGGTTGTAGTTTTGATTACATTTTTTCTCTTTTTTTTCTCAAGGATATGGTCCACAAGAAGTGTGTGTGGGGGGGGGGGGGGGGTAAAGAAAATGAGAAGGAACTCCAGGGAGACACAGAAGCTTGTGGGGGCCTGTCAGACAGAATAACCGAAAAATCAAAGCATGACGCACATCTTGAAAGGGCGACTGCTAGCTTTTTCATCTGTATATCAGATAAATAAACAAGCCAATTGCAGGCTTCTGCAAGTTGTTCTGAGGCCAAACTGAAATGTTGATTTTCTTTTTTTTGATGGTTTAAAAATACATAAACCTCCGTGTTACTTTTAGCTGTGGTCTCCTGTGGCTCCATCAGAACGCGTTTGGCAGCCAGTGATGTATGGTATGCTAGGTATTAAATCTGCGGACAAGATAAAAGATGGCCGCTCTGTTTTTTAATCTTCATAATTTTTTCCAAAGTTTGTAGAGTGTTGTTACGGAGTTGTGGCTCTTATGCGCTGAGGACATGGCTTCTTAATCGTGGGCCCCATGTTTGGTCTTTGAGTTGGTTTGTGTTTGGCTGCGAAATAAATCTTTGTGCACTTCCCCCAGCTACAGGACAAAAAGTGTCAAAATTGAATCCAAGAAAAATGGGTCCACACACTTTGAAATTGCATTTTTTGTTTTGTCTTGTGTGGCACACAATGACATTTTGACCATTGCTGGTCTTCCTCTGCCTTTCCTCAGATTCTTGAGGAAAGACCAGCAATGGTGGAAATGTCATCTTGTATCACACAGTAAAAGACAATAACATATTTTAAGTGTGCAGACCCATTGTTTTTTTTTGGGGGGGTTGTGTTTGGGCCACACTTTTTCCCTTAACTGCCAATAGCCCTATGTAAGCTTGTGGAAATATCAGCCCAACTAGCCCTCTCAGTGGACATCAATATTTGATGTCTCCCTCAAAACCTGAAGTGGTAAGTTCACTTCCTGTATGGGGTGCTTGTTTGTTTTTACTTTCTACATAGAGTGGCTCCTCTAGCTTTCCTGTGAGACTGAGACTTGAGGTGAAAACAATATGTTACACAACACAATGGTGAAACGTATGGCTTTCTAATGGTTGTCAAGAGCAGACTCAAAGTTCAGTGGGGATTTATCAGTCTTATATTCCAACATCACCACTCCCCCCATGCCCCCATTTTTTTGTATGATTTTCTTTACTTTATGAAACTTAACTTAACACGATATAGAACATCTTAACAAGCTTACAGCAAACAACAACAATGCTATTCAAGAATTTACTTATTTTTAATCCCATTACTGTATGTAAGATTGGGATCAGCCTGGATTAATATTTACAGCACAGGACACAGAGCCACTGCCACAGCTGGCAGCTGTTTGTAGTTTGTAGTTTGCAGTTTAATGCCAGTTCAACCAGAAAGACCCCGAGATTGAAGCTGATGATGATATTTATTTGATAACATTGATAGCATTGACATGGCACAATAAAACTTTGGCGCAGGTCCTGTCCTTTGTCCTACTCGATATGAATTAACAGTACATAGTTTAGTAATTACAGTAGGGTATATGAACCCCCCGGACAAAAGGACAGGGACCAACTGGTGGTGGTCAGAATTAACGTACATTATGAGAGAGGTACCATACAGACAAAGCAAGAAAATGCAAAACATGGAATGATTAGTACAAAGGGACACCGAAGTAATCGGGGGACTCCATCATTATCCGGTTCCGCCGGGAGCGCTGGGGCAAGGAAAAACTCCCTTGGACAGATGATTTAGGAAGAAACCTTGGGCAGAACCTCGACTCCGGGGGGAAGCCTACTGCCTCGGCTAGACACAGTCCGGATGAGCACGAGAGTCCATGACGCCGTGTAGAGTCCGAAGCTCCGCGATCCGAGGATTGCAGAGCGGAACCTGCCCCGGGCCGGGGTACAGCCAGACTGAGCGGGAGTAGAGCCAGGACGGGAGCGGACGAGGTGGAGGGGCTTGGAGGGCCTCGACGGGAGCCGGGAATGACGAGGCCGGAGTGGAGAGGCACGTTTCCCAGACACGACAGGATTCTCCGGATGAGGGCAGGACCCATGGATGGTTGCCGGGGAGGGAGGAGGGCGAACGCGAAATACACCTACGAGCAGCAAAGCAGGTTAGTGAGGTGACGTAATATAAGGCATGTGTTAGCATCTGATTGGTCGTTAGTAAGTAGGTGACGCGCATTGGGTCTTCCCAGCAGAACTTCACGCTACGCTTACATTTCAACCAGAAAGACCCCGAGATTGAAGCTGATGATGATATTTATTTGATAACATTGATAGCATTGACATGGCACAATAAAACTTTGGCGCAGGTCCTGTCCTTTGTCCTACTCGATATGAATTAACAGTACATAGTTTAGTAATTACAGTAGGGTATATGAACCCCCCAAAAAGTAATAATACCCGACAGTCGAAATTCCCCCAAAGAAGTGATACCTACCAAGTAGGGGATATACCCACCAACTTACGGAGGCGCCAACGTCTGCAAGACAAACACAGTTATGCAATGGGGCACAGAGTTTATTTTAACATGGCATTGGGCGTAGCAGATGCATTTATCACAGCGATTTACAAAACGGAGGACAGGAACCCACGGGGGTGTAGAGAAACACGGAGTGAGCAGAAACCAGTAACAATAAAAACAAAACTAACACTTTAAGACCTAAACATAAAGGACAAGAAATAACCATGCATGCCTCCGGTATCGGCGTGGGCCCGAACTGCTTCCGTTATCAGCAGTGACCAGGCGTGCCTCCGGTGTCGGCATGGGCCCGAACTGCTTCCGTTATCAGCAGTGGCCGGGCATGCCTCTGGTGTCGGCATGGGTCCGAACTGCTTCCGTTATCAGCAGTGACCACGCATGCCTCCGGTGTCGCATGGGTCCGAACTGCTTCCGTTATCAGCAGTGACCACGCATGCCTCTGGTGTCGGCGTGGGTCCGAGCTGCTTCCGTTATCAGCAGTGACCACGCATGCCTCTGGTGTCGGCGCGGGTCCGAGCTGCTTCCGTTATCAGCAGTGACCACGCATGCCTCCGGCACCGGCATGGACCTGAAGTGCTTCCGTTATCAGCAGTGACCACGCATGCCTCCGGTGTCGGCATGGGCCCGAACTGCTTCTGTTATCAGCAGTGACGACGCGTGCCTCCGTAGTCGGCATGGGCCCGAACTGCTTCCGTTTATCAGCAGTGACCACACATGCCTCCGGTGTCGGCATGAACCGAAGTGCTTCCGTTATCAGCAGTGACGACGCGTGCCTCCGGTGAAGCATGGGCCCGAACTGCTTCCGATTATCAGCAGTGACCACGCATGCCTCCGGCACCGGCATGGACCTGAAGTGCTTCCGTTATCAGCAGTGACCACGCATGCCTCTGGTGTCGGCATGGGCCCGAACTGCTTCTGTTATCAGCAGTGACGACGCGTGCCTCCGTAGTCGGCATGGGCCCGAACTGCTTCCGTTATCAGCAGTGACCACGCATGCCTCTGGTGTCGGCGTGGGTCCGAACTGCTTCCGTTATCAGCAGTGACCCCGTTGTCAGCAGTGACCACGCATGCCTCCGGTGTCGGCATGGGCCCGAACTGCTTCTGTTATCGGTAGTGACCGCGCGTGCCTCCGGTGACGGCATGGGCCCGAACTGCTTCCGTTATCAGCAGTGACCACACATGCGTCCGGTATGGGCATGGACCGAAGTGCTTCCGTTATCAGCGGTGACCACGCATGCCTCCGGTATCGGCATGGACCCGAAATGCTTCCGTTGTCAGCAGTGACCACGCATGCCTCCAGTATCGGCATGGACCCAGAACGCTGCCGGTAGCAGCAGTGACCACGCATGCCTCCGGTGTCAGCATGAACCCAGAATGCTTCCGTTATCAGCATTGACCACGCATGCCTCCGGTATCAGCATGGACCGTTTGGTTATTTATGTATTTAGTCAATTATTTAGTTAACACGTTTGAATGACGGTACGACATGCGAATTAGTGACGACGACCACCACCAGAATTGAGTTTACTTTACATTCTAGACAGTGCCATTTGTGCGTCTCGGACGACGTGATCGTCGGGTCTGATGTACGTTTCGAATGCTGACGACGTCCTTTTTTTTTTTTTTTTTTTTTTTTTTTTTTTTTTTTTTTTAAATTATCGGAGCGCAGAAAACCATAGAAAGCCATGAGGAAGACCGCTTCTAGAGAGAATCCACATGAGAAGTAAACAGCCCCGCACGAAGTTTAAACACGAAAGATTTGAGGGCGGAGGGCGCAATGGGCGAGCGCCTGTCCGGCACTGCCAGAGATGATTTGGTTATGCCAGTGAGAAGCAGGCGTATGGAGGGGTTAGAAAAGAAACTGGGAACGTCAGGATCCTGCAGCCTAGCGTGAAACTGAATGCCTGCCAGCAGTCTCCGGAGGGAAGAGACTTTAAGGCCACGAGAGTCAGAATAATACATTAAAGCAATAGAGGTTATGTGGCCGAATGCAGAGTCATAACTATGACACACTGACAGAACGTACAGCAACGATTTAAGGCGAGACGGCAGGTGAAAACATCGATTTTTCGTGTCCTGGTCGAAATTAAGATGTTGGGCTAATTTGCAGCCTTAACATGTAATATTTCACGCTACTACAAAGAAAATGTCAAATTACACTTTTAGGTGTTTAATTTATTACACTTTGTCAACTTGCGCCTGTGATTTTCGCCGAAGATTTATCAAAAGTTAGCTTTCTTGCGCACGAAGTCATATCGCAGACTCTGTCGTATGCCATCCATGGTATCGTTGTAAGCTCCCGGGCTGCTGCATAACGTTATCTAATCCAAATATGGATAGTTCCGCTGTATCAACCACCAATGCTGAATGTTTACAGGGGGATTTAAACATACAATCAAATCTGATTGGCTGTACTCGATTTCCAGCAAGACGATTCGTTCAAATGCATCACGTGGTACACTCTCAGGCTTCCTAGTTAGCTTTCTGTCGAACACTCTATGGAGATGCCCACGACGACGTGACGATTTAAAGCTTCCCAGAGGAGACTAATACAACTGACACTTGCAAGAAACTGTAGGGCAAAGGAAAGTAATAAATTAGATGACAAAATTCCTTGTCGAAGTGCATCATTATGTACGCTGTCTTTGGGGAAAAGGGAGCGTTCAGATAGCGGCAATGGACACCACCGTGCCACGCAGCAGTGGCTCGTAGGTCATGTCACGGGTGTAAATTAATTGATCAGTAGCCAATTTGTCTTATTTATAGTTATAACTTTATACTGCGCTAAGGAAAACGTTGACCATGATTGTTGATTGACAAATTATTGGTTAAGACCTCTGGTGAGGTCTTTCGCTGAGGAGAATCTTACATGAGATGAACACATTTGAGCACTTGTGACGAACTTGAGCCTGAAGTGAAATAAATATGTCCGGTGTAATATTGAAAGCTGTACATCTAGGAATAAATACGTAGACGGATACGTCGATGAATGCATGGAAAATTATATAGTGTTAGTACGGATACAAGTGTGGTATGCGGGGATCATTTCTTATTAGCCTACTGCAAGTCTATGTCAGGTTAATCTCGAGAATACGGCGAGAACTACATAACAGAGGCGCTATGTTTCTGGAGGTTACCATATAGTGCGACGTTCGGAGATGTAATAGTCACAAAGACGCACCTGAAGCCTTGCTGCCAGGTCAGCGGCCGAACAGGGGCCGAACCGTGTGCATACACCCGGCACGGGGTTTTTAATTTTTGTGAACGCACCTCCGTCCCGAGAGGAAATGCGTTTTGAAGTGCCGTGCTTGCCTCGAGGAGTGTTCCGTTAGGTATACTTGCAGACTGCGACAACCTCGTTGCAAATGAGACATGTCGGCATTGCATGAGTAAATGCGGGCGGAATGAACGCATGCCGTTGTAGCCATTCTCCTTGTAGGCCCTGCATCCGGATCAATTTCTATTCATGTCTTTCGACAACGACATTTGCATCGATAGCTAGCAGTATTCAGCTAATGGTGTAGGCAACACGTCATGAAAAACACAACCCTGGCAACGGCAGTGCACAGCATATGCTACATTGTTACTGTATGACAAGACCTAGGGCAGGGTAGGGAAAACAGGGTCGTGTCGGCGACATTAGTAATGGAACCCGGCCAGCATCCCACGTAATGAAGAGATAGGGAGGCAACTATATTCGAAGTGGAGACCAGGAGAGTTCGGATTACGGATGGGGAAGTATGTTGTGCGAGGAACGATAGGAGAAGCGTAACCAGTGAAACTACATACTTCGAGGGGGGGCCGCGAGGCCTCTAGACATGTATCGGTCGAGGGAGTCGTGCATTGCGGGGGGACCGAATCAACTCCAGGAG
>CM059287.1:17295156-17297656 GCA_030347295.1 Setipinna tenuifilis | reverse complement strand
GACCCTGGGCTGGCTAGCAACGAGACACCGTTAACTACTGCTGCTGCTGCTTGCCTGGTGTGTGTCGTGTGTGTTGGGTTGTGTTGTGTGTGTGCGCCTGTGTGTGTGCGTGCATCTGCCCGCTCGCCTGACAACACACAGCTGTTACCGCTGGCTACTGGTGCCGGAACTGCTGCCGCTGCATCGGCTGGAAAGAGAGAGTGTGTGTGTGTGTGCGTGCGTGTGTGTGCCTGTGCCTGTGCGCGTCTCGTTTCAACGTTCACCCCCCCCCCACCCCCACCACGCACTCCGCGGCAGTCCTGAGATCGCCGTGGTAACTGCGTCCGCGCTTTCGCTCGTTCGTCGCCGGGGTGTCTGTGTGTGCCTGCGTGGATCAACGCTCGCCGGCAGAGGAGGAGAAGCAGGAGCAGAAGGAGAAGGAGAAGGAGAAAAAGGAGGAGGAGGAGGAGGAGGGGGACCACAGGAGAAAAAGAAGCTGCAGAGGTTTTTTGCTGGGGAAGGAAAAAAAAAAAAAAGAAAAGAAAAAGCCGCCTGCCCGCCTGGTATGTTGGATCGGTACGGATTTACAGCATCGCCTGATCTGACGCCCTGCCGTTCTCAGGATCAATACTTTCCGTCATTTTTATTCCTCTTCTTCTAGCAGCCTCTCCCTTCTTTTTCTTCCTCTTCTTCTGTCTGTCTCTGTCTTTTCACTCTCTTCCACTGCTTGTGTTTTTTTGGTGTGTGTTAGTGTGTGTGTGTGTGTGTGTTTCGCTCAGCCGAGCGCCTTGGGAATAACCAAACGGGGCTCTCTGGACGGCTGAACTAGGCGGAGAAGCACATCTCAGCCAAGCCCGGCACCACCAACCGCCACCCCAAGCCCTCCCCGCCAGCTCTGCCCCCCCCTACCCCCTCCCTCCGCTCCTCACCCCAATTCTTAAGCTCCCCTTGTTCATCCTCTCATCTGGGAGTGTGTGTGTTTGTGTGAGACAGTGTGTGATTGTTTGAGTGTGTGTTTGAGAGTGTGTGTGTGTGTGCTCATGACTGTGTCCGTGTCCGAGGCTGTAATTATCCTGCGTGTGTTTAAATCTATATTTGGATTATGCATGAGCTGGTGAGATTTCTCTCTCCACTCTTTTGATCTTAGACTAGTTAATTGGGGTATCAGTCTGTGCCTGTTTGTTGTGTTTGCATTTCTGTGTATGTGTGTGAGTGTGTGTAGTGTGTAGTGTGTGTGTATGACTGTGTGCGTATGCATGTGTGTCAGTGTCAGTGTGTGTGTTAGCCCTGTCACCCTGTAATCATTTTTGGGAGCTTGAGAATACAGATGACGATGATGCTTAGCCCTGGTTGCCAACGCCGCTTCCCCACCCTCCCGTGGCTGGGCCTGTGTTTGTGTGCGGGCCCCAGGGTTTAAAAGCCAGCTACCAGAACCTTCCCTCAACTTCCTCACCCCCCCCCCCCCCCAACCTCCCTTCACCCAACCTCCCCACCCGACCCCCTCTCACCACCACCACCCACCCGCCAGGAAACATGAGCGAGCGATCGTCGCTGGGTGTCAACCCAGCCACCACCACCTCCATGGCCACCCTCACGCTGGAGGAGCCGGGGGCCGAGCACCAGGCGTCTCCCAGGGCCCCGGGGCCCCTGCGCTGTGGGCCCTGCGCCCTGTGGCCCCGCCAGCAGACCTGGCTGTGCGCCGTGCCCTTACTGATGGGCTTCGTGGGCCTGGGCCTGAGCCTGATGCTGCTCAAGTGGATCGTGGTGGGCTCCGTGCAGGACTACGTGCCCACCGACCTGGTGGACGCCAAGGGCATCGGGCAGGACCCCTTCTTCCTCTCCAAGCCCAGCACCTTGCCCAAGGGCGCCTCGGACACCACCACCACCACCGCGTCCAGCCCCAGCAGCAGCAGCAGCAGCAGCAGCAGCTCCAACCCCAACGCAGCCACTGCCAGCACCGGACCCCCAGTGGTCACCGGCTCGCCCAGCCGCGCGGCCAACGGCACGGCCTCTGTGCAGAGGACTCGAGCGGGGGGGCCTCCGCCGGCCAACCACACGCGGGGCCGGGGTCCCGGAGCGGGCGGAGTGTCCGAGGAGCCCCGCTTCCCTAACTTCCGTGTCCCGGGCAGTGGCGGAGGAGGAGGGGGTGTACCCGGCTCAGGGGGCGTCTTGCCCACCAGTGCCACCATCACCACCACCACCACTACAACCACTGCCCCCAGAGGATCCCCCAAGGAGTCCAGCAACCGCAGGGGTGGAGGAGGAGCAGGAGGAGGAACAGCTGGAGGAGGAGCAGGAGGAGGAGGCCGGAATGGTTCTCCACTGGACACGACCACCACCACCACCACCAGAGTCTCCACGCCCACCTCCACTGCAGCGGCCCCAGGCAAGGCTACACCACGCTGGAACCACGGGCGGTCGTCCAAGGGGCCTTCCACCACACGCCCCCACCATCGCTTGAGGACACGTAAGTCCACCCCACCTTTTTTAACTACGTCAGCTGGGCTGAATGAGAGAGAGC
>CM059287.1:17275156-17290156 GCA_030347295.1 Setipinna tenuifilis | reverse complement strand
AAGGTACGCAGTCATCCATTAGAGGGTAGGGATGTAATATGAGTATCTTTTCTTCCTCCTGCAACCTCTCAGCCCCTTCTGCCTCTTCCTCCTTCTCTCTCCCTCTTTCTTTCTCTCCCCCTCTCTCCCCCCCTCTCTCTTTCTCTGCCTCTTTCTCTCACACACACACACACACATACACAGTCTCTGTCTCTCTCCACTGTCTTCTTCTCTCATTCTTTCTCTCTCCTTGCCCCTTTGCTGCGCAAGCTGTTTTCTTCTGTTATCTCTTCTGCTGTTGTCTGTCGCCTGTCTGTCTGTTTTTGTTTTCTGTCTTGTAGGACATGAATGGGAAGGAAGGTAGGGAGGGCTCACTCACTCTGCTTTGAGACCAAGGCCTTCGCTGGAAGGAAAGAAAGAAAGAGAGACAGAGACAGAGAAAGAGAGACAAAAAAAAGAGAGAGAGACAGAGAGAGACAGAGACAGAGACAGAAAAAGAGAGACAAAGAAAGAGAGGGAGAGAGACAGAGAGAGAGAGAGACAAAGAAAGAGAGAGAGAAAAAGAGAAACAGAGATAGAGAGAGAGGGAGAGCTGCATTTACCTGTGAGAGATGGGGAAAGGGAAGAATGCAGTGGAGGATTGTGGGACATGTAGTCTGCTGGTGCACTTGGCTCAGAGCCTGTTTGAGTTGGATAGATGAGGGATAGGAGAAGGAGGAAAAGGAAGAGGAAGAGGAGGAGGAGGAGGAGGAGGTGGAGGAGGAAGGGGTAGGAGCGAGGAGGAGCACGTGCACTGCTTGGCAGAAGGTAGCGAGACAGAGACGTGGTGAGGGAACGAAAGTGAGAAGGGGAGAAAGAGAGAGAGCTAGAGGAAGAGAGAGGGAGAGGGAGAGGGAGAGGGAGAGGCAGAATGAGAGCAGACGAGAGGGTGAGGGTGACATAGAGAGAGAGAGAGAGAGAGAGAGAGAGCAAGAGAGAAGGAGAGAGAGAGAGAAAGAGAAGGATAGAAAGAGAGAAGGAGAGCGGTGTCTCACAGACGCATCATTGTGATTCCACGCACACACACCCCTCCACACACACACACACACCCTCCCCACTGGAGCTGCTGCTGCTGGAGCAGAAGCTGCCTTTGCTGGAGCGTTTTCTGTCAGGTGTAATAGAATGGTGCATCGGGATAGAAAGAGAGGGAGTGGGGCACACAGGGCGGGAACATAGAGGAACACAGTGGAGGCAGTAGAAGACTGGAGGCTGAGGCTATAATGCATTATACCACCTCCCCTCCCATTATATCACCCCCCCACCTCATCTTTTTCTTTTCCTACTTAAAAAAAATCTTACTTCTCATCTATTGCGTGTGTGTTGGAGTGCGTTTCTTCTTCCTCTTCCTCATGTCATATGGCCAAAGTCGTAAAAAAGTGCACATGCTGTGTGATTAATAGTGCTGACATGCTAACCTGAGGAGGGCTTAGAGTAGAGTTGGATGGCACACACACACACACACACACACACACACACACACACACACACACACACACACACACAGGCACACAGGCACACACACACACACTCCCTCTCTCTATGTCTTTCACACACACACAGACACAGACACACACACACACACACACGCATGCACACACACTTGAGAGAGAGAGAGACAGAGGAATACCTCCGGTTACAGGGTCGTGATGGACTGATAGTGCTGCACGCACAGGGGAGAGATTAAAAACAAAAAAGGACAGAAATCCAGTTAGGGATGGTCTCCGGGGAGGTCACTGTCAGATTTACACACAGACGGGGGCTGCGTGGGGGCACGACTACAGCTGCCAGTCCTTCTCCTCCTCCTCTTACTCTTCTCCATCCCACCCACCCCCCCCCCACACACACACACACACACCGCCTGCTGCTACTGCTATTGCTACTGCTACTACTATTGCTACTGCTACTGCTGCTACTCACTTTTGCTGCTTACTGCTGCTGCTGCTGCTGCTGTTGCTGCACTCTTTTCCCCTGGATACCAGCAAACAGGAAGAGGCCCCAGCCCGTCACATGACCAGCACGGTCCAATCAGAACCTACCATCGAGAGTGAGACACAAGGACAGAAAGACATGGGGGGGGTGTGTGTGTGGGGGGGGGGTGGGTGGATGAGGTGAGAGGGTGAGAAGAGGGAGACAGAATGAGAGATAGACAGGCAGTGGAGGACAGAGAGAATATGAGAGAGAGAGAGAGAGAGAAAGAGAGAGAGAAAGTGAGTAAGCCAAAAAGCAGGGAGAATTAAACAGGCCAGAGACAGACTTTGGAACAGAGTGAAAGTCACAGATGGGCGCTGCAGACAGCTGTTGAGGGAGCTGTGTGTGCTCTGCCTGCATACAAGCCTGGAACCCCACGAAGACCGTTTTTTAATTTCATTAATTTATTTATTTGTGTTTTTGGTTTCTTTTTTTTGCCTTTTCATTGTTTCATTCCACCGCATTCCCAACGTTTAGCTTTTCTGAACTCCACACTGCCTAAAATCCCTAGGCTTAGTCATAGTTCGAATTACAAGGGGAGACAGAGAAAAGAGACAAAAATAGAAGGGTAGTGGCAGTACCGACATAGTAATACAATTAATGTATAAAATGTAAGAAATTAGTATTCCTGTAAAAGGCTCTACCCCACCCAATTACGGAGGGGTAATTCACAGTATGGGCTAACAAGTGCTAACAGACGCACACTGTGCTGTTGCTCTTGTCTTCACACATCATTCATGACCACCCCACTTCTACCCCCACCCTTACCCTCACACTCCCCCCCCCCCCCACCCCCCCTCTGAAAACACAACAATGTTACTTCCTCAGAGGAACAGTGCTGGGGGAAATTGATGTGGTCAGTTCAGTGCTTGGTTACGCTCACCCAGCGTTGAAGGCCGTTGTTAACGCGCCCTCTCAACCCTTACCTCACTGCTTAATGGCACCCACATGATTTATGTGAGCAAAATGTCCGCCAAGGGAGCCGATGGATGGCTGATGGAGGAGGAGGAGGAGGAGGTTGGTGGTGGTGGTGGTGGTGGGGGGGGGGTGATGGAGATAAGTATGGAGATGGTCATGTCTGAGGAAGGGAGGGAGGTGGGTGGTGGTGGTGGTGTTGAGTGGGCTGATGGAGGAGAAGGAGGAGGAGGAGGAGGTGGTGATGGAGGAGATGGAGATAAGTATGGAGATGGTCATGTCCAAGGGAAGTCGGTTGATGGAGGTGGTGTTGGGTGGGTGGGTGGGTGGGTGTGTGTGTGTGTGGGGGGGGCGGGGGCTGAAATATTAACTCGTGGAGACAGAAACACGCAGGAATGCGCATGGCCAGTGCTGCTTGTATTATTGATGGGGGCCTCTCTTAAGAAAGTGGCTGAGATGCCCAGGCCGGTGGGAGAGTGCTGAGAATAGTATGTACTAACACGCTCAGGAGTTTAGGTGTATGCCTGCCTCCCTCCAGCTAGCCTGGGGAGAAAAAAGAGAGAGAGAGAGAGAGAAAAAAAACATGTTCTCTGAGTCTAAACCCCCGCCTCCCACCTTAAACACGGACACACACACAGAGACACACACACAGATGCACACAGAGACACACACACGGACACAGGCACACACACACAGATTGACACACACAGAGGTACACACACAAACACACACACACAAACACAAACATGCACACAGAGAGACAAACACACACACACACTTCAAACGCATGTTGGCAGCAGTCACAGGACACACTACAGAATAAAACCTCCGCCCACCCACACCACACCACCACTCCACCACCCCACCCCACCCCACCGCCCAACACCCCCCCCCCCCCCCTTCATTGGCATGGATGTAGGGCTTGGCTTGTCAGCTTGTATTCCCTGGCCCACTCCAAAGCCCTGACACGCCTTTCCTTCAGCTCTAGCGCTAACGCTAACACAAAGTCTCCCTGAAGCCTGACTGGCTGAGGCTCACGGTAACAGCTGCGGCTGCTTTAGCATCACAGGCTAATGACTGAAAAGGCTGTTAGCGGGAGTGACGCTAAACGCCTGTTTTTTTTTTTTCTCTCTCTTTTTTTCTTCTCCTTTCTGCTTGGTCAGTCGCAGTGGGTGCGGTCAGTGGTAGTGTTGTGTTGGTCATAAAGCCACTGGCTGTATGAGAAGAAAAGAAAAACACAAGGAAGGCTTAGAGAAATCATGAATTTTAACAACAAACGTTCTCAGTCTTGTTCAGACGGTGTTGCTCTGTGGCAACAGAGAAACAGGTGGAGAGACAGAGAGAAGAGAGAGAGAGAGAGAGAGAGAGAGAAAGAGAGAGAGAGAGAGAGAAAGAGAGAGAGGGAGAGGGAGAGAGTGAGTGCTGGGAGGAGGAGGGATGAAACGGGGTAGAAGAGGGCGGGGGGAGGGGAGATGGAGAGAGTCAGAAAATAGAAAGAGTGCAATGATGATCAATCAAAGAGAGAGCAATTTGTCTTGATTACAACAAGCGTGCACAGTCACAAATACACACACACACACATACATATATACACACACACACACATATACACACACACATCAACCCACACTAACACACCCACACATGTACACACAGACGCACACACACATCAACCCACACTAACACACAAACTCACACACACACATGCATACACACACATACACAAGCACACACACACAAGAGTTCTGTTTGTCGCCAAAAACAGCAGCCCAGATGGATGCTGCCACCTTCACTACTAATGCAGCCCATCATTAGGAAGCCATGGAAGCTACAGTTGACCCCTCACCCGCACATCACACACACATTACACACACACACACACACACACACACACACACACACAGACACACAGACACACATCACACACAAACACACACACACACACGACTTCTCTCCATCCATCTCTCCCTCCCTCTACCACCACCCACTTACGCACCCACGCCCACGCCCCTCCATCTTTCCTCTTTTCTCTTTCTTGGGAGCTGACTGGGAATGCTGTTCACGTTCCCAGTGCGTAATGAGATAGTATGACAATATTGCGGCTGTGGAGCTGAGGGGATTACAGTTCATCATATCTGATCCGGGCCGGTTGGATCTCTCTATCGAGTTACATTAGCCGCCCAGGGAGCTGGTTTCCTGTATCAATTTGTTCGTTGGTTGGACGGGATGAACATATGGACGTCAGGATGGATGGATGAGCTGATGAATAATCGTGAGAGATTGTTTTTTTTTTGTTTTTTTTTTCTTCTTTCTTCCCTGTAAGCACCCCCCCCACTACTATCACCCCACCACACACACACACACACACACACATACACACACACACACACACACACACACACACACACCACACACACGTCAGTCTGTGGCGTAATTGGTGCAACTTCTATCTCCTTCTTTCGTCTTTTCCCTCCATCAGCGTCTTCCCTCGCTTCTTCTCTTCTTCTCTTCCCCTCTGTCACCTCATTTGTTTCACTTCCTCCCGTTGCTCTTGTGTGTCCTCTCTCCCTATCACTTCCCATTTCCCCTTGTCTCTCATTTCATTTCCAGTCTCTCCCTCCCTCCCTCCCTCTCTCTCTCTCTCTCTCTCTCTCTCTCTCTCTCTCTGTCTTTGCTCTCTCTCTCTGTCTGTCTGTCTCACTACCTTCCTCCCTCTCTTCTTCTCGTAACCGTTGTCTCTCTTTCGCTTTTCCCTGCAGTGCTTCAGTATCCTCTCTTTTATCTGTCTTTCAATACCTCTTGCTACCTCCGCCCTGTTCTCTTTCCTCCTCCCTCCCTCCCTCCCTTCCTCCCCTCCCTCTCTCTCTCCCTGGCTCCCTCCCTCTCTTTCCATCCAATCCCCTGTCTCTCCCACATCCTCCCTTTTTTCTCCTCTTCCTCTCTGAAGGGAAGGGGGGTAATTAGAGATGGGACTGGCAGCCGTTAGCGCTTAGCTTAGCGCCCGTCCCTGACAGCTCTCTGGAGGGGGGGTGTCTGCTCCAGCACTCTCAGCCTCCCCCGCTGGGAGTCTAGGTGCCAGCAGCCAGACGGGTGATTCAATACCCCCCCCCCTCCAGCGCCACCCTACCCCACCTCCACCTCCACCCCCACCCCAACACCATCGCTTCCTTCAAACCGCCACAATGCACTCCGTCCCCAACCGCCACCCTGACCCCTCTCCGCCTCCAGCCCTCTGTCACACGAGCCAGGGCAGTGAGCAGGAACGAACAAAATGGCTCTTCTCCAGGGGCGAAGAAGAAGCAGCCTTTCATTCGGAAAAAACGAGGGAGGGAGAGAGATAGAGAGAGAGAGAGAGAGAGAGAGAGAGAGAGAGAGAGACAGGTGGAGGGGGAAAAAGAGCTTTAGGTTCTCTGCTGCACGTGTTTGGGGTTTTTGTGGCAAATCGAAGAAAAAAGAGAGAGAGATAACCCAAAAAAAGGATTTTTTTTTTGCTCACTTTTTTTTTGCTGGGCGTCGGATGTTGAGTAGGCTGCTCATGTCAGACACTTGGTGTCATGTGAAGTGTGGCACGACTTGCGGCTAAGCCTCCACATATTTTTTTGTAGATGCCAAAAAGCATGTGTTGGCGTAACTGATGCTCGCACGCAGACAGAAATATGAAAAATTAATCCAAAGCTCTGCTGGACACCGACAATGACATCAAATCTTCCACTTTTCATGGCAGACAGCTAAATCTTTTCAGACTGGCCCCTTTTTTTCTCCCAGACAAGGATTAAAAACCTCAACCTCAAGATATACCACCAAACTCCCCCCCCCCCCCTACCCACCCCCCTTTTATTTTCCTGTTTTTAATCGCATTTATTCGAACCCAGGGTTAGGGGTCGGTACTAAATTTAATCCTGGTCTTGTACCCCGTGTCGCGGAACCCCCCGTGGTGCAATTTGTGGCTGTTTCGGCACTCTGGCGTCTTTATCCTGGTGCCTGCCGGTCCGTTAGCCGGCACAAAGCTCCTTGTCAGGCTGCTTTGTGCTCTGGTGCCGAATGCTTAATTCAGATGCGACAGCGTTGGTGCTCTGTGTATTGTCAGTGGATGTTAGGAGGCTCACAGCAACAGCTGTCATCAATATATCAGGGCCTAAAGTGTGTGTGTGTGTGTGTGTGTGTGTGTGTGTGTGTGTGTGTGTGTGTGTGTGTGTGTGGGTGTGTTTGCAGGCGTGTGTGGTGTGGTGCTAAGCAGCGCCTGTACTGTTTTGCGCCCACACACACGCTCGTCGAAGCCGTCACACACATTGGCTGCCGCCTCTCGAAAAAAGAATGCATCTTTGTGTGTTCCTCCCCACAATAAAGTCGTGGAATGTAAAGAAAGTCAGTGTTCTAGGGAGCGGCAGGCACTGGTGAACTAAAGCTTTGCTTATATGTCATGGAAGAGACTCATGGGATTTGAGTCTTGGAGGTGGCTGGAAAGATAGGCGGGTAGGTGAGGGAATGATGAGAGAGGAAAAAAAAGTGAATGAAAAGAAAACGAAAGAGAGAACTAGAAAAGGTAGTAAAGTGTGAGTGTGAGTAAAAAGAAGAAGCATGAACATAAAGAACATGACGATAGAAAGGGAACAAAGGCTGTGAGAGCGAAAAAGAAGATGGCAAAGAAAGCCAGGTTGGGGCTGGGGGAGTGAAGGCAAGATGGCAAGAAAAGAGCTGAGTGTGACAGCAGTGTAAGACATAAGAGAGACATAATGAGCAAGATTGGCAGAGGGAGTGGGGGGGGGGGCGTGGGAGGGAGTGGGGGGACGTGGGTGGGGGTGGGGGCGGCGTGGGTAGCGAAGGGAATAGATTGCATAAGGAACACGGCACTGAGCCTAGCCCCGTGTCCTTCTCTCTTGTTCCTGGGGGGTGGGGGGAGTGGAGTGGGGGTGAGGGGTGGGGTGGGGGGGGTGTCGCCATGGAAGTCGCAGTGGTGTAATCCAGCCACGGTGAAAACGGTATCCACCGGGGGAGGATGAGGAAGTGACACGAGGCGAAGTGCTCGGGGCTTTGGAAGATAAAGTTGCTGGAGCTGCCGCCATCGTCTGCTCCCGCCTGCTCCCTCTTCCCTCTCTCTCTCTCTCTCTCTCTCTCTCTCTCTCTCTCTCTCTCTCTCTCTCTGGAGTGTGGTAATCTCACGGCCTTATGCTGGGTTCACACACTCCCTGACACACACACACACACACACACACACACACACACACACACACATATGCACACTTACACACTTGCAGATTCATAAGCATTACTACCACCATGACCACCACTCCATTTGCACAGCGAGTGAGAAAGAGAGAGGGAGAGAGAGAAAGAGCAAACGAGAGAGAGAGAGAGAGAAAGAAAGAGGAGACAGAGGAACGCATGAGAAGTTTTTGTTTCGAGGTTTCACGGTATGTTTAATGAGCCTGTCTGGGAGGAGGTCGCAGGGACAAGGAGAAGAGGAGACAGAAGGAGAGAAAGAAAGACTGAGAGAGAGAGTGAGTGAGTGAGTGAAAGAGAGAGGTGATGGAAAGAGGGAGAGAGGTGATGGAGACAGAAAGAGGAAAGAAGCAGAGAGAAGAAGACAGACCGAAGACGAAAAGAGTGAGAGAGAGAGAGAGAGAGAGAGAGACAAGAAGAGAGAGAGAGGGAGTGCTGAAGGTGACAGAGGAAAGCAGACAGAAAAGACGGAGTGTTACAGAGAGAGAGGGGTAGAGAGAGAGAGAGAGAGAGAGAGAGAGACTCTGTAACTTCACGGAAGAGCCATGACAGGGACATCTCGACCTGTCAGACAACACGGTGAATTATATATCAAATGCTCTGGTTGAGCTGCAGGATCTCAGCCCCACATCTTTCCCTCTCTCCCTTTTCTCACTCCCTCTCTCCCTCCCTCCCTCTCTTGCCTCCCTCCCTCTCTCCCTCCATCCCTCCATTTGATGTGCAGTGTTAAATCATTGATGGTACATCCTGAACAATAGCAGCCATCTCATAAAGCACCTGTCACAGGCAGACTGAGACTGAGAGAAACTCCAAGCAAATATTCTGGTGTTGTGTTTTTTGATCTGCTGAAGACGTGCTAAACTCTGCCAAAAAAAAAGAGAGACAGACAGGCAGTCTAAACCCTTCTATCTCTCTCTCACTCTTTTGCTGTGTTTGTGTATGTGTGTGTGTGTGTGTGTGTGTGTGTGTGTGTGTGTGTGTGTAACTGTGCCATAGGGTGCTATTTCAGGATATACAGAGCTGTGCTATTTCAGGATACACAGAGTTGTCAGGAATGTTGTCTTTTGTGTGTTGTGTGTTGTGTGTGTGTGTGTGTGTCTGTTTGTGTGTGTCCCTGCAAAAAAAGAAAAGATTATGCGATATGTTTTTTACAGTGTGTACATTACTGTTGCCTTTCCCTCCACCCATCCACCACCGGCACTGCTGACTTTAAATACCTGTTGTGCTGCATCGCGTCAGAAGAGACGACATTTTCCCTCTAAGCTCCTCTGCAGAAGTGGCTCTATGTGGCTCGCTGTATGTTTAGCACAGCACTGACCCCGATTCGCTCTTCACTTTCATTTACAATTCACTGTGATGCAAACAATTCTTCCATGCCTACTGGGTCTACTACAGTGACCATGCCATCCACTGTGCCTCACGTCCATCACTGACTAAGTAGGCATAGTAGGTGGACTGAAATGCAGGTGTGGCAAGATGGCCCCTACTAGCTGATGGACAGAAGATTAAGACATTTTTTCTTATTTAGTTAAACAAGCTGCCCTGGCCCTGTCCTTTCTATATTATATTTGAGGTTTTATGATTCTATTTTTAATAAATGTACTTTATTTATTTTTTAAAAAACAACAACATGTTGCCTGTCATGTGTTGTATTGGGTAAGAATATGGTGGATGTGTTCATAGACACAGTGAAATTTGGGGTCTAAGTGGTGCCTTTTGATGCTAACATGTGTGAGACTACGTGCTTCAGTGAGTTTCAACACTGTTGCATGCTGGGAATTGGAATTTAGGGCTAGACCTATGTTGACTTTATTAGCTTGCTAATTTTTTTTTCAAAAATTCAGTGTTGTGTGTTGGTTGACATTGCATTGACAGGAAGGAGATCCAAGTTGTCTTGTGAGAATTATCTTGTTCACAGAATGAACCCTTTTTTTGTTCACGTTTGTTTGTAAAGCCTGTCAGTGTCTCTGAAGCAGGAAAATGTAATAAAGTGGATTAGATTCCTTTTGAGCTAGAAGATCCTCTGTGATATGTAAGAGTGCCTTGTGCTTGTTCCTACTGCAGTAGATGTATTCCTCCTGTTAAATACTGAATCATCAAGTTGCACCGAAGAATAAATATCTATAAACGACTGCTTTGATTTTTTTAAGGCACAGTTTGGTTTTAACTTGGCCTTTAAAACTGACACTGCAGTCATCCCAGACAGATTATCGCAGTGTATGGGTTGACTAGCTTTCTAGTCTGACCCAGATTTCACAACCATGCTGAACACAATGTAGCCTGTGCTGTTTCATCAGTACATCTGAACGCTGCTTTCTGAGTTCAGAAAAGACAGTGGCGCGCAAGGTCATTTTAACGGTCAAGATTAATCAGAGATTGCTGTTTAATCATGACCGCGGGTCGAAGCTAAGCTGCATCCAAACGGGATAGACTTTTCATCATTTTTTCCTCAACATACGGCTAAATACAGCTGCCCTCCACACGTGGGCTGTCTCTGGGTACCCATAGATGTCTGTTTTTACCTCTACATGTGTGTGTGTGTGTGTGTGTGTGTGTGTGCGCGCGCACATGTGTTGGCATGCCTGGTGAGAGGCTCACCTTCCATCAGCTGTGCATGTGTCCTTACCTGTCAGCATTTCGCTTTGACGGGAAAAGGGAACGGAAGGTTCTGGAGGCTGCATTCAAAATGGCTGGCTCTTCACCAACAAAGCAAAATGGTCGACTAGGCATGTGGTTATGCCTCATGGGTTTGGACCCTTTGCAATGCAATCCAGTCCAGCACGAGGCTCATATAAACTGTAGGTCGTTAAGGTCAACTGTGGGAAGCATTGTATAGAAAACGACTAAGTCAGCCCAGCCCCAAAAGTGCTAATATGTGGATTTCCTCCACCACGTGCAATTACAGCAAGACAATTCAATTTCCAGTTTTAGTTTCGCTTTGTTTTGCAGTCTTTCTCAGTGACAGGGAAACGGAAACGGTAATTTTTTTGTGCACAATTCTTTAAAAAGTTCATTCCTCCTCACCTCTGCAGAGTATTTGGCAAGTGTTAATCACTTTCTGTCCGTCTTGGCTGTCCTAGAATGTTCCAGAATGTTCTCCTCTCCAACCCACCCAAACACACACACACACACACCCAAACACACCCATCCACACACACACACAACACACACACACACACACACACACACACACACACACACACACACCCACACACACACACACACACACACACACACACACCCTTCCCTTGGTTTGGTGGCCCTATGGCTTACTCTTCTATTCCACACTCTTAATAACTCTACTGTATGTTATGCACAGGACTTTTCTCGATCAGTTTCCCCTCCGTACCCCAGAGCCACATGTCATTATTTAAGGATTTCTGGCACCAGATTTATCGTGATGCCGCAAGGCTCCCGCAAGCTGTGTGTGTGTGTGTGTGTGTGTATGGTGTGTGTGTGTGTCGTGTGTGTGTGTGTGTATAAGGGTGTGCATCTGTAATTGTATCTAGAGTGCATATTACTTTATCCCGCTGCCTTGTTTTATCCTTTGTTCCACTCTGTACGGGAGGTGCATAAAAAAGAACATATATGTATGAATATAAATCAGATAGATACAAAAGAAAGAGATAGTCTGAATTATTATGTGTGTGTGGCTGAGTATGTGTGCTCTCAGCATATACACTCGCGCATGCATGAGTGCGCACACACACACACACACACACACACACACACACGTACCCACACGTACCCGCACATACAGAGAGAGAGAGGAAGAGAGAAAGACAGCCAGAGAGAGAGAGAGGAGAGAGAGACAGAGAGAGAGATACAGAAACAGGAGATAGAGAAAGGGAGAGGCAGAGGGAGAGAGAGAGAGTGCTGTCTTTGTTGGCTCTTAACTGAATATAGCCCACTCACTGCACATAATCTATTAGGTCTTCTCATTACCGGGACTTGAGTTCAAACAGCTCTCCCATTCTTCTTCCACACTCGCCCCTCGCCTCGTCGCCTCGTCTCCTCTCCTCTCCTCGCCTCCTCGCCTCCTCTCCTCTACTCTCTCCGCTCTTTGCTCTCAGCTCTCCACTCCTCCTCTCTTCAGCCAGTGTTCTCGCTGCGCTTTCAGGCCTCCTCCAGCATTAGACATTCCCCTTTGAACCCAGCTGGAGCCTACGCTCAGTGGGGACCCAATAAGGCTGGGGTTATCGCACCAGCGGAGACGAGAGAGACGCCACTGGCCTTTCCAATCTCTCTCTACTGCTCTGTCGCTCTCTCTCTTTCTCTTTCTCCCCCTCTCTCTCTCTTGCTAGCTCTCGCTCCCTCTTTCTTTCTCTGTGCCTGTCCACCTTTCGTTGTCTCTCATGTCTTTCTGCCTCTCTGTGTCTCTGTGCCTTTCTCCTCCTCCTCCTCCTCTCTCTCTCTCTCTCTCTCTTTCTCTGTCGTTCTCGTTCTCTTTCTCTCATTCTCCCGCTCTGGTAAGCTCTCAATCCTTTTTTTCCCCTCATTCTATCATTCTACTGTTCAAGCTCACTCTCTTAACCAGCCGCTGGGGAGAGAGGAGAGTGAGGGCAAGAGGCAAGTACACAAAGATGGACAGGGACAAAGAGGTAGAGGGAGAAAACGAGAGAGAGAGGGAGAGAGAAAAAGGAAGGGAGAGAAAGAGAGACAGAGAGAGGGAGAGAGTGAGAGAGAGGAAGGGAGAGAGAAAGAGAGGAGAGAGGGAGGGATTGTTGGTGTGGCCTTTGTGAAGGCCGTGGCTTCCCCAGCAGAACTCTTCAGCCAGAGCTTTGGGGCCAAATAATGAAGATTAAGTGGGGATAGGGGATGGAGGCTTGAGGGTCACAGGAAGATGGATGGATTTCCTCTCTTCCTCTTACTCTCTCTCATGTTCTCCTATGCTCTTCCTCTATCCCCTCTCTTTCTCTTTCTCTCTCACTCTACTCCTCTCTCTCTCTCTCTCTCCATCTTATCTCCAGCAGAGGATCCATTTTGATTTCAGGAAAAGGGCTTTTTATTTTTAAAAGAATCTCTGCCTTGCACCTGTGAAAAGAAATGGGGGTGTCCAACCTCCAATCTTCCTCTTACTTCCTCTTTACTTGTTTGCCCATACAGGCCTTTGATAGCTCTGGTTACCAGGCCAACCAGCAGCAAAGAGGATGAAGTGCTGCAGGCCTGATAGTGCTGCTGGTGGTGGTTGTGATGATAGTGCTGCTGGTGGTGTAGGTGGTGGTGGTGGTGCTGATGCTAGTGTTGTTGGTGCTGCTGATGGTGCTTCAGCTGGTGATGGTGCTGGTGGTGCTGGTGGTAGTGGTGGTGGCAGAGTAGAGAATGACAGTAAGCGTAAGGTAATGATGATGGATTCCAGTAGTACAGGCCCACATGGCCTCTCCTCCTCTCTCTTACCTGATGGAGGTGTAGCAGCGGGGTGTGTGCATGTGTGCGTGTGTGTGTGTGTGTGTGTGTGTGTGCGTGTGTGTGTGTGTGTGTGTGTGTGTGTGCGTGTGTGTGTGTGTGTGTGTGTGTGTGTGTGTGTGTGCGTGCGTGTGTGTGTGTGTGTGTGTGTGTGCGTGTGTGTGTGCGTGTGTGTGTGTGTGTGTGTGTGTGAGAGAGAGAGAGAGAGAGCGGAGGGGAGGGGTGGGGGCAGGCAGAGGAAGAGAAAGAGACAGAGAGAGATATGGGGCCAGAAGGGTTGTCTGGAGAGCTGGCTTTGGTAGGTACAATTCTCTCTTACACACACACACATACACACAGACACACACACACACACACTTGTGGAGGGCAGGTGAGATTACCAATCTTACACACGCCATCCTCTGCAGGGTCAGACTGACAGTGATGGAGCAGGACAGACAAAATTGGATCATCACAGGCCAGAGTGTGGGAATGTGAGTAAAAGTGTGTGTGTCAGTAAATGTGGGTGTGTGTGTGTGTGTGTGTGTGTGCGTCTGTGCGTGTGTGTGTGTGTGTGTGTGTGTGTATGTTAAAGTGAGCTTGTATGTATGTGAAGTGAAAACGACAGGGGAAAAACACAAGAGATACACTGAAACGGACAGAGAAGAAGAGAGTTGGATAACTGCGGATGGCAGCTGTGTGTACGGTGTGTCTGCACATGTGTGTGTACATCGTTGAGTTCCTGTGCTTGTCTGAGCCTATCACTCTTCACGGGTGTGTGTGTGTGTGTGTGTGTGCAGTGTCATGGTAAACAAGCCTCCAGGAGTAATTATTTTCTCTGGCGGGTAGCGACGCAGGCTCATTCACTTGATGTAGTCGACTGACCTGGAATCCCAAAAGTGCATGGCCCCCCCCATCTGCCTCCCCATGCCTAATCCTTTACCTAGCGCTCAGATCTATCAAACACTAATAGCATGAGCCTGTGTGTGTGTGTGTGTGTGTGTGTATATATATGTGTGTATGTGTGTGTATGTGTGTGTGTCTGCAACAGGATCAGCCATATGTTACATATACCCACATACCTATGCTCTTGGGAGAGGATTGTGTGTGTGTGTGCGTGTGTGTGTGTGTGTGTGTGTTGAGGGGTGTGGGGTTACCAGCTTATGTACAAACGCTGCTTATGGTCCACAGTCTGTTCACCGGGTCTGCGGTACATATGCACACACACACACACACACACACCCCTTATTGGCAACACACCTTGTTTCTTTTATGTTTGTGTGTGTGTATGCTATCCCCACATACACACACCACTTAGTGCCTGCACTCTGATTTTTCAGTTGTGTATGTGTGTGAGTGTATAGTTTGCTGGCTCATATACACGCACACCACTTACTGTCCACACACTGTCTCTGTCTCTCAGGTGTGTGTGTGTGTGTGTGTGTGTATGAGAAAGAGAGAGACAGAGACTATGTTTTATGTTTTGCGTGCGAG
>CM059287.1:17262656-17270156 GCA_030347295.1 Setipinna tenuifilis | reverse complement strand
CTCCCTTCTTCTCTCTCTCCTCCTTTCTGTCTCTGGCCACCTTTCTCTTGTCCACCCCACCTCCTCCTCCCGTCTTCTCTCTGTCTTCCTCTCTTTCTCTGGCCACCTCTCTCCTCCATCCCTCCTCCCTTCTTCTCTCTCTCCTCTTCTCTTTCTCTGGCCACCTTTCTCTCCTCCATCCCTCCTCCTCCTCCCCCTCCCTTCTTCTCTCTCTCCTCCTCTCTTTCTCTGGCCACCTCTCTCTCCTCCATCCATCCTCCTCCCCCTCCCTTCTTCTCTCTCTCCTCCTCTCTTTCTGTCACTTTCTCTCCTTTATCCCTCCTCCTCCCTTCTTTCTCTATTACCCCCCCTTTCTCTCACTTTCTTTCTCCATTGCTGTTTCTCCTTCTTTCTCTGTCACCTTCTCTCTCTCTGTCTCTCTCTGTCTCTCTCTGTCTCTATCTGTCTTTTTCATTCTTTCTTTTTCTCTTCCCTTTCTCTTTCTGTCTCTGCATCTCCCCCCTGCTAACATGGGGTGTTTTTCTCTCATTGCCGGGCTCTGATTCATTATGCACGCTGTTTAAAATGTCACTCTCCATTTGCTGGCGGTGCCGCGGCCCTGCAGGGCCCTCACGCTGTGCACTGAGTAAAGTGGCTCTTTCAGACGGACACACCCGCACACACACACACACCCGCACACCCGCACACACACACACCCGCACACACACCCACATAGCCACTCCACCCTACCGGGCAGCCAAGCAACAAGCCAACACATTCACCTCCAAGACACACACACACATCCACATAGTCATAGACACACACACACACACACACACACACACACACACACACACACACACAGACACACACACACACACTCTCCTTCTCTCTCTTTCACACACACACTCACATACACACACATCCACATAGACACACACACACACACACACATAGACACAACCACATGCACACACAGAGACACACACTCACTCACTCTCTCTCTCTCACTCTCTCTCTCTGCCACTCTGACCTACCAACCAGCCAACCAGCTAACCTTCCAGCCAACTTAACGCACTCACCTCCTAGACACACACACACACTCAAACACACACACACGCACACACTGATACACACACACACACACACACACACACACACACACACACACACACACACAAACACATTGCCCCCTCTCCCCATTTTATGCAGTCCCATCGCACACTTAGTTTCTCTCTCCGCCTGGCCAACCCTCTGTGCCCCCCCAGCCCCAGTCTCCACCTGTACCTGGAGGACTCCCCTCTCTCCCATTTCCTCCTTCCTCCTTCCCCTGTCCCGCCTCTCTGCCTCTCTGCCTCTCTGCCTCTCTGCCTTACTCTCCCCCTTATGCTTTTAGGCACAAGCAGACAGGATGGGTTTCAGTAGCATTGCTCTCTCTCTCTCTATCTCCCTCTCTCTTTCTCACTCTCTCTGCCTCTCTTTCTCTCTCTCAGTCTCTCTTTGTCCCCTTCTCATCCGCTCCCTCTGTCTGTCTTTTTCTCTCTCTCTCTGTCCCCTTCTCTCCTGCTCCCACTCTCTCTCTCTCTTTCTCTCTCTGTCTGTCTGTGTCACTCTCTATCCCCTTCTTTCTCGTTCCCACTCTCACTCTGTCATCTTGTTCCCTCTTCACGTCTTTTTTTTCTCTCCTGTGCGTGCCCCTTTTCTCCTGTCTACCTGCATTTGTGTCCGTTTGCTTTTTAGTCTCTGGCTATCCCCCTTCTCTCTTTCCCCCTCTCCTCCTCCTGCCTCCTGACAACACTCCCTCTCTCCTCCTCTCCCCTTCTGTCTTTCTGGGCCCCCTCTACCCATCCTCCTCCTCCTCCTTCTCCTCCCGCTCCCTCTCCCTCTCTGGATGACTTATTCTGCTTGTCTTTCTGCCTCTTTCCCTCCCCACTGTTCATTTTAGGAGATTCCATTCTTCTCCTCTATCCCTGCTGTGACTTCTCTCTTTCCATCTCTCCCTCTCTCTCCCTCCCTCCCTCCCTCCCTCTCCCTTTCCCTTCCCCTCTCACTCCCCTTTCTTTCACACTCTCTTGAAGTGTCTCTTACAGTTTTTCTTTCTTTCTCTCTGTATGTTTCTCTCTCTCTCTATTCTCCCTTCTCTCTCTCTCCTTCTGTCTAAACATATACACACACTCTCTCTGACTGTTTATCTAACACCATCTCTCTCTTATACTTCAACCCATTCCCTCTCTCTCTGATTCTCTCTCCCTCCCTCTCTCCCTGTCTTTATCTCTCTCTCTCTCTCTCTCTCTCTCTCCCTCTGCTATCTGTTTTTGGCCATTATTGTCCTAGTGTTGGTGTGATGTGCTGCCGCTGCTGAAGTGGAGCTGGCCGGGGCTCAACAATGCGGCGGCGTAATGAACTCTTGTGGGTTTGGCACCGGCACCCGCTCAGGGAAAAGAAGGAGAAGAAGAAGAAAAAAAAAGAAAGGCACACACACACACACACACACACACACACATAAAGGCACGCACACACACACACACACACACACACACACACACACACACATATAAACACACACACCCACACACATACACACGCACGCACACACACACACACACACACACACACACACACACACACACACACACACACACACACGAACACACACTCACAGGCAGCAGCAGCAGCACAGGAAGCTTCCAGCACAAAGGTAAAAGCTCAGCATTCTCGGCAGCGGAAACAATGATTAAACAATCCAAAAAACCGTGGTAGAATTGCCCCAGCTGAGTGATAACGAGCCGCCCCCCCTCCCCCCTACACCCCCCCACATCCCCCTCCCCAACCCCCCAACCTCCACCATCTCCTCTTCCTCCCTCCCCCTCCCTCTCCTCCTCCCTCTCTCCCCCAGCCCTACCCCTTTTTAAAGCTGGATCGTTTATGATGAGTGGTGTGAATCATTGGAGCAGAGCAGATAAACAACTACTAAAACCAGAATGAGAAACAAATCAACCGAGATGGATAGACAAAAGGAGTGAGAGAGAGAGAGAGAGAGGAGAGTGAGAAAGAGAGAGGAAAGAGGTATAGAGACGGCGAGAGAGTGACATAGAGAGAGTGACATAGAGAGAAAGAGAGAGATAGACAGACACAGAAAGAGGTGTAGAGAGAGAGAGAGGCAGAGACAGAGAGAGAGAGAGAGAGGGAGGGAGAGTGACAGAGAGAGAGAAAGAGAGAGAGATAAGTATCTCTGATTGAAGAGGTGTCTCAGTCCGCATCAGATGATCTGTTGTTTTGACCACCTCTCCTCAGTTAAGTGGCCCCCGAGATAAAACAGACCACTTGTGAAGACAAAGGTGGGGGTGGAGGTGGAGGTGGAGGAGGGGGGTGGAGGAGGAGGGGGGTGGAGGAGGAGGGTGGAGAGGGGTGCCCATTTTGGGTGAGAAGCAGAAGGGATGGAGTAAGACAGAAGGATTGAAAGAGACATTTCATTCTGATGAACCCTGTTCGGCTCCCATTGTTAGCCAGCATTGGCCTTGACAACACTGTGTCCAAACAGCTAACGAAGCAAATTAAACTGAATTGAATTGAGAGAGAAGAGAGGAGGAGAGAGACAGCCTTCCCTCCCCTCCTGTCTGTGTCTGTCTCTCTCCTAGCCTGTCCAGGCCAGTCGGAGAGTAAGACATAGAGACACTTAATGACTAGAGGTCCAGAGTCAGGAGCCAACCTTTCTCATCTGCCTTTTCCATGGATTATCCCCACTTTCTCTCTCTCTCTCTTGCGCTCTCTATGTCTCTCTCTCTTTGTTTCTCTCTCTCTCTGTTTCCCTATGTATCAATGTATCTACATCGTCAAATTCATATTCAAAGGTGCTTTATTACTTTGACAAGTTTAGATACAGTGTTGCCAAAGCAATGTTGTATAAATCATAATACAAATAACAAAAGGTTGGTAATAAAACTATCTATCTATCTATCTATCTATCTATCTATCTATCTATCTATCTATCTATCTATCTATCTATCTATCTATCTATCTATCTATCTATCTGTCTATCTGTCTATCTGTCTATCTGTCTATCTAAATTGTCAAATTCACATTCCAAGGTGCTTTATTACCATGACTCTTTATCATGGTTATCTGTCTGTTATCTATCAATCTATCTTTTTTTCCTCTCTCTCTTTGCCCCTCTCCCTCTCTGTCTTTGTCACTATCTTTGTCTCTGTTTGTCTCTGTTTCTCTCTCTCTCTCTCTCTCTCTCTCTCTCTCTCTCTATATATCCATCTCTTGTTGTCTGTTTTCCCCGTGTTTGTGCGTATGCGAGAGGCCAAGGCGAAGGGGAAGTTGTTGAGCAGCAGATGGCAGGCCTGCCGGGAGCTGTCTAGCGGCGGCGGTGCTGAAACAGTAGGGGGGCTGGAGCAGCAGAAGCTCGCGGGAGCCACCGGGAGCCGAGGAGCTGTCCGGTGCTGAAAGTGAACCAAGAGAGCAGAGCAGTCAGTGGGAGTGAGGGAAAGAGGCAGAGGAGGAGGAGGTGGAGGTGGAGGAGAAGAGAAAGGGCCGGAGGGAGGGAAGAGGGGGGGGGGGGCGTGAGGGAAAGAGGGAAGATTCTAAAAAAAAAAAAAGATTGACTTTTTATTTGACTTGAATGGTGTCTCAGGTTTCTCCCTGGTTCACTGTGTTTATGGGGTGACCGAGGAAATGGGAAAATAAATAAGGACAGCCATAAAAACACCTAGAGACTGAGACTTAAAAAGAGAGGAAGACAGAGAAAGGGGGTGGCGGGAATAGAGGTGGGGGTGGGGGGTGGAAGTGGTGATGGGTAGGGGGGAGTTGGGTGTCCTGGGTGTTTTCTTAGAGTTATATTGTCTCACACTACGGGGTCTTTGCTTTAGAGGCCAATTACCGTGTTAATCTTTAGCCTGTTCAGGTGATTTCCTCTCCTAGGGCCCCAGGTGATGGTGGTGGCAGTGGAGTCAATCTCAGCTTGAGAGGCTTCACTGACCACTCCACTCCCCAGCACCAGGGACCTCGCCGACTCGTCTCTTCGTCTCCGCTCCCCCTGTCTCGTCTTTTGGCCTATCGTTTTTTGTTTTTTTTTACTCCATCTAAACCCCTTGGTTTTTTGCCCTCTCTCTTCATTTTTTGGCTTTTCTTGTCTTTCTTTCTTTCTTTCTTTCTTCGCTTTCTGCTGTCCTCTGTCTGGTCGTCTGCCCACTTTTGTTGTCAATGTCTGCTCTCTCTCTTCTCTCATCTGCTCCTGCCTTCCCCTCTTCTCTTCTCTTCCATTCCCTCCTCTCCCCTCTTCTCTTCTTCTCTTCTCTCGGTCCCTCTCCTGTCATGTTTTCTCTCCTCATTGTATTTTGCTTGACATTTTTTTTTGTCCTCACTGACACTTTTCCTCTGGATGTGTTTGTCAGGTTGTGAAAGTTGGTGTGTGTGTGTGTGTCTGCGTGTATATACTGACGACGTGTGTGTGTCTGTGTCTGTGTCTGTGTTCATCGAGGGTGTGATCTTGCTGCGTAGAGACGACTTCATCGAACAAGATTATTACACATCACAACATGATTTTTTGTTGTCACATCCAGTTTTTATTTATTTCCTTATCCACTTTTTGAACAAGTGTTGTTTGGGTACACGCAGTCAATCTCCATCTCAATTGATCTAAGCCCTGTTTGGGGAAAGACTTGCTATTTCTGGTTCCCGCTGTAGGACTGATTGGCACACTCTTTGTCGAGGATATGTGCAATTATCGTATGTTGTGGGTAAGAACCCGTGACTTTCACTGAAGTGTTGGCAGGTAAAATGGGGGTAGGTTGGGAACACGGGCAAAATAAACTCATGAATAGGCACGTACGTGTGTCTATGCTGTGAAGCGATCATGACTTGCGGAGTGGGAAGTGCAGTGCCGACTGTGTGCAGAATTAAAGTGATTTGTCCCCAGCGTCACGGGCAGACAGGAGAGGGTAGAAATTGATGAGGTGCCAAACATGTTTACAAGAAACATCACATGTGCACGCATACCTGCAAACATCACAGATAGTATAAGATAGTATCAACGTTACATTACCCAACCACATTGACATACATAGTCATACTTATACAGTGCGTGCTGTAAACACTCAATAGCTTTGCTATTGGCTAGAGCTGGCATGCGACTGGCATGTGGATCCACAAAAGTCCCATAACTGTCTTGCACTGGTACAGTATGTATAATTGTATCATTTCATCAGCATGTAAATATAAGTTGACTTAACAAGTCAAATATACTGAGCTCCACTACAAATAACCTGCCATTTCGCAAAACGGACCAGACGTCTGTCAGCTAACATTTCCTACAAGTAGACTAACAATTCATTTTGCGACTCGCATCTTTGCACCATTAGATGTGAGTCTGATTCAAACGGACACGTTTTCACCCCAGTAGGCTCCGGGTTTGCACGCTGTGAACCAGCGCAGCGCAGTGCAGTGCAGTGCAGCACAAACACACACACACACACACACACACACTCAGCTCCTCGGCGTCGGGGCGGACTTGCACATTAAGCGGATGTGAGCTAACTCCCTTCAGATCAGCCGGTGACAAAGTCGCAGCTGGATGGGCTAATTCCGCAGACCTGTCTCCCCCATTATTCCCTCTCTCCATAGCAACGGCCTCGCACCTAGAGGCGGAGTAATAAGGGGGTATCTGCGGAATTGCCAAGCCCGCAAAACGATGCAGTCATCGTCGTCGTCAGTGGCCGTGGTCATGGTCGTATTCGTACTCGTATTCCTGGCAGATAAGTATCTCTCGCCCGGTACTTCCTCATCTCATTTCCGGAGGTACCTCTCTGGAGGATACCCTGCAGTTATGTGGTAGATCTACAGATTCTTCACCCCCCCCCCCCCCCCCCCCCCTTGCCTTGCCTTGCCGCAGTAGCAGCACTCTCACTCCCAAGTGTCATGCGATCGGGCCTCGCCCTGTCATATCGGGAGGCCTCATATCTCACACCATTACGGGCCTGTATCTCGCCACCGGTAGGGTAGAGGCTGACGTCTCTCAGGCACACACACACACACACACGGACACACACACACACATACACACACATAAACTCACACAAACACACATACACACATATACACAAACACATACACGCACACACACACACACACACACATACACACATACACGCGTGGGTGTGCTGCGTGCCGCGGAAGACTCATAAATCACGGCGGTGAACTCACCCCGCTGTTATCGGCAGATCCGTACGCCACACTGCCGTGCCAGCGCGCTCGTATCTCAGGCAGGCAGACACCCCCGTTCACACCTCGCCTGATTCATGACGCCCACGGACGTCTCAAAGTCACCGGCGTTCTGCTGTGTGTGTGTGTGTATGTTGTGTGTATGTGTGAGAGAGAGACAGAGAGAGAGAGAGAGAGTGGGTGGGTGTGTTTGTGTGGTGATAGGAGGCTAAGTGGAATAAGCATGTGGTGGTTATTGTTAGACGTCGACATTACAGTTAAACGTTGACAGTCGATGACTAAGTTTTTCATTTTTCA
>CM059287.1:17250156-17257656 GCA_030347295.1 Setipinna tenuifilis | reverse complement strand
GAGTGAGGGAGTTGGACGAGCCTGTGATGTTTGCAGTAACAAGACTGACTGCTGTGCAACACTGTCTTGATGGTGAGCCGTAACCAATAGAGTATTCCTTCAGAAATAAACTCTTGATCGTAAAAAAAAAAGAAGTAAAACGACAAAGATGCTAACTAGAAGGAGAGGAGGTAGAGAAACATTTTGTTTTTGTTTGTTTTTTGTGTGTTTATTGCACATATCACACTAGGTGTAAAGATCTGGTAACAAGATGAAAGCCTTTCTCCTTCACTTCATCTTCAAGTCGACAACTTCTGTCTGTCTGTTCGCATGGTGCACAAATGCAAACGAGGTGGGAAACACAAAAAAAGACATAAAAAATGAAGCCCAAAAATCGGATTTAAAAATGAATAAATGAGTAAATAAATAAATAAACAAATAAATAAATAGATACATAAATAAATAAGTACAGCAAAGGCGAAGTGAATTGGGGAGGCAGGAGGATGTGTTGAGGGAGCTCTGCTGTGCCTAAATTGAATCTCGCCCACTTTGCCCGAGAGCTGACTGGCTGACTCTCTCACTCTCTTGCTGGCTGGCTGGCTGGCTGGCTGCACTGCTGCGGTGCCTCGGTAAACAAACATGGACGACCATTTCCTCTAATCCTGGATTACAGCCACCTGCCGAACTGATTGTTCTGAGGACACCGGCCGACGAAAATCGGTTTTGAAACGAGAGGCTGGTATGAGAAGGGGGGGGGGGTGTGTGAGGGGGTGGGGGGTGGTGAGGAACGGAACAACATTGTGACCAGGTACACGCTCTTCTTGAGTGAAAGAACAAGAAAAAGAAAGCGGATAAAAGGATGGTGGGGGAGTAGTAGAAACTGAAAAAAAAGAGAGGAGAGAGAGAGGAGAGAAAGAGAGGGAGAAAGTGAGGCTCTGTGTTGGTGGCTGGTTGTAATCCTCCTGCGTGTGGCTCACTCGTGAATGCGAGCGAACAGCATTAGCCTGAGGCCACGTTAGCCATATGCTAACCGCCCATGTCGATGACAACTGGCCAGCCATCCGGTTTAGTGGCGTGTCACCGGGTGTGACCCAGAAGAGGTGGTGGGGGACGTGGCTCCAGAAAGCAATAAACGAGCTCGTAAACGAACAAGTTGTAATTAGCCTGCTGGAGTCAGGAGCGGGGTACAGAGGTGGCAGGGAGGCAGGTTAGAGTGCGTTAGCATTGTGTGTGTATGTGTGCAAAAAAGTGTGTATGTGTGTTTGTGTGTGTGTGTGTGTGTAAAGAAGTGTGTATGTGTTTGTGTGTGTGTGTGTCCTTGTATCTGTGTGTGTTATTTGTGTGTGTGTATGTGTATGTATCTGTGTGTGTGTGTGTGTGTGTGTGTGTATGTATCTGTGTGTGTGTGTGTGTGTGTGTATCTGTGTGTGTGTCCGTGTCCATGTGTGTGTGTGTGTGTGTCCATGTCCGTGTGTGTATCCATGTGTATATGTGTGTCCGTGTGTGTGTGTGTGTGTGTGTGTGTGTAAGGGGGCAGGCTGTGCGGCTGGGATTGCTGCTGCAAAAGCATAATGGGGAGAATGGTAATGATAATAGGTGCTCCGTAATGGCAGGTGCTTAGAGAGGTTATGAGCCCATTCAGGGCTTCTGGGGTGGGCTGGGGGCCGGGGGCCAGGGGCCCGGGGCCCAAAGTCAGCCTCTGCAGAGGGGGTGGATGGGGGTGGGTGGGTGGGGGTGGCTGGGGTGAGAGGGAGGGAGGGGTAGGAGAACAATGAGTGCTGGGGCAGCCTGGACCATATCAGGGGCTCGTAATGAGATGTTTCACCATCCGAAGCCAGCATTAGCAGAGTGCAGCTGCACATCATAATGCGCTACACACACACACACACACACACACACACACAGACACACACACACACGCACACAGACACACACACAGATACATACACATACACACACACCCTCACAAACGCACACACACAAACACACACACAAAGATACATACACATACACACACACCCTCACAAACGCACACACACAAACAGACACTCACATGCTCACACACGCACACAAACACACACATACACACACACACACTAACACGCACACACACTGCGGCTCACACCAGACCAGGTGTTCAGTCAAGCACACACACATACAAGCAAACATGTTCTTGTAACTGGGAGCACACACATGCACACACACACACACACAGTGCTGTAAGTGCACATATTCCCTCTGTGCTTTGGCACTTTTTGCACCATATCTTACCGTGTTCTTAGTCTTACTGTTTGTACACACACACTCACACACACACAGACACACACATATCTATGTAAGCACAGACCCAGGTACACACAGTCACATGTGTCATTTACACACGTACACACACAGACACACACACACACACACACATATGAAGAGCGATAAAGAATACGTGAGACAAGCGCGGTGACCTTGGCTGCCAGTGGCTCGCAGGCTGTTATCACACCCACACTCAGCGCCCCAGCAAGCTGCCGCTATCGGACCCTCCATCGAGAGCCATTCGCCACCACATCACCACACACACACACACACACACACACACATACACGCACACACTTACACACCACATATACAGACAGCACACACATACAAACACGCACACACACATACAGACACACACACAGACACACACTTACACACCACATATACAGACACCACACACATATAAACACGCACACACTCATACACACACACACACACACACCACATATGCAGACACCACACATACACACACAGACATGCACACACACACACACACACACACACACACCACATATACAGACACCACACACACACAAACACACAAACACACCACATATGCAGACACCACACACACACACACACACACACACACACAAGTACACAGACACACCAGACACACACACATACACACACATACACACACACACAGACACACACACACCACCACCACCCCCACCACAGCCACCCCTGCCGCAGCTGCTACAGCTGCTGTTGCTGCCATGGCCATTGCTACTGCCACTGCCACTGCTGATTCAGCTGCCATAGAGCATCACACACACACGGACACCACTGCCAACTGCCAAGCGCTGATGAGAAGCACACGAGAGGTCCATCTCTGCCTCTGACCAGAGCATGTGATTGCTTTTGTGTGTGTGTGTGTGTTTGTGTGTTTGTGGGTGTGGGTGTGTGTATGTGTTTGTGTGTGTGTGTGTGTGTGTGTATGTGTGTTTATGTGAGTGGGTGTGGGTGTGTGTGTGTGTGTGTGCGTGAATGTGGTGTCTGCATATGTGTTGTGTGTGTGTGTGCCTTTGTGTGTGTGGGAGTACATGTGTGTACACTGTCAGCTTAGGGGGGAGAAGGTGGCAGTGTTGACACACACATGTCCATACAGTGTGGCTTTAAGGAAGTAGTGTGTGAGAGTGAGTATCATGTATCAGTGGGTGGTAGGTAGTGAGTAGTACAGGCACACACACACACACACACACACACACACACACACACACACACACACACACACATGCTGAGGATGCAAGTCAGTAGGCAGTAGGACAGGGAGCCACCATGGTAAACAAGATACACACACACACACACACACACACACACTCACACACACACAACACTGCAGTGATTACTTGCGCTTGTCCCTGTGTTTTTGCATGCATATGTGTGTGTGCATGTGTGGTGTGAGTGTGTGTGTGTGTGTGATTGTGTGTGTGTGTGTGTGTGTGTGTGTGTGTGTGTGTGTGTATGTGTGTGTGTGTGTGTGTGTGGGTATGTGTGTCTTGTTTACCATGGTGGCTGCCTGTCCTCCTGTCCTCTTGCATCCTCAGCACGTTTGAAGGCTCAGGGGGGAAGGGGGAGGGGGGGAGATGGAGAGGGGGTGAGGGGGGAGTAGAGGGGGGATCCATGCAACAAATCACAACGCTCATGCCTCATTTCCATCCACAAGTGCCCCAGGCCTAGGGAAACCAGCCCAGCACACATGCACTAATTTATAACCCCCCCCACACACACACCACACACCACACACACACACACCACACACACACACACACACACGCACACACACACATACACAAGCACACAGGGCCTAAGGGGGGACTGTACCCAGAGCTGCGTTATCAGAGCCCAACCGTGCCACCCTTTGATTTCACAGTGTAGTGTAGTGTGCCACTGAGGGGTGGGCTATCCAAAAACCACACACACACACACACACACATACACACACACACACATATGCCAATCCTCTCACAGGGACACCCCCACACACACACACTCTCTCTCTCTCTCTCTCTCTCTCTCTCTCTCTCTCTCTCTCTCTCTCTCTCACACACACACACACACACACACACACACTCTCTCTCTCTCTCTCACACACACACACACACACTCTCACACACACACACACACACACACACACCCACACTCACACACACACACACACACATGCCAACCCTCTCACAGGGACACACACGTACACACTCTCTCTCACACACACCCACACTCTCTCTCTATCTATCTCTCTCTCTCTCTCTCTCTCTCACTCACACACACACACACACATATGCCAACCATCTCACAGGGACACCTACACACACCCACCCACACACACACACACATACACACATTGACAAGGACACAGCCAAACAATTACCATCCCCAGTGTAATAGATGGAGAGCCTCAGCGGGTGATGATATCATTATTATGAGAAATGCTGTACAACACAATTGCACAAAGACAGAAATACATTTTTTCTCCCTTCGACAAGTACTGGCCTGGTAACATAAGCTTCTCTGTTTGTTGAAGAAGTGTTAGGTTGATGTAGGTGTTAGTTTTAGGGAAGAAATCAAGGCAAAGAAGTGTAAAAAATCTGACTGATAACTGCCCGTATGTTGTTTGTAGGTATGAAAATGCTAGGGTTGACAGAACAACATCTGTTTTTTCAGGTGAAATTTTTCCACCCGTACATAACAGGTGTGAGGAAGATGTGTGTTAGATGCATGACAAGGACAAACATCCAGAAACAACAGAAAACAGAAAGCAGTCTGGTGACGAGCACTGGGTTTGACACTTTTACCGTGTGAAAATCTCTTTTATTGTTTTGTTTTGCCATTCCTGTTCCACTTCTTCCACCCTTTATACACATAAAAATGTAAAAATATAAAACTTTTCGAAGTGCTGCAGTATTTCTGCTTTGTCTCCGTGTGGTTGATAACATTTTATTAGCATAGTAGATTCTGTTTCATGACCACTGAACTTTGAAGGCCTTTTAATGACGGCTTTGTGGTTTCCATGGATCAGGATCGTGATTGAATGATTCTGTTCAGTTGTGGGTGTCCCAATTTGTGGTTTAGGGAGCTCTAATATGCCTTGATTGGTTCAGTAGCCCCAGGTTCAGTCCGTTTAATGTTAAATGAAAAAGGCACTGCATGCTTGTCTCTGTGGATTGTGTTAGTCTACGCTTGTGGTGCACTCTCTGACGTACAAAACTCCTGCCTGAAAGAGAGAGAGAGAGAGGAAGAGAGAGAGAGAGAGAGAGAGAGAGAGAGAGAGAGAGAGAGAGAGAGACAGGTCGGGAGGGGTTTGAGGCCCGCAAAAACAGTATGACGTGACCACCGACGTTTTTTTTTTTTTTACAAATGTTTTCGCGCCATGGGTCCCTTCATCTCAGGTTGAGCATCTTTAATGTCGCACTCTGTAACTCTCAAAGGTTTTTAACTATTCTCTTTACAGACTTTTTTTTATTTTAAAATATATTTTTGAGTTGCTCTTTGGTTTCAGCCACAGGGGGGGGGGTGGAGCTGTAGAGATAGATGCTGTCACATCTCATGCCTGTCCATCAAGCTTCCTCATAAATTACCCATCATGCACTGACGCTACATCAAGGACAGGCTTCTCTCCGTGACGGCAGTTGACATCTCTTCCTGTTTACAGCCCGAGAGGTGATCAAAAGACGAGAGTTTAATGGAACATAGTGCGTCAGAACGTAACAATACCCTGTCGTTAGATTGTTAGACTAGCGTCACAGCTAATGGTTTGCTAAAAGTATTTTTTTTCCCACAGTTCCTTATTGTAGTGTCTACAGTATATTCGGAACATAAAAAATACCCTGTCGTTAGATTGTTAGACTGGCGTCACAGCTAATGGTTTGCTAAAAGTATTTTTTTTTCCACAGTTCCGTATTGTACTGTCTACAGTATATTTTTGCATGTGTGACACAAACATATACTATAGGTACCAGAAGAGTGCTTGGTTGTGGTTGAAATACACTGTTGTCTCTGTGATAAAGTGCCGGCTGGTGTGAGGAGAGGAGATATTGCCGCCTGTAAATGTGATAGAGGGAATAGAAGAGCAAAATAGGGAGGGGTTGGGGTGGGGGGGGGGGGGGGGGGGGGGGGGTGAAGACAGGAACATCACTGTCCAGAGAGGAAGGGTCTGTACAGTAGGGTGTGTGTGTGTGTGTGCGTGCATGCGTGTTTGTGTTTGCACGCGCGCATGTGTGTGCGCGCATGTGTGTGTGTGTGTGTGTGTGTGTGTGTGTGTGTGTGTGTGTGCGTGCATGTGTGTACATGTTCATGTATGTGTATGTGTTATAAGTGTGTTTGTGTGCCCTGTCACCCCCCCCCACCCCCCCCCGTCCCCCTGCCCTTTTTTCTTCTTTCAGACATAACATAGCCCTCTGTCACATCCATTAATCTATCATATTAACAACAGCCATATCACAATATCCTTTTTCACCAGCCAAAAGAAGAAAAACGTTGACATTTACCGTTGGCTTATATGACAGGTTTATTTTAGTGTGTGTGTGTGTGTGTGTGTGTGTGTGTGTGTGTGTGTGTGTGTGTCTGTGGAACGCACACAGACCTCAGTTCAGAGACGATGCCATCGCCCACGGTCTGGAATACATTACTTAATTGCAGGCTGGAAAGGTCAGTAGGGTTAACATGAATCATTAAAATCTATGTTGTGGAGCGCAGTTTATTTCTTCCATAGAATGCCGAGATAAAGAAGAAGAAAAAAAGAAAGAAACAGACGCTGTCTGCAGGGGAGATTAAAGGAGAGGAGCTAAAAAAGACACACTGCATCCACACCTATTGACGTTAATGTTGTGTGTGTGTGTGTGTGTGTTTATGTGCAATGCGAGAGAGAGAGAGAGAGATGTGCAAATATATATATATATATATGAAAACTGCACATACACATACAGACATTTTACACACACACACACACACACACACACACACACACACACACACACACACATAAATAAGCACACAAATACACACACGCAAACAGGTGTTCGCACACACATGTTTATAGATAATAAATAGAGATAAGGATGGCAAGCACACACACACACACACACACACAAATACACACACACAAACAGGTGTTTGCACACACCTGTTTATAGATAATAAATGGAGATAAGGATGGCAAGCACACACACACACACGTGCGCACACACACACACACCGAGGTGTATGCACAAA
>CM059287.1:17235156-17240156 GCA_030347295.1 Setipinna tenuifilis | reverse complement strand
ACAGACACACACACACAGGCGCACATACACACACACACACACACACACACACACACACACACACACACACACCCTCCCTCTTCCCGCCTGCGTGTCCCTGAGCTCAGAAGGAGCTTCCAGACAGACTGGCTGGCTCTCTGACTAGGGGACCCGGGAATGAATGCATCAGTGAAAGAGCAGGTTCACTGTTGGTGCCCTGTGCGCTTCCTAAATGAGTCGTGTGTGTGTCTGTGTGTGTGTGTGTGTGTGTTGTGTGTGTGTGTGTGTGTGTGTGTGTCAATGTGTGTGTGTGTGTATGTGTTTCTGTTTGTGTGGTTTTGTGTGTGTGTGTGTGTGTGTGTGTTCCTTGTGGGTGTGTGTATGTTTCTGTGTGTGTGTGTGTGTGTGTGTGTGTGTGTGTGTGTCTTTGCACACCAGAGGCCACTGTGCTGCACTGGGCCCCCACCGACTGAATGACTAATGATGACTGCTTCCGACAGGCTGTGGAGATGTGATCAGACACCATTCTGTCCTACCCACACACAAACACTCATTTACACACCCAAACGCACACACACACACACACAAAACACACACACACAGTCACTCACTCATGCGTGCATGCACATACACACACAATTACACGTATTCATGAAGTACGCACACATAAACACAGACTCAGTTAAACAAACACACATACACACACACACAGACTTTCAGACCACACACATACGCACACTACTGCATATGTAACCAAGTGCGCACACACACACACACACACACACACACCCTGCCACCTGAATTATTAACCAGTGTGTACTGTGTGCACAATTAAAATGGATGGAAGGGTGGCCATATTAACAGTGGTCACAGCGTGGCATTCGTTTCGCTAGCTCAGATTAGGCATGCCGCAGTGTGTGTGTGTGTGCGTGTTGTGTTGTGTGTGTGTGTGCAATGTGCTTCTCCTGCAACCCCACCTCAACCACTACACAAAAAAAGAGGAAAAGCGGAAGAGAAGGGGAAGGTGATGTCAAAATTAGCGTCTCTGTTGTCAAATAAAAAAGTCCTATATTTTCATGTTTTAGTTTATTACAGTAACAAACCCATGTTCTTATGTTCAGTCGCCATGTCGGTTTTCTTTTCTGTTCTCCTTTCTTTCTGCTTTCGTGATAGCAAGGTTAGCTATACTACAAACGGTTTGATGCAACACCAAATACACCTTTTCTGTGTTTGCCATTCGTTGTCTTTTAGCCACCTTGAATGCTAACCGTGTGCATTGATTTCAACACAGCAGAAAAGCTAACCCCTGCTTGCCTCTCTCTCTTTCTCTCGGTCTTACTTACTCTCTCTCTCTCTCTCTCTCTTTCTCTCTCTCAGTCTTACTCTCTCTTTCTCTTTCTGTCTCTGTACTGCTTTCTCTCTCTCCCTCTCTCCCTTGCTCTCGTTTTCTGTGTCATGCGATGGAGAGAGAGGAAATTAGCATTCCCCTCGCTAGCTCTGTTTTACACATTGATAAGAGCGCTGGTGGGCAGCTTTAAAAGTTTAAACACGCATAAGGATACACATACACACACACACACACATGCGTGCGCACACACACACATACACACACGCGCACACACACACACGCACACACGTACACACACGTTCAATAGCACTCAACACACACCCCTCTCAACTCCTTAGACACATACACTCATGAAAAAAAACACACACTCTGATAGTCACACACCCTCACACACACACATGCACACACAAACACACACACGGTTAGCTAGCGATGGCAGGGAGGCTAGGAGGCTAGGTACAGGGCTTCCTTTAAAAGCATTTTTAAAGGTGAACCTTCTCTGCCAGAGCAGCCTTCCTCCCTCCCTCTCCCTCTTTTTTCCCTCTTTTTCCTCCCTCCCCCCCCTTCCTCTATCCCTCCTGCCCTTTCTCCACCCCCCCCTCCCTCCCTTCCCTCCCTCCCTCTCTTCCCTTCCTCCCTCTCTCTTTTTTTCTCCTCCCTTCCTCTATCCCTCCTGCCCTCTCTCCCTCCCTCCCTCCCTCCATCCCTTCCCTTCCTCCCTCTCTCCAGACGGCTGACTGGCCAACTCAGGCCATCTCATAAATTGTTCAGCGAGCTCGGGGGGGTTGGGGAAAGTGGTGCGCAGGCTCATTACCCGGAGTAAAGTCGCAGACCCGCGGCCAACACTGTAAACACAGCACAAGGAGAGAGGACAAGACACACACACACACACACACTCACTTACTCACGTACACACACACACCTACACACACATAGTAATAATACACATACACATACATACACACACACATACACATACAAACACACACACACACACAGACCAAACACACATACACACATAGCACAATTCTATCTACCTGGAAGATTGGTGGGGTAAAGGGTAAAGGCTGATGGGTGTGTGTGTGTGTGTAGGGGAGTGGCGGGGGGGGGGGGGGGGTGGGGGGTGGGGGTGAGAGTATGGAACATGGGCAGCCTGTTAAAGTGGGTCTCTGTCTGTGTCAGAACTGTAGATAAGGTGCTTTGACTGCGGAGGGCTCGCTTGTGGTTTTAGAGCTGTGCTGTGTACCCTATCGGGGCTCCTCCTCATTGTTATGGATGTATCATGCTCTAGTCCTTGCCACAGGCTCCTACTTATCATGGGTTTGCTGCTACATGTGTGTGTGTGTGTGTGTGTGTGTGTGTGTGTGTGTGTGTGTGTGTGTGTGTGTGTGTGGTAGAGTGTGTACATGTATTAGCATTGTGTGTGTATGTGTGTGGGTGTGGAGGATGTGTGTGTGTGTGTGTGTGGGGGGTGGAAAGGTGTGCACATGTGTAAGCATTGTGTGTATGTGTGTGTGGGTGTGGAGAGTGTGTGTGTGTGGGTGTGGAGAGAGTGTGTGTCTGACTGTGTGTGTGGTGTCAGGGTGTTTAAACCAAGGATCTTTGCTCTCCCCCTTTCTCCGTGCCTCTGGTTAGATCAGAAAATGGCTACTGGCAGCAGTCATTAATTTGTGTTCAGGGTTTCATTACGTTATTCATGAGAACTTGCTTTGTTCTGCTCTTACATAATTCTTATTAGTAATGGTACATTATTACAGCTTTTCTTTTTTTCTCTAACGCACACTCTCCCTCTGTCTCTTAATTTCTCTTTTTCTCCTCCACACGCTTTGTCTTTCTCTCACACTCTCTCTCTCTCTATTTCTCCTTTTCCCTTTCTTGCTCTCTCGTTCCTTCACTGTTTCCTCCTAACCGGCCATATGCTGGAGGTGTGTGTGTGTGTGTGTGTGTGTCTCTGTGAGAGCTGTGAAGGAAGGAGACGATGTCCAATTAATAGTGTAGCGAGGCGATCACGTAGCATCTAATGCCTCTCCATGCGATCAATCCTCTTCATCCGCTATCAAAGAGCCCCTTCTGCCTACCCTAGTGCGAGGGCAGACTAGACCACAGAGAAGGAGGAAAAGAGGGAGAGAGATTAGCTAGCCAGATTGGAGGAAATAAATAGAAGAAAACATGGAGAGATCTATAGCACAGTCCTTAACACAGCACTCATGTGACAGGAAAACAAACCTTCATCATCTCAGCTAGCTTCGCTAAGTGCTATAAGTGTTAGAGCAGTGCTGAAGTACAGGGTTGGTTGGTGTTGGCTGTGGGCTGTTATTACAGTCTTTTTCCTACCCCCTACCCCCCCCCCCCCTTTTCCCCCTCTTCTTGTCTCCACAGCAGTCATGTGACAGGAACACAAACTTTCGTCATCTCAGCTAGCATCGCTAAGTGCTGCAGTATAGGGGTGCAGTGCTGGTACAGTGCTAAAGTACAGGGTTGGTTGGTGTTGGCTGTGGGCTGATCTTACAGTCTCTTCCCTACCCAGGGGCGAATCTAGACCATTTTTAGGGGTGCCAAGGCACCCCCGTGAAACTGCTCGGCACCCCCTGGCTCAAGTGCAAAATGAATAATATATTATATATAATAATAGTGTTGTGTGATAAGCACTGGGGGCCGGGCACCCCTAAAGACCAGATGCTAAAATCGCCCCTGTCCCTACCCCCTCCCTCCCTTCTCCCCCCCCCCACCCCTTTTTTTCCTGTCAGTTTCTCTCCCCTTTCAATCTATTTCTCCATCCCCAGGATTATCTCAGTGGCCAAAAAAGGGGGGGGGTCTGGTCCAGTCCACTGGGCACTACACTGGCCTTGCTATTAGGCTTTTTTAGCCTGTGGAGGAGGACTCAGTGGGCACTGGGCAGCAGGCAGATGGACGGCCGAGTTTGGGGGGCTGTGTGTGCGTATATATATATATACACACAGCAACAGGAGTCCTGGTCCGGCTGTCTGGGCGCTCTGACCCGCGGGGTCAAGGCTATTAAATTATACAGCTGTGCTCCGAATTAGAGCGGGCAGCACTGTCTTGCACAATCGCAATTAGCCCAAAGTGATTAGAGCTGTATTAAAAAGCAATAAACATAAGAGCCGACACTGGGCGTGGGACGCCGGTTTATTAGGCGTGGAAGTCGCAGCGACTGACTGGACAAAAGCTCGCCGACACACACACGCAGACTGTGCAAACAGATTCGCCCCGGAGACACGGGCTACAATAACTCATATAGCACGGAGACACAAACACACACACACACACACACACACACACACACACACACACACACAAACAGGCTACAATAACACATGCGCGCACAGAGACACAAAGACACACACACACACACACTCAAACATACACACCCACACACTCGTGCACACACCCACACACCCACACACAAACACACGCACACACACAAACACACACACACCGGTGCACACAAACACACATACACACACACACAAACACACACACACACACACACACACACACACACACACACACCGGTGCACACATACACACAGACTTTTACACAGATACAAATATGCACTCCCACACAATGACCTTGCTCTTTATTGATGCTGCCGCCAGTGCCTGCTACACACACACACATGAACACACACACACACACATGAACACACACACA
>CM059287.1:17220156-17225156 GCA_030347295.1 Setipinna tenuifilis | reverse complement strand
TAACATGTAGGTATGTAACCAACGCGCTCAATACGTCAACTCTTTATATCTTAGCATGGAGTGGAGATAGGATCGAAATCATAATTAGCATGAGAGCACATATTAGCACAGTGTGTCGATGTGCTGTTATTTACTGATAATTAGTGTGTTACATTACACTAACCGGTATAATTGCCCTGCAACAAGGGCACTGAAATATTAAGTGCTTATTAAGACTAAGATTAAATTACATTAATTGTTAGATTAAGAGCTAGTTCTTTACACGTTTTACTGTTGTGTGTTATATCTACCCTTAAGATGCTAGTCAGAGGGGTTAGTCTCCAAAGTTTTGTTTTCATACACCTTGCCAGAGATTTCATCAGACATTTCGCATTTCGCTCGGTGCAGATAGCGGTAGCCTACACATGTGTTTGTTGTGTGAATGGGGTTTGGTTGCATTGTTACCATGAGCCTTCAGGTGGAGAATAGATTTTAAGTGAAAAATCTAAGGAGGTCTCTATAAATGATTTATAAAGGCTCTGTGCAGTGTGCAATCAGCCCTTATAATGCCTGCACTCTCTGCACAGCGTGTTCCTGGTCTTATTGTGTCTGTACTCTCTCTAACCGTCACTAGTTTGCTAATGTATAATGACTGTTAATTAGTTGTTAATGTATGCATACATGTATGACGTAAAATCCCTACTGGTGTATTATTTATGTTTCCTGTGAGCGTGCTACGGCTTTCTCATTGTATCAGTGCACGCTAACTAGCACTAGATTGCTAATATATGCATGAACATATATGACACAGACCAGTAGTTTATGTATGTTGTGTGTGTATGCTACAGTTCCCTCATTTCTAATTATGTTTGTGTGTGTGTGTGGTAATGGAAGCCTTCCCCGATAACCTTCCTCTTCATATCGAAGATCCTAAAACACAATTTATGAATCTTTAATCATCTTGTGGTCACTTTGGAGTAATTCTTGTGTAGCGAAGCGTTTTGCTTTTGTTAGCATGTTTAGCAGCCATAAATGCTATTGGCAGTGATGTAAGTCAAGCGCCGTGGAGACTATATCCCTTCCTTTATTGGTTGGCTGCTCGGTCTACTCCCCACGCTTCGTTTGTTTGGCAGCCATATATATCCCGAGCTGGCGGACTAATTACGCGCTCGCTAATGTACAATGCGACAAAGTGCTCACAGGCGTGACAATGGATGGAAGTTTTTTTTTTCCTCCTCCTTCTCCTTTTCCTTCTCCCCCTTTACCCCATTCACTCCCGCCCTCCCTCCCTCTCTTTTACTTTGCCACACTCCTCCCTCTCCTCGTCTCTCCTCTCCTCTCCTCTCCTCTCCCCTGTCTGGAAGTCTTGCTTTGTTGGCTCCCTGGCTCTGTCTGTCCAGGAAGTGTGGAGCCAAGCTCTGTTCCCATTCTCCGAGAGCAGACAGGCTGCAGAATTGAGCTCTGTGAGAGATCGCACTGCAGAGGCAAGATGAAGCAACGCCATAAGCTGCTTGTGTGCATGACTCATATTCTGTGTGTGAGTGTGTGTGTGTGTGTGTCTGTGTGTGTGTGTGTGTGTGTGTGCCTGTGTCTGTGTCTGTGTGTGTGTGTGTGTCTGCACGTGACAGTGTCTGTGTGTCTTTCAGAAAAAGATTGAGTGAGAGCGAAAGAGGGAGATAGAGGGAGTTTGTGTGGCTGTATTCATACAGTATGCATCTGCGTGTGTGGGAGAAATACATTGTTTGTGCCTGCGTTTGCATCTAACCTTGTGTGTGTGGGTGTATGTACGTCAAAGAGAAAAAAAATGTTTGAGAGAGTGTGTTTGTGTGTGTGTGTGTGTGTGTGTGTGTGTGTGTGTGTGTGTGTGTGTGTGTGATAGGTCTTAGAGACATGGCAGACACCCCACGGTCTTCAAAGTCTCTTTCAATATCAATATTCTTTGTATCATCAGGAAATAACATTTTAATTGTTCCCCACACACAAACACACACCCAAACACACACACACACACAAACACACACACATGCACACACATACACACACATGCTCACATGTACTTTCACAAAGCAATGGTAGAAGGCTAGTGATATCCAAGGACAAAAAGCATGTGTTGATCACCCTTAATAATGCCACTGGGCCATGAAAATGTCTCCATGTGCCCTCTGGCCTGTTTTTTTTCCCCCAAATGATGAAGGCTGACATTCTTTTGTTGTTGTTCCTCCCGCTCTGCTGATATGCATCTTTTATAAAAACTCCCCTTTCCTCTAAGTGCAAACAAAACATGGAGGAAAACAATCACTGTTGTTGTTGTTGTTTTTGCCGTTGTTTGTTGTTTTTTTTTTTCCTCCGCTGCCTCCATTTCAGTATTTTTCATGCCTTCCCTCTTTGCTGTGGCCTCATTTCGATGTGGGAGGTAATGCTTCATCGCACTCTCTTTCGTTCTCTCTCTCTGTCTCTCCTCTCTTCTCTCTTTCTGTCTCTCTCTCCCTCTCTACCTCTTTCTCTCTTTCTGTCTCTCCTACTCCATGTGTTTTCGTTTTGCCTCCTTCTCTCTCTCTCTCTCTCTCTCTCTCTTTCCCTCGCTGTCCTGTGATAAATTCTTCCCGGTGACACGCACCTCGATCCCCCACATCGATCTCCGCGTCAATCCCCTGGATCCATCAGCCTTGGAAGGGGGTGGTGGGGGTGGGGGTGGATGTGGTGGTGGGTTAGAGGCCCTGGACGTCCACACATTCGTCCGTCCGTCATCGCTCACGCATGGACGAGCATTATGGCCGTGCTGGGAGAAAGAGTGATGGAGAGACAGAGCAAGGAACTGTGAGAGAGAGAGAGAGAGAGAGGGAGGGAGAGAGAGGGAGAGAGAGGGGGAGAGAAACGAAAGAGAGAGGAGTGATGGGAGCAGGAGGGCAGAAAAGACGGGAAGAGAGCGAAGAGAGGTACATTTACATCCATTTTTATTTATTCCCTTCGCTTTTTATGGCTCTGAGTTATACACATGCTAGTGGAGTTGCCTCCAAATCCACCCTCCACCCTGATTCGCTCGTCCACGGCAGCTGGAGGAGTCGGTGACATGACAGGGGGCGAAGGATGGGGTGAGAAATGGTTCACCGTGAAGAGCAAAGCCTGCTAATATTTCTTCCATTTATCACATTAGAAAATGGAAGGTTGCGTCAACTAATATTTACTTCTTCAGAATGCAATATTCGCTGGATATAAACAGACTCAATATTCATGACATTTTTTTTCTTTCTTTCTTTTTTTTTTTTTTGCCAACACGACTACACGACTGGAGCAATGCGTTTGAAGTAGAGGCCATACGGGAGGAGGATGAGGGTGGATTTTGAAATGAGGATAAAGGTTCAGACAGACGTGGAGGCATATTAGAATAGAACATGCTGAAATCAACACATTGCTTGAGAAGCAGTGGGGTGGGTAGGAGCGTGCGTCTGCTGCACCACACTCTAAATACAGGGACAATTAGCACACACAGGGTGGGGTGTGTGGGTGTGTGTGTATGTGTGTGTGTGTGTGTGTGGGGAGGGGTGTCTCATGTGTCCTCGGGCCGGTTATCAAAGAGCAATTAGAGAAACAGCTTGCCAGTCAACTCCACCTTGCGAGAAGGCGTGCACTCGGTGTGTTGGGTTTGGAACACTTCCAGACACTGCAGGCATGTTATTAGAAATGAATAATTTACAGCGAAATATGAACTGGACCCGTCAAACGCCAATATTGTGTTACAATATTGCAATTGGCAGCTAACATTAATACGGTATTGCAAATGCCATGGTTGTACTAATAACACATGTCATACAATGTTAATTCAGTGCAAATGAGGGATATATTGATTACTATTGAGAAAGATCCATCTCCTGACTAAAGTCTGCATCGCTAATCCATCTGTATTACCAAGGCCACAGTAATCTATTAGCACTTCTGTGTTTTGTGTACATTACTTCATGTAGTCTACCATACAGTGTGGGCAGTTGCGCCTGGTTGAGGCTGGAGGCTAAATGACCTGCTCTGGGCCTCCACAATCCGACACTAAGTCCTCCTCTCCCAGGATCAGACCGTTGCAGTCTTCCTCTGGGAAGCCTCTGTGTTTGTAGAACAACAACAACGCTGGTTTTGTGGTAAACGCTAAATGCTAAACTGCATTTATGTAGCACATTCCTACACTCGACAGCGCACCCAAAGTGCTTTACATTAAACACCTCACATTCGCTCATAGGTTGCGAGAGTGCCAGTCAGCTTATCGGGAGCAGCATGGGGTTCAGTGTCTTGATCAAGGACACCTCCACCTAGCCAGGAGAAGATGAAATCGAACCAGCAACCCTTCGGTTGCTGGGCAACTACCTCTACCTCTACCTCACTGAACCAGTGTTTTGTAACTGCAGTACACAGGACAATGAGATTAAGACCTCGGAAAATATGAAATGGGGAAAAGCTTGTGAATTGCTGAAGAAAATATTGCAATAATATCCTGCACAAAATAAATGGTAAACGAAACGAATAAATGCTTTTATAACTATAATAGAGATAAGTATCTGGACCCGCCGTTTATAACTTCATTCCCAAAAGCCATCAACAGTTTATTTGGAAGATGGTGTTGTTTTAGCCTTGTGTTTAGAAGGTAGCTTACACAGGGGAGAAAGAAGGAACATTGATTAAAAATTCATTTAGATTTAGAATTTAAGTTAATACCACCAAACAATCGGAATGATATGCCCAGAAGACACGTTAGCTTTGCGCACCTTTGTAAGTGGATCACAGTTTTTTTGTGTTGTTTCAGCATTGTGCACATTGCTTCCTGTAAAAAGTACATTTAGTGAAGGCTAAATTCACAAGCACATTAAGGCACAGCGCAGCCAAAGAAATATGAGAGCGCACAAAGAGACCCAGCAGGCTACAGAAATAAACCGACCACAATAGGCTTCCTTTTCTGCCTGTTTAATTCTCCTTTCGAACAGGTCCCTTATGCGCCTCTTTAACTTCTCCCAGGTCTGATCCTATCCTGTATAATT
>CM059287.1:17210156-17215156 GCA_030347295.1 Setipinna tenuifilis | reverse complement strand
GTGTGTGTATATGTATGTGTTTTCGTGCAGCTATTTGCAAGTTAACCTGCTTATGCCCGTGTGTGTGTGTGTATGTGTGTTAGATTTTCTACTAGCTTGTCTAAGATGCCATATGTGTTGTATGTTTGTGTGTGTGTGTGTGTGTGTGTGTGTGTGTGTGTGTGTGTGTCTGCCAGCCTGGCCTTCCCCCGGTGATCATGGTAATTCATCTGCAAAATGAACACTGACCGCCCGACCGCGCCCCACACCTCCACCCGCGTACCACGAGAAACACACCCCCATCCCCACCCTCCCCCATCCTCTCTCACCCCTTTCGTCTGGCCCCCACCAACCCCCCGCGTGCCAGGGCCAGCGCCCTCATAATCTCCACTGCCAGCCACACACACCGTCTGCCTCACAGGGCCAAACCCATGACACTCTCCAGCCCTGGCCATTCACGCCGGTGTCAGAGTTTACATAGGGGGGACGAATAGAAAGAGAAAGAGAGAGAGAGGGAGGGAGGGAGGGAGGGAGGGACGGAGAGAGAGCAGGAAGGAGAGAAAAAAGAGCGGATGACAGAGAACGAGAAAGCACGGGTGAGGCAAAGTAAGAGAAAGAGAGAGAGGAAGAGAGACAAGGAGAGAGAGAGAGAGAGAAAGAGGGAGGAAGGGAGGGAGGGAGAGAGGGAGGGAGGGTGAGGATTAAGGGCAAGAATACAGGGCGCATGCTTGAGTGAGGCTGCCCACACGCAGATATTCACGGACAAAAGGTGATTTCATCCAGAACATCCGCTCCTTCCTGCCAAGCCACGCACATTCATGCAACCCCACTGAATTCCTGGAGAGACTCTAGCTAAACAAGAACAGCCTTCTGTGTGGACACACGCGCACACACACATGCAGACACCCACAAACACACACACAGAGACACACACACACACAGAGACACACACACACACACGCACACACACATACACACACACAAACACACACACAAACACACACACACACACACACGGATACACACACACACACACACACACAGATACACACACACACACACACACACACCAGTGTGCAGAGTACACACAATTTTCACTCCCAGACCTCAAATGAAAAAAATATAAAGATATATGTGAATGTGTGCATGTACAAATAACAACAAATAAATCAGTCAAGTTGGGCAAAAGTATCCCCCATATGCCAGTCAATAATAAATGGTTCAGCTCAATTGCCATTTATATCTGATGGAGCAGTCCCGTGACAAATGGTTTACGATGACTTGTAAATGACGTTAGCTTGTTTCATGAGGCGTCTAGGCTGATTTTATCAGGCGGCGGTTAAATTGGAAATGGACTCGGAGTCTTTTTCTCTTGCGGCGTGCCTGGACGGTTTAATGACGTGCAATTTCTAGCGGTGGGTGGGTGGGTGGGTGAGGTTACTCCTGGTGATGAGAGACGAAGAGGCGAGAGAGAGAAGAGAGAGAGAGGCCATGTTGCGGTCGCTTGGTGTTGTCGCTTGCCACTTCCTGCTTCCAGCTTGTCTGCCTGTCTGCCTGTCGTGGCGGCCATGTTGTTTTGGGGGGGGGGCTCGTTATGCAGGTGTTATGCCAGTGGCGACGGTGTAAATAAACAGCCGGGAATTTCCGAAGGCATCTCAAGTCCCAGAGCCAGTGGTGCGCCATGCAAGGGGCCTGCAATGACGAATGCGGCACACTGATAGTTTTGGCATGCCGGGGGGAGATGGAGGGGGGGTGGGGTGGTTAGCTGGGTTGGGGGGGGGGGGGGAATCCAGCACTGCCGGCACTAATTGCAAATCTCTCTCTGTCACTTCTTCTCTCCCTTGCCTCTTTCTCTCGCTCTCTCGCTCTCGCGCTCGCTGCCTCTTTGCCTCTGCTAGTCAGCCAGCGTTCAGTGATTAATGGTGATTATTTCCCTTATGAGGGGGAAGCAGAGACGAACATTTTCAGGCCTCCCCGTTATTCATTGTGTGGGTGTGAAGATATACAGACATAGGGTCTTTCATATGTGTGTGTGCATGTGATGGAGTGGAAGAGCCCTCATGGTTCTGTGTGTTCCCTGCTGATGGTAATTCTCTGTGTAATGATAGAATTTAGAATATACTTGTGCCTTGCTTTTTTGCGTTAATAATGGCCTATATAATATTACATATTATATAATATTTCGAAGCACATGGCAATATCTATTGCATCTATTGTATGGTCAACTGAGAACGAGCAGGACCAATGTGATGTTTTCAGGTTTTTTTTTTTCAAATGAACAATACATGTAATATAACTTGGTGCAACATAACTGTATTATCCTACATGTAGTTATAGCATTATGAAATTTGGTATGGGTTGGGGATAGTGGGAAGGAGTAACGGATGGTGCCAGTTCCTTCTGCGTGGGTTGACACTGGCACCTCAGGCTGCCCTGGAGGGGTAGAGGAGGCAGGTTGGCTGGCACGCGAGAAGCCTATGGCCTGCTGTCCAGTGCCACCTCGCCTTCATAACCATGCAGAGATGGTCAGTAGCTCTGACTTGGGGAGTCTTGCCGGCTATAATGAAGTCTTAAGACCTCCCTTTTCAAAGTCCAGCTAGTTGAGTTTAATAACTTGTAGGTGGAAGTAGCCATGTGGATTGCGTCAGGTTTCCCTCCTGCCCTGAAGGTCTAAGGCACAGCACGTCCTGACAGATCTTCAGCCAGGAAAGGAAGACAGGAAGCTGCCAAGCCAAGCCATCATGGAGGCACTGCAGCGAAAGTGTTTGGCTAACAAGTCTCCATAGATGATGCTGAGACTAGCCAGCCTTCTGCCACCAGAGCAAAGTGTGGTGCTGGGCATGTGTGCCGCCACTCATCTGCTGGTGTTATTCCCGCCCGCCACTGTGGCTCCCTGACATTGACAGTTGGGGTACGGCGTGCACATCCACAAAGACAATAATCCAGGTGCTAGACAATAGCAGTACGTGTATCAAGGAGTGGTCTGCACACTGGGCATGAGCTCCATAAAAACAATACTTTATTTTATTTAATAAAAGGCAACGTTTCGATCCACCAGTGGGATCTTCCTCAGTAAATACTTCCTAAATAAAATAAAGTATTGTTTTTATGGAGCTCATGCCCAGTGTGCAGACCACTCCCTGACATTGACAGACATCAACCAGGCCGAACCTGCACTGTCATGGTTTTTTGGTTTGGGGCCTTTCAAAACTGAGCCTTCTAGAGCAAACGGGTCTTAGTGTGTGTGTTGGTCTGGCTCCTGTGTGCCAGTCCTGGCACAGTGAGAATGAGTGGAGCACGTCCCGCTGTGCCCCCCTGCTTGACAGCACCCTGGGTACCCCCATGCCACCCTGGAGGAGAGCGCGGGGGGGGGGGGGGGGGGGGGTGGAGGGGGGAAACACAGCTCGACGAGCTACTGCTACAGCTCCCCCAGCGATCGAAAACTGGGACCACAAATCCATGGGGGTGGATGCTATTGCTGTGGGGAGCCAAAGCATATTGTATGCCAGCACCCGCACCCCACAATCCCAGGCCCTTTAGCCACAGACATGCCATGACAATGACAACAGCAGTGACTTGAGGGAGCTCCTCCAGAGTGGACAAAAATCTAAACCTAAACTGTGACATCTAAACCTAGCCATGCTACATTCAGTGCTGTTGTCTGCTGTAGACACTGAATGTAGCATGGCTAGGTTTAGGATGTCACGTAGCCAAATGACGTAATGTAGAGAGATTTTTGTCCACTCTGGAGGAGCTCCCTCAAGTCACTGCTGTTGTCATTGTCATGTGGAGTCCCTGACAAACCCAGAGGGATCGGGATCTGCTGCTGTAACAACATGGAGGTGTCGTCCATAGTGCGATGACTGGTTCCAGAGCTTTCCAGCAGCCATTGATTCTGGCCATCTTGGAGGTGCCAATGCAGATGCCCAGCAGCCCCGGCGCTCCAATGAGGAGGAGGACAGGTGTCGGCATTGGCAGTGTGGCATCAGGCATCAGGGAGGCGATGACTCTGGTGCTGACAGCTTTGCAGCTCACCACCCCATAGCAGCAGGAGGAGGGGGGTGGGGGGGTGGGGGGGGGGGCAGCGAGGACAGCAGATGGGAATTCATCGATCCCCAGTTGCTCCAACGACACCACAGCCAGAATGCTATTCACTCCCTGGTGTGTGGTCCTGGAGGATGGGGTGGGGTGGGGTGGTGAGAGTGACTGCAGTCCCATGGTCCTCTGTCTGGTCCATGCCTGATGGCAGTCCCATGGTCCTCCATCTGGTGCTTGGTCCAGTGTGGGTGGGTGGATCGGTCATTCCCATGGTCATCAAGACTAATCATCAGCTTCTGTCCTCTTTGGTCCAGTCATGGGCTAGTGGTTAAGGAGTCGGACCTGCAGCCAAAGGTTCAATTCCCCACACCGAGAGAGATAGATAGGTGGGTGGGGAGGAGTGACTGACCAGCGCTCTCCTCCATCCTCCCCCATGACTGAGGTGCCCTAAGCATGGCACCATCCCCACACACTGCTCCCTGGCCTCCCTGGTTGTCATAGTTGCCCCCTGCTCAGACACGTGTGATGGGTTAAATGCAGAGGTTAAAATGTGTGTTGTGGTGTGCTATGTAATCCCAATGACAAATGGGAATGACTTTCACGTTCTTTTTACCATCTGGGAGTAAGTGGTAAGAACATGGAGCCCTTATACACACGGATGTTCTAATGCCCCACTGAAGCTATGCCAGGTGGGACTCCCCCCCAACCCACCCCCGCCCCCCTCCCATGAAGAGTGTGTGGGTGCAGATATCCATTGATGAGGACAAGATATTGCCTCTACACTATTGGCTAAGGTTTACAGTCCTAGGCACAAGAAAGACGGGGGGGGGGGGGGGGGGGTGGGGGGTTTCATTGGTTTGTCTAGGTGACACAAGGACTGAATTATCGGTGGAACTCCTTTTATTGTGTCATGAAACACTACGAAAGTGAACAGAGATATGGCCCATTTTACCACAAACTACTGTATATATATATAACCGGCT
>CM059287.1:17202656-17207656 GCA_030347295.1 Setipinna tenuifilis | reverse complement strand
GGATGGTGTATGGCAGTAATACCCAGACCTTAGCTCCGGTGAGCCCCTGGCATCTAAATCCCTGGTGTGTGTGTGTGTGTGTGTGTGTGTGTGTGTGTGTTGGGGGGGTGTTAGGAGGCGTTGGCACCAAGGCTTTGGCCCCAGGCCTCCATCGGCCTTGTCCAGTCCCCGCTGTCCCAAAATGACCGATCTCTCTCCTCTCCTCTCCTCTCCTCTGCCCTGCTCTCCTTTTATATGGCAGTGTTGTGAAAACACACACTAACACACACACACACACACACACTTAGACACTAATCCTCACACACACAAATATAGACACCAACCTTCACACACACAAATACAAAGGTAGTGTACAGGCACAGCACACTTATCTATAAACACACACACACACACACAGAATCACACACACACACACACATTCAGGAACAGACAGATACACATACAGGAACAGACATACACACATAGTACACAAGATCAGACACACACATACACAAACACATACACGCACACTCACACACACTTACACACACACTCAAGTTCAGACACACATACATACACACGACACACACACACTGACACTCACGCTTCTCCCACCAGGGTCATGACATGGTCATCAGACTGAGGCAATTTATCAGAAAACAACAAAAGCAAAAAAAGAAAAACAAGTCTTGGATGCTGTCCAGGCCAAAACATCTGTCCCAACAAGACCATGGCAGGGGTGCTCTCTGTTGTTTTTGTCACTGTCATTGCCGTTTCATGTTGTTTATGTGGGCATCAACCCATGCAGTGTGTGTGTATGTGTGTGTGTGTGTGTGTGTGTGTGTGTGTGCAGGAATGTGTGAGGCAGGAGTGTACATGTGTCTTTATTTGTCTGCAATTGTGTGACCATGAGGTGAAACCATACTAGTGACTAGCACGATTTGCTTATGCTTTCAGGAAGGTCTTATTTCCAGCGGAAGGGGATTATATACTGAGCTTTACAGTAACACTATAGTAAGGCAAATGTGTGACCATGAGGTGAAACCATGCTAGTGACCAGCACGATTTGCTTATGCTTTCAGAAAGGTGTATTTCCAGCGGAAGGGGATTATATACTGAGTTTTACGGTAACACTATAGTAAGGCAAATGTGTGACCATGAGGTGAAACCATGCTAGCGACCAGCACGATTTGCTTATGCTTTCAGGAAGGTTGATTTGCAGTGGAGGGGATTATATACTGAGCTTTACGGTAACACGACACCGAGGCCTGTGAGTGTCTGTCCTAGATAAAGGCCCGTCTCTAATTAACACTCTGGCAGTATATCTGGCTGGGCTATCGCACACTTCCAGTTTATTAAAGTGGTGTGTGTGTGTGTGTGTGTGTTTGTGTGTATGAGCGTGTGTGCGAGCGTGTGTGTGTGTGTGTGGAGAGGATGGCGGAGTTGTCGAAGCCCAAGGGGAGGTGAGGAGTGTAGTCATTTTTCACCCACCAAGTCTGATGATCCACTCCATGGCCCCGAGATGAGACAATTCGAGTGTGACTCTCTTTTCCACTCTAGATGGACGCATTACACATACACACATACGTACACACACACACACACACACACACACACACACTCTTATGAACTCCTGTCTCTATTGCTTTACTGTTGTATTGTTTCTCTCTCTCTTTCTGTCCCTCTCTTTCTCTCTCTCTCTCTTTTTCACTCTACTTCCCCTCTCTTATTCTACCTCTCCTTTTTTTTCAAAACTGACTCTGCTTGGCTCTACTGTGTTTGGCTTTTTTGCGTTCCCTGCTATCTTCTCTGAGGTATTCTTCTTTCTCTCCATCACTTTTTGCCTTCACGTTCTTTTATCATCTGCTTCCCCCCATCTATCTCTATCTCGCTGCCGTTCACTCCCCCCCACCCCCCCTGTGAAATTTAATATCGGAGACATTTTTTTTCCTTCAGCATGTTTTTTTTTTTTCCAGGGAGCCCAAAATAACCTGGCTCTGCAGCGAATGCAGTTTTCGCCTCTCCCCCTTCATTTTCCCCCCTCCCTCTCTCTATCTCTCCTCTTCTCTCTCTCTCTCTCTCTGTCTCTCTCTCTCTCTCTTGCTGTCTCTCTCAGCCTCTTCCCCTTCATTTTCCCCCCTCCCTCTCTCTATCTCTCCTCTTCTCTCTCTCTCTCTCTGTCTCTCTCTCTCTCGCTGTCTCTCTCTCTCTCGCTGTCTCTCTCAGCCTCTTCCCCTTCATTTTCCCCCCTCCCTCTCTCTATCTCTCCTCTTCTCTCTCTCTCTCTCAGCCTCTTCTCCTTCATTTTCCCCCCTCCCTCTCTCTATCTCTCCTCTTCGCTCTCTCTCTTGCTGTCTTTCTCTCTCTCTGTCTCTCTCTCTCTCTCTCTCTCTCTCTCTGTCTCTCTCTCTCTCTCGCTGTCTCTCTCAGCCTCTTCCCCTTCATTTCCCCCCTCCCTCTCTCTATCTCTCCTCTTCTCTCTCTCTCTCTCTCTCTCTCTCCGCCTCTCCGTCCCTCTTCTCACCATTTCATTCTGAATGTATATTACAGAAGCACACTCTCTGTAAGTGTTTACAAGAATATCTTTTTGTGTGGGTGTGTTTATGTGTGTGTGTGTGTGTGTGTGTGTGTGTGTGTGTGTGTGTGTGTGTGTGTGTGTGCGTGTGTTTGTGTGTGCGAGAGAGACATAAAGTGTCTAAGTGTCCGTGATTAGCGGGAAAGGCTTCAGGTGAAAGCCTGCGAGCTCTGCTCCTGATTGGCAGTTAGCCAGGAGCAAAGCGGAGACCTCATTGCGTGCTCACAGGAAGCACTCTCAAAATATCCAGCCAGCATTCACGTAAGCACACACAAGCCCAAATCATGGACCTCCCAAACCCTTTTACTGCACACATACATACACACACACACACATACACACGCACACGCGCACACACACACATATATACACGCACAAAGGAAACACAATGCCAAATCATGGACCTCGCAAACCCTTTAACACACACACACACACACACACATGCACATGCATATGCGCTCTCACACACATACACATACAGTATGCACACACACACACACATGCATACTCACTCTTACAAACACATTTGCACCAACACACACATATGAACACACACATACACCTTGAACACACACATGCATGCACACCATTATCCCAAACAAAACCACCATCAGCGAAGCATGGACCTCCAAACCCCTCACTGCACACACACACACACACACACACACTCACACACACACACACACTCACAAAAGAAATACTAAATCATAGACCTCGCAAACCCTTCAAAACACACAAACACACTCACACACACACACACACACATTGACATGCACTCTCACACACACATATGCACACACACATTCACACAGAAATCACATGCTGAATCATACAAACACACAAACACATTTGCACAAACACACACGTATGAACTTTGAACACACACACACACACACACACACACACACACACACACACCGCTACCCCCAAACAAAACCACCATCAGCAAAGCATGTCAGCGGCCCATCCACAAACATGGCGATTGAGATGGATTGCCAAGTGGATGGCTGTAATTGCTATTGACCTTTTTGTTTGTCCTTTTGAGGTGCAATCGCTCCGCTGCTGCTGGTATAACTGTCCTGAGGTCAGCTGGGTGTGTAATTTCTCCACTACTGTCTGGGCCGGCTGTCAGGGGCCCAATGACGCGATCTATATTTTGTCACTTCAGATCGACAGCCGCGGACACTTACATAGTTAAGATGTCCTGTCACTGCATGGCAATACTGCTGCTGGCGTTCGGAGAGACCTCAAGCCTAAACGCATGGACACACACACAAACACAAACACACACACACATACACATACACACATACAGGCACATACACATGCACACAGACACACATACTCAACCCACACACAGGCAAACACATGCACACACTGACAGGAATAAGCACTTAGACATTTAGACATATAAAGAGAGAGAGAAAATAAAGAGTCATACACACATACACAAACACACACACACACACACATGCACAGACACGCACACATACATACTCAACCCACACACAGGTACAGTAAACACATGCACACACTGACAAGAATAAGCACTTAGACATTTAGACATATAAAGAGAAAGAGAAAATAAAGAGTCATACACACATACACAAATGCACAGACACGCACAGACACGCACACACACACACACACATGGGAATAAGCACTTTCTCCACCCACACACACTAAGCGAAGAGCGATGCCGTTAATGATTAAACACACAGGTGCCTCTGTGACCTCCTGAATCATGGCGATACACTAATTGACACTCACACACAGACGGATGCGCACTCACAACTGCACACACACACCAACCACTATTCCCACTTCACTTTTCTTCACAAACACAAACATCAAACACAAACACAAACACAAACACAAACACACACCTATGTGCTGTATTATTCACTGAACAGTCAGTGCCGTTGATGCATTGGGACTTGCTAAAAGCCCATTCAGTAACCATAGGGAGTAAGCACCCATAGCTGCGCCTGGACTCCTCCTTGGCTGCCGAGTAAAAGGTGTGTTTTTTTTCGGGGGGGGGGGGTGCACGGGCGGCCCTGACCGGGTGAACTATTGTGTCTATACGACGGGATAGGTCACCCCCCAGCGCAGCACCGCCCGGCCCACGTCAGAGAGGGAGGAAATGGGAGACCGTAGTATGGAAGCGGAGAGGCGTCTTCATCTGCCATTTGCGGGCCTTTTTACGGTCACTTGGGAATATAAGACAGCCGGTTCAAGGTCAATCAAGCCATATAATAGCCTCGGATGGGGTATTAGCCCTGTCTTATTTTTTTATTTATGTGGCGCTAAAGTGCAGTCTCGTGGACGGCAGTCGACGTTGACCAATATGGAGACTCTACAGTATGCGTGGTGATTTGGGGCCATTATGGAAGCATGGCCACTCCAATGACCACATAAGCCCTGAATGGACCTATAACTCATCCAT
>CM059287.1:17185156-17195156 GCA_030347295.1 Setipinna tenuifilis | reverse complement strand
TCCTAAGCCTTAATCAGGCTCCCCACCCCTCCCTAGACTCTCATCAGTCCCAGCCTCCAGCAGAACGCGTCTTTCGTTCGTTTTCTTTTTCTTTTTTTCTTTCTTTTTTTTGCGATCGTCCGCCGGCACACCGCCGTCACTGTCACCGCCCACGAGCACTGGGTAGCCGGGGAAATCTCTTCTCTCTTTCCCTTATGTCATTTTCTCTCTCTCTCTCTCTCCCTTTTCCTGTCTCTCTCGTTTTCCTCTCTCTCTCTTTTCTATTCTGCCTCGCCTTGCTTCCCACTTTTTCCCAAGCACCACCTTCTTATCCCTCCCAGACACACACACACACACACACACACACACACACACACACACAGAGACACACACGCACACACACACACACACACAGACACACACACACACACACACACACACACAGAAACACACACGCACACACACACACACAGACACACACAGACAGAAACACACACGCACACACACACACAGACACACACACACACAGACACACACACACCCATACACACACAGACATGCATACACACAGACACAGACACAGACACAGACACACATTCTGTTTTCAGACCTGGCACATCCCATGGTGAGGACTTGTTTACTAAGACGTTGAGGCTCGTCACGCAATGGAGTGCGCCATTCACACAAGCTACAAAAGCAGGTTGCTGGCACACGTAATACTGTAGAGATGTCTGTAGGGGGGGGGGGGGTGGGCAGGATGGGGGGGAGGGGAGTGAAATTTGTTCGCTGATTGACTAAAAGGGGTTGGAATGGGGTTGATGCATTTATTTTCTCTCCAACCTTCGTTTTTGAATACCAACCCCCGTTTTTTTTTCTTCTTCTTTTTTTTTCTCTCATTTTTTTTTCTATCAATGGGATGGCACCTGGAGGACTGACTGATAGGAAGAACGAGAAAGAGAGAAAGAGAAAAAGAGGGAAGGAGAGGAGGGGGGTAGAAGAGGAGAGAGGAGAGCAAAGAATCAGGTGAACAGAAAGGTACAGAAAGAAAGTAAGAAAGAAAAAAAGGAGCGACTGGGAAAAAATTAAAGAAGAAGAACAGTAAAGAGCGACTCAGAGAGAGAGAAAGAAAGAGAGAGAGGGAAAGGGAACACAGGGAGTGTGGAAACACCGATAGGAAGGTTAGGAGTGGTTTTTGCGTAATGAACATGCGGGCGTTGGATAAAGCCATCCCGATGGCTGGGGACAGTATTGAGTTGGACAGGAAGGCTCCGAGCTCAGGTTGATCCTGTTGACAGGTTAATTATATGAATTGGCTGCAGCAGAGCGTAACCTATCAGGTGAGGGTTGGGAGGGGGGAGAGAGAAATTAAAAGCTGGTGCAGTGAGAGGAGAGGAGAGGAGTGGATGAGAGCGAGGGAGGGGGAGGGAGAAGGATAGAGAGAGAGCCAGACAGAGAGAGAGAGACAGAGAGAGAGAGAGCGGAAGAGGGGAGAGAGCGATGCTATAGTGTTTACGCTATATGCTTACGTTTATCCACTGGCAAGCCAATATGCAGCGCTCTCAGATTTAGTCAGCACTCCAGGTGGCTTCGTGCATTCAGTACCTATGCATTAGCTTGCCAGGGGCATGGAGAGAGAGAGAAAGAGAGAGAGAGAGAAAGAGAGAGAAAGAGAGAGAGAGGGAGAGAGTGTAAAAGAGAGATAGAGATATAGAAAGAGTGAGGGAGAAAAAGAGAGTGAGAGAGATTGTGAGAGAGAGAGATAGAGAGAAAGAGAGGGAGAAAAAGAGAGAGAGTCAGAGAGAGGGAGAGAAAGAGAGAGTGATGTAGTCATGCATCAGCTTGCCAGGGGCATGGAGAGAGAGAGAGAAAGTGAGAGTGAGAAAGATAGAGAGAGAGAGAGAAGATAAAGCGAGAACGTATGGAGAAGAAAGAGAGATGAAAAGGAGGGTATGGTTTAATCTATAAGGCGCCCCCCCCCCCCTTTAATTCCATGATGGATGAAGGCTATGCACTGATCTGTGTGCGTTACAGTAATGCCATGTTATGTTGTTCTTGCTCACTGACGATAACAAAGCGAGGGGCGAGGGGCGAGGGGGGGAAGCAAAAGGACTACCCATGGCCTCTGGCACTCCAGCATCAGGAGGAAGAAACAACAGGGGGCAAGTTTATCACCGACCCTGCCGCTGCCCCCCCCCCACACACACACTGTTAACTCCGGCAAAGGCACCTCAACAGCAGAAGCACAATCACACACACACACACACACACACTCACACACACACACAATGGCAGAAGACAAAGGTGTGGCAACAAAAAAAAATGGGCCAAAAAAAGAGAGAAACAAACCTGTGCAAGGCTGCCTGCTTTAACCAGAGCGGGAAATGAGACTCTAACAAGCGTAGAATGACTGTTTGTTGTCATGGATTTTCAAGGTGCCGCAGCTCATCACACCGACATCCCTCACCCTTATTGCCCAAGAGACCAGCCCCCCCCCCCCCACACACACACACCACCACCGCTGCCTCCCCACACACACACGCACACACATACACATACATGCACACACACACACACACACACACACTCTCACACACGCACATACACGCACACACACACACAAACACATACACACACACACACAAACACACACACACACACACACTCACACACACACAGACACACACACACTCCCAGCCCCTACCCCCTACCCCCACCCCCCCTTCTGAAACTCCGCCACCACTCCCAAATGAGTGGCTTTCCACCCCCTATTCCTCAAGGCCCGCCACTACAAATGTTTCCATTCCCCAGCTCCCTTAATTAGGCCCCCGTGTGATCGATAATGGCCTAACAATTTATGTGGCAGGCAGGGAACGGTGCAGGTAGAGGGGGAAGAGAGAAAGAAGGAAAGAGGGAAAGAAAGCGAGAGGCTGGAGATAGAAGGGAGGGAGAAGTGGTGAATAAGCTAGGCAGAGGTAGCGGTGGAGAAGGAAGTGGTGTTTGTGCGTGGGTGGCATTGGCGTTGGTGGTGGTGGTAGTGATGGTGACGGTGACGGTGGGGGGCTAGCAAGTAAATAGCGGAAGGGATTATAGCATGTGGTGGTGGTGGTTTTCTCCGGGGGGAGAATAAGTGAAAAACCACCAGTGTCATGTCCGGAATGACCGGCATCATTCTGGTGACACCATGCCGTCATCACGACAGCGGAAAGGGGGGGGGGGCACATATAAACCGCGGCTGACAATCATCATCAATTGGCAAGATTGCGCGACGCCTTGGTTTCTTGTTTTTTTTTATTATTTTTTTTCATTTTACGACCAACCGGGCTAGCGTTTGATTAGAAGAGTGGCCGAGGCTGAGGGCTGCGCCGATTGGCCGGTGGGGTGGCCGCGCTTGGTGCTCATGTCTCTGATTGGCTCGCTGTGCGAGAGATCCAAGGCCGCGGCTGGCTTTGATGTACCCAAAGGGCAGGAGGTGCTAATCCAGCCAATTTGTCATTGTGAAGGCAATGGAGAGGTCGTAGCCCTCCAGCGATACGCCAAGCAGTGCATTAAGCCTTGCAAGGGCAGGCTCCTAGGGCAAAGGCCATGACCTGAGGTGTTTGAAGACAAATATGGTTGGGGTGTGTGTGAGAGAGAGAGAGAGAGGGACAGAGAGAGGGAGAGAGAGAGAGTCTGTGTGTGTGAGAGAGAGAGAGAGAGAGAGAATGTGATAGAGATACAGAGAGAGAGCGAGCGAGAGAGAGAGAGAGAAAGAGAGACGGAGAGAGAGAAAGAAAAAAGAGAGTGGGTGGGTTGAGAGTGCAGGGACTCACATTTGCAGTCATTGTGTCTGACCCTATTGCACTCACAAACCAAAACCCCTGCATTGTCTGTGAGTAAACAGAGCCAAAATCAGAATAGAAATAAAGCTAATAGCAAATAAACATCACATTTGCAACCCAAAAGGGAAAAAAAATGTGTATTACGTAACTCGTGTCAGGCAACCTTCACCTTTTACCAGTTTATTTAACATATTGTAATTTTTCCTTTTTAACCAAACAAAAGTGGCCACTGTGCAGAAGGAATTCAATCATTCATGCTTACAGGAAGCTCTGGCAGTGGGGTTTGCTTGGCTTCCTGCGTTTGGATCATAACCCAGCAGCTGAACATTTCCAAATGGCTCCCCTACCAGGGTGTTTTTTGGTGGAACAGGAAGCCATTTTAGACTCAGTTTGCCTCCCTCTTTGCTCATTCTCATTCTTTTTTTTTTTTGTATTTTACTTCCCTCAATTTTTGCATTTCTTTCTTTGATTAATTCCCCTTAATTCGTTTTTTTTTTTTCCCATCTTACTTCATTTTCGTCCTCGCCGGGTGGGGTGCGAGCTGGCACTGGGAGCCTCTTTTTATGAACTCTTCGTTGCACGTTTGCCTCCAGATCGACCGCTTTTAGCGAAAAATAAAAAATAAAAAAAAACGTGTGAGTTCAGCTCCGAGGGCATCTCTCACAGCTGGAGAGTTCAGCGTGGCGTTCTCGGCGATTTTCACAAGGGGGAACATGAGGGGCAAGGAGAGGGGCTCGCCATTAGGGAGATGATCTGCATGGCAACGAGGAGGGTGGGGGTGGGGGGGGTGCCGAGGAGGGGGGGGTGGGGGTGAGAAGAGAAAAGTGTTTCCACGAAATCAAGCAGAACTTAAAAAGCTGTACTCCACTCTCTCCTGCTACCGGAAATAAAGATTGACTGAGATTTACAAATTCTCCATCTTCTGGGCGATGAGTCACCAAGGCCCCTTATTGTACTTGCAAATATATGCTAGTTCAAGATTTTCAAAACCACCACCACCACCACCAGCAGCAGCCCAGAAACTAGCCTGGTAAATCAGACCCTTGTACTTCACTTCATTTCGCACAGAGGGTCTGGCTGTGGTTTCATTGACATGGTTGTCTCAGGCAGCATCTTGCCTGACCAATCAGTGAACAGTGTCATCCTGGAAGTGTAGACTCAGCTGAAGTTTAAAACAACTGGATCTGCCTTTACCCAAATGCTAACGTCCAGCTGTGACTCCCTTTTTTCATTGATTGGTCAGGCAAGATGCTGCCTGAGACAACCATGTCATATACCGAGCCAGTGCATAAAATTAAGTGAAGTACAAGAGGCTGGTTTACCAGTCCACCCACAAACCCTCAGACTCTCTCTTTTTTCTTGCTGTCTCTTTCTGTTGCTAGAAGATGGAGATGATCAAGGCCATCAGCATCTGCACACAGCCCAGCCTTATGGGCCTGATTGGATGGTAATGCATGTTGGAAGGAGGGAAAGAGAGAGGGATGGAGAGAGAGAGAAGAAGGGAGGGAGGGAAAGAACAGAGAGAAGAATGAGCATGTTTATGTTACGACCATATGGGCCGGCTAGAAAAATGGTATGGCGCGTCTGCTTTCCCTGACGCTTGCTCGCATGTCGACCGTGTGAAACACATATGCTCGGGGAGTCGTTTCTGTAATCAAAGCGAGTGACGGCCCTTTGCCCGCCCGTCGGCGTCATTCATTGGCAATCCATACGCTTCATCATAACTGCTCAGGTTTTTTCGTGTTTAATGAAATATGAACGTGCTAATCGCTCATGCGTTGCATCGCTCGCCGCTGCTGCTGCGTGCTTTACATGCGTGTTTGTACGCATCGAATTCCTATCAGCATGCAGGCCCTCGCTGCAAGGCATCAGTCTGTGCCTGGCCTCACCAACGCGCCGCCACTTATGGGATAGTGAGCGAGGGTGTGTGTGTGCCTTACCACATGCAAATGCCTGCCTGTGTGCCTGTGCCTTCTTTTACGGGCAAATGAATGCAAGCGAGTGAGTGGGGAGATGTAACCTGTATGTGTGTGTGTTTATGTGTGTGTGTGTGTGTGTGTGTGTGTGTGTGTGTGTGTGTGTGTGTGTGTGTGTGTGTGTGTGTGTCTGTGTGTGTGCGTGTGTTTGTGTGTGTCTGTGTGTGTGCGTGTGTGTGTGTGTGTGTGTGTCTGTGTTTGTGTGTTTGTGTGTGTGTGCATTTGAGTGTGTCTTCTCTCCATGCTCCTGTAGCATTATGCTCATAAATCACTCCCACCTAGAGTAATGAAAGTATCAAGGAGGGGAAAGACAGACAGAAAGAGACAGAGAGAGAGGGAGAGAGGGAGAGAGAGAGAGAGAGAGAGAGAGAGAGAGAGAGAGAGAGAGAGAGAGAATAAAACACAAGCAGGAACATGACGCGAATGTAGACTCAGTAGATGTGTTCTTACCTATGTATTGCAGTGCATTTGCCTACCCAATAAATCAGCCAGCCAGCATTCATTCCTCTCCATTACGGTTTGTTTACATTTCTTTTAAACAACACAAACATTCCCTTGGCAGTAAAACATGGACATTCATTAGGCAGAAAATTAATAAGCAGTAAAATGTAAATGCACAGATCAGAAAATATAATGGTGTTGAGACAGAACTAACGGGACTAGGAGGGAAAAGCAGTGACAAGCCAAGTGTGAGGAAGACAGAGGCAGAAGGCCAATTTATAGTTCAGGAGAATAAGTGTCGCTCTGCACAAAAATATGATGTAATGTAAAAGAGACAAGAGTTCTGTCTGCTGGGGTGTCGCAGAGTGTACATCAACACATTGGTATTGCCGCAGACGTTGTCACCTACTCTGATTGTAAAGCGACTCAACCTTTCTGTGTGTGTTCTGGAGTGTGACTTTGATCACATGCAACATGCGCCCATATTTGGATGGGTTTGAAGAAGAACTGTTCGATTTCATAACGAGCTGTGAAAGCCATGACAATGGACGGCAGCGTCCATTTTTGTCCAGTGACACGTTGGCCTTTAAGGAGTTAGATAAGGTGTACGGCCTCTGCGACGTCTTTCTTATTACAAGCCTCATCAAAGTGTTTCAGGAGGTTTCACTGGGCTGAATGCGCTATGCCGACATTTGGAGTTCTAATATTTCTGAATAACAGACTGTCTCTTTGTATAACAGACTATTAGGGAGGAGGGCGGTAGAGAAACAGAGGTCATTGTTATGAAACAGCCTTTTCAAAACATCAAATTTAACAGACTTCTATAATCAGACAGACAGACACAAAAACACACACACACACACAAACACAGACACACACAGACAGACACAGACAAACACGCACACACACAGACAAATAGACACAAACACATACTAACACACACACACACACACACATACACACACACACCTAATAAATATAGAGCCTGACAGGCTGACATTCAAATGCCATGACTGCTTTGTTTTACATGTTCAGCACCATTTAGCCCTTAGTCCCAGCCTCGCATCATAATAATCCCACCAATCAGGTGCCACTGCACCGCAGCCTCCTCCGTATCTGTGACGCCGCTCTCTGGATCAGCGCAGCCACTTCCTGGTTTCTCAGTTAGCTGGGTTTTTCCACATACTACAACACTCTTGCAATACACACACACACACACACACACACAGATACACAAACACACACAAACACACACACATACACATACACAAACAGACCAAAATATTTTCCTCTTCTAGTCCATCATTCAGTGATGGTGGGTTTCCGTGTGTGCTTGGGAGAGAGGATGAAGAGGACGTTTGTGTGAGAGAGAGAAAAAGAGAGAGAGAGATAGCGAGAAAGAGAAAGGGAGGGAAGATAGAGGGAGAGAAGATAGAGGGTGCCTGTCTGCATCTGGGCAGTGGGCCCTCCTCCTCAGGCTGAATGCTAAACCTGGCACTAGAAGAAGGTAGAGAGGTTAAACACACACACACACACACACACACATAAACACATAAACACACACACACACACATACACACACACACACATACATACACACACACACACACACACACACACACACATACACCCACAAGCGTGTGCCTACACCTACACACACACACACACACACACACACACATATATATATACACACAGACACAGCAAAGTGCCTGACACACACAGCATGGACATACACAGACACATCAATCACCCTCACAGTCAGAATGACAGACTGCGTACACACACATGCAGATACACACACACATTGACACACACACATACACACAAACACACACACACACACACGCTCACAAACACATGCAGACACCATACTCATGCACACCACACACACACACACACACATACACACACAGTGGCCCAACTCTGAGTCGTGTCGGCCCCGGGGTCTGTGACAGGGCTCCCCTCCAGGGGCGAGTGTGGCATGACCTCGCTCTTGTTCCAAGCGTGTCAGGGTGATTGGATCAGGGCCAGAGAGACAGAGAGCAAGATAGAGAGAGAGAGAGAGAGAGAGAGAGAAAAAGCATGCACGCCACCCCATACTGTAATCGTCCAAGGCATAGCCCACCACCCCCACCGCACCCCACTCTTGTACCACACCGGTCCAAACCCTGGGTAGGATCCCACACCCTTTTGTGCCCAGGAACCAGTGTGGAGAGGCTTGGCTTGACTCAGCTTGGATTGGCCTGGCTTGGCTTGGCTTGGCCTGGCCTGGTTTGGCTAGGCCGGCGAGCAGAGCCCCTGTACACCTCCCTCCAGGCAATCAGAGCCAACTGCAGCCAATCTGATTCGATTCGGATGAATTCAAATTGAATTGAAATGCGCCTTTGCTGCGCTGGTATCAAATACCTGCTTGCGCTTGCTTGCTTGCAAGCACGGTGCGCGGTGCGGCACAGCAAAGCCGTTTAAACCTGACAGATATTAAAGGAGGATCAGGAGAGCGAAGGGAACAACATGGCAATAAATCTTTCTCACCGCTATCAAATAATGCCGAAAAAGCGCTCCAAAGCCAAAGAGATGTGCCTGTCGGTCGACATGACATGACATTCCTCCAAACAGTTAGGTTAAACACATCTAAAACTCCCCGCGGTTGTTCTATTTGCAGTTCAAGTTGGTTAAATTAACCTGATAGAGGAAGCTGACACCTGTAACCCAGGCTTTATCCTCCACAGCACCAAAATATTCAACGCAAACATCGTTGTCATTCTTTGCGTTACCTGGCTGAGGCTGAAGATGTAATTTTCCCATTATCAAGGCTAATTACTGGGGTTTTTAAAAAAGGAAACATTTATGCTTGGATACGTGTTTGAAAAAAAAAAAAAAAAAGGCAGCCACACGGGGCCTGGTCACCACGTCTTTCATCTCAATGAAAATATATTGGCATTTTTTAATTGAGTCTTACTGTTGCGCGATGAAAATGCTGTCTACGCTGTACAGCACACATGCTGATTACGGCTAATTATAGAGGCAAAGGCGTACATGCATATTGTAAACAATGATCACATGTGTGCACTTTAGATTACAATAAAATACAAGACTGGCTGCAGAGGTTTTTTAGTCTATTTGACTGTAATTGGGGGCTATGCCTCTCATTCTCTCAGTCTAAGCTTTGAAGAAGAATCGAGTGCATTTCATTGCGTTTCTCTCTCTCTCTCTCATTCTCTGCGTTTTGTTGTTTGAGCGCTCCTTCAGTGAGCCCCCGTGGTTTGATTCTGGGGTGAGGTATAGAGCTGCCATGACTGTAATGCTGATGGATTGCTTAAAGAGGGCCGCGAATGGGAGGAGGAGAGGAGAGGAGAGGAGAGGAGGGGACGAGCACAGTAGAGTCAAATGTAAGCCAGGTGAGCAAGTCAAGGTGGAATATTTCACACAAAGAGCAGAGCCTGTGTGTATATTGCTTTAGAAATGGAAAAGAAAGGCCATTGTTTGCCGTGTAAATTGTGCTACATGTGTGCTATGTGAATACTGTACCACGCTCGGTCACACTGTTTAGACAGGACATTCAGGTGGAAAATTCAATTTTATAATGGCGCCATATTTTTTCTTTGACATAATTCTGGTGTGTATTTCATTGACATAATGCTCCTATAGCCGTTTACTACAGTACCATTCTAGTGTCTAGTGAATTGCAATATTTCTTGAATGAAAAAAAAAAAACAATTTGATTTGCCTTTGAAGATGTGTTCACAGCTGATGTATAAATCCTGAGGTATAGGATCCTATGGT
>CM059287.1:17172656-17180156 GCA_030347295.1 Setipinna tenuifilis | reverse complement strand
CACACACATGCACACAGAAAACACACACAAACACACAGGCAGTTAAAGTCCATGAAAAAGACAATAGTGTGTAATCTGAGTCCCCAGCGGAGTATATCAGAGTGTGTGAATGTGACATTACAAATCACCACATTGTGCTGCTAACGCGATATACAATAGCAAATTAATATGCTCCTTTGAAGTGGTGTCACAGACTGTTTTGTTTTTCATTTTTATTTTTGTTGCCTCCCTGCTTGAGTTGACAGTCTATGCAGTTTCCCCTCATAACCGTATGGAGCATTAAGGAGCAGAGCGAAGGTTTACGCAACCGTTTTTCGCGGTAGACCTTAAGCCCATTAGGCTTCAGCTTCAGCTTCATGGCATTTATCTACAAACGTGCCCGGACCCCCCCCAACCCCCACCCCCCATCCCCACACACACTCTTTGAACACAGCGCTGTGGCGTGTATGCCTCCTGTTGAGAACCCTGCCATCTTCAAACAGTTCTCCTTCCCTTCCAGGCCCCTCTTACACTTACCAAATGAGTTTTTCCCGGCCCCGGAAAAAAACATAAATAAATAAATAAATAAATAAATAAATAAAAAAACCTTCCCGACATCACTGAGCGTAAAGTTGCACTGACGTCCGTTGATAAAAGATAATAACAGTAATCTCGGCTGCTACCGCCAAGTCGGCAGAACCTGAGTTGAGCAAATTGTTTTGCGAGGAATAGTGGGCGGCAGAGTTGCTCCCTGGCTGCCCCAGCACCATACTGCCCCCCCCCCCAGACACACACACACACACACACCGACACCACCACCGCCTCACTCCCCCATCTCCAGCTGCCATCACAAATAAAAGTCTGCCTGTAATCTTGTAAATGGCGCAAATAATGCTTTACATATCTGCAGCGCTGACCTTGCAGCCAACACTTATTTAACACCTACAGCACAAAAAGCAGCTCCCACTCTCCCCCACCCCCACCCTCACCGCCAGCACACACACTCTGACGCTGACGTCATGAGAAATGGCACTCATTTTGCCGAATCACTCATCATTTTTTCTTTCTTTTTTATCATTAGGAAATTGCGGGTGAGGCGCTGAAAAATGCTGTCTCATTAAAAATGCATTTGGCCCTATCCATATTCATCTGCTCATATGCCACTTAAGACCTATTGTCACCCACTCTGCAGGTAATAACCCTAATGGCTTCTAAAAGGCTGTGCCAAATGTTCAAAGGGGAGAGCTAGATACCCCCCCCTCTCTCTCTCTCCCGCCCGCCCGTCCGCCATTCATTCATTCATTCATTTCTTAAAAAGTACCTCACTAATCTTGGCAGCTCTCTCTGCTTAGCTCGTCCTCGCCCTAGTTTAGAACGCTCCGCTCCGCTCCCGTTTGTTACATCATAATGGATGTGTATGCTGTTTCTAAAGGCTCTCTACATATGGCCTGCCAAACGCAACAGATTTTATTTTGTACACAGAACACATTCTGGCAGGCATTTGTTCATTACAAAAAAAAAAAAAAGAAAGAAAAAAATATAACACCTTTATACCTGATGTCTGTGAAAAATGCAAATATCATAACATTGTGTACACAACATTATTGAGGAGAGCCAAGTCTTAGGAGCACGAGAAAAACAAAAAAAGGGATGATTTTCTGTCATGAACCTGAATTGACTGTTGTGCTTTGCATTTCGAGAACAAAAAAAAGACTAAACGCCCATCTCATTTTTCTGGACAGAGAGAACTTAATTTTATAGACAGAAGTAATTCTATCCATGTAGGAGCCAGGAGACCATTGACTGCCCGGTTGTAGCTGAAAGAGTTTAGTCAAACCTAAAGCATGACCTGGATTTCCTAAGGCTTCAGTGTCAATCTGAAAGTCTATAAACATTCTAGCTGTCTTTGCCTAAGTAAACAGAACACATTCTGTAATGTGCTGACTCATGGTAGTGAGTGTATTGGAGAAAACACATTTTTTGCACATCATACTTTCAGCAATACAGTCTATGAGCCCTGCGTTGTTTTCTATGCACAAGAAAATGCACTTTGTTAAATATTTTGTGGAGACATATCTGTGTGTGTGTGTGTGTGTGTGTGTGTGTGTGTGTGTGTGTGTGTGAGAGAGAGAGAGAGAGAGAGACAGAAAAAGTGTGTGTGTGTGTGTGTGTGTGTGTGTGTGTCAGTGTGTGTGACTTAAAGGCAGGCAGACAGGAAGGCACATTAGGGTTTGTCAGGGACACTCTCCCGTGCTGTAGCACTGGCTAATGCATTCTCGAAGTAGAAATAATTAAGGAGACTGTTGCAGCTTTTAGCAAGGGGGTCAGACAAGAAAATGAGAAACAACTAGAAAAATCCACTTAGTCCCCGTTTTTTTTTTTTTCAAAGCAGATGTCTCTTACTGCCTCCTTGTTGGGAATCATGTCATTTTGGTCAAAGTACCTGAATACCTGCTGAATAATGGAGTGTATTTTTCTTGGTGCAGTGACAATTGCCATCTCTCCCTCTCCCTGTCATGTTGTTGGTTGCCAGGTTTCTTTTTTTCTCTGTTCTTTTCCGGACTAAATTGGCACTCTAAATATAACCGCACACTCTGCTTTCAGAACAAAAAACCTATCATGCCTATCATTTTTCTATAGTTTTATTTAAAGTGACATGTCTGGAGTTAGTGCTAAAAGCTGCTTAGTTTACCTGAAAAATGAAAAATCAGTACATGCGGTGCTATATAGGTCGGAATAGACTCTTCTAAAAAGTCAGCTCGGGTGCAGTACACTGTCAAGGATGGAGAGACGCCATAGGAGGCTTGATTGATTTCCACCTGGTATTTGTCCGGTCAGATTTTATAGCCTGGTTTGTGAGAAACAGCCCCCCCTTTATTGCGCAGAAGCCTGTGGCTCCCCCAGCTAGCAAGATGTATATAGCGTGACTAATATGCAGCCGAGCATTTTTACTAGACGCTTATATAGATATGAATGTGCTGCTGTGTGCCTGATGCTTAACTAATTACCAAAACTTATATTTATGTGATATAATTACACATTGTTATGGCCCTTTTCTGCGTTTATATCATTCTAATGGGATTTTCTACAACTGATGAAAGAGCCTCAAATATGTCTTACAGTGAAGATGCTTCACAGAGAAGCAATTCAGAAGACATGAATGCATTACAGCAACAGCAGCACAAATGCCTTTCCATCAGTTATTTTGTATAAACTGTTGTTCTAATCACACGGTTTGTGTTGTAGCATTTTAATTTGTGCACGCAGGATGACCCATGATCAATAAGCCATTGTGTGTGGGGGGGGGGTGGACAGTGGAGGTGGGGGGGGGGGATTTTAAATCAAACATCATTTTCTTTGTTTTTATATACTGTCATTATCTAATGGGTATTGTTTGTATTCTGCAGCTACTGACTCAGAAGCTAGAATCTCTAAACGTAAAGAAGTAACTGAGGCATATTGCATTAGATTTTTAAAAGGGCAAGGGGATGATTTTGCCATTCTGCTATATACACAAAGTCCACTTATTATCCTCACACTGAATGTATTGATAGTTGGCTGCGGACCGAAATGAAAATAGCCAAAGAGGCAGTTTAAATGTGCATCTTGTTAGATGCTGGAGGAAACCAGATCTATTTAATCTCGATCAGATCTGAGGGAATCACGATGTGTTAAGACCAAAATGATTATTTCTTGTAAAGCTATTCAGTGGGTGTTATTTAGAAGGTTATACATGGTATTATGGATGTCATTAACAAGCTGACTGTACACAATGCATAGACGATGATACACAGTGCATGCATTATGAGTCATCTTCACTGGAGCATCTAGTTTTATGTATAGTGAGATGCATAATGAAGATGATATTCATGGGACATTTTTGTGGTGTTGCTCTTGATTTATGGGGTGCTGTTTAGAGTAGGAGTACAGAGAAAAAGAACCTGGGGGAAAAAAAAGAAAAAGAGGGAAAGAAAAGTAAAGTTTAAAAAAAAAAAAGTAAAATGCTCTCTCTTTTTCATTTTTGTGACACCAACCAAGGCATAACCTGGTTCAATGCCAATGTACACATACAGATTTTTTTTTTGTTTGAATGGACCCAACGCTCTCTTGCAATACCAGCGCCAAACCCGAAGCACCCATTATGATTATTTTTTTTCGCAATTGTTCTTTTCAGATGAAAAGGGAAAAAATGTGTCAGGTCTACAGTAGATGCACTTGTGCAATCAATGTAATTTCACTGTAATTTTCTTTAATTTCACACATGCTTTGTGTCCATGTGACCTACACCTGTATAGCATAATGTCTAGTGTGTGTTTTCTAGCGTGTATTACTGTAGATATAATGGTGGCAGCCCACATGTAACTCTCCATAGCATATTTGTATACACATGCTGATCATTTAGTGTCCCCCACGGCAGCTCTTCGTCGGACAAAACCTACTGACTTCATCAAAATTCACAAACAGAAATCGATACCTAGCGCTGGAGGAAAGCTTTCGCGTAGCATTTTAGAGGCTGTGAAAAAAAAAAACCAACCTGGGGACCCAGCTTGTTTATCGCACGGTGGCACGAATTTATGATGCCATTATACCGTGAGTCACACCTGTCTAACTCGATCTACATTCGGTATAGGTTGAGAGAAATAATAGTTGAGGAGAAAGCCGAATGAATAGAGTTTCAATGACCGGGGACCCACTTATGTTGTATTGTATAGATCCCTAACTAGCCGACAGAAGTAGACAGAAGTAGCCTTTGGACTCACGCCCCTGGCGTAGGGACGTAAAGATGAATGCCTTTTTTCGTTCCTTGTTTATAATGACTAAGGCCGATTTGATCCCCAGAAATGATCCCTCTGCCTTGACGCATGTCATCTGACCTTGTGTTGTTTCCCCCTCTCGATGCTATGGACATGCATTATTCCAAACATATACATCACACCGTGGCAGCCGGGGCGAAGTTTTTTTTTTTTTTTTTTTCTTCCTCCTCCCGAAGCCTCGTATGCGGCAGGCAGATTAGCCGATCGATCTCATGTCATAACAAACGGAGTGGGGGAGCTTTCATGCCGCAATCTGCGCCATTGATCCGGCGGCGTCGAGCTCTTTGTCGTTGACTGAGTCCCATCATTATGCAGCCTCTGGCCTCATACTGGGAAGCTTATTCTGGGTTATCTAAATATAGAGGGCCCTCTCTTTTTCTCTCTTCTCTATCCCCAAACCCCTTTTCTTTCTCTCTCTCTTTTTCTCCCTCTATCTCCTCTGTCTGCTTGCCTGTTTCTTTCTCTCCTTCTCTCTCTTACTCTCTCTCTCCTTCTGTCTCTTTCTCTCTCAATCTCTCTCCCTATTTTTCTCTTTCTCTGTCTATCTCTCTTTCTCTCTTTTCTTTCTTATCTATCTCTTCCTCTGTGTCTTTCTCTCTATCTGTCTCCCTCCCTCTTTTTCTCTATCTCTCTCTCTCTTTCTCTCTCTTCCTCTGTCTCTCTCCATCTCACTCCCTCTTTTTCTGTCTTTCTCTGTCTCTCTCTCTCTCTGTCCCTCTCTCTTTCACCTTTTCTCTCTGTCCATCTCTCTCTCTCTCTCACACACACACAGTGCAATGTGGGTTTTCATTAAAGAAGGACAAGTGTCTTTGTTTGGCTTCACATTAGTAAGGCTGTGAGCGGATGAGGACATCTCCCCTGACTACAGCAGCCCCTGCTCTGCTCCCGCTGGCCACACCTCAGGAGAAGAAAGAAAGAAAGAAAGAGAGAAAGAGAGAGAGAGAGAGAAAAAAAAAACGCTTATGCAACCACCGCTAGCCTGCTCATGCTTCTTTTCCAGCTGAACAGCCTTCACACACACATTACTGCCACCGAGAGAGAGAGAGGGACAGAGAGGGACAGAGAGAGAGAGAGAGAGGGAGAGAGAGGGTGGCGAGAGAGAGAAAGAGACAGATGGAGAAAGACAGAAAAAGAGGGAGAAAGATTGAGAGAGATAAAGAGAGAGAGAGTGTGTGTGTGAGCGAGAGAGAGAAAGAGAGAGAGAGTGTGTGTGTGTGAGAGAGAGAGAGAAAGAGAGAGAGAGTGTGTGTGTGTGAGAGAGAGACAGAGAGAGAGAGAGAAAGAGAGAGAGTGTGTGTGAGAAAGAAAGAGTAGGAGAGCAGAGACGGGCCGTAGGTCTCCACACACATGCGCATATGTGTGTCACTGCAATCAATCACAGTCCCAAGCAGAGGATAAAGAGACTGTTTTTTTGAGGTGGGAGAGAGCCATTTAACATAACTGAAAAAAAAGGAAAAGGGTAAGAAAATGGCAGCACAGTCATTGGAGCTCAAACAAACCTCTACTCAACAGATGTGCCTGGTATAACAGACTTGGCAGATTATGCTGGAAAGCTCTCATCACTGGCCCTCACCATAATGAATGATTCATGCCATAGACAGTAAATGCATCTATACCTGTACAGCTTATACAGTAAGCCACTTTCTATATATATATATATATATATATATATATATATATATATATATATATATATATATATTACCAGGAGCGTGCTTACTGTAACAGCTATTACAGGATGCAGCAGCAATGCATGTCATGAGGTATTCCACTGAAGCGCATTCATATCTTTACCTGTGTCGCATTTATAACAGCATGTCTTCCAAACGGACATTTTTTATATCACAGCAGGAGGTGTGGTGGAGAAAAGGAACGTACGGTACGTGTGACTACTCCTCTTGTCGTCGCAGAGTTATGTCGTTTTTTACCCGTACCTGCTGAAAGCAAATTGTGCGGCGAGTGTGTGTGTTTTATGTGATGCCATTGTTAAGGGGCTTGTGAAAAATGTGGCGTGCAGCGGAGGCGCTAGAGAAGAAGATGCCCTCTAGAATAAAGGGGGGGGGGGGTTACTCGTTAGCTTTCCAGAAAAAAAAAAGCCTGTCAGGATGTAGCAACAGCCCAAGAGGAGGAAGGAGGAGGAACACACACACACACACACCGAGCCAAACACAACACAAGCCTGAAGACACACATTCATACAAACATTACTTGAGGGGGGGAGGTAGTGCTAACAGTGGGAAGTGCTGCACACACACACACACACACACACACATGCACACATACTTACACACACACACATGCACACATACACATGCAAGCACACACGCGTGCACACATACACACACAAGCATGCACGCACACAAACACACACACACACACACACATACACACGGACAGAAAAACACACACATACACACAGAGACAAAACAACAGAGAGAAAAACACACCCACAAAAGCTAGGAAATTGCCTGGGTGAGACGTGTCCAGGTAAACACCATCTTTTGTTATTTTTGGAGGACGCTGGTGCTGAGGCAGAGGGAGGGAGACGGGGATCATTTTTAGGCTTTTGCCAGGAGGGAGGAAGGAAGAGCTACTGTGTTTAGGATCTGGCTTTGCCCACACACACATACGTGCGCACACACACACACACACAGACACATGCACAAACGTGTGCACACACATATGCACACAAAGATACACATACACG
>CM059287.1:17165156-17170156 GCA_030347295.1 Setipinna tenuifilis | reverse complement strand
TATTTATTTATGTATTTATTTATTTATGTGTGTGCAAGGTTGGGTTCCAGTAAGTCAGAAGGCATTAATCGGTGCTGCAAAACCTCAGTGTCAGTGCGATTTCAGTGGGAGTGACCCTGAGGGGCTGATGATTCAATTCCAAGCTGCCGCTGCAAGGCTATTTCTTAACTTTCATCGTGGGAATTAAGCGGTGTAGATTGCTTTGAGCAAGTGTGTGTGTGTGTGTATGTGTGTGTGTGTGTGTGTGGTGTGTGTGTGTGTGTGTGTGTGTGTGTGTGGTGGAGGGGAAAAAAAATGGTGAGGCTAATTTCAAAGGAGCTGAGATGAATCACTTGCAGCAGGGGCTGTATGAAAGCACAGAGGGAATGGGTGGGGGTGGCAGAGGTTTTTTTTTTTTTTTTTGGGGTGGGAGGGTGGGAGGGTCGGGGTGATTCTGTCTGTCGACAAAAAGAACTGAGTGCGGGCAATTAACACATCAGCCCCAAGAAGTGACATCTCCAAAAAAAAGACTTTTTTTTTAGACAGTCACATGGATGATGCAGTCTGAAGCTTAAGTCTAAAATGCACACTTGCTGGAACATGTGCAGTTGCTGGTGGTAATCTTCCAGAGCTACGCAGGGAAAAAAAAACCAGTAAGCATCAATATTGTAAAATACAGTCTTTAATGTTACATACAGTGCCTAACTACGTAGAAAACTGTGTGGAAAGTATTTTGATGACCATTGGAGCGTGTATTATAAAAGGCTCACACAATTATTTTTTCTTCGATAGAGATGAAGTATCTATCTCTCTATCTATAAATTCATGAACTAAATGTGTGTGAAAAAAAAACAGAATATAAGGGAACAGCACCAGTAACAATAGTAGAAAGAGTTAAAAAAAAAAAAAAACAGATGCTCTGTCGTTTTATCCTCGGCAACACGTCTGGGACTTAGAGGAAATCTTTATTGTGCTGTAGTCCTAATTAGCCAGAGCGTTTGGGGTCGCCTCCTGCGAGCCTTTCGCTTTCTCCACAAACGGCTTTTTCAGCGACTTGTCGATTGGCCGCAGTAGCAACAGCAGCAGCAGCAGCAGCAGCAGCAGAAGCAGCAGGAGTAACAGCAGATGGAGGAGGTTGGTCGGTCGAGTGACCACGTTGAGAGCTGCATTCCCTCCAGACCTCCATTCCCTCTCTCCTTGCCCTTACCTCCTTGTCCCTTTTTTTCCCCCCTGTTCTTCGCTTTAATAACCTCATCAGCGATCAGTCATAAAATAGAGCTGATTCCCTAAAAGCTCATCAGAATATCCCCCCTTTTGCATTGATCTGCCCGTTCATTAATTCAATAAATGGCTCATCTCCCTGGAGAAGATCCAGGTTCATGCATTTATTATGTGTACTTTGCCCCCTTTTTTCCTCCCACCACCAATCCAATCTCTCTCTCTCCCTCCTTTCATTTTAGCCGGGAGATTTGCTCGTAAGATGGTACTACTGCTTAATTCTGCCTCCTTACCCTGGCATCAGGCCCAAGGGCCCCTCCATTAGCCTCCTTTATGGGGCTCGGTGGCAGTAAGCAACGTCCAGACCCCGGCGCCGCCACGTGATCTCGCACAGATGTCCGCTGATTGAGGCCTTAGGCCTGGGCGAAAGGGAGAAGCGGGGCCATTTAGATAGGAGGAGAGAGATAGGAGGAGAGGAGGCGAGGACACGCGCGCAATCAGAGTCCAACCGTGTGTGTGTGTGTGTGTGTGTGTATGTGTCTGCCTGAATGTGTGTGTGTGTGGGATGAGTTGTGTTCCATTTTCTATTTTCACAGTGCAGCATAAAAATAACTAACCTTTGATCAGTGGCTAGGGAAATTATGCAAGCCATAATTCATGTGTTGCCCATGGAGACCCATCAGAGTGGACAACTAAAGCCCGAGTTTATGTGCATATTAATGTAATAATAAAAATAATGGTAATCCAGGTCACTGCAATGAAACTGCACTGTGCTATTGTAACACATTGCGTTTACTACCCACAGCTGCAACCGTAGAGGGATGAGGGTATAGATCAATACATTAAGCTACAGTAGACAGCTCTAATCCAATAAACTTGTCAAATTAAATAAATTACTCATCCCAGGTCCCCTCACTGTCTGTTCCACATAAAATCTAAAAAAAAAAAAAAGGTTGTTCACATACAGTAGCTCTGGTTTCATAAGCACAACTATCCTGCCTATTCTGCCAATCAACGCTCTGCTTCAGATACAGTAGATGTAGAGCAGTAATCTGATTGGCTGTTCAGCCTCAATAATGTCTTTTTGCTAAAATATGCAGACTACTCTACTTTTAGCAGCAGTCAGCAGTAGCAGATGTTCAGCTATTTTGTGTGTTTTATTCCATTGTGTTTCAGTATTAAGAGTAGTGTGACACTGGGGCAGAAATGATGTGGTTCCACATATTACTGTCTAATGCAGCATTTCATCGGCATATTTTATGTTAGATAGTTGATATTATCACCATGATTTCCTAGTTCCCATAATCTTTATGATGATGGTACAGATGAACACTGTTTGGTCTGCAGTGGAATGCAATGTCAGCTCAAACCTGCAAATAGAGTAAAGTAAAATAAAATAAAGTAAAATAAAAAACGATACCATAAAACAAAAATACCACAGGAGAACTAATAAGCAGATCCCAGTGTACCACTGTCTTGCGGCGCTATAATGAAACAAACAAGACCCGTGACCCCCTTCGCCGTACAAACAAACTGTTCTATACTCTGGATAACATCCTGTGTCTGTATTTATTGTCTGGATAAATGCAGCTTCAGTACACAAACATACTTTCATGTGGCTTTCCACTTTATAGCATTTGTCCTTATGACAGGGTACTCGGGTCAGTGGTAAATAATAGAATATACTTGCCAGGAAGTGCTCGTTTCCAGGTTTATAACCCCTACAGTAAGTCAATATTGTAATAACACGGAATAGTAAAGTGAACAAAAGTATAGCAAAGAGAGTTGTTACTAAGTACTAATTACATTAAATCAGAGCACCACTAAAATAAAATGGGGCACTGTTTAGGGCAATGTATGCTGAGTTAGACTACCGGTAAGATGCACAGGAGTGGCATGAGTTACATATGGTATAGTGCTCTGTTGTGTGCGATTGAGCTGAGTTAGACTAAGCTGCAGAGGAGTGGCATATGGTATAGTGTTCTGTTGTGTGCGATTGAACTGAGTTAGGCTACAGTAAGCTGCACACGGGAGTGGCATGAGTTGCGTACTGTATAGTGCTCTGTTGTGTGTGATTGAGCTGAGTTAGACTAAGCTGCACAGAAGTGGCATTAGTTGTGTATAGTGTTCTGTTGTGTGTGACAGAGCTGAGTTAGACTACAGTAACCTGCACAGGAGTGGCATGAGTGGCATATAGTGCTCTGTTGTGTGTGACAGGGCTGAGTTATAGTACAGTAAGCTGCACAGGGGTGGCAAGAGTTGCGTACTGTATAGTGCTCTGTTGTGTGTGACTGAGCTGAGTTAGACTAGGCTGGACAGGAGTGGCATGACTTCCATACTGTATAGTGCTCTGTTGTGTGCGACTGAGCTGGGTGAAACTGAGTCCCACTGACTGGACTTGAGTTGAGTTGAGTAGAGCAGTACACTGAGGTGCTTGAGTTGAGTTGAGTTGAGTTGAGTGGAGTGGAGCTGAGGGAAGTTGAGTTCAGTTCAGTCCAGTTTAGTTGAGTTCAGATGAGTTCAGTTTAGTTGTTTGCGGCTTGACTGGGCCCCCTGTGGCCCTTGTGACCGTGCATGGGCATGTGAGCACTGAACTGCTTGGGAAAGGCATCGCTCTAGGCCTTGCGTGTTCATCGAGGCAGAACACCTGCATTGCAGTAACTGCACATACAGTAGCTGCCATGCAACAGCTTAGAAGACACATAGGAGAGACAGGGAGAGAGAGAGAGAGAGAGAGGGAGGGAGAGTACGGTTAGCTTAACAGGGATCAATGCACTGGAGCCCCAGCGAGCCTTAGCTCTGTTAAAAAGACACAGCCTTGCTTTGCCTGCCAAAGCACGCAAGGCAGCACACACACACACACACACACACACACACACACACACACACACACACACACACACACACACACACACACAAACAGACACACACACACATAACACACACAGACTTACTCACACTCACCCGCGCACATCAAAAAGCATTGCTCATACACACATACACATACACACTCCCCCCTACACCACACAGTCAAAGCACTCAAGCTGTTGCATGTTGTTGTTGTTTTTGCTCACCCAGCGATGCCCCCACCCCATCCATCCTCTGAAATGGCATCCTCGGCCCCTTATGAGCTTACCCAGGAAGCTGGCCGTGCCGTGAGAAGTCGTTTGGTTCCCTCCTGTCACTGCCGCATATCGATCCATCATCATTCCGGCTAAGCCTCGGCACACACGACTGACCTGAGTGATCCTCTACTGCTCTCCTCCTCCTCCTCCTCTTCATCACCCTCCTTCTCCTTCTCCTCCTCCTCCTCCTCCTCCTCCTCCTGCTACTCTCTTGCCGCCTCCACTGCCTCTCTGTTTTGTTGTTGTTGACACCACAGCCGACACTGCAGCTGTCATCGTCGTTTGCCGATGTTGTTGTCGTTGTTCGGGGCGCATGTAGTGAGTGACCCCTGCGTGTCACTTAACAACACAGCCTTGTCTGTACATATTACAAGCCTTTTGTGTGTGTGTGTGTGTGTGTGTGTGTGTGTGTGTGTGTGTGCGGGAGTCAACCTACGTGTCACTTAACAACACAGCCCGGTCTGTACACATTACAACCTTTTGTGTGTGTGAGTGTGTGTGTGTGTGTGTGTGTGTGTGTGTGTGTGTGTGTGTGTGTGTGTGTGCGAGAGTCAACCCATGTGTCACTTAACAACACAGCCCGGTCTGTAGACATTACAACCCTTTTGTGTGTGTGTGTGTGTGTGTGTGTGTGTGTGTGTGTGTGCGTGCGGTCACTTAACAACATGGACACGTACA
>CM059287.1:17152656-17160156 GCA_030347295.1 Setipinna tenuifilis | reverse complement strand
AAAAATGGCTTTACCTGGAAGGAAAACCATATTTGTAAGCCGTCGAGCTGCTGTACATAACAAACCACCTATGGAGATTTACTGTGCGCTGTTCAACGTAGCTAAATCATTTCATGCTAATGGCATGATGTATAGGCTACAGCTAGTTAGGCAGTGTTTCTTACCCTGCAGCTTTACGCTATACTGTCTGTTTCATAACAAGCGACCATGACTTGCCATGACTTGCCTTTCCAGAAGGTCATATCATAAAATATCATTCAATCATGTCATTACAGTACAGTACAACTGATACAGTTACAACATTTGGTAGTATATTGTCCTCAGTAATGTAGTATGCTACATTAAGCTAGAAAACAGTGCCGGAATACACTGAGATACATTATGCTCGACAGTGCGGTGATTAAGTGTATTTTCTGTGTTTTGCCACGGCTGCATATGCGAGGCCCAGCCATGCTGCTGCCCCTTTCTGGAGTGACACAACACATTTGCCGTTAAATGGGGCGCCTCAGCATCAGTGTGCGTACCGTATAATGAGGCACCCGTCCTCGCAGGGCCGTCAGCTCAGCTCGACTTGGTTCGGTTCCGCTCCCCGTCGTCTGCACCACGCCGACCACCACCGACTGACTGACCGAACGACTGACCGACCGACCGACCGACACGGAGAAACAGACTAGCGGACAAAATGTGTAGCGGGGCCCGCCGATCTTGTCTCTCCTCTCCTCTCCTCTCCCCTCAAGCTCAGCTGGCACGAAGGCAGAACATCTGTGGGTCTTTTTCATTTCCGGCTGTTTAAGTGGATTACTTACACAGTGGACAGAAACACACACACACACAGTAGTTGTACACACACACACACACAGAGGCACACACACAGGCACACTCACAGCATGTGCAGCGTGTGTAATTGAGGCCTGCGTGTTTAAACACAGACACATGTCTGTGTCTGTTTGGATAGGAGGGCTTCGTTAGTGTCGAGAGCAGCAGCAACACCAGCAGCAGCAGCAGCCTGGCAGGCTGTGGATAAAAAAAGGGTGGAGGGGGGGGTTGGGGAGGGGTAGCGTGGGCCGGGAGTGTGTGTGTGTGTGTGTGAGGGGGCGTTCACACGGTCTGGCGGACGAATAGCGAATAGCACTCTCTCAAAACATACACATACATACACACACATAGACACACACACACACACACACATACCCACACACACACACAGATCAGATACACAGGCAACAATATTTGCTGAAGAATGTGGTGAAGTGAAGTGGTTATGAAAAGTGAAAAAAAAAGGTCAGCGCTGTGGAGGTTGTGGGCGGATGGATGTGGGCGTGTGTACACCTATGAGGCAGAGAGAATTTGTGACTGCTGTTCACAATACCAGGGAGAAAAGAGAAAGGGAGAGAGGGAGGGGGAGCGATAGAGATAGAGAGAGAGAGAGAGAGAGAGAGAGAGAGAGAAATACAGATAGAGAGAGAGAGAGCGAGAGAGCGAAAGATGGAGGGAGTTTTAGTCATGGTGATGGCAGGAGAAAGACTGACACATGCTAAAAAAAGAAAAGACAGGCAAAGTGATGGGAAGAGACAGCGGTGACTTATGAATACAGAGGAGGGAAAAAAAAACAGCACCGAAAGCAAACACTGACGCGTGGAAATGAAACACAATCGCATTATTATGCCCTTTCAATGTTCTAGCCTCTGCCCATGCCTGGCGGCCCTGGCGGTCACTTTGACCCGCAGTGACCCCCACTAGAGCCATCGCATATAGGTGGCGCTGTTTACTTTATTGGTGCATCGCTGTCGCTGTTGTTGTTGTTGTTGTCGTGGCGGGCGTGGTGCACTTGGGTGGGGGGATGGTTGGGCCCCACGGCGGGCGAAAAAAAAAACCAGATGGAGCGCTGGCAGAATTGGATTTGAATGGAATTGAGAGGAGTGAAGGGCCGAGTGATGGAAGGAGACAGAGAGACGGAGGAGCAGAGGCGAGTATCTCTTCCCCCGGGTGAGGCGTGTTGTCAGAGAAGGCGCTTGACGTAATTAATCATCGTAAGTGAGCTAACAGTGAGAGAAGGGGGGAATAAATGTCCTCTAATGATATCAGATGGGCACACTTAAGGGGTGGGGAGGGGGTGTGTGTGCTCTGGACGTGTTAGAGAGAGAGAGGCCACGTCACTGGATGTTGTGTGCCCGGCGCTGTGTTGCGTCAAAGGCCTTCAGTTCACACTTCGCCTTGCTCACAGTCAGGGGGACCTTTAGAGCCAACCAAAGGAAAGAAAAAGAAAAGAAAAAGAAAAGAAAAAAAAAAAAACGTTAGCCCTTTTGTGTTCTCCTCCTGTTGAAAATTTTATTCTGTCATGTTAAGTTATCGTTCGTACCCCCACCCACTAAGAGAAAAGCCGCCATCATATCTGAAGTAGTTCCTGCCCACCTCCAGCAGGCCCGATGACTCAGGTCTCAGAATCGGAGCGCTTTTCTTTGCTTTCAACTCGATTTAACGCCCCTCAGTCTTCTGAAGAAGGCGACGCCATTGTGAGCCTGACACAGGAGTAGGCCAGGACCTGTCACTTGTAATTGACCGTTGTTTCATCTGCCTGCCCACCTCGACCCCCCTACCCACCCCGCCACCCCCCCACCCGCCCAGCCCAGCCACTCACTCTGCCCAGAGGACTTAAGCATGTGACAGCCACCCGTGTTGTACAAAAAGCCTCACTCGCTTTCCCGTGGTCCTTACTCTTTCACCTGTGCCCCCTACCCACCCGCCCAGCTCAGCCACTCACTCTGCCCAGAAGACTTAAGCATGTGACAGCCACCTGTGTTGTACAAAAAAAGCCTCACTCGCTTTCCCGTGCCCCCCCACTCGTTCACCTGTGCCTCCCGGAACATGCATATGTGTCTGTGACATATGGCTCAAGTGGCGATTTGCTGCCAGTTATGAGCTGTGTAATCGCTCAGGCTGGAGGTAGCGCGTAAGTGACAACGTAATGGCTCCCATCGGGTTGTCCTTATATTCCCTAGCGTCTCTTTAATGACCTCCCCCCTCACACACTATTGGATCAATTTAGGTCATGATGACTGGCTCTTAATGAAGTCCTCGCCCGCAGCTCCAGGAAGTTTGTCAAAGGGAGAAGTGGAACCACTTTGAGCCGCCTGGCCATTTTCCTTACATAGGAAATTAATGGCACGTGCAAATCCTTTTTTCTTTTCTCTTCTTGTTTTATAAAAAAAAAAGTGTTTGAATAATTTTTAGATATTTTGTAGGATGAACTGAACCCTGGGGGGTTATACATGTGGAACACGTGTGTACACGTTTTAAAGTATAAATTGCATGACCACTGTACATTTTATTTGAATAATTTAGTTTAACAGTTCAACTGGCAATCATTAGACAAGCACTGTGGGCAAAATGTCCATCCAAATAAAGATATTTATTTTCGAGATGATGCTGGCTGAATGTGCAGCCAAATGCGCTTTATTCTCGTCCTTTTGTCAGTGCCAAGCTCAAGGTTCTGTTTAAAGGAAAGTTCCGGTGAAATAGGGCTTGTAATTACAAGTTGATTAATTGTTTGGGCACTTGTTTAACGGCTCACTGCAAGTTTGCAAGAGACTCACAGGCCTGACTGATTTGTGTTGACATCGTTGTTGAGTCAAATTAATGCGATTCGGCAAGTCAACCACACTCCCTCGTCTTTGCCGCACATATTGCTAAACAGTGCGAACAAGAAGACCTCCGCTTTATTGCACTTCTCACTGAGGTTACTGGAGGGCGCAAGTAAGCCTCGACGCAAACGTTGATTCACGTTTTTGCCCGTAAGAGACAAAGCCAAACACGAGCAAAGAGAGCAAATTTGCAGACAACTATTGACGACTATGCACTGTTTAGAAACATGCACACACACACACACACACACACACATGTACAAATGCAAACACCTCTCACAAACATTCCCATCAAGAACAGAACAATGTAATTCCTCTCCTGTGATAGGTTAAAGTTATCTAATTGTTCTTTTAATGGAATATTCATGATGGAGTTAGCAGAGAGAGGAAACTAAGAGAGAGAGAGAGAGAGAGAGAGAGAAAGTGAGAAAGAGATAGAAGCGGAATGAGAGAGAGAGAGAGAGATGCAAAGCACTTCTTGACAAGGCATCCCTTTCAAGTCCTAAGGTTTGATGTGCTAATTGGATGCAAATGTATGCAAACGAGCTTCTCCTTGTGCCCAAACTTTGACAGAATGTGTGAGGCAGAATCACAATCTGAGGAGCAGGGTGTGTTTGCTATAAATAATTTCAGTTAACAGGAAGTTGTGATTCTGCAATAAACTGTGTGAACCAATACATCTGGGGGGGTTGTGGGGGGGGGGGGGGGTGTTGGGTGGGTGGGTGTGTGTAATGGGTATTTACAGATTGCCTGGATGAGGCTCTGGCATGTCTGAATAGACTTGTGTTTTGTGTTCTCCACCCTCCCTTCCCCTTTTTTTACTGTGAGGCGATCCTAAACGCAACTTAATAACATACTAATAAACTGACCCCATGGGTCTTCTAAATAGTGTGTAAATGAGATGAGCATAACATCCGTTTTTTTCGATGCCAGCAAATGCTATTTTTATTTTTTTTATTTTTTTTTGCGCTGTACATGTAGTTCAGTTGGTGTTACGCCCTTTAGCGTTGCTAAGTGTATTAGCGAGTGATTATGGGGTACTTGTGTGTTCTCATCGTCTGACCTGTCCCTCTTACTGTTACTCTTTTTCATTTTCTCTTTCGTTCGAGAGTCTGCCTAGCGACTGACAGGCTGACAGCTGCTCCAAAGCCATTGCAATCAGTTTTTTTAAGGCTAAGCTAAATATGGGCTGACTGACTCTGGATTTGGAACTCAGTCTGGATCTGTCTCTCTTTTTTTCTTTTTTTTTGTTAAACTGCAATGGTTTTTGTAAAAAAAAAAGGGGTCCTTTGTATTTCTTTTAAAACAAGTTAAGACAGCTATGGCTAAAGTTTTTTTATTTTAACGAGAGTACAATTTGTGCAATGTGAAAAACTTTGCAAAGTTCAGTCTTTCTTCATGAAGATCAAGAGAGTCGCCCACTAGTTGATGACTATAGGTGTATGCCTTGTGACACGAACATGTCGACCGGGGAGTTTGCTTCTTCCCTCATTCTGCGAGTACAAAGGGAAGTGGCTCAATCTGTCTTAGTAGCGTGTGGGGAGCACAGCACAGCACAGCACCGGCACAGTCACAGGCAGTCAGTACTGGCCGTCCTGTTGCTTCTGCTTCTTCTTCTGCTTCCTCTGTCAGATTAAATCCCATTTCCAGTGCTGTCTGTCTGCCTGTGTGTGTGTGTCTTGTCTCAATAGTCCAGCTCCGACTTTTTTTATGTCCAGTAGATCTGTCATAATGCTTCTGCAAAGAAAGGAGAGGCTGAGAAAGAAAAAAAAAAAGAAAGAAAAAAGCCAAGTAGCGAGACAGTATTTCTGTTCCCTGGAAGTGGACTTAACGAAAAACGAAAGCGACCCATCCAAAGCAAGTGCAGTTTCCATATCACCTCTCCTCCTCGCTGTGCACTCTGTCCCTCCGAGTTTTCTTTTGTCTGTGGCTTTGTTTATGCATCTGTCGGGGCACATAGCGATATCTGTCTGGGTCTGCCAGACAAACCACTTGTCTGGCCTGGACTGCTGTTTAAACTGAGAGGTCCTGGGAGCGGTCCCTCATGTCATTGTCTGTGTGTGTGTATATATATATATATGTGTGTGGGTCTTTGTGAGTCTGTTTGGTGTGAGTCTGTTTGGTGTGTGTGTGTGTGTGTGTGTGTGTGTGTGTGTGTGTGTGTGTGTGTGTGTGTGCGTGTGTGTGCGTGTGTGTGTGTGTGTGTGTGTGTGGATCCTGACCATCATCAGTCTGCATTACATTGCAGAAAACAGGCCTGTCAACAAACCAAACAAATACACATAGACACACACACACACACACACATATAAATATATATTTATATTAACACTCACAAGTTTATCTGCTATCACAGTTCCTCTCATGCCCTGTAGCTTTCACAGTTTACAAAGTTCATGACAGTTTAATCAAGCTTTTAGCCCCACACAACAACAGATTCATGCTGCCTCTTTTCCTAACATCAGAAAAACAAAAGAGGAGGGTTTTTTTTGTCCATTTTATTTGTTTCTTTCCTGGAGAAACAAATGGAGGGGCTGGTAATGCGTAGCTTTTAGTGCAAAAATCCCAAGTCTTTTTTTTTCACTTTTTTCACTTTTGGTTTAAAAAAGATACAGAACATTAGGGGTGACTAGATCTGACGTATGTGCTTTTTTTTTTTTTTTTACCTGTTTACTCCTGACAAATCACTGAGTCAGAAATGGAAACACATAAAGATGAAAGTGTCTCTATTATTCTTGAATAATCTCCAATGGATTGCCGTGCAGTTGTCTTCAAAGGGAACATTGCATGCATGGCACCTCTCCAAAAAGGGGGAAGAAAAAGGGACAACAGCAAAAAAAAAAAAATGTAATTTATTGTCTCCCCTGGTGCATCATTTGCTGCTGAATTCGACGGCTGGCTATTCGCACACAATCCATATTTATCATCGCTGGTCAGGAGAATATTGAATCAGAGGGGGGAAAAAAGAGAGGGAGTACGGGTCGGCGGGGGGGAGGGGGCGAGTGGGGGGGGGTAGATATTACAGCTCCATTTCTGGCTGCTCTCAGTGTGTCTGTCTGTCTGTCTGTCCGTCTCTCGTTCTTACGCGCCCGCGGCCAGTCTTTTCACTCGGGGCAAAAGAATGGACTCCTCCACTGGGCCGTGCAGGAGCCTGAAGAGGGCCCCCCCCCCCACCGGTAATCTCCAAGCCCCCGGTAATGAACTGCCACAGCTAATGAGCTCAAGGCTATCACCCATGGATGAGGAGTTTCTCGAGCTGACGATTACCATTGGTGCTACTGACGAGCCTCCGCCGGTGCCGAGCCACGGTGCCGTGCCGAGCCGGAGTGAGTGCGGGCGGGTTAAGGACGGTGGAACATTAGGCCAGCCAGCCTGTGTTCCGCTCCCCTGGCCAAATCCCGGTGCCGAGCCGAGCCGAGCCGAGCCCCGCCCCTGCCCTGGACTTAAAGATACGGGTTTGTCCTTCAGAGCTCTCCTGTAAGAAGTAGGCAATAAGCGAGCGGTATACCACTCTCACTCTCTCGCCTTCCCCGCGCCGGCGCGAGGCTTCGCTACTGTCATAGACTCCGCATGAGGGGTTTTTAATGCTAACCTTTAGCAGGATGTGTGCTCCCTCTTATCTGAAGAGACATTATCCCTGTTGGCACATCATTACCTTGTTGTAGCCCGTGCCATCATTTCTGTTAAACGCGGCGAGGTATGTGGTTTAATATACGGAAGGCTAACGCGGAAGATCAATCTAATCGAAAATAAGACCGCAGCCTATGGGGTAGCACTACTGTGCATTATGGAGCATTTTAGTAGCGGGGAAGTTGAAAAGATTTGTCCACATTGCACGGCTTTTATGGTACAAAAAGCA
>CM059287.1:17140156-17142656 GCA_030347295.1 Setipinna tenuifilis | reverse complement strand
CGGCGGCTCATTTCCATAAAGCTAATTTCCTATTCCGGTGTGTGTCACCGCGGCAGCGCAGGAAAGGTGACGGGGAGGATTACGCCCGTCACTCACTGACCTCACCGACGGCTCTCTCTGTCACTTCCCCTCCGCGCCGCAACTCCAACACGCGGCTTGTCTGTCAGAGGTGAAGAACAGAGGAAAGTAGAGGGGAAGGATGAGGGGAAAAAAAGCACAATTGTTCTCTCATCTGCATGTCTGTCCTTTTCTCTTCTTTCCTCCTCCTCCTTCCTCTCCCCCCTCCTCCTCCTGCTCCTCCTCCTCTTCCTCTTTTATTCTCTCCTCCGATGCCCTTCCTATGCATTAGCATACAATGGTGGCATTTAGCTCCATACCATAATGACATGCGTCTGCGAGACCCCTCTACCTATCAGCATAGCGCAGGTGCATTTTGCCTGGGCTCCTGGAGAGATGCACTGTGCTACCATACTGTGTGCTGTGTGTGTGTGTGTGTGTGTGTGTGTGTGTGTGTGTGTGTGTGTGTGTGTGTGTGTGTGTGTGTGTGTGTTTGTCTATGTGTAGACAGTGAGCACTCAATCTGACATGTTTCCTGTTTCTGTCAGCCTGAGAGACGGTTGTATTGGCCAACCTTTCTCCACCCACAAGATTAGCACTGACGACACACATACACACACACACACACACACACACACACACGCACACACGCACGCACAAACACACATACACACATATACACACACACACAGACCCTGCCCTGTGTGTGTAACAGCCGTGCAGACAGCCACTCCAGAGGGTGACGATGCAGGGCAGGCGAAAGGGCTTTAGATGGGCGTCTGAGCAGAGAGCAGATCAGGAACATGGAGGCAGACAGATGGGAGACGTTTCATCGATATACTGCCTTCCTCCAGACTGCCGCATCTCCTAGGTAACCAGGTACAGGAGGAGGCCGAGCGTGCCTCTTGGCAGGTTTTCGAGGTCTGGCCCGGTGTGGTCAATAAGGATCAAATACGAAGACCTATAACTGCACAGTCCATGCGAAGCCTATTAAAAGTCAAATCGCAACACTCACAGAGACTCAGAGCCCAGTGCACTATTGGAATTTGGCAAACTGGGAAACCTAATAGCAAACAAAATAAATAAATGAAACAAAAAACATGAGCTGAATCTTTTCGTGTTTGTACGTTTTCTCTCTCTCTCTGTCTCTCTCTCTCTTTCTCTCTCCCTCTCTCCCTCTCTCTCTCTCTCTCTTCTCTCTCTCTCTCTCTCAGCCTCCTCTCGAAGCCATTTGAAGTGGATCAGTCTTTCGTTCCCTCGCATGGCAATAAACCGTATCGGAATAAGATACAGTGTTGATGCATCGTGCCACTCTCAGGCGGGGATCCTTTGCCTTTGAAGCTCCTCTTAATGGGACCCTGGCTGAGAGTGGTAAGAAACGTGCGCTTTTCAGTTTGACTAAAGAAAATCGATCAAGCGATCAACGCCAAGCTCCGAGAGTCTCCTTTAAAGCAAAAAAAAAAAAAAAAAACTAGCGAGTGGATTTATATTCTCTGCTTTTTTTGCTGCTGAGCTTTTTTCTCGGAAGCGCTGATTGAAAGAGATGCCCTGAGAGGTGTTGTTGGGAGAGAGTGTGTGTGTGTGTGTGTGTGAGAGAGAGAGAGAGCGTAAGAGAGAGAGACAGAGAGAGAGAAGGGGAAAGAGAGAGAAAGAAATAGCGTGTTGTGTTTACATGTGATCTGTTTATTTTCCTGCTGAGGATAACAAGCAGAGAACTTCAGGGTTCTCTTTTCACAGGTCAGCTCCTAGTGAGGCAAACATTCCTTCTTTTCGTCTCCCACGCCTCCAACACAGGAAAAAGAAGGTATTGCCAGAGCTAACTAAGGGAGACGCATTGGCAATACAAATGGCCTTTTTGTCACGCCAGTAAAGCACATTGAGTTGTGTTGAGTGTTAAAACAGGGGATTGTGGGTAAGCAGCAGCACTAGGTGTGCGGAGTTCTCGTATACGATATACCCCCGCCCCCCCCCCCCCCACACACACACACACCCACCCTCCTTTACTGAACTGGTGAAGTCTGTGATGTTTGCCGGCCTGTCTCTCGGCCAGTAATGTCTCTCCGCAGGAGAGGGTTCGGCGCCCATTTCCATGATGAAGAAGGCGGCTCCTCGTCTGACATTGACGCGTTCTGCGGCTGTTTGATAAGGTTCAGGCTCGTGGGAGTTATTTTGTATTCCGCGGTTGTCCATCATCAGATCTCCCTCCTTTTACACGCATGGATAGATAGCTGCCTCACTGGAGGTGTGTGAGGGGAGGTGTTTTTTCTGTCTTTCTTCTTCTTCTTCTTCTCCCTCCCTTCTTAACGAATCAACAGGAGTAGAGTAGCAACTGGGAAGAGTGTTCCCAGCTTGCTTTTTTACCGCTTACCGAAAAACGCATTTGTGTGTGTGTGTGTAGGTGTTTCTGCGTGTGTGTCTGTGTCTTAGTGTATGTGTGTGCATG
>CM059287.1:17125156-17135156 GCA_030347295.1 Setipinna tenuifilis | reverse complement strand
CATTTGGTTGGTTGGTTGTTTATTTATTTATTTATTTATGTATTTATGTATTTTTCTAAGTGGGTTGCGGTGGCTGTCAGGCTGGAGCTAGAGCATCAACAGTAGCATCAACAGTAGCAGTAACAGTAGCAGTAACAGTAGCACAAGGGGTGTAGCGTAGGGTGTGCTGCTGCTGGCATGGAAGCTCAACCTGAAAACAAGCAGTAACGAGCACAGTGGCTGACCCCGCTGCTGCTGCTGTGACAGGCTAATAATACCAGAGCGCTGGCTCCTGAGACACTGCCGAGCAGGTTTGTGCCACCAAATGGCCCCACCATCTTTCCTCCCTGCCTCCCTCCCCCCCTCTCTCTTTCTCTCTTCATCTCTCTCTCTCTCAGTCTCTCAGTCCCTCAGTCTCTCACTTCTTCTTGCCCTCCATCTCCTCATTGTATTCTCTTTCTTTTTTCCCTTTTTTTTGTCTTTTTTTTTTAAAAAACAAAGGCATAATGAGCTCCACAGTCATCAATTTTTCATGATGTTTCTGTGTGCATTACTGGTTCCAGTAATCACAGGCCTCTCTCTCTCTCTCTCTATCTCTTTCTCTCTCTCTCTCTCTCTCTCTCTCTCTCTGCAGTTGAAATAAGTGGGGTAGAGTTGGCTGAGGTGGAGCAGTGTGGGTTGGGGGGGGGGGCGGGGGGGGGGGGGTGTTGAAAAAGTGTGTCTTGTGTCAGCGGGTTCTCATTTGTTCAGCCATGCTTTGGTTTAAAAGCGGATGCCTTTGGTGTTCGGGTAATTGGAATGGTTATGGAACAGGATGGCAGAAAGGGAGGAGAAAAAAAAAAACAATCTGTCGTTTGTGGCATCACATGACATGTGTCTTTCACTTCACTGGGAGGATAACAAGTGACAAGTGACATTCCTCCCCAGCCTCCACAGTCCTCAACTTTGTGAACAGATTGTTCGGTTGATTACAGAAAAGAAAAAACAACACAATGTCACATTGACAAACACAAATACTTGGACTGGTTGCCAACTAAAAGCTACAAAGGGTTGTTGAATAAAACTTTACTAGCATATGGTCATTAACATTTAGGTTGTGATGCAAGATAAGCTTCGGGAGTTGTAAAATTAGGCAGCTCTCTTAAATCCTGATAAAGACCTTTCTGTTCAAGGGAGGGTTGTGAATGTGATAGGCGAGGAAAATAAAAAAAGCGGAAGCCTTGCGGCTTGACACTGTACTGTATTTCACATTTTGTGCCGGGGAAAAAACGACCCATCCTGGCCAAAGTTATAGGTGGAAAACTCATTAGAGCGAAATTGCACTTGAGAAACCACCACGCGATAATCTTGCTTTGTTTGTCAGGTGTATGGATTTATGTGTGTCTCCTGTGGACAGTGATATATATTTACTAACACTCTCTGTAAATACACCAATATCTTCTGATTTATTCACCTGTGCATTCTCAGAATAAAGGTTATTTGTAAAACCTAGGACAGCTGTGAATTGCTATTGATTAAATTCTAATTTAATTCCCCTTCAGTTTTTTTTTTCCCTTTTCCCGCCTACGTGTAGCAAAAAAAAAGAAAAAGAAAAAAAAAAACCTGTCTCTTTTCCCGCTCGTCTCCACTCTCCTCAGGAATATATCTGTGGGTTCATGAACTTGGACTGCTCTTAGCACAAATATATATGACCTCTGATGCTCCAATTACCCCGGATATTTTGTAGCTGTGGCTCTTTTTCCGTATTTCTCCCTGGCTTGCAGTGACTTATGCTGGGAAGCCATGCTATGAATTTTAGCCACAGACACAGACACACACACACACACACACACACACACACACATACACACACATTCCACATTCTACATTCCACATACACACAAGCATACAAACACTCCAAGTACGCACAAGCACTGCGATGCATGAGCAAATATTATAAAAAAAATGTCTAGACACATACTGTAGTGCACACACACACTCACACTGTCTCACATACACACACACATACTGACATGAACACACACACACACACACACACACACACACACACACACACACACACACACACACACACCATGTACACACAATCAGGCAACTATACATGTGAATAAAACACACTGTCTGACACACACACACAGTTGCTTCTTCTTCTTCTTCCTAGTGCCTGGTTTTCTGTGTGTGTGTGTTTTTTTTTTGCTATTTCTGTGGCGCTGTGGCACACGTGTGTGTGTCGTGTAGCTAGCGTTGGCAGAGTGCCCACCTCTCGGAGCCCTCGTCCTCGCCACACAGCAGCTGTGGATGCTGGGAGTTTTTAAGATGCCCTCCCCTACTCGCACTACTCGCGCTGCGTGACCGCGCCGAGGACGGATTGGCAAATCGTGGCGAGGGAGGACCTTAATCCATCACCTCCAGCTGACTCCGCGCCGACCAGAGCCAACGCCTGGCGCCTGCCCCGGCTTGCATTAGCATGTGTGTGTGTGTTGTGTGTGTCGTGTGTGTGTGCATGTGTCTATGTGTGTGTGTGTGTGTGTGTGTGTGTGTGTATGTGTGCACCTGTTCTGTCACCTGGCAACTGCGGGCTGCAGGTATTAGAGACACAACATGTGTAGCATAGTGTGATTTTTGAGCCAGTTTACCGGGGTGCTTGCCCATGTGTTCTTACCTAAACAGCATGTGTGTGTGTGTGTGTAGGTGTGTTTGTGTGTGTGAGTATTTGCTGATGGTGATGTTTTGTTGTGTTTAGGATAGCAAATATGATTGAGTCCTGTGTGTTTGTATCTGTGTGTGTGTGTGTGTGTGATAGAGAGAAAGACAGGGATAGAGTTTTTTGTTAGTTTTGTGTGTGTGTATGTGTGTGTGTGTGTGTGCGCGTGTGTGTGTCTGTGTGTGTGTGTGCGTGTGTGTTATGTTGTGCCTTGGACAACTGATGTGATTATTTGGATATGTGTTCTGAACTACACACTCAATGGGTATGTGAGAGTCTGTGTGTGTATATGTGTGCGCTTGCGCGTGTGTGTGTGTGTGTGTGCATGTTTGCTGATGGTTGTCTGTGTCTGTTTGGTACAGCAGTTGTGATTATTTGGAGTTTAGTCGTCCTGAATGTAACAGACAAGGATTAACATGCTTGCAGCAAATGTCAGAAGTGCAAATGTCAGCCACAAAAGCCAATGTCCTGCTGTCTGGGCAAAAAAACACAGAACAACAACAATTTTCCAGATGCGCAGAAAACGTCAGCACATTATAGTAGAACTTACTTACAGGACCAGTTCTGGCCACTAGGGGCAGAGTCTAAGGGGGGAGCTGTGGCAAATAGGGACGGAAATAGGGGAGGGAGGGAAGGAAACAGGGGAGGGAGGCAAGGAAATAGGGGAGGGATGAAGGGAGGAGGGGAGGAAAGAGAGGTAGGGAGGATGGAGGGATGGAGGGAGAGAGGGAGGGATGGAGGGAAAGAGGGAGGAGGGATTAGTGTGTGGAAAGGGAAGTGACATAAAAGGATACAGAGGATGGCAGTTCCTCCTAAGGCTTCAGCCCCCCAAGGAGAGGCCCAGCTATGACGGCACGTGTGTGGCCGCCAGGACTGAAGAGTGATTTAGAGTGCTGTGTGTGTGTGTGTGTGTGTGTGTGTGTGTATTTGTGGGTGTGTATGCTTGTATGCGTGCAAGTGTGTGGGGAAAAAAGGGATATCTTGTGTGTGTGTGTGTGTGTGTGTGTGTATGTGTGTGCGCTTGTATGCATGCATGTGTGTGTGGGGGAAAAAAAGGGATATCTTATGTACTTGTGTGTGTGTATGTGTGTGTGTGTGTGCGTGTGTGTGTGCGTGTGTGTGTGCGTGTGTGTGTGTGTGTGTGTGTGTGTGTGTGTTAATGTGCGAAATAAGAGGGATATCTTTTGATCGGCTGCAAAGCTGCAGTTCAGACAGCTGCCAAAGCACCCCGAGACATATACACACCACACACACACACACACACACACACACACACACACACACACACACACACACACACACACACACACACACAGAAACGAGAGACAGAGCCAGCTCTTCTCACACTCCCCTCCTCCTGGTGCCCGTCCTGCCCTGCTCCTCTCCACTCTCGCCACGCTCCGCTGGGCACGGTGGCACCAGGCGCCAGGGTGGTTTAGCACTGTGCAGAAACAGCCTCTGATGGGTGCCCCCTCTGCCTGGAATAAAAGGGAGGAATTAGGAGAGGTGAGGGTGTGCAGGATGCCTGCAGTGTGTGGTGTGTGGTGTGTGTGCTGTATCGCTGACATACATTCTGTCCTCTGCCCTTCAGCAGAACTCCAGGTTCACCATGATGACTCAGTATTTAATTAGAAAATAAAGGGAAACACTTTAGTTTAACAGTCCACGGTTGCAGTGTGTATCTGTGTGTGTTAGGGTAGCTTTCTGTAATTACACTGTACATACAGTACCAAACACTAACTCTAATCCCAACCTGGTTACACTTTATTTTACTGTCCCTGATACATCAGTTAGGAACGCTGTAATAAAGTGTGTAACATTATGTACGTACCCCACTAGGATTAGGGGTTAGTGGTAGGGTTAGTGTTAGGTACACTGTAAAACCGGATAAGTCAATACAACTCAAAACTTTTGATGTAACTGATTATTACGTCAATAGTTTTGAGTACATTAACTATACATTTTAATTAAAGTTACCTTTAAAAGTTTAATTACATGAACTTGTACTTAAACTTTTAAAGTTAACTTTAATTAAAATATATAGTTAATGTACCCAAAACTATTGACGTAATCAGTTACATCAAAAGTTTTGAGTTGTATTGACTTATCCGGTTTGTAATATGTGTAATAATATGTAACATTATGTACAGTACTTAGCCCAATAAGGTTAGGGTTAATGTTAGGTACAGTATACACAGGATAATAAAAGGAAGTGTAAGCAAAATAAGAAACAGTTTTGTCTCATTGTGGGTGTTCCCATGTGACGTGAGCTTCTTACTTTACTTAAAGCAACACTAAGGAGTTTTTAACCTTAGATTAACCTAGATTTTAACAAAGATTAATGCTTCCCATTCAATTCCCCATCAGCTAGAACAGTACTATGTAAGTTTGGGTTTCAGGTGGAAATTTATAGTTTGTGTGAGGAAACAAAACGATACAGATAATCCTTGTCTTACAGCAAGCCTTACTACAGCTGAAGAGTCATACTTGTATAAAAATCCTGAACTCTTAAAAATAAATCCTTTCTGTTTGTGCTTTAAACCGCGTATCTAGAAAGCACTATGAATACATCATAAACACATTCATTAGGGTTTGTGAAGTATTTGTAAGACCTAGTAAAGACTCATATTCATCATAAATATAGGTACCTATAGATAGCACTAGCCACAGTCATTAATTATTACAGTGTTGTAGTATAACCCCGCAAAGAGCTCAAAGCAGAGGATGTAGTACGTATGTAAATGTCCCTTTACCTCAGGTGACTTCACTTCCGCTATGAAGCCATGTGTGCCCCCCATGGGAGATAATGTTACATATAAGCGTGTAATGAGTGCAGTCATATCTATTTATAAATAGTTCCTGCATTATGGATCCTTAATAAGCATTTCCAAATGTGTTAAAAGGGGCCTTGTGGGTGCAGAGTTTAAGCAAAGTGTTACTGCCAATTCTTCCCACCGTATAAAAGCAAATTTATCAGGCAATTGTGTCTCTGTAACAAGGCTTTGCGTTGCTCCATTCCTCTTGCAGAGCGAATGTGAAATGCAACAAGCTCAAATTCATTAAATTAGAAAATTAGATTAGAAAATAGAGGGACAGCACACCAACTCTACTCAATATTATGAAGTATTATGTCCTTTCATTGCCAGATACTGAAAGAGATATAATTGCAAACTAATCCCATCCTGAAGGATAGACTTGTATTTGCTGATTATTCAAACAGGAGCTAGCTGCTGGATTAGATTCAAAACACTGCACAGCCCTTACAAAACAATAATGATGGCAAAATAATGCCATTGTCTTTACTGCACATTAACTAAGAAATAGTAGCTGTGTTTTTGTTTTTGTAATTATCCAGAGAAATTTGATAAAGTGTCATATACGTACATAACTACATCTGCCCTATTACAGTAAAAACTGTGAAAAATGTAGGTTGTGTATAAGATTTGTAAAGACCTTGCCGCTCTCCTATGGCCATGAGCCACCCACTGACTCAATCATAATATTGAACACACAGGGCAGAAAGAGAGCGAGAGAGAGAGAGAGAGAGAGAGAGAGAGAGAGAGAGAGAGAGAGAGCTTAACAAGCCGGCTGTCTTCCTCCTGCAGCATGTGGAGAAGGTCGATACATCTCACCAACCAGTTAACCAGTGCAAACCAAAGAATGTCGAAACCATTATTATTTACCCATTTGTGTCATACTGGTGAATTATCTTTTTTTTCCTCCATCACATATTGTTTTGACCTTATTATCATTCGATGAAAAAAAGAGAGAGAGAGAGAGAGAGAGAGAGGGAATCGTGCTACTAAGCCAATATGGTGGGGGCGTAGCAGTGTTCTTACCCCAAGGGAGATTCCCGGACGCTTTTAAGAATTCATTCCTCCCAAGCCTTTCGCATTCCGCACGTGGTTGTGTTGCGTACTCATTCATCTGCGTCACTGCCAGCTTGACACAAAGAGGCATAAGCATGCTTGAGTATAATGGGCTTTTTTTAAATTCATGTATCCATAATTTATACACACAAAAACATTCCAGTCTGTAATTTATTTTCCCAAGGAGTTCCTGGTCAGGGCAATTTACAAGCATGGCAAATGCAAAGATCATTAAAAATTTAAGTGCAAATTGAAAAAAAAAAAAATCCACCACAAACATTTCCGTCAGAGGACGAGATATTGAAGAAATAATAAGTAATGTGTCAGGCCCAGGCAGTGCCTCCCAATTAAAAGATGAGACCATTAATGGGGGGGAAAAACACAGAGAGGACAGAAGCCCACTAGTTTTTTTTATCTTTCTTTTATTTTCACTAAAACGTGTGTGGAATCTGTGCCGATTGTGGTACCCATTACGTAAACCTTATGCATGTTTCATGGCACTTTTGACATGGCTCCATAGACAACCTGTGCAGGAGGGAAGAAGAGGGGAAGAAGGAGGGAAGAAACCTTCACCTTCACCTCCCCTCACCTCAGCCCAGCTTTCAGAGACTGAGGAGGACCTTGAGTCGTCCATCCCCCAACCCCCCACACCCCCACACCCCCTGCCCCCTTGTGTTTGTTGTTAAAGGTGTGTGTGTGTTTTTCATGGCAGTGAGAAATGCTCCTGCCTTTTTTAATTGGACCATATTGGAGTGTCTTCCAAAAGGTTGAGGCTGACTGACTTGGTGGGTGGGGGATCAGAGCTTGGGGGGGGGGGGGGAGAAAAGAGACAGAGAGAGGGAGGGAGAGGGAGGGAGGGAGAGAGAGGAAGCGAGGAAGTCAGAGCAGAACAGAGAGTCCATGCACTCACATCTATCTATCTATCTATCTATCTATCTATCTATCTATCTATCTATCTATCTGTCTATCTGTCTATCTGTCTGCCTATCTTTCTCTCTGTCTGTCAGTCTATCTGTCAGTCTGTCTGTCAGTCTGTCTGTCAGTCTGTCTAGCTATCTGTCATCTAACCCAAAGACACACACACGCATCCTGGCCGGACAGGAGCCAAAACTGGCCCGCTTCTGCTGCCAGCTCTTGCGGGGGCTGCTACTGGTCCCTGCATGTGTTTGTCTCCCCACAGTGTCCTCTATCCCTCTCTCTCTCTCTCTCTCCATCTCTCTCTCTATCCCTTCATCCCATTTTCCCTTTATATTTCTTTCTTCCTCCTTCTCTCTTTCCCTGTCTCTCTCCCTCCATCCCTCTCACCATTCCTCTCTCCCTCTCCCCCTCTTCCTCCCCCCTCCATCACTCTCTGCATCTATCTCTCTCTTCCTCCCTCCACCTCTCCCTCCATCCCTCTCTCCCTCTCCCTCCCACTCTCTGCATCTATCCCTCTCTCCCTGTCCACCTCTCTCTCTCTCCATTCCTCTCTCCCTCCACCTCTCCCTCCATCCCTCTCTCCCTCACCCCTCCCTCCATCCCTCTCTCCATCCCTCCATCTCTACCTCCCTCCCTCCCTCCCTGTTTCCCTCCACCTCTCTCTCTCCATTCCTCTCTCCCTCCATCCCTCTCTCCCCCACCCCTCCCTCCATCCCTCCATCTCTACCTCCCTCCCTCCCTCCCTCTTTCCCTCCACCCCTCTCTCCCTCCATCCCTCTCCCCTGTCCACCATAGTCCCATCAGCATGATCAGCTGAAGAGTGAGTATGGTCATGACAAGAGTGAGAGCTCTACACGCCATGGCATTAATATTCCTGTCTTAAGCCTACACATCCATCTCGCTCCACCATCTCGCTCCTATTTTCTCTTTTTTTTTTCGCCTCAGGGATGTTTTTCACTCTTCTTCCCTTTCATTTCGTTCCCAGCACACACTCGCACACCGCGGAAAGCCATGCAAGCGGCAGGCGTTTGGGTTGAACGCCTGTTCAGTAACCCCTGAAACAAACACACACATGCTGCAAAGGACATACACACACACTCACACACACACATACAAACATACACACACACCTACATGAACGCTTACACACACACACACATACACACGTAGCATCTGCATTCACACACACTACCCTGCGTTTGTCTCCAAAGTTCTTCCTGAATGGTTCAGCCTCCCCCACCTCCCTCTTTCACTCCTTTTCTCTCTCCACTTCCCTCCCTCTCTCCTTTTCTCTCTCTACCCAGCTACAGTAAATCCCTTTCTCCTTTTCTCTCTCTCTTCTACCTTTGTCTCTCTCCTTCTCTTTCGCCACCGCCTTCCCTCTCTCCTCTCTTGTCACCTCCCTCTCCCTCTCTCCCTCTTTCTCTCCCCTTCCCTCCCCCTCTCTCCTTCTCTTTATACCCGGCTAAATCCCTTTCTCCTTCTCTCTCTCTCCACCTCCATCTCTCCCTCCACCTCCTTCCCTTTCTCTTTCTCTCTCTCTCTCTCTCTCTCTCTCCATCTCCCTCCCTCTCTCTCCTTCCCTCCGTCCCCGGCTCGTCACGTCCGCTGTCCCAGAGGTCGCGGCGTGTCACCACGTGCTGCAGCACCCCAGCTGTGCGTGTGACAGGGCGAATCTGCCTCAGCGGCAGCTTACCCAGCCAGACTCCACACACACTGTCTGGAGAGAGGAGAGAGGAGAGCAGAGGAGAGGAGAGGAGAGGAGAGGAGAGGAGAGAAGAGATGGAGGGGGGTTTTAGGAGGAGGAAAAGAGGGTGTTAGAAGACAGCTAGGAGGAGAGAGAGATGGAGGGGGATTTTAGGAGGAGGAAAAAAGGGTGTTAGAAGACAGCTAGGAGGAGAGAGAGACAGACAGAGAGGAGGGAAAGAGAAGAGAGAGAGAGAACAAAGGAGAGAGGGGTGAGGGGGATGGAGAGAAGGAGAAAAGGGTGTTAGAAGACAGCTGGGAGGAGAGAGGGTGGGGGAGACAGAGAGAGAGAGAGAGAGAAAGGAGAAGAGAGAGTGGCAAAAAAAGTGAGCATAGGTAGAAAGCTAGAGGCATTTTAGTAAAGTCAGGAGACATGCTAAGTGTGCTAAGCTACGTCCTTGACCTCTGTTTCATCCTCTGCTCAGTCTTCTGTATGGCATCTGTGGTCCTTGTGCTGTCCGCTGTCCGCTGTCTGCTGTCTGCTGTCCGCTGTCGGCATATTCAACTGACTCCTCTGCTTTTTTAGCAGAGAGGAAAAGGGAGAGGGAAAGGGAGTGTCTGGGGCTGACAAAGTCAGACTGCCTCACTGAGGAGCTAGCATATGGATAGCATAGCGCACGCTTGGCAGATGTGGCGTCAGTGGAAATAAAATCCCAACCTGTGCAGAACACACAAACACACACACACACACACACACACACACACACACACATTCACGCACACACACGCACATGCACATAGTCTCAGACATATACACACATACACACACCCTGCTCAGACAAGA
>CM059287.1:17107191-17109691 GCA_030347295.1 Setipinna tenuifilis | reverse complement strand
AAGAGGGGAAAGCGATTTAGAGAGTGTGGGGGGAGGGGAGGAGGGAGAGAGAGAGAGAGAGAGGGAGGAAAAAATGTGCAGTCTATTTAAAACCCATGGACCACCTCTGTCAGAAAAGCAATTAAGTGTGAGGGTTTCATTTTAATTTAAACGAGATTATATTACACTGGCATGGCGCTCCAAAATGGAAGGGGACTGTTCGCATGAAAGAAACACGAGTGCTCCTCTCTTTATCAGGGTCCCCAGCTCCATCCATCCCTCCCTCCCTCCCTCCCTTCCTCCATCACTCCATCCCTCTCTCTCTTCATCTCTCTCGCTCTGCCCTCCATCCCTCCATCTTCGTCCCTCCTGCCCTTACTACCCTCCCTCCATCCCTTTCTCTTCGTCCATCCCTCCCTCCCTCTCTCCATCCCTCCATCCCTCCCTCTTTCCCTCCCTCTCTCGATCTCTCATACCCACACTCTGTCACATGGTTTTTTTCCCCCAAGAAAGGCCTGTGCCAGTTTGGGCAGGGAGAGACAGGAGACAGGCCACCCTTAAAGAGGAGCCCGGAGACAGGGCAGGGCAAGAGGGGAAAGAAAGACAGAGAGACAGGGAGAGAGAGAGAGAGAGAGAGGGAGAGATAGAGGGAGAGAGAGAGACAGGCCCCCTTAAAGAGGAGCCCGGAGACATGAGCAGGGCAAGAGGGGTGAGACAGACAGAGAGACAGGGAGAAGAGAGAGAGAGAGAGAGAGGGAGAGAGACGGAGATCGGCCATGCACGGCTGGAGAATGAGCGAAAATGTGCGGAGGCGGCCGGCTGAGAGACAATTAGAGGCGTCTCTGTTGCGCTGTGGAGACGGGGGGGGGCGCGACTGACACGGAGACAGAGTCGGGAGACAGAGTCGGGAGGCGGGAGTGGGTCGCCGACGGTCACGCTTCCAGCCCTGTGCCAACCCCCCCAGCACCACCCCCACCCCCCCTGCCAACCTACCCCCCCCACCCACCACCACTATCCCCCCCCCCCCCCCCCTGTCTGCCGGCACCACCCTGGGCTGCTGATTTTTACAGCCTTTGCTTTTGTTACTGCAGATGACATTGGGGTCCTGCCATCATGTGCTCAGTTTTTATCTTGTGTGTTTTATTTAGAGAAGTGGTGCAGTATGTGTGTGTGTGTGTGTGTGTGTGTGTGTGTGTGTGTGTGTGTGTGTGTGTGTGTGTGTGCATGCATGTGTGTTTGTGTGCGTGAAAAAGACGGTTAAGGTATTCTTCTGCCTGCACATTTTGTGTGTGTGTGTGTGTGTGTGTGTGTGAATATTTCTGTTTGGCAAAAAACGAAGTGATGCCACATTGTGTTGACTGTGTAATGCCTATTTGTTGCAGGCCAAAAAGAAACAAGTGTTGGGATGGGGGAAACAGATGTTTTGGCTTGATGAAATGAATCATTTCTCTTCCTCTTTCTCTCCTTTTTCTTGTTTCTCTCCCTCCATCTCCTCGCCTGGCGGACGAGCAGCAGATGAGTTGGGCATAGAGTTCATGGGTAAGCAAACGTCTTGGATTGCCTCCACATATGCATAATCTTTCACAAAACACACACACACACACACACAAACACACCCAAGCACGCACACACGTACACACACACACACAAGCACACAAGCACACACACACACATGTACGCACATGCATGCACACACACGCACACGTGCGCTCACACACATATTCATACATGCACACACACACACACACACACACACATACACATACACACAAATAGATCCACATGCCCACACGCACGCATACACACACACACACACACACACACAAATCACACATGCACACACACACATGCACAAACACAGACACATGCACACACATACAAAGAAACACACATGCATGCACAGAAACCCACACATGATGACACAGATACACACATGCACACAGAAAAATACACCCACACGGACCAAACCGCCCCAATAAACAAACACAAACACAGAAACACACACACACACACACACACAAATACACACAATCACACACTCCCACATTCTCTGTCTGTTTCCCACCTTTGGAAAATTAATGTTCTCTAGTCTCCATGGAAACACACAGAGGTAGTGAATGAGGTTGTGTATTCTGTTGGTGGAGGGAAGGACCAGCACATCAGCATGGGTGATATGCATACTCCTGTCTTATATGGCTGCCTCTATGACTGGGGGAGTGGGGGGTGGGTGTTGGGGGACGGTGTGTGTGTGTGTGTGTGGGGGGGGGGGGGGTGTTGCTTACCTATGTCAATTTGTGTGGTTTTTGTATGTTTGTAAGTGTGGGAGAAAGAGAGAGAGAGGGAGAGAGAGAGAGAGAATGAAGTGAGCGAAAGAGAGATAGAGAGAGAGCACCGCTTGATAAGTAGAGAGTCTGTGCATTTGTGTTTCTGTTTTTTATGATTTATTTAACATGCATTTATACATTTTTCACCGCATGTGTGCCTTGCATACAATCTGCTGTTTGTGTATATATATATACAT
>CM059287.1:17074241-17101741 GCA_030347295.1 Setipinna tenuifilis | reverse complement strand
CGCAGCCACCTCGCTGAGAGCCGGCACCTACGCGACTGCTCTGTCAACGCCTCCGGCCTCATGTCCAAATCGAGCCCCAGGCTTCAGTTCGGCCTCCAGCACAAGCGCGTGAGTCCCCCCCCCACAACACAACTTTACACGAGTGTGAAATGACTGAGAGGCCTGTCTTTCGCTCACATGAATAAATGACAAGGGCTACACACACGTGGGGCTTAAAATCACGTAGTGTTCATTTAGTGCTCAACTGGGTTTGCTAGGCATGTTATTTTTTCTTTACCATGTGCAGAGGGGTACTGAAAATGGTTAAACCCACCCAGACGTGAAATGCTGTACATTATGTTAGTGAAATATTCAGGTGAAAATAATGGAGACAATTGGGTTAGAGCGACTTCAGGGGGTGGGGGAAGATGGGGTAGGGGTAGGGGGGTGTTGGTGAATGGGTGGGAGCGCATGGGGGGGGGGTTGCAAAACATGTTAACCACCTCTCTCGTGAGCACTCCAGTGTGGTGGCCCCCACAACCTCGCATGTAGCAGCCAGAGCGTGCGAGCGAAGAAGGGAGGGGGTGGAGGTTGTGGAAGACGGGGAAAGGAGTGAGATTGGGAGCGAAAGAGAGGGGGGGGGGGGTGAGACAGGGAAAGGAGTCAGAGTGAGAATGGGAATGGGAGTGGGAGCGAGAGCGCGGCGTTGCATAAATTTGAATAGCGGTCACGTGGAACCGCACCGCATTGGTGGCGAATGGAGAGAGATGAAAGATTTAGCGGCACTAGTAATTGGTACATCCATCAAGCCATGTAAGCGTGGCCGTGTGCGGGGCGTAGGCCGCGGGGAGCGTGTCCTGTGTTGCGGGGACGGACACACACGCGCTGCTTCCGCTAACTGCTGCCAGCTCTTCCGCACCCCCCCCCCCCTCCCCCGTCGTTGACGAAGCCAATTGGAATGACATCGTAAGGCTCGAGCACCCCCACCCCTTCTTTTTCTATTTCTTTTTTTCTTTGTCTCTTTCTTGCTCTGTATCTCTCTCTGTATCTCTCTATCTATCTGTCTGTTTATCTGTCTATCTACAGTTGTGCTCATAAGTTTACATACCCTAGCAGAATATATGATTTCTTAACCATTTCTTAACTAGAGGGTCATTTGGGTAGTTTCTGTTGTCATTATGATTTAAGTAAAGTAAACACAGGTGTTTGACAATAAATGGCTTCAGCCAACACTAACTTGGGGTGAAAGAAAGGTTTTCATCAATTCTGCCATTATATGTAAACTGAGCAACTATCTATCTATCTGTCTATCTGTCTGTCTGTCTGTCTGTCTGTCTATCTATCTATCTATCCATCTTTGGTGGGTTTCAGTGTGTCAGACTTCTAGATTAAGGAATAAGAAAAGATATTGGAAAGGTTTTGAAAAAAAAAAGTGTGCCTGGGAGGAGAAAAGTTTCCTGAACCCTGCCGCACTGCTGGGTTACTTTTTTTAAACATTTTTATCTGGGAACAGCTGCCTGTGCCAGCCGTTCGTTCCCTCCATCTCTCCCTGTCTAGCTCCCTCCATCTCTCACTCTCATTCTCACTCTCTCTCTCTGTCTCTCTCTGTCCCTCCCTCCCTCCCTCCCCTACCTTCTCTCCCTATCTCTCTCTCAGCGCTGTCGATGTTTAAAAAAAGGAGAGCGAAGTTGGGCAGTTATTAGTGTTCGCGGAGAGGTGTGGGTTGTCCCCTTGGAGCCTTTGCTGTCGTGTGGTGTGTGTGAGGGTGTGAGAGGGTGGTCAGAGATGATCCAATTTTCCCCTGCGACCCCCGAGGACGTGAGGAGGAGCGTGCGAGAGGGGACACACTTTATCTGCCCGCTTAGGGCCCTACCCATCTCTCCAACGCACACAGTCTACATCACACACACACACACACACACACGTGCACTCAAACACATATACATTTACAAATACAGCCACACACACACACACACACACACATACACACAGAGTCACATACGCACACACACTTTAACACACACACATGCCATAACTCCCCCTCCACCCTTACATCCCCCACGCCACCCTGCGACAACCTCCGCCCGAAACTAGTTTTAAGTTGGACTCAATCGTGTTAATGATGTTCCCATGGATGGAGCCCAGGGTTCCGCCGGGTGGAATAACAGCATTATCTGCTGACTCCAGCGTGCACTCAGACGACTTCTGAATGAGCTGGGAGGGGTAGAAGCGGAGGAGGGGTGTGTGTGTGTGTGTATATGTGTGTGTGTGTGTGTGTATGTGTGTGTGTGTGTGTGTGTGTGTGTGGCGGGTGAAGACGGGGCACCGCATGTCAGAAAGTGCGCTTTTAAACTCTCCTGGACTGTAGTAAGATAATGGATTTAATTTTAAGAGGTGGTGCATGGGGGGGCGGGGGTGGGGGGGTGAAGTACAGAGAGAAAGAAAGAGAGAGATAGATAGAGAGGGAGGGAGGAAGAGGGGGGGAGACAGAGAGGAGCAGGAGGAGGAGAAGGAGGAGGAGGAGGCGGAAGAAGAAGAAGAGGAATGAAAGAAATTCTTTAGGAATCCATTAATGTAATCTTGTCTGGGATTAATTCCTGATACCCGGCAAAGTGGCGCTGGAGGCCGCCGGGGAGAGTAATCAGAGAGAGCCCCTCTTAATCTGCAGCGCTGCTGGTGGTGTGTGGTGGCTGTGGTGGTGGTGGCAGAATGTAAAGTCTAATTAAAGAGAGTCGCGAGAGGCTCTCTCTCTTGTTCAGGGCCCCTATATCACCCAGGGCCCTATCTGCGCCAAGGGTCTCTCTCTCTGTGCCGCATTGCTAACCCACTGATCTAATCTGGCAGCCACCCTGGCACACCAAGCCAAGGTACGCCGGGTGAATGCATGAATGAATAGGGACCAGCTCGGCTGGGTGGGGGGGAGGGGGGTTGGGCAGGGGTGGGAGTGAGTGTGTGAGTGTGTAGGGCAATGTGTGTGTCTATAGGGAGAGGGGAACAGAGATGGAAGAGAAAGAGAGGAGGAGGGAAGGGGAGGGAGAGAGAGAGAGGGAGAGGGAGAGAGAGATATGTGGAGACTCTGACGAAGCTCTTTTCTAGTCAAACTATATTAATAATGTGTTCATGTTCCCTTGGGTTTTCTGTGTCTACTTCTTGCTCCTCTGCAGTGCTGCAAAGCCTATGGGTCCTCCCCGGCACAAGGGGGCAGTATTGAGCCTGGCTGCTCGGCAGTTTGCCCACATGACCAGCTTGGAGTCTCGCCCAAAGGGAAACGCTTGAGGTACGATTCATTCTGTAAAGTCCTGCTGCATGCACCTAAACGAGTTCAACGGTTTCCGTTTTTTGCCCCGGACTTGTAAACTCAGTCATGTAAAAAATTGAATCATTCCGCAATATGGCACCATATGTTAATGTCAAAATATAAGCTGCACATTCATGGAATGTTCCAGAGAGTTATGGTGATTGTAATTAGTAATAAACACGTTCATATGCACTTTTGCAACCGTGCCAGGAATATAGGCAGGTCACAGAGGCATTCCGGAAGGAAAGGAAGGAAACAGAATGTTCTGGAACACTTACTGATTTACAGCCTCTGTTTCAGGCCCACTCGCCAATATAAACATGACCTGAATGTGAGATTTGGATTCTTCCGCACGATAAATCATAAATTATGAATCATGAATAATCTTCCCTCTTGTCCTGGATGTTTTATATGCACATCTCTTATTATACAAGGATTTTTTTTAGGTCCAGTGCACAGGCAGATATACCTCCCCACTGGGGAACAGTCTATCACCACCACCACCACATCCAAACGTTTCCCTAGCAGTTTGCCTAGCATTGTCTAGCCACAGAGTCATATGCCAGTTAATACTTAGTCTCAAAGTGCTATTACAGTACCATTCTTCTGTAACACTAGTATGTCTTTTTTTAACTGTATTTTTCTTTTTGTTCTCTCCCAGGAGTGGCTCGCTTTCTGTCAGCCCATCCCAGAAGCGAAGGAGCTCCAATCACCATCGCTCAGCATCGCACTGGACCCCGCCCATCGGCAGGAGCAGACACAGTCTGATTGGCGGGAGAGATTCTGGCCACGCCTACAGACACCTACAGGAAGTGGAGGTTGTGGAGAGCAAATCCTTGAAGAGGTGAGCGAGCATCCTCCCCAACGCTGTTATGGCCTGAATCAATGAGTTTTAAATTGAAAGGTGCGAGCCATAAGAACGTTAAATTGCTCGTAAAGCTCCTTTTCCGAGCCACAGAACTGATGCTGGAGGAGAATATTTCAAATAATGGAGCAGCACTCAAGGTCATCGAGCGGCTCTTGTGGGCCTTTTTTATGGATGAAAACATAGATAGTCCGTAACAATATGGGCCTGCAGTTTCGGTGAGAGATGCTGATATAATTACTTCACTGCCGAACTTGTATTTGGTGGTTGTGTGTGGGGAAAAAAAGAGAGCAGGATAATGAAAGGAATAGTATTTTTCAAAACATGGCCATTTTCTCTTCTTTTCTCCTGGGTGATGTGGAGAAAAAGCTATCCACTCTGGAGGTCATTAAAGGAGGACAGAAGGAAAGGGTGGTAGATAAAAAAAATCGAGCAACAACAACAATAAAAACCTTAAAAAGATATGAAGTCTATGAACTCTGTACTGCCATAATTCGATTTTTTAGTGGCGGCGGTGGCAGCAGGCTCGACGCTGCCCAAGCGAAATGATCATTTACTGTTGCCGATTAAGCCCAAAAATCATCAGACAGTGGATGCACCGAGCCAACCAGCATGAAGTCCCGGATGTTTTTCCGTGCAGTGCATTAACAATGGTACAGATTTCGCTTGATACAAAATAAGGGGGGGGGGGGGGGAGAGGAGGAAAAAAAAAAAAAAAAAAAAACGTGCTCGCCTAAGGAGGCAGCGAGCCGGCTCGTTCTCACACTCGGCGATCTCGATACTGATGTGCTCATTACCATTCCAACTTGATCCAGCTTCACAGTGACTTGTAAACTAGAATCGCTGCCAAACTCTCTCTATTTGACCCATTTCCATAATTTACATTCTTAAACAGAGCTGCACTGGGGCTTAGAAGACTCTTTTTAAGGGGCCAGGGAGGATGAGACGCTTTTTCCTGCACACACACATGCTGATACGAATGTAGGCACCCACCCACACACACACACACACACACACACACACACACACACACACACACACGTATATCCTCCAGTGTTTTTCCGCAGAAAAGAATCACTTACTTTGATTCATAAATAAATGTGTAAGGCAGTCCTTGCCTCACGGGCATTAAAAGTCCTGTTTTCCTATTTTCCAAAGTGGAGGTTGGAAGGTCTTTCAATAGGGGACACATTAAGTGTTAATTTAAGCGTTAATTAACCAACACACGCTCAAATCTGTGAAGAATCCAACTCCGAACAGGCCAGAAAGAAACAAGCAGAGGTCTGGACTGACCTATTTCACGACTGCTTTAAAACACCAAACACTACCCTCCAACCTCTCCCTTGTTGCCATGGAGACACCCTCTGCTCTCTCTGAAACGAGAAAGCGAGGGATGGAGAGAATGTGAGAAAGAGCTAGAGAGAGGGTGTGATAGAAGGAGTGAGAGAATGAACGAGCGCGGGAGCGGGAGAAAAAGGGAGAGATGGGCACGACGACAGCCTTCCAACATGCTACTTATTCTGTCAGGCAAATCCCCGTAGAATTTTGTCAGTTTCATTATAAGCTAGCACGAAAACACGTATTTACCTGTCAATGGTGAAATATGGATTGAGAGTGAGTGTGCCACCGGTGCAGTTTATTTTTAGAGATGGGTTTAGATCTGCCGGATTAACCTCCAGCTGGAACACACTTTAAAAAGCACGAGGCATCGGGGTGGTGGTGGGGGGGGACTCAATTATTTAAGCTGCGTTATTTGCCACCCTTTGAAGTCTGGCAACCAGAACAATGACGACTTCTCGGCGGCTGCTGTTCATGAGGGGCTCTGACACTGCAGAAAAAGCCTGTCAGTCACACAACAGTGTGTGTGTGTGTGTGTGTGTGTGTGTGTGTGTGTGTGTGTGTGTGTGTGTGTGTGTGTGTGTGTGTGTGGATGTGTGTGTGCCTACAGAGTGACAGGCAACTACAGTAAGATGCATGAAAGTGTCATTGAGGGAATACGGAGACTGTGAATGTGTGTGTGTGTGTGTAATTTATCACTGAAAATTGTGAATGTGAAGGTATGCCAAGTATCCCTGCATATTGTACCACTTGCAAACACTCTATGTTTGCATAGTGTGTGTGTGTGTGTGTGTGTGTGTGTGTGTGTGTGTGTGTGTGTGTGTATTTGGAGTCATGAAGGCCAAAGTGGGGAGCTGTTTACCTTTACTGCCTCCAGAGATTAAGCTGCCTGGGAAGCAACTCTCCCATTCCCATCATCACCCCCCCCCCACACCCACACACACACACACACACACACACACCTCAAACACAAACTTTGGGATAACCTGCTTAGGCCCCTTTGGTCACATTTTTCCTGATCTCTCAGCATTATTCCCAGATGCTGTCCCAGTTCGTTGGGAGTTTGTATGATATCAGGGCTTTTTTTTATTTCCCCCTGCATAGAATGTCATCAGGCAAGGTGTGCTGTGTTTGATAAGAGGCCTTTGCCGGCACGGATAAAAAAAAAAAAAAAACATCCATCAATCGAAAAAAGGAAGTCAGTGAGCACAGTCCCTCCAAACCATTGGGACTCAGGTGTGTGTGTGTGTGTGTGTGTGTGTGTGTGTGTGTGTGTGTGTGTGTGTGTGTGGGAAGGGAAGGGAAGAGAGCAAGCTTTGATGGAAGAAAAAGCTTAAATCTCTGATAAGTTGGAGCTCCTGTCATGAAAGAGCGATTGAGAGAGTTCAGAGGTAAACATTAACGGGGGCAAATACGCTCAGGTCTATGTAGACAGATAAAAAATAATTACACACACATTATGACTTCCCCTCACCCTGGTGGAAAAAAAATGAGAACACTTTTTTTTCTACCTCTACCGCTGAAATGATGAGCTGATAGCATTGTAGCTGGGTAGGATTTTCCCAAACATGTCTTCTTTTTTTTTTAATCATCTCACCTCAGTTGAGCCGTTAATTAAATATAAAGTCCCTGTGTGAATGCAATGCCAATAATCTCCTTTCTGTGCTCTGCGTTTTGTCTTTTTTTCCTGTCCTCGTTAGGTGCAAAGCCCAAAAGGAGGAGGATAAGGAACAACATGACCCGTCTCTGAATATGCAAACCGGGGATTTGGCCACCCAGCAGCCCAAGGGGGGGTGGAGAGGGCTGGCCGAGGTCCCCTGCACTCGTCTGGACAAGGGGACCCCCTTCTGGCCTCCGTCGTCCCCCTCCTCCTCCACCACCACCACCTTCTCCCTCTCCCTGTCCCCCTCATCGGCCATCGACCATCCCTCGCCCTGCATCGCCACCCTGCCGTCCACCTCCACGCGTGCTGCCTCTGTTCCCATAATCCCCTTCGTCCAGGGACATGTCAGTGGGGGTATGAGCGGGCCGTTTGCAGGGGAGGTCATTAGTGAGCCAGAGCCCAGTGGCGGCTCCATCCGTCTCCATACTGACCCAGGGTCAGCAGATTGTGTCGCTGCCCGCCACCGAGCTGAGCCCCGTCCCTGAAACCCTGCTGGGATCTGCAGCCGCCGCAGGAGCGGGGACTCACGACGACCATCACCACCACCACCATCATCATTATCATCATCATAACCACCATCATCATCCTCATGCGATCGCCGGCGGGCCCTCTGGGGGGGCAGCGCTGGGGTCAGGGGTCACGGCCAAACACAAAAGCCTTGTCACCTACACGACAGCCTTGGGGTCCGGCACGGCCGCGGGCCACGTGAGCACCGTGATCTCCATGGCCTCCTCTCCGCCGTCAGGAGCAGCAGCAGCAGCAGTAGTGTTGGGGGCTGGGGGGGCCCTCAACACGCAGCAGCAGCAGCAGCAGCAGCAGCAGCAGCAGCAGCAGCCGTACTCTGCCAGACTGCAGCAGGCGCCCCCCCGGAGACACGGCCTCCCCGCCAGGCTGCAGGCGCCCCCCCCACACAGTCCCGGGGACAAGAGGGCAGGCCAGAGCAGCAGTGGCCCTTGCGATTCCTCTGAGACGACGACAGTGGCGGTGGCCGAGGCGGTGGCGGTGGCACAGAGAGGGCCCCCCCTCGTGCCTGTGAAGCCCAGGGACGGGGGGGCCACGCCTGCGGCCTTCTCGAGCTGAACTGACATTTCCACGGCGACAAAAACCCCCCTAACTTGCCTGTGCCAGAAAGAGGAGAAAAAAAGAGGGCCGTTATTCTCTTCCTCTGACAAACTGACCAATCAAAAAGACAGACTGACTGACAGACAGACAGACAGAAAGACAAGCTCTCAGTGACTGCGTTAAGGGACAGTGGATAAGAGAGCACCTTCAATGACATTTGACATTTCAAAAACACTGAAGTATTGAAAAACCACAATGTGAATACAAAAAAAATATATATGTAAGAAATATGACTATGGTTGGGATGTTGATTTAAAGGAGCAAAAAAAAGAAGATTTATATGCCACTATTTAACAAAAAAAAAGCTTCTACTTAGAAACCAAATAGTGTGTCATCTCTATGTTGTTTCTCTATTGTACAAAAAATATGAATATATATGTCATAAATATATGTATGTCATATATATGGTATATATGACATACAATGTGACAAAATAAAGAATTAAAAATACAACAATAAAGAATCTTTTCATTTCAACGGGACTGATTACTGTTTGTTTTGCTAGGTGGGCTAGATAATGCCATTTTCTTTGTGTGTGCTAATGAACAAATGCTTTGCTAAAATCTTTAGATAAGTTACAAACGGTCTTCAAAAGGTTTAGAAGGTATTATTTTATTTTCTTACCCATATAAAGTATATCTATGTTTTATACCTATTAATGTTACATTATTTATCTATGTATAGGGTGGCCTTGAAATGAAAACATAATACCCAACAATCAGACGTGATTAGACTGTTGTAATGCTACATGAAAGATATGGGCTCATTAACATGTAATTCAAGGCTGGCCGTAGGCTCTCGAGCACAAGATAAACTGCTTTACATATATATCTGACTGAAACACTTTTGGGAATGATCTCCCTTCCTCTCATTGCACACAGCAAAGAATCATACAGACGCAGGTATCTGGAGATATCACACGCACGGATCTACAAAAAGCAACGTGGCAGAATGGAAGATGAATGATCGGAGTCACTGTCCCTGTCTCCATGGCAACAGGGACCCGCCAGAGTCAGAGTCAAAGCCTCCGCACCAGCAGCCTTCAGCCTTCAATCCGACGAGACCATCGACAGATTTAATCATTCACTTGTTTATCTCCTACGAGTGGAGTGCAGCTTCGCCTAATTATGCCGCAGCAGCTCGTTATTTTGCATCAGCTATTTCGAAAAGTGGGGAGAACACAACTGTTTGTGTGTATGTGTCTATGTGTGTGTGTGTGTGTGTGTGTGTGTGTATGTGTGTGTGTGGGGGGGGGTTTAAAGTTTTTTTTTCAGTCTACTTTCTGTCTTTTTTATTTCAGGTGAGATCGTTTATTTTTTTCTTCCTGTTGAAATAATCAGCGGGAAGATTAAAGTCTGGGTGTTACTGATGTCCCTCATGCTGTTTACCCACAAACAGCAAGAACATTGTGCCATTTGTTCACGCTAATAGCTAGAGGGGTTTAATTCCGCCTACATAGCAAAGGCATTATGAACAGAATGTAACAGTATTTTTAACCCTCTTTGCCTTTTTCTCCTACTTCTTTGATAAGCACTGTCAAGAGTAAAAGGAAAAAAAAAAAACACTGTTGCACTTGAGGTAGCGGCATTGACGCCTTTAGACTACGTAAATCCCCCTTTCGTCAGCAGTTGACGAGCTATTGACTAGGCTGACTAAGCCGGTAGCCATTTATGTTTTAATCATGATTTAATCATCATTGCCCTCTGGCCATGTACAGTTGTATCACTGGTTGGTCTAAAGTCACACAGGCATTCAAGAGTAGTTTTTTTTTTCCAGACAGGAAGACCACCACGCTTGGCTGGTGTGGATATTGTAGCTGGCGTGGGTGGTGTGTGTGTGTGTGTGTGTGTGTGTGTGTGTGTGTGTGTGTTTGAGAGCCTACTGTGTGTATAACAGAAGAAAAAGTGCAGGCAGGGGCAATGAAAGTGTGGTTAGCACGTCTAGCCGCAAAGAAAGGCAACCCCTACCTACCTGTCACAGTGTGCTCCAGGATACAGGCTACAACTCTGTGTGCTGCAGCGCTCCAGAGAAGATTACGATTCAGTCTGTAACTTCTCATTGTGTTCTCCACAGGACTGGGGCTGTGCTTGAATAAGGTAACAGCAGGTGGTTTTTTTCAGGGTTTTTTTTTTTCTTTTCCTTTTTTTTCTTTGTTTAGCCCAAAAATCAACGTAAGCACGATGCTGTTATTAATGACAACAGGATGTTTCCTGAAGCTGACTGTTAGCGAAGCCAGACGAAGCATGAAAAACAGATGCTTGTTGTCCCCACTCCCCCCAAAACAAGGATGGTTTGAAATAGAGGCTAGCAATGAATAGAAGCACAGGAAGTTGAGGAGAAGGAAGTGAGATGTAACTGTCAGCCATATCTCCAGACATGTATAAGTTAGGATGGCATGGGTCACCTGCTGTCTCTTTCTTTCTCTTTCTCTCTCTCTCTCTCTGTCTCTCTCTCTCTCCACATTCTTGACTGTCTTCTTGCTCTCCCTCAGTATCCTTCTTTCTACTGTCATTTCCGTTCTTCGTTCTACTCCGGCTCCCTCCCATCCAACTATCAATCTCCTTCTTTTCACCTCATGGTTTTTCTCCTCCTCTCCTCTCCCATCCCATCCCTTTCTTTCTATCGGTCCCTTGCCCCCACAACTGAAAGCCATGAATCTTTAATGTGTCGTGTTAACGGAGTGACCCCCGCAGCGGGCTCTCAGACACGTTTCTCATCTCAAACATCTCCACACCAAAATAAGCAGGAGGAATACCAATGTGGGCTCAACCAGTGGAGTTTCCTCCAGGGGGTGGCGTGTGTGTGTGGTGTGGGGGGGGGGGGGGAGTGACGTGAGGGTGGGGGGTGGCGGTGTTGTGCCCGGTCCACTGTGATGCATACTCTAATGTTACAACTACTCAAGTCAAGGATTTCCCCCTCCTTATAGTGAGTCTGGAAGTCCAGTCTCTTCTCTCTCTCTCTCTTTCTCTTTCTTTCTTTTTCTGTCTCTGTCTCGGTTGTCCAGCACAGCATGAATGCTTGTCGATGATGTCAGGTAGGACTATCTGTACAGCTCACACTGAGTCTCCCCATGCAGTTCTCGACAAACGTGCAGGAAAGCAGTCAGACAGAGAGAGAGCACAGAGAGTGACTGCACAGACCACAGAAGTCCTTGTTTACACTGCGTTGACAAGAACACAAACACAAAATCTGTTGAGAATGTGTTAATGAAAGGGGGTCATTTAAGAAATTAAAATGGGACTGTGACAGACAAAACAGCCCGAGATTTTGTACCATGACAGCCTTCATCCAGAGTGACAATGAGGGCAATTAGAATGGGGGACACACACCATCTATTGACAATGTGCTGATGCACCATGTCATTAACTTGATTGAAACCTTTTCCATATCACGCAGCCTTGTTGACTGTGGGGCTGAATGGTGGTTGATGGTGTACATCATAGTTGCACTCTCAATAAGTGCCTCAGTTCAGTGTTGAAGATTGCGTAGTAGAGAAAACGAGCTTTTTCACAAACCTACACAGCTGTATAACAAAATGTTACCTCAGCGTAGCTTTCTTTCTTTCTTTCATCTCTTTCATCAGCACGTTCAGTTCTACAGAGTTTTTGCCCTGCTCTGACTGATGATGTCATTGTTCAGTTTGAACTGCAACCTTTTACATTTAGAGAAAATGTCAAAAAACTAAAAACACAATACAAATATTATCCTCTTACTGAAAACTTACTACCGTATCACATTACTGAAATGTGAATTCCCCTAGGATGCAACAGACATAATGCTATAAAAGTCACACTGGACGTCAGAGGCAGTGCTGATGTACAGAATAATCTTCTCTTTTCGACCGGGGGCACTAAGATGAAATGTAATTGTGACTAGCAAAGTTTGGGCAACACCTAATGGCTTCTTCTACAGTGTGTCTAAATGTAATATTATGTACCTATACTGTACAGTACATACAGTACATAACCCTTACGGTATGGTATGGTTTAAGTCCATAATGTTACAGTGGCAGACACAGAAATTGCAACCTGTAGAACCCCCCCGCCACACACACACACACACACACACACACACACACACACACACACACACACTTCCTGCTGAAACACATGAAGGAAAAATATTGTTTGTCAAAAACTGAATAGCCTAATGAGAGAGACAGAGGTTGTCTATTACATCTGCAAAAAATACTACAGGGGGCTGTCACTGTCACTCTCCCTCACTCCACCTGTCTCCCTGTCACTTGCTGCATCTGTCACTTGTCCTAATTAGCTAAAGAAATTTGTGTGAGTTGCGCGAGATTTTTTATTACCTGCGGGTGTCCAGGATCCGGGAGACTTGGGATGTCTGCAGTTGGTACAAACTTTGTTACATTGTACTTCATGATATAGATATACTGTAACACTGTAAACATAAAGTGTAACTGTAGTTTGCTCAACTAACAGCTCAAATGCAGCTTAATACATAGTACACATTGTATCATAAAGATGAATAATTAACTTGAAAAAGTTGTACATTGCTGATTTAAAACTAAACAGGTGAATGCTATGGGAAAATATTAATGTTTAATGTGAAACAGTTTCCATTTTGGTGTATGAACAGGTCTTTAATGCAGAACATGGAAGAACATGGTGGAAGTTGGAACAAGCACACTAAGTTTGTTTTCTACATTTGCCTTTAGTTCTCTTCAAAGTCTAATGAGGATTCAATAACAACTGTAATGAATGTCTGCATTCTCATGTTTTAAAAATAGAGAAATGATTTCCCTGGCCAAACCAAACCTCAGCTTCTCTGGCTGCTAATTGGTGCTTCATTGTTGGCATTCATTACCGCCACAAGAAAATGCTGATGAAGACGCACATGAAAAATTGTCCTGAGATTAAACACTTCAGTTTCTTTCATCCGGTGATTCTTCTTTTGCAGCAATTTAGCACCACCTTAATGGGATATTACACAAAAGAAACTGTGTTGTTTGTTTGTTTGTTTGTGTGTTTGTTTGTTCTGGGACATACAGTATAAACTCTCTCTGTGTCTCTCTCTTATTCACTAATTTCTTCCAGTCATTTCATAAGTTATTTTTTATAGCTTCTTTTTTTGATTAGCTGATGGCAGTTTAGGAAAGACGGCCAAGTCTAGAGTATCCAAAAAACCCTGCCTGTGCTATATTTAGCCTGATTTAAGATGTGCTTAAGACAATGCTGACCAAAGGCAACAAACCTCAGGGACATAATGGACCCTTGCTGCTGACAATGATGCGCTGTTTTTTTTTTGTCTTTGTGTCTGCGAGCAGAGCAGAGTAGAGCAGAGCAGCAGTCTGTAGCTTGAGCTGCAGCGTCTCAGTCTGTCCTTTAAGGAGCAAGCCTAGCGTCTGGGGCTGCAGCTAATGGTATCAGCATGATCGCAAATGGGCAAATCTGATACCGCACTGAATCAGCGATTCTGTGGCCTCTTAAGAAACTCAGGACGGGCTGGTTGGTCGGTCGGCCGGTCGCCCTTACAACAAAGTCAATTAGCCCCAGGCCTCTTTGATGTCAGACTGAGACTGGGCCGAGGCCGAGGCTGAGGCCGAGTCGAGGCAGCTAGCTAGGCTGCCCTGTTCTCTTTATAGGCACCGAGTGGTCACGGTGGAAGGATCCGGGCTAGCGGTAAGTGGATGGGTAGGCTAATCTCGCCTTGGCAGCTGTTTTCAGAGAAGAATAAGGGTTTCATAAAGATAAGCCAGATGAAGATGGGTCTTGCCAGGTCCCATTCCCTGCCTCAATAGCATAAGTGTGCCCCCTAAATTCATAATCAATTTTATATGCAGCTGAAGGATGTGTGCTACTATAATGTCCTGATTTGTACTGCCCCGACTATATTAGCTTTCTCTCTCTCTCTCCTTCTCTCTCTCTCTCCTTCTCTCTCCTTCTATCTCTCTCTCTCCCCCCCCTCTCTCTCTCTCTCTCTCCTTCTCTCTCCTTCTCTCTCTCTCTCCCTCTCTCCTTCTCTCTCCTTCTATCTCTCTCCCTCTCCCTCTCTCTCTCTCTCCCTCTCTCTCTCTCTCCTTCTCTCTCCTTCTATCTCTCTCTCTCTCTCTCTCTCTCTCTTCCCCCCCTCTGTCTCTCTGTGCATGCATCTCATGGCCCCCAAATTATATTTGTCCTGACAGCCAACATACATCAGCATTTGCAGCCTCTGCAGCACTCCCCGGAGCCACGCATCACAACCGATGACTATATTCAGGCTCAGTTATGTCATCACAACAGCAGTATACCCCCAAATGACTGTTGAATAGCATGGAAATATTCAATACCCCCCTCCTCCCCCTCCCCCACAAACACACACACACACACACACACATCCCTACTCTATACACACACACAGACAGACACACACGTGCACACACACACACACACACACACACACACACCTCTACCTACTTCTCTTTTCCTTCTCATGCAGGCTTGCTTACTCTGGCTGCCTCTGAGCCATGAAGCAAAGCAAAGCTCCCACCTTAAAAAACAGTCCCGTCCCCCCCTCCACCACCACCATCAACATCACGCCTCCCTGCTTCTCAAAAAACAGCACCCCCACCACCACCCCCACCCCACCACCACCCCGCCTCCTGCCCTGACTGTAAAGTGTAATTATGGAGTGTGTGCTTCGCAGGGTGTCTGAAGGATGCGCTTGCCTTTCATTGCCCCCCCCCCCCTTCCCCACCATCCCCAGTATCACACTGATACCCTATTATTTCAGTTTGTACATATCTCTCTTAGCTGTTGGGGAGAAATATATATAGATTTATCAATATGAAAAAGCACAACTGGAGAGTTTTTCCCGCAGCTTGAAGCGGAAGCGGTTGTGTTTGCTAGACAATACTATATTTCGTGATGTAAATGTGATGCTATGTGAAGACTCCCATTGGCTCCTTGGGACGGTGTGATTGGATCATCATTATAATAGTCAGGTGTGATCTGATGGACCATGCTGATTTCCACTGAGATAAATCGCTTAAAGCACCAAATGTTATTATAGGTGGCCCATTATTCATGCTCTGTATTACATATCCTTAGATGTAAATGACTTAAAATTATTAATCATTTTGAAAAACATTCAGTACAGTAAAGATATCGTTCTGGTAACACTTTATTTTTACAGTTCCTTTTTAGTGTATCTACATGTAACAACATGTAATATTATGTACTTACCCTGTACATACTTAACTCTAACCCTAATCCCATGCCTACGGTACAGTGTAAGAACATAATGTAACATATTGTTACACACTTTGACAGAAAAAATAGACAGTAAAATAAAGTGACAGTAAAATAAAGTGTAACCATCTTTCTTTCTCTGCACATGGCATACCCTCATTACTGTAACCACTGATTACATTTAGAGTACTTGATTACAATACTTACATCGTACATACAGTACTTAACACTAACCCTAATCCTAACCTTTACCTTAACCCTGAGGTGCAATGTAAGTACATGATGTTACATATTACAAACTTACAAACTTTTTTTTACACTGTACTTCATGGTGTAGATACACTGTAAGAGGGAACAAATGTAACCCAATCTTGAAGTATATTGTGCTGCAGGATATTAAATATATCATCCCACCCAACTTGTTTACCCAAGAACACTGGTTGTTATAGAATCTTTGCTAATGATAGAATCAGACATACAAATAAAAATCAGTTACACCTTATTTTACTGTTCCTGTTACATCATGAAGGTACAGTGTAACAACATTTGTAACAATATGTAATATTATGTACTGACACTGATACTGTGTTAAGTATGTACAGTGTACGTACATAAAGTTACAAGTTAATTACATGTTAATACACTACAAAAGGCAACCGTAAAATAAAGTGGTACCTAAACATCTTACAAAATGAGTGAAATGGGTCAATGTGAAGCAACCACTCAAAATAGTTCTATTTCTATTTGATAGTTTGAATGACTGTGGTGTGAGATCAATATCAAGGTGGAGATGTTCATGAACTAGTTAGCACATTCATGGTTACCAAGGACACATTCCAAACACATGTTTGAAAGTTAACAAATCTTTGAGAACGAAAAGCAGTATCTTGCAGCCAATTAAGCACAATCTATGTCTCTGCTTTTTGTTAATAAAAAAGCACCAACCTTCAGACAGTGCCGCCGTGTTTTTAATATGATGTGTGTAGCCTGCTAAAGGTTTTGAATTGAAGAAATGAAGATTTGAAATAAAAAACATGGACAGACCGTTATTGTTACAGATTTGTTGCCTTGATAGATGGACATGTTTCTTGTTATTGTCGATATCACTGGGAGCTCCAAGCTTGAATTAGAAACTGAAATGTAATGATGTTTACAAGGGGAAAAGCCCAGAACACATCTGTCACATAAACACATATAGGCCACATTAAGTGGTCGGCCTTTCTCTTAAAGCGTGTATCTGTACTTTCTACCGTATTTCATTCTGTGACATTAAATGTTCTTGAAATTGGATCCTTACAACAGTGCTGTGTTGGGCCACTGTGTCCACTAATGGCTTTCAATTTGAGTCTTGTCGAGAGAAATGCTCAAACTCATCTCTCTGAACTGGGGCTCTACGTACATGGGCAAAACCTCCATCTAATGGTCATCATTGTTGAAAACCATAGGCCAGATTTTTAATAACACTGTGGTGTAATTTTTGACATGGATCACTGTCATATAGAACGGTTTTGAGGAAGACAATACATTCAAAGTGGATAAACAAAATTTGCTCTGACTGGTCATAATTTCAGGCAGTAATTGTCTTCCTGAAGCAGCAGTTTCATATTTGCTGACGGGAGTCACCGACTTTTTATATTAATCACCATTCATTATTTCTATGACAGGAATATGCCATCAACTGGATTTCAGATGGATCCACACCAACTGTGTGCATATTGATTGTTGTGTTTTTCAAGCCAGCATCATTTTTATACCTAAGTCGATACGTGCAATATATTCAGTTTGGACAGCAACCAAAGCTACATTTTGAGTGTCGATGCATTTATTACATTGAAGAAGTACTGCTGCTGCTGGCCTGGCAGGCAGGAGGAGAGTGGCCAGTCCTGTGATGCGGCTGCTTCTACTTACAGAAATGTATCAGGTAGACCATAAGCCTGCAGTCGGGATATTTATCATGTCACTGTCAATTTCGCCAAAGAACCGAAACAGAGAACGTTGGTGTCACAGGACAATTATAAATGTTGGCAGCGTCAGGCACATAAACTATGCAGTAATTTCCGCACTTTGGTCTGCCGGGCAGGATAACATTGTCATTACGTAGAAATTACCCCTCACAGACAGACATAGAGTGCTCTTGTGTGGGTATTCTCGCAGCCATTATACTTTTTGGCACAGACCCTGGCTTGGTGGGAGTTGATGCTCCAGTGAACTGAGTTTTAGGCGTTAAGGCGCAATCGGAAAATAAACTCTTTGAACCGCTCAGACTGTTCACTGCTTCGACAAAAATTGGGTGCACACTCTCTCACACTAATCATACAAACATGGGCCTTCCTAGATTTGCTTCAGCCTCAAGGTATTTATCATAGTAAGGCAGAATGTCTGCAGACCTGCATTCCGAATACCATTAATGCCATTCTGAATGTTTATTCCGCTGCTGAATTCTCAAAAATAAAAGAGGTGAACATTAATTCTCCTCTATACTGTGTTATACGTTCTATAAGTTTCTGTGGGAATTGTCAACATGTTCCTGCACTGTTTTCTGTCTCCCACATGGTTTAATTGGTTTCTCTGTTGAGGACGTTTGTGTTGTCGTACATTACAGCTGAATGTATGGTGCATGCCAGAGAACAGTCACCACCGCCCCAGAAACCCCACCCACCCCCCCCCTTCCTGCATCTACCGCACATCAGACTTTAATTGAAATTCAAAGCACTTCCTGGGAACCTGTCCCTGGTGTAGAACGTTGCAGTCGTCGTCTTTTTTTTTTTTTTTTTTCAACGGACTCCGGAGGGCAATGAGCTGCCATCGAGTTCCACATATCTGGTGATCTCCGCAGTCAGATGAGCTATAACGATGTGCAACCAGCCCCAATGATGCTACAGCTCCTTTCATTTCACTTTGCACACACTCCAGATTCTGCTCTTTGATCTCAGAACACAACAGCAGTCAATAGGTGCCACATGATCTCATTTAAGGGCACAATTAGAGTGACAGTATCACAGTCGCCCTCGGCAAATTGACATTTCAGAAAATTACAGGTCTCTGAAAGGAATCGGACGTGCTATTTGTTGGCCTAAGTGGAGTAGCAAACTGAATGTGGGGATAAAAAAAAAAAGCACTTGTGTTGTGTGAGGCATCGAGTGACTCTCACTGTGGCCAGTTCTTCTCTATTCAACCTCATCTTTTTTTCTTTATTCACAGACAGTCACCACTCGAGCACTCGACCCAGCTAGACTTCTTGAGACTTCACACATCAGGAAGTGCACTTCTTTGTAAACAAATGTTCTCAATGTTTGCTAATGTAGCCATCTGACAGCTAGTTACAAGAGTGGAGAGGAGAGGAGGGAAGGGATGGTGTAGTGCGGTGTGGTGTGGTGTGGTGCGGTGTGGGGATGGGGATGGGGATGGAATGACTTTTGGAGCAGGAAGAGGGACATTAGGCATCACCGCTGGCTAAACTGGCCAGAGCTAGCATCCCTGCGACTCTGCCCATGAAAGTTTCATTTGAGGCGAATTAGCATCACAATTACATCCGTTTGATCCCAGGGCCCTGAGCTGCCAGTGCTCTCTCTCTCTATCTTTCTCTCTCTCTCTCTCTATCTTTCTCTCCCTCTCTCTTTCTCTCTTTCCCTCCCTTTTTCTCTTTTATATGCTCTATCTCTCTCTCCACCTCTAATTCTCTCTTCATGTCTCCCTCACGCTCCCTCCCTCTTTCTGTTTCTTCCTTTTCTCTCTCACCCTTTTTTTAATCTTTTCCCTCATGTTCCCTCTCTTCTTTTTTCTCTCTTTTACCCCCATCCTTCCTTCTCTCTCTCTTTCTCTCTCCCTCCATCTCTTCCTCCCAGTGCTCCCTCTTGCCTCCTGCCTTCGATGAAACCAACCTCCGTGCAGTCTCTCAACAGGGCTGTAAGTTGATTCAGATGGCCTCGCGGGAGATGGGTTGAGGGAGGGAGAGAGGGAAAGAGGGAGGCGGTTTATGCGTGAGAAGAAGAGGTAAACAGTAGGGGGTAGGATGCAGAAGTGAAGGCACAGTAGGAGTCGTAGTACACCACACTTATGGATGTAATTTAGGTTGTAGCTCCAGTTAAACCGAAAAGTTTATTTTTTTCTTTTACTTTTTTTTCCATCCTTTTTTGCTGTTTGTTTTGATGTCTGTTTTGATGTTTGTTCTACTTTATTTATGTGTTCCTGCAAAGAGGTTAGTTATCGTGTCTTGTGTATGTATGTGTGTATATGTGTGTGAGACAGAGAGAAAGAGAGAAAGAGAAAGAAAGAGAGAGAGAAAGAAATACAGAGAAAAAAGAGAGAGAATGAGAAGAAATGACAGAGAGGGAGAGAGAGAAAGAGTGGGAGGGCAGCAGGAGAGGAGACGAATTACAATCAGATAGAAAGATGATGATGGATGTATATGTAGGCTGCAGCCAGTTTTAACCTGGAGACCTTTTTTTAGTTTGTTCTGGTGCATTCGATGTGTGTTCATGTGCAAACTGTGTGTGTGTGTGTGCGTGTGTGTGTATGTGTGTCCATGTGTGTGTGTCCGTGTGTGTGTGTGTGTGTGTGTGTGTGTGTGTGTATGTGTGTCCATGTGTGTGGTGTGTGTATGTGTGTGTGTGTATGTGTGTGTGTGTGTGTCCGTGTGTATGTGTGGTGTATGTGTGTCCGTATCTGTGTGTGTGTGTGCGCGCACATGTGTGTGTGTGTCTGAAGAAAGAGATGGAGCGATAAAGATAGAGGGAAAAGAAGAAAAAAGAGAGAGAGAGAGAGAGAGAGAGAGAAATAAGCATGCTCCCTTCCCTTCCCTTCCCTTCCCTTGCATGTGGGTGCCGGGGCGGTGTGTGTTTGTGTGTGTGCTGCCCGTGCGCGGGGCTTATTGGACTGGGGGGGAAAGCTATTTGTCCACTGTATGTGCGCTGGCCTGTCTCCGGAGAGACGCAGTGTTATTGGATCATCAGGTCACTTCATGGGAAAGTAGATATGCTGACCTCCCCCTCGCCCTGCCCCTGAAGCCGACGCCGAAGAGACACTGCCCTGAGGGAGGAAGAGAGAGCTGGAAGTGGATGTTGGAGATTTTTATATTTCATCATCGCCAACCTCTCTCCATCTTGCTATCTCTCTCCCTTTTTCTTCCTAGCTTCGTATCTCTCTCTCCATCTTTCTTTGTAACTCTCGCTTACATTCCCTCTTGTTCTGTTTCTATACCTGTCTCTCTTCCTCCCTCCCTCCCTCTCTCTGTCTGTCTTCCTCTTGCTCTCTCTCTCTCTCTCTCTCTCCCTCTCTTTCTGTCTCCATGTTTTTCCACAACTGTCGCTCTGTCTTGCTCTCTCTCTACCGTTCTCTCTCGCCTGTTCTCTCTATCTTCCTCTCTCTCTCTCTCTCTCTCTCTCCCTCTTCCTCTTTTACCCTGGCTTCAAAGAGGTTGACTGAGAAAATTATTTCCCTTTTAAGCTGCCCTGCTTGTCATTCACTAAGGTATTTTTTTTTTCTGAGGGGAGGGAGGGAGGGGGGGTTGTTAAGAGCAATGATTACATTATTAGATCTGTCAGTTCAAGTCATGCTTTTGCACCATGTATTCATCACGGGGCTCCTCTATTTGTGCATTTCCGTGCATTACAAGCAGGATTAATGAATACGATTAGAGACCAGAGTCACCTCAAACACTGATGAATCGTGAGATGTGTATGAATGGCAGGCTCGCTCCCATACTGTTATACATTACACATGCACACACACAGACACACACACACACACACACACACTTACATACATACATACACACACAAGCATAGAAACGCACACAGAACACATATACACATGCACACGTACACACACACATACATGCATACATACACACACAAGCATACAAACGTGCACACAGACACATGCACACACACATGCATGCACACACACACACACACACACACACACACACATACATACACACACACACACAAGCAACTACTTAATGTGAACAAAGAGTGATAATCTATCACCATTAGTGGCCTGGTGGCTTTACGCAGAGCACGCCCCCCTATTAATGCTAAAATAGTGGCCTTTTCAAGCACACACATAAGTATAGTATTGGTAAAGTACCAGTGTCTATTTTTCAACCCGCCCCCCATTTATGTGTGTGCGTGCGTGTGTGTATGTGTCTGTGTGTGTGTGTGTATGTGTCTGTCTGTCTCTCTGTGTCTGTTTTTAAATGTGTTGTGTTTCATGCTCAACAAACACCCACCAGTCTTGCTTCTGCTAACTGCTTCGTCTCGACCTCCTTCGTTTCACCCTCTGCTGTTTCTCTCTCTCTCTACTCCTCTCTCTCTCTCTCTCTCTCTCTCTCTCTCTCTCTCTCTCCATCTCTCTCTGGCTCTCTCCATTCCTCTCTCTGGCTCAGGCCCATGTCAGATGATGGAGTAGCCTTCACAGACGCGGAGGCCCCGTGGTGAGGAGGTAGTTGCCAGGCGGAGAAAAGGTCATCTCAGACGCCACCACTCTAACTGCAGCCCCTCAAGGCGCCACTGCACTGCTCTGATCAGCATCACTGACATCTCCCAATGTGGAGGCCAAAGAATAAATAACACATTTTTCCCTCTATATCTCGCTCTCTCTCGCTTTCTTTCTTTCTTTCGTTCTTTCGTTCTTTTTTATTTCTTTCTTTCTTTCTCTCTATCTGTTTTTTTTCTCTCTCTTTCTCTCCCTCCCTCTCTTCAACTAGACCCCTCTATGTCTTTCTTTCTCTCACTCTTTTTTCTCTCTTTTTCTCCATCTCTCTCTCTCTGTCTCTCTCTCTCTTTCTGACTCATTCTCTTCAACAAGACCCCTTTCCCTTTTTTCTTTCTCTCCCTCTCTCCGTCTCTCTCTCTCTCTCTCTCTCTCTCTATGTCTCGCTGTCTCTCCCCACCAAGTCACTCCTCCCAACCAGACCTAAGGGGCCACAACACCACTTGAAGGGGCCTTGCATATGCTGCTTTGCTGGGTCGGTGGCTGCTCTTTCCAGCCACAGACGATGGAGGCCAGAAGGGGACTTGGAGGTGTTCCTGTCGTCCCCAGTGTTCCGTAAGAGACACTGACATGACCTGGCTCTCCTCTCCCAGTCGTCTCCAGACCTCTTGCAGACCTCTCTTTGCTGCACCACCCACCACCACACCGCCATGCTTGTTTTCTACTTGGTTGTTGTTGTTTTTTTTTTTTTGTAGCCTGTCTTGCTTTTCGAAAGGGCCACCCAGTCACGAGAGAGAAGGAGCTAAGGAGCTAATTACTTGTGGAGAGGCATGAGTTCAATGACCCTCAACACCAAACATCCCCATACAAATAAACAAGCACACACACCCACACAGACACACACATACACACACACACACACACACACACACAAACACACAGACACACACACACACAAACACACACACACACACACACACACCCATACACACACACAGACACACACACACAAACACACACACACACACACACCCATACACACACATACGTATACACACACACACACACATACGTATACACATACACATACGCATTCACATATGGCATAAATATATATATATATAACCACATCGTTGCCTTTCCCCAGCCCGAGGCTCCTTGGTCTGGGCAGTCAGCCAGAACCTTGGTCAGTAGGACTCTTCAATCAGGTGGTGATCTCTGCTCATTCTCTCTCTCTGTATCTCTGTCTCTGTCTCTGTGTGTCTCTCTCTCTCTCTCTCACCTACACACACACACACACACATACAACCCCTCGCCCTGTGTAATTACACTAATTAACAGCGAGGAGAGAGTACGAAAACAGAAAAAGGAGAGAGAAATAACAACAACAACAACAACAAGCATCCCGCCGCCGCAGACCCTGCAGCCGTGCCACGACTGTTGAGTGGCAGCACTCCTCTACTCCGCTCGGCTCGGCTCCTCTCCTCTCCGCCTGCTCGCTTTAAACGAATTAGACATTAGAACTGGTTCAATTAGGGGGGCCTCCGCGGATGCGACAACAATGGGGGGGGGGAATGTGAGGAGAGGAGAGGAGAGGAGAGGAGTGGGCCCTGGGCCCTGGGCGCCTGGGCCCGCTTTGATGTGAGGTTAGTGGGATAACCCACCGAGGAGAGATGGGATGGGGGGGGGGGGGGGGGAATATACACATGTGTGCCAGGAGAAATGTGGAGGTGGAGAACAAGCAAGCAACTCAATCATGCATCCAAACACATTAAAAAAATACAGAATAAGGATACAGCAAGTCTGTTGTTGTTGGTGGTGGAGTAGCTGAGACAAAGATTACAAACAACTCATGTTCGGAGAGGAAAGGGAGGTAGGGAATTGAGGGACCCGTACGTGGGAGTTGAGCGATTAGCATGTTTGCCATGTTTATCACATAATATTCCCTCCCAAGTCCTTGTTGAAAAAGTAGATTTCATACTTACAGCCCACATTTGTTAAATGTGAAATGTTACATAAGGGAGCACCAGTTTCAGGGGTGGGGGGGGGGGGCAAACAGCCTTGTTACGGTAATGTCAGCTGCCACTGCACGTTAGCGGTACATTTTTGTCAGCCGTCTCCAAAGAGTCTGTTTTCTAAGCCAGGGGCCATTTTAGGGGAACGACGGCATTATTTGGGTTGCAATGGCAAGGACCGGCCTTGACTCTTTTTCAGAAATGTTTACAGGGCCGAATGAAGTACCTACCAAGTACCTCGTGTAGACATGGTAATTCTGGATTTTTGTGAGAACCTGTTGGGTAGCTTGGTAATAATGGGTTAAACTGAATGCAGAGAAAGACATTACCAATGCTAATCCACAAGTCTGCTTGCATGCATATAGCCTATTACAACCTACAATAAAAACATGCTTGCAATCTACTTGTAGATGCTAGTTTGACAGTAGGAGCGTGCCTATGTTCTCACAGCCCTATGTTCCCATAGCCCTATGTTCCAACATGTGTATGAAAACAAGGGTTCGGCATGTAAAAGCTCTGTTTCAGCCAAAACTCTTTTGAATAAGCCTATTTTAATATTTTTCTTGTAATGATTGTGATTGCGACAATTTCTGCTGCTGATGATCGAAATAAAATGACTCATTTATTTATTTACTATAAAGTGCTTCCAAAAAATCTTGTGGGAGGATAGGGCTTCAGTTGAAATATGAATGTAAGAACACAAGACCTAATTTTGAAAATGTCCTAGAAATGTGGGAACATAGGGCCTAATTTCAAGAAAAATCTTAGAGATGTGGGAACATAGGGCTGTGGGAACATAGGGCTGACCCCTTGACACGGTAATGTTTGACGCCACGAACTTCAGCATACCCAGCAACTTGGTTCCCCCCACGTTGACAAGTTATGCTATTTGAAGGTCTGGCCCGGAGGTTAGTTGACTCATGCTGAGATCGCCAAGCTGCAACAGTACCCCTTGTCCATGGGGTCTTACATGGAAACCCCCCAAAAGCCTAAAACGGTCAATAATGGGGCTTTTACTGGTAATGCCCCCCCCCACTACCACTCAGCAAAGGCTTGAGAAACCTGCAGTAGGGAATGTGCTGGTGGTATCTGTACCTGCAAGATAGGACACTCATCCACAGATACGTCCACATGGTGCTGAGCTGAGTGGTGAGAAAATGGAAGTTAGGTGCACTCAAGTCTAAATTATAGTCTTTGATGCACATTCTGAAGTGAAATCATATACTGACTGCGAGAGATGAGAGAAAAAAACAAGCCTTCACCAGAAAACGGAAAAAAGGCTTTTTTTTTTTCATATAAAGTTAGACACGCATTTAGGCTTGAGCTTTTGTCAGGCTTATGAATCAGCCTGTATCATCATCCTGCGTTTACCATTAAGTGTCTGTGGAAAAGCAACACCCCTCAGGAGCACATGCTCTCTCAGCTGAGCAGAATTTATGATCATTACAATTTGATGGGCGATTTGCCACCTGGATCGTGGATTTCCCCCCCCCACACACACAGACACACATACACACACACAGACACACAGAGACACACAATCCCCCATCCTGCGAGGCCCTTAATTAACCAATTTTCGACAGCCGTCATTTTTGGGTGCGACTACTGTGAGCCCGGGGCTGTCCCAGTGTTAATGCGCACCAGGGCAAAAGCTGCTTAGCAGTGGTTAGTGCCACCAGCTGTTTTGGGTTGGATCTGTGTTATTCCACTGGGGGTTCCCTCTCTAACTGCCAGATTGTACAGCTAGCATGAGGCACTAACGTTGGTTTATTTATACTTATTTTTACTACTTTATTGCAACATCTTATCCGTTGAGTCACATACTTCACTTACTTCATATAATACATTGTATTTATTTATATATATTTATGCCATATGTGAATGGGTATGTACGTGTGTGTGTGTGTGTGTATCTATGTGTGTCTATGTGTGTCATTGAACTCATGCCTATATTTATACAGTATGTCACATAAGTGAGTACACCCCTAACATTTTTGTACTTTTTTTATTATATCTTTCCATGGGAGAAGTCTAAAGATAATACTTTTATACAACGTAAAGTAGGCAGTGTACAGCTTATATAACAGTGCAAATTTGCTGTTCCCTCAAAATAACCCAACACACAACCATTAATGTCTAAACCACTGGCAACAAAAGTGAGTACACCCCTAAGTGAAAATGTCCAAATTGTGCCCAAAGTGTCAATATTTTGTGTGGCCACCATTATTTTTTCAGCACTGCCATAACTCTCTTGGGCATGGAGTTCCCTAGAGCGTCACAAGTTGTCACTGGAATCCTCTTCCTCTCCTACATTACAGCATCACAGAGCTGACCTTGAGCTTGAGACCTTGAGCTCCTCCACCTTCCATTTGAGGATGCTCTCACAGATGCTGAATTGGGTTCAGGTCTGGGGACATGCTAGGCCAGTCCATCACCTTCACCCTCAACAAAGGTTTGGTCATCTTGGAGGTGTGCTTGGGGTCGTTACCATGTTGAAATACCACCCTGCGGCCCAGTTTCAAAGGGGGGACATCATGCTCTGCTTCAGTATGTCACAGTACATATTGGCATTCATGGTTCCTTTAATGAAGTGTAGGTCCCCAGTGCCGGCAGCACTCATACAGCCCCAAACCATGACACTTCCTCCACCATGCTTGACTGTTACCAGGACACAGTTGTCTTTGTAATCCTCACCTGGTTGCCGCCACACACACCTGACACCATCTGAGCCATATACATTTATTTTGGTCTCATCAGACCACAAGACATGGTTCCAGTAATCCATGCCCTTAGTCTGTTTGTCTTCAGCAAATTGTTTGCGGACTGTCTTGTGCATCATCTTCAGAAGAGGCTTCCTTCTGGGTGGAGCCATGCAGACCAGTTTGATGCAGTGTGCAGCGTATGGTCTGTGCACTGACAGGCGGTCCCTCTACCCCTTCAACCTCTGCAGCAATGCTGGCAGCACTCCTACGCTTATTTTGAAGACACAGATATAGATAGATAGATAGATTATAAGATATAATGCTGAGCACATGCACTCAACTGCTTTGGTCGACCATGGCGAGGCTTGTTCTTAGTAGAGCCTGACGTCTTGAAGCGCTGTATGGTCTTGACCACTGTGCTGCAGCTCAGTTTCAGGGTGTTGGCAATCTTCTTATAACCTAGGCCATCTTCATGTAAAGCAACGATTTTCTGTTTGAAATCCTCAGAGAGTTCTTTTCCATGAGGTGCCATGTTGAACTTCCAATCACCAGTATGAGAGAGTGTGAGAGTGATAACACCAAATTTAACACAACTTCTACCCATTTACACCTGAGACCTTGTAACACTAATGGATCACATGACACCAGGGAGGAAAAATTACTAATTGGGCACAATTTGGACATTTTCACATAGGGGTGTACTCACTTTTGTTGCCAGTGGTTTAGACATTAATGGTTGTGTGTTGAGTTATTTTGAGGGAACAGCAAATTTGCACTGTTATATAAGTTGTACACTGCCTACTTTACATTGTAGAAAAGTATTATATCTTTAGACTTCTCCCATGGAAAGATATAATAGAAAAAGAACAAAAATGTTAGGGGTGTACTCA
>CM059287.1:16954241-17059241 GCA_030347295.1 Setipinna tenuifilis | reverse complement strand
AGAAAAGATAGAGAGACAGACAGAGAACACTACAGCCTAGAAAAAGAGGGAGACCATATAGGCAGAGAGACCAGAAAAATGAGATCAAATGCTGGTGTGTGACAAGACTTGAGGAGAGGAGAAAGAGGAGGAGGAGGAGAAAAGATGGAGTCCATAGCTGTTACTGATAGATAGAAAGAAGGCGGGAGGGAGGGCAAGACAGATGGAGGGAGAGATGGAAAGGGGAAGGGATGGAAAGGAGTTAAAGATTGAACGTTGGTGTGATGGTGGGGAAAGGAGTGGTGCTAAGGGCGATAGATCAGGAAAATCCACAGGGCACAGAGCTTCACAGGGGCCCACAGAAGACTATAATATGGTTGGGGTGGGGGCCCAAAATTATTTTCTTTCAGTGGGGCCCACAATTTCTAGTGGTGCCCCTGCTTGGAGGACACAGAAGGGCAAGAGATGAGGTCCCACTGGGGTACCACTAATTTCAGTGGACTCTCTATTCTTCTTCTTCTTCTCACTCCGTTGTCTGAATAGCAAACGAAAAACTCTCTGTTAGCCATCATAGCAACAGTGAGCACACACAAGGCATGGCTACTAGAGGAAGGCACACACAGCAAATCTATGAAAATCTTTGTATAATACATTCCAGGAATGCATGGCGATAAAAGAGGCGCCATGAAAGAGAGGCAGCGTGAATAGGAGTGGGAGTGAAAGGGCGACGGGGAGCATTAAAAAAAAAAAGAAGAAAATGTGTCGCTCAGACTGTGCCTGCCGCGCATCTCCTCTCCTCGTAGGCGTGTGAAAGAGGCCGAGATCGAGAAGAAGTTCCGAGACGCCATGGCGAAAGAGAAGGCACGCTTCGTGGCCGGGAAATGGAGGGAGGAAATGGACGACAGGAGAGCGGCGAAGCGGTTGGAGGAGGAGGAACGCATCCGGGAAGAGCTGAAGGTCAGATCACGCAAACACAGAGGAGAAAAAAAAAACACAACTATCAGGTGTTGTTACGCAACCACATCACACATTACCTATTAATATTACATATTGTGTGATCTATAATCAACTCTGACAGACAAGTCATGCTTGCTACCCCGTATGGAAGTGGCTGCTATGACACGCGATGTGTAACATGACAATGATAATAATAATCATAATTATCACAGTTATTCACGGCATACAGTGTCAGCAAGCAAGCAATGAAGTGTTTGATAGCAAAACGTAACGCAGCGCATACTGATGTACGCTTTTCACACTTATATTTTAATAAACTGTTATGGCCTTGAGGTTTCCCCTCATTTCGTGTGCTCGGAGGTGGGGAGTTTTGTGTGTTTGCACTTCACATAGACTCGGCAAGCTCACCCCGTGCCTGCTGTCAGACAATTAAATGGAGTCGGTGTCCTTCTTTTCTTCTCTCACCTTCGCCTTTAATTACCCAGTAACTAATGGAGACCTGGCTTAATTTGGCCCCTGATTAAAGTTGCTGTTCTTTGTTGGTGTTCAGAAAGGGTTGAATTATTTAAACTTCCGTTGAAACCCTTATGGAATTCTGATAATCACCCTGCTGCAAGACAACACCTCTCTCTCTCTCTCTCTCTCACGGCGGCACGCCTTATCTGGAAGCTACTGACTGGAGATGTGAAGTCATACGCCATGAATGTGATCGCATATGCCTTTATTCTAGTCAGAATAGAGAGCCAATTTGTGGGAATGAGGGGACATTTGATAAGACAGCTGATTTATCTGTGTGTGTGTGTGTGTGTCTGTGTGCGTGTCTGTGTGTGTTCTTTTTTTTATGTGAAGAAATGCAAGGAGCAGGAGAGACAGAGAGGGGAAGAGGAGATTCGTCAGACGGAGGAGCGAAGGGCAAAAGAGCTGTATATCTCCCTAAAGCAAGAGGAAAAGAGGAGCGAGAGGGATGACAAGGAGTGGCAAGAACAATGTGCGGTCATGAAAATAGCAAAGAGGGCTACACAGCCACTCGTGAAGAGGGGGGAATGAATGATCATAGAAACACATCCAGTCAGAGAGAGACAAAAGGCTTGGTGTCTCTGAAATGGCCGTGTCCTGTGTTTTGTTTTCCTTAGTGAAACGGTCGAAGGCAGCGGACGAGGAAATGAAGACAAAAGCGAGGCGCGCCCGGGACGAGTACAAGAGGCAGTCGCTGAGAGCAATCGAGAAGGGCCTGGTGGCAGGTCTCAGTGGACTCTTCCAGAAGACGCATCTTAACGGCTCGGGCAACAGCCGGAGGCACAGCACCATCATCGAGCAGTCGACCAATGTCACAGCCCGGGTGCCCGAGACCAGCCAATCAGCAGCTGCCTCAGGGACAACTACCACCACTACTACGGCCACCATTAACACCATCACTACCACCACCACCCCCACCACCACAGCCCACACAAATGTATCAGCAGCTGCCAGTGCCCCGCCAACTACTGGCCCCACCCCCTATCGCCGTCAATATCGACCAAACCGTCGCTATAGCAGCCCAGCAACACAGTCTCTCGTAGAATGGTAAACAAACATAGATCATATATTAATGTTCAAATGATTACTGTAGGTAATGCTTTATTTGAAGATGTCTACATAAGTGTGACATGTGCACTTTATAAAAATGATATAACATATATCATGAACATTAATAACACTTCATTCATGTTTATGACCGTTGTCATCAAGTACCATTCGGTTTTTGCATTGCCTGCATAAAAAAAATCAACTTAACATTGCGTGACACTTAATGGCAACAGTCATAAACATGAATAGAGTGTCATTAATCTTCATGATATGTGTCATGTCATGTTTATAACATGCTCATGTCACTCTTATGTAGACACTTTGAAATTGTATGAGAGTAAACAGACACTATGTACACTAGCAGTGATTGCCAACCTTGACTCAGAAGCTACAATCCAATACTATGCATTTGTTCCAGCCATTAACTAGGTAAGTTGAATGTAATTAGCAAAACTCTTCAGCCAAGGACAGTTAATTTGTTAAATGACCTCTTAACTCCACATGTAGAACCAGGTGACCTGGAATGTAAGCTTCTAAAACCAGGTTGGCCATCTCTGTCTACCACATATATGTACATGTTTGCACAAAGGCACAGGCCATCTCTGTGAAACCCATGCAACCAAGGTAACCAGCCTAGCTGATAAATACAGCACTATATAAATGTTTTAACACTATGGATACACACGTGTAAATTTATAACAGTGTGTAAATTCATTAACACCCTATGGATATACATACATACATACACCCTGAAAAATTACAGCACTACATAAACGTGTTAATACCCAAACCGATATATGTATCACGCTGTAGTGTTATATAAGCATGAAATTTCACAGGACTGCCTTGCAACCGCTGGTGGAGTGGAAAGGCACCCTGACTGATCATAAAACCTCCAGTCTATAAAAGAGCACACTGAACTGAACAGAGTACCTTATTCCTCTCTCACTCTGCCTCACTCCGCCCCCCCCTCTGATCCCAGCCCCGTGTGGATCCGGCCTGCCAGACCCAACACACGCGAGTCCATCCTGCGCTGGTTCCGAGAGGAGCAGAGGCCCAAGCGAGCTGGCTACGAGAGAAGCAGCAGCACTCTTGCCCCCTGGTTTCATGGTGAGTGCACCTCAACATGGTGTACAACAAGTGTGTATGTATATGTGTGTACACGTCCGTCCATGTGTCTGTTTGTGTGTGTGTGTGTGTGTGTGTGTGTGTGTGTGTGTGTGTGTGTGTGTGTGTGTGTGTGTGTGTGTGTGTGTGTGTGAGAGAGAGAGAGAGAAAGAGAGAGAGAAAACAAGAGAATGATGGACATGAACAAAGTATGGTCAATGAATAGCGAGGTTTAGTGAAAAGAACCAAAGAAATAAGAGATGAGCGAATCAAAGTGATAAAAAGAAAGAGTTACAGAGAGAGAGAGAGACAGAGAGAGACAGAGAGACAGAGAGACACACAGAGAGAGCTTCGATTACAGACAGCAAAATTGAAAAAAGCACAGAGGATGACACATGAAAAAAAAGTTAACATGAGGAAAGAGGGGAGACGAGAGAATATAAAAATAAATAAATAAAGAACTAAAGACAGATTGAGTGTGTGGACGCAAAGGGAGACAGCAGAGTGGCTAAGAAGGTGGAGGGCGGAGAATGGATGGGGGCAGCTCAATAATTCACAGCATGCGCCAGGCTGATTGGGGTCACGGTGAGTGACTGGAGGGGATTGAGCTCTGATCAGATTAACGAGGGGCGTGAGCGAGTGGCTGACTGACTGACTCGTCTGACGGCAGCCCGGGCACCCCGGTGACACCAGAAACGGGTGTCCAGGCAACGGGCTACAACTGCCATGACACGACGCGACACGACACATTGGCCAGAAACACTTGTTTTTTTTTTTTACAACGTCCGTCCGTCCACCTACCCACTCAATCAGTCACTCACTCGTTTTTTTTTCTCTCCCTCCTATCTGTTCTTGCGTTGGCCTTCTATAGATCGCCCTCCTCCTATCTGTCTGCACCTGGCTGTCGTTCTGCCTTGTTGTGCTTTCCTGCTCGCTGCTAGTTGCAGCTGCTTTCTCTACCAAGAGGGAGCTCGGCAACCACCATACGTGAGGTGGCGGCGTCTTTTGATGTGATGCTTAAAAGAGAAACTGCACTGTTTCTGTCAGACAAGCAGAAGAGCTTGGCAGTTCGTGTGAAAACACAAAGCGTAGTCTAGTGAAACTCCTAAAGGTGCACTCAAGCTAACGCCGTCTCCTTCTTTATTTATTTCGACTTGAAATTAGAGGCAGCGAGCAAATTCAGATGTTTTACCCGAGAAGGGAAAAAAAAAACTAGGCACAGTCTGACAACATTTATTTAACACGCTGGCAGGTGAATCAATCTTCCCTGAGCGAAGCCTATGAATGTGTCATTTTCACCTAAGGGGTACACACATGTAAGTGTAAATACATGTGTGTGAAAAACAAATATTTTTTCCATTGCCTCTCTATTTATTATTTATTGCAAAGATGTGAAGCATTACCACGAGCAAAGGGGGATATCATTTAAGATAAACACCCCTTCCAGTCCAGTAGCTGTTATCTCAGCGTGAAAATTTGGGTACGCTGCTACACCACCCTCACCTCCCCTCCCTCTCTCTCCCTCTCCTCTCCCTCCCATCTCATCATCTCCTTTACAACTCCCCACTTCCCACCTGCTCCTCCTCCTCCTCCTCCCTGCCTCCACCCCTCTTGCATCTTCTCCAGGCATCATATCAAGGCAGGAGTCTGAGTCTCTGCTGATGAACGCGAATGAGGGCAGCTTCCTGGTGCGCGTCAGCGAGCGCATTTGGGGCTACACACTCTCGTACCGCACAGCAACGGGCTTCAAGCACTTCCTCATCGACGCCTCGGGGGACTACTATAGCTTCCTGGGCGTAGACCAGAACAGACACGCCACCCTGGCCGACCTCATTGACTTCCACAAGGTAGGTGTTGTTACCCCCCCATCCACTATCAGGCCAAACAAAAAAAAAACATGGACAAACATGTTGACAAAACAAGGCATCACCACCAATATCCACCACCACCCCTTACACCATCAGGCTGAAAAACATACAAAGGGCCCACCAAGGGGCCCATAAAAGACCTACAAATGACAAACAAACAAGGCTATGTCACTAGAGTCCCTTATTGCCAAGGTGACAGCACTACTTGATTGAAACATAAAGTGACCTCTGGCTGGTTTTGAAGGGACCATCACAATTGATAAACATACACATACACACATACACACATACACACACACACACACACACACACGCACACTGCACCACACCACACTCTGTGTATGTGATAGAACTGGTGCACTTCATACCATAATGGATGATAATAGCGAGGCAAGCCCAATAACAATGCAGTTCAATCGGTAAAATAAAATGGGCATAACAGCAGGTTGTCCGCTGCCTGTGTCAGCAAAGGTCTGTCACTCCATTTAACATGGCAACCCTGTGGGATCTCTCTGACACTTAGACCTGCAGGAAATAAGATGCTCAGTCTCCACATCAGCAAAGTTGTTTTGCACTTTTTAGATTTTTGCAGAGATCGCCAAACGTGGCCTTTTGTTTGAAGGAAGTTCGCAGGGTAGTCCGTCATCTCAATTACAACCGTTTCCCTAAATATTTAATCTTTTTTGTTTACCTCAGACAAAAAAAGAAAGAAAGAGACCAGTTGACAGAGATCGCTGCTTGATACCCAATTCAACCGCTGCCACATGCCTGTCGCGCGGTAATAGCAGTCAGGAGCAGGCTGTCATTAGGAACAGCTGGTCAGCAGCTATGACCGGGTTTCTATTACACACACTGCCCTCATTAGACCTGGCCCTTTTCACAGAAGCACAGACCTGCATTGAGCAGTGACTGACCTCAGAACTGTGATCCCCAGTGTGCACATGGAACCACTGCCACCCCCCACCATCACCACGACAACCACCACTCATTACGTCACCTAATTCTTGGTCTGGAGGTGCTGCGATAAGATGTAACTGGTTTTGCGAGCCAGACGGCAAGCGGTGCAGTGCCCTGCGCTGGAGCCATTATGTGGCATTGGCCATGTTAGTGTCATGATCCGCACTTATATCCCCTGCACACAGAGAGCCCAAATGAGCTACCAACTGTGGCAATGAACAGCGAAATGGCCTAATAATGTTCCTGAAAGCTGTGGCCTTAAGATGTTATATGCTGTAAGTTGATATGTTGAGGTAGTTGACATTAGGGAGGTAGTAAGACAAATCTACTGAGCAAAATCATTTGCGAAACATTTGTGCAATGCAACTTTTTTTCTTTAAAATTTTAGTACATTATTATACGAGTTAGTGAGATTAAGCAGCTTTTTTATTCAAAGCGACAGGGACTTGCAGTGGTTGGGAAGTGAACCCGGACCAACCGTTATTTCAAACAGTAATGCTGTCACCATTTCTCTATGTACTCGTCCTTATGTCTATTACGGATATATAATACAACATTAGGGGCCAGTTTCCTCTACGTCTATTGGGGCCTAATCCTAGAGTTTAATTCAGATTTTCATTGCAGTTGTCTTTTACGCCCGGACAGTAAAACGTTTAGTGTATGTACTAGACAAGGTGTGTTTTAATCCGATGTAACCTTGAACTAGTTCGATCATGAACAAATTCTCTTTTTCACTGACCAACCCTCTTTCTCTCTCTCTCTCTCCCTCCATCTTGTTTTGTCTCTGTACAGGAAGAGGTCATCACAACATCTGGCGGGGAGCTCCTCCAGGAGTCGTGTCGTCCGAGGAGTTCAAACGTGGACTACGGGGGCCTCTTACTGCTGCCCCCACCCTGACCCAGAAACTGAAACACACACACACACACACACTGCCCGACCCCACCACACATGTGCACACAACAAACACACACACACGCTCTAAAACACACCTCGCCGTACAGATAATATCTGCCCGTTTGCCGCAACTGCACACGCGTGCAGACTAACAATCGCACACTAAACAGACGTCTCTGTACAGATAATTAAACATGCCTGTTTGTTGCAACTGGACACTGCGCTGAGTGCCACCACACAGGCATTTCGGGGCTATCTTTGAACCACTTCTGTTGTTATCAGCAGAGCAGTACCACCCTACAGCACTACAGAGCTGACCATGTGAGGGGGAAAAAAAACTCTTTTTGAGACCCATCCACAAGACTAAATGGGCAAACTCTAATGAGTCTTCTTCTTCATCTTTGTGCAGTTATTAGTCACCCATAGACAGACAATGAATGTCTCACACATTGAGACCTCACCATGTCCAATTCAGTGCTTCTCTGCTCTGTCGTTTTGAAACCGCAGTAGAGCAGACTTTTTGCCGAGCGCCTCTTTTTGTTTTTTGTAGTCACTTGAAATAAACACCTTGTGCCTTGTCTATGAGTGGCAAGGGCTTTTTGTCTCTTTGTTTTCCCTCCATCTCTCATTCTCTCTCTCTGTCTCTATCTCTCTCCATCCCTCCCTCCTCTCTTTTCCATCCCTCTGTCTTTCCCTCTTGCACTGATGCGACTCCTTGCCTGTGAGTTACCGTTACGGCCCCATGCTAACCTGCTAACACACAATACAACCTCTTCCTCCATTATCAGGACCGTTCCATCCGCCTGAGCAAGAGGGCCCTCTCTCTCTCTCTCTCTATCTGTCTCTCATGCTCTTCCATTCCCTAAACACACACACACACACACACACACACACACACACACTAAGGCGTAAATGGGCACTCAGGTTTCAGGCAACTGCACGGCTGACCTTGCTAAGCCTAGTATTGTTCAAGGGGAAGCGTTTATACCGCCGGCAAGCGCCAGCCAAAGTCCTCCTCAAACAAAACAGGCTGTGTGAGGGTTTTGTGATGGTGACGGGTTGGAAGGGACGGATGAAGGGAGGGAGGGAGGGTGGATGAAGGGATAAGAATGTACAAACGAAAGGAGAGAGGAGGGTAAAAAAATTGAATGAGTTAAAAAGAAAAGGGTAAAAAAAAAGGAAGGCGGTTTCGCTTTACAGACATGTGCCTTGTCAAGAGCGATAGAATGTTTCCGATGGCCACTGTTATTCACTGGGGGGAGGGATAGGGGCTGGGTGTAATGGAAAATGAGATGCATATCGACAGGCTGCCAGAGAAGCCTCTGCCATTCAGATAACAGTCACAAGCCCATTACCAAGGCCCTGTGAATGCACACCACAAGGCATTACAAGCACCCAAGTAACAAGACACGAAACCCACAAACATTTATAGCTGATGCATTCTTACGCCATTAATGGGCCTTGGATTTATGCTGCTCGGTGTGAGAGCTGCCAAATGCACCTTGGAAATGTCAAGTCTTAAAACATTAAATAGGATTCAAACATAAACATGTGAGGATATGCAGAACATGATGAAAAGGTTTCGTGTTTAATAGGACCAGCAACACTAGGGTAGATTTTTGACATGTGCTCTTTGGCAGAACGTAATGAAAGGGTTTCGTGTTTTATAGGACCAGCAACACTACGGTTTATTTGTTTTACGCTTTCCGAGTGGCTTTGCAAAACATAATGGAAGGGTTTGGTTTTTAACAGCACCACCAGCAAAGCTATCGTGGATTTTTACATGTGCGGACTTGAAGAGTATAATAAAAAGGTTTGGCTTTCACAGGACGTGTGATGCATTGTGTGATACATGTGATGTTCCCCTGGCTTTGACATTGCTTGAGAAGACGCCCTTGCATGTATTCCCCGGGAAGGTTTCAGAAAGACAAAAGTCCAATTCCCGAGCCTGCAGGGCAATGGCATATGCTTCCCAGAGAGGGGTCTATCAGGAGGCATGCCGGCGTAAGGGTGGGGGATGGGCGGTGTGGGGTGTGGGGGGGGGGGGTGGTAGGAGCTTCACTAGCAGTGGGCATCAATCACCGGACAGTGAGGCTGAAAACTTCGGGTCGGTCAGGACACCTCCAGCACGAGCTCCAGCTCCAATACCAGTGCCGCAGTGTGTACCACCTTCCCCTCCTCTCTGACAAGGAGAAGCCGGCGTCTCCTCCGGTGTTCGGGGCGTCCATTAATTACGCCCATTGTGACGGCTGAAAGACGATTGGATCAGGCCGCGCAGCAAGACGCCAGCCCGCCCGCCCGCCACCACCCCACCCTCCTCCCCATTCTCCCCTTCCCGTCGCACCTAAGAAGAATGATGGAGGAAACGACATGACTAGAACAGACTCGTGATGCGTCTAAATGAGATCCCCCCCCCAACCACCGACCCCCCACCCTCCACCATGCCGTGTGTTTCTATGTCTAATTGAAGTAGCCTTCCTCAAATTGAATTACCAGGTTTGAGTGATTGCCAGGCGCCAGCCATGGCGTCCCACATAGACAGTGTAATCATCCTCACTTTTGACGTCGACTAATGGAATAAAAGATGCTAATTGCCTGACGACGCTAAGTGTTTATGGGTTTGAAATGACATTAAAGAGCTCGTTTTGCCTTTATCGGGAAGAAACAGAGCCAGACAGTCATTTTAAGGGATCTTAGTATCCGATTTTCATTTATTACAAAAAAAAAAAAAAAAAAGCTAGTAAAAAGCTTTCTGTGGTGACTGATCGTTTTCTCAGCAAAACGGGGAACAAGAGAGGGGCTGTGATCCTCCACAGGTATGGCCAGTAGACGAATTTTTACCTGACTAAGATAACTTGACTCTGATGACTGACTTCAGATGCACAGTTATTGTCTGGGCAGGCTGGTGGTGGTCTTGGCTGCAGTCTTTTAATCCACATCATGTATATAAAACATATATAATGCATTGTACGACCCACATCATATATATATATATATATAAATATATTTCAGCTTCGCACGTCTATTCATAAGTATGCCCTTACTGCAAACCTTTAACTGCATCAGTTTATAAAAACAGCAGTCAACGGGAATGACCACTTGATGTGCCTCAATGTCCTGCTTAAACAAAAGAGTCCTGGCAGGATAGAGGAGTTTGACAGCCTCATCATTCTCAACACACTTTAACAGTTTTCTAATAAAAAAAATACAGTCAACAGTATCTGGCACTCAAAGAGGCCAAAAAATGACAGTCTTTCTGTCCAGGACTAAGCACAGTCTTCCTCCAATCCTCTGGGGTAAAGGGCCTGAGGTAGCCTGTTAGCATGCTAATGCTAACGCTAACGCTCAGTCGTCCTTGGCAGCCCCCTTCAGGCTCGACTTGAGCTGCTTCTTCTCCTTCTGACCCATGACGCGGTACAGCTTCTTCTTCTCCTCCTTCAGCCTCTTCTGCTTCTCCTGCTCCTGCTGCTCCTTCTGCCGGAGGAAGTCCTTGTGCTTGGCACGCTGCTCCATGCGCGCCGCCTTCTGCTTGTGCCCGTAGACCGTGCTGAGCGCGTGGAGCAGCTGCGCCACCTGGTGGACGGGAGAGGCATAGCAGCCAATGAGTTGGCAAACATAGACACAGAGGCAGACACAGACGTAGACACACACAGGCGTACACACACACACACACACACACACACACACACACACACACACAGACATATAGAACATTACCTGAACCTGAGGGTGGAAAGCCGAAGAGCGCAATTAATGGCCTTAAGTGGGTGTGGGGGTGCGCTGATGTGTAATGACTAGCAGCTTTGCCTCCATTATTACACAGAATTTAGGGTGAGCAACACTTGAGCCGTGCTCAGCTCCCGCGGGACAGCCGCTTTAAATGACGGAGCTAAACGCTGAGCGCACACAAGCCACCTTGTGTAGGTGTGTTGGCTCTGGATTATCTCTGACCTTTTCGCGCAGAGTTGCCAGCAGTCGGGAGACTTAACCAGCCTGCTTCAAAAAACAGCCAAATAACAGCAATTGCGACATTCCCCCTTGAGAAGATGTTTTCCAGCTAATGCCTTGTACACACAAGCCTGACTCACTCACACACACTCACACGCACATACCTGACTAAGGGGAATAAAAGCTAAGGCTGTCTGTACTTAGCATGACAGCTTATTGAGCCAGACGGCTTTCATTATCTTGGCAACCGTCCAACTCATTCCACTAAAGAACCAAACCTACACAATGTTTAGGAGGCAACGACAAAAGTGCCAGTGCTAAAGGTTTAAATGTGTGGGTGGAACGTAAACAGTGAACAGTTGAGTGTGCATCCAAGGATCAAGGGGCTGCTTTTTATAGCTAACCAGTTCACAGAAGTAAAAAAAATCTGCACCTTTCTGTCTTTGCATTGAGGTATCTTTTACACAAATCTGTGCGAGCTTTCAGACAACAGACTTTCTTCGGGCAGAGTAGATCATACTGAATACAGTGAACTGTGCAGATTTTTCTTCTTTGTTTGTTACCTCTAACCCTGCACCTTGCTACAGATGAGCGGTGATCCTTGACTTCATTATAGAGCTAACTAGCTAGAACCGGCCGGTTCTCCCTCACCTGGCGCTCGTGGGGTTCCCTGATGACGGCTGGCCGGACGAGGTCGCGGGGGACCTTGCCCTTGGCCTCCCGCAGCTTGGGCTTGCTCTTGAAGGGCAGCGACTTCTGCAGCTCCTTGGGGATCTGGAGCCGGTTGAACTGGCGCGGCTGCCTCTCCACGGGCTGCGAGGGCAGGGGAGGAAGGGGACAGTTAACAGGGCATGAAATAGGGCATGACTGGGTGGCATTTGCGTGGTACAGTTCTGTTCTGCTCCCAGTGAATTATATGCACTACAATCACTTACATACAAACATGCATAGATAAAGAACGAGAGAAAAAAAGAAAGACAGAATGGATAAATAACTAGATACATAGACACAGATATATGTATATATATAAAAATATAAATATGTATGAAGATAGACAGACGGGTATATAGATATCATATAGATATGAATGAAAAAAAATCCTCCTTTAAAGCAGTACCATCATCTTGCACCTATGTGACCATGCTGCTTTAGTCTTGTTATACGGGCAACTGCACAATGACAATAAAGGTCTTGAATACTTGAATGAATAGTAACTCTGTAAAACATTTAATGCAAACAGAGCTATAGAGGGGCCAGCAAACTGCACGAGTTAGCAAACCAAGACATGACTCGTAAAGTATTAGACCACATAAAATTATGACACACAAATTCAAGAAACAATAAAAAAAACTTGTAGGAAATTGCAAACTCAAGTTTTAAAAGCAAGAGGGGTCTAAGCATGAGGGTATTTTAGGGATATAAGCTGGTAGTAGTCTTTATGACTGCAGCAAGCGTGTGTGTGTGTAGTGTGAGTGTTTGTTAAATGTGAGGGTGTGTGTGTGTTAAGTGTGTGTGTGTGTGAGTGTTAAGTGTGTGAGTCTGTAGTTATGTGTGTGTGTGTTAAATGTGTGAGTGTGTGCGCTTGTGTGCATGCGCTACCTTGTAGAGGGAGTCCTTGTTGGGTTTGTTTCGGATGCCCATGTCATGCTTGAGCTGGCCCAGGGTCCTCATGCCCGTCCAGCTGTCCTTCTGACCCGCGGGCAGCAGCATGGACGTCACCGGGTTGTACAGCTGGGGCACCGACACAGGATACCAGGAGCGGAGGAACACGATATCTGCCACACACACACACACACACACACACACACACACACACACATTATATTCACATTAACGCTACAACCATGTTTTACTACCGTAACAGATAAAGCAAAATTCAACAGCATCCTTACCTCACTACAAACCCTTGAGGTAGGGTGCATTTGCGCGCACACATAAACTCAATGTCTCTTAAATCAATTATTTATGTTTATATAAATGTACAGTCTCTCACACTGCATCTTCATCTTGTTTCAACCTTACAAACAACACAGGCAAGACATTCACAGCATACACAGCTTATGACAAGCCGTCCAAAAATAGAATTTCACCACAATTCACTGAATCGCTAATGTATGGCAGCAGGCCCAATTAGACCACCTGTCACATTTCTTATGTTCTTACTCATTCTATCTCTGTCTCTCACTCTCACACACACTCTCCCTCTCAGACACACATACAGATACTCTCTCATGCATGCACATGCACGCACACGCACACACACACACACACTCTCATGCACGCACACACACACTCCTTCATGCATGCACATGCACGCGCATGCACACACACTCTCTCATGCATGCAGGCGTGCACACACGCGCACACACACACACTCTCTCATGCACGCACACACACACACTCTCTCGTGCATGCATGCACACACACACACACACACACACACACGCGCGCACACACTAACACAAACACTACACACTCACCACTCATGAGAAGCCGGTCCTCAAAGGTGGCTCGGAAAGCTCCGACCGGTGTGCGCAGGGCCTTCTTGATCTGACCCTTGATCCCGCTGACCGTGCGGATGGACGCACCCTCGAACTTGGCCACCTCCAGCACCGTGCTGAACATGCCCTGCGGGGAGGAAGAGGATGACGAAGATGAAGAGAGAGGGGGAAAAAAAAAGAGGAGAGAGTTGGGCCTTTTGCATGTGATCTCCGTTCCTCCGACTCTGGTTCTCTGAATCTCTCTCTGAGTCACTTTAGAAAAACGGCGAGACGCCCGCGGCCTACGCCTCGGGTTACAGAAGCGGCCTGAAAAATGTATTTGAAAGTTCTGTCAATGGAGATGAACGAGAGCTGTGGACCTCAAAGCTGCACAGTAGTCAAATCTATTGATTTGTCCCAGCCACCAGTCGCTGCCTCTAAGGTTTCAATTTGTCTGCTGCCCTCTCACAGTAGACGGAGAGAGAGCGAAGGAGAACAAGAAAGAGAGTGAGAGAGAGAGAGAGAGAGAGAGAGACAGACAGACAGAAAGACAGAGAGACAGAGAGAGAGAGAGAGAGAGCAAGCGAGGGTGAGAGCGAGAGAGCAAGAGAGAGCAAGAGAGAGAGAGACAGAAAGAGACAGAGAGAGACAGAGAGAGAGAGCAAGAGAGAAAGACAGAGAGAGAGAGAGAGTGAGAGAGCAAGAGAAACAGAGGGCAGAGGGGGCCTTTTGAAACATGCTGGTGACCTCGAGAGAGTTAAGGCTGTGAGACACACACAGTCACAAAAAAAAACACACACACAGACACACACCTGAATGAAGGAGGTGTTCTTGAAGATCTTGTAAGGATAGCCAATCAGCTTCAGCTTTTTGACGATGGTCACCGACTTGTCCAGGTCCAGGACCACTCCTGTGGCGGCAATGCGAAAGCCCGACTAGAATACACACAAAAAAAAGAGCTTGACTTCAAATACGGTTACCTAGACTACGCAGTAAATGAATCATGAATCTGAAAAGAAAAACAAAAAAGACACCAACAATTAATCTAATGAGGAGACACTGCCCCCTTATGGTCTTTTGACGTCCAATTCATCAAGAAATTAAATCACTGCAATAATTGAGTTCCTTACTGAAGACCCACATAATTACTGAATATAATATAATATAATATAATATAATATAATATAATATAATATAATATAATATAATATTTCTGGTTTGATTGTATACACACAGACATACAGTACACAAGCGACACACACACAGTGCTGGAATGGGTGCTTTGCAATGGTACAACAACTTGTGCGTCTGCTTACCTTTGTTCCGGCGACGGACTGTACTGCCAGAAAGCCCGTGCCCTGAGGGGTGATGGGCCCTGCAGCGATGAGACAGAAAGGGAGCAGGAGCGGGAGCGGGAGAGACAGAACAATCAATACCTACTTTCAGGGGGTCATTAGCAAGCAAAATAGCTACCTAAATGACCCTAAATGCAATCTAAGGACATATGGTCTCCTCAGTGGCTAAGGGGGGCCTGTCTGTTTGTTCTCTCGTCCATCCTCATCCCTCACGTGTTTGTTAGGCTCTGGATAACGGGGGCTGTTGGGTAAGGGGTGCTTAGCCAGGCTTTCTCCTATCTATCACCATGTAAGGAAACAATTTCATCTCAGAAACTTGCTATGACCTTAGCTACAGACCCTTATCAATGCCTATGTTCTGTTCCACTCCCAAACTACTTCCGCCACATTTCACATTGTTGGAAATGTTAAAGCGGGAAAGCCTGTGGGAGCAGCCATGATGCTAATAATCAAACTCTCTTGAAACAGTCTACGTGCAGCTCGAGGCTATTGTAATGAGCCATGCAAGACACAGCAGTTTAAAGCCACATTCAGACTGTGCCACTCGCAATGTAGCCGGCTCCCTGTGCGGCTCGAAACAACACCACTTGCTGGCTCATAAACCAGCATTGTTGTCGTCTTGTAATTGGTTCACAGAACAGGCTAATAATACACTTGTTTTTCTTTTTTTTTTAGCACTATTCTTGGGTACCCAAAGTCGCAAGTTGTCTACGTCCAAGTTAACGGTGGGCATCTGTTAGTTAGTTGTTATATTTAATTAGTATATTTTTGGGCTTTTTTTTGCCTTTGTTGAGATAAGACAGCGAAGAGCAGGACAGGAAGTGAGTGGGAGAGAGATGGGATAGGGTTGGGAAATGACTCAGGCCAGATTCGAACCTTGGTCACCATGGGCACTTGCCCATTCATGGTACGAGTGCTCTACGCACTGCACCACGGCACCCCCCAATACACTTGTCGCGAGTTCTCGGCTACGTCCAAGTTAGCGGTTAGCGTCTGTTAGTTTTTGCGCTAGTGGTTCCTGCTCACCCCAGATGGTGGCGCCGCAGTGCATGTGCTCGGGCGTGTACTTGAGCAGGCGCTGGCGGGCGTTGTGGTCCTCGATGTAGTAGAGCGGGATGGTCTGGAAGCGGCGCCAGCCCAGGGACAGGATGAGCGGGTCGCGCGTCTTCAGGATCTTACCGTGCCAGCGGTGCTTCTTCAAACGCATCTGAGGAAGAGAGACAAAGACAAAGAGAGAGGGGGAGTGGGCAGAGAGAGGGAGAGAAAGACATAAAGAAAGAGGGGGGTGGGGGGGGGCAGGGAGCGACAGAGTCAATCACTTTTACTGGCCAAGTACATTTACATATACAAGGGATCTACCTCTGGTAGATGATGTGAGATAGAGAGTGTGAGAGGAAGAGGGGGTTAAAGAGAGAGAAAGAAAGAGAGAGAGAGCGAGAGAAAGAGAGAGAAAGAAAGAGAGAGAGAGAGGAAGAGAGAGAGAGAGAAGAGAGGAAGAGGCGGGAGAGAGAGGGGGGAGAGAGAGAGAGAGAGAGGGAGAGAGAGAGAGAGAGTGTGAGAGAGGAAGTGATTGAGTAATAAAAAAACAAGAAACAAAAAAAACAGATTGCATCTTTTCTCTATGGAGGACACACGTGAACGAGATGTTTTCACAATTTAGTTTGGATAGGTTTTTTCCACAGCAGTAACACTCCCTAAATCGAACTGAATTGAATCACAGGAAGCAGACAGGGGTGAAGGAGAGCGGAAAGGGAAAGAGAGAGAGAGAGAGAGAGAGAGAAGTAGAGAGAGGTAGAGAGAAAGAGAGAGAACAAATAAAACTGTGTGTCTTTTGTCAGACTCGCTATATCTCACAGACGAGTGATGACAGATGAGGTGACAGAGCGGTCACTTCTCTAGACTGTTGTTACAGGACGGCTTTATTTGACAAAGTCATATTTCACCTCCCACACACACACAGTCACAGTCACATACACAACACACAGACACACACACAGTCACATACAGAACACAGACACACACACAGACAGACACAGACAACACACTGAATAAACTGTGAATAAACTGCTGTAACTCAGTCTGACTCTGGGTTGTCTGGAGTGAACCTTTATTCGACACTCGACACTCACTTGAACGTAGCCCACGTTGCCTTCGCTGGCCCCGAGGCCGCCGAGGATGATGGGATAGCGGGGGTCGAAGTTGGTGACAAACTCGCAGGGCAGGGAGGGGATCTCCATCCTGACGTACATGCCCGGCCGGAAGCCCTCGTACTGCACCCTCGCCTCGTCATCCATGCTCTCAAACTCCGCCCGGTTCAGCTGTGTGTGGCAGGAAAAGAGGAGGAAGAGGAAGAGGAAAGAGAATGGGGGGCAGAGAAGGAGGAGAAGGGGAGACAGAGAGAGAGAGGGAGAGAGAGGGGGGCAGAGGAGAAGAGAGAGAGAGAGGGACAAATAAGATAAAACAGAATGAAATATGGAGGAGATGGAGAAGAGGAAGAAGAACATGAAAAGAAAAACAGGGTCAGTGAGAGAGAGAGAGTGGATGAAATAGGGGGTGTGAGGGAGAGAGAGAGAGAGAGAGAGAGAGAGAGAAAGTGAGGGAGAGAGGGAGGGAGAGCGAGAGTGCGCAAGGGCAGACGGAAAGGGGAAAACAAGTATGTGTCACAAAATGTGCTGCAATGTTTTATTTTTACCCTCCAAGTGAAACACGCCCACACACATACCCAAACACACACACACACACACACACACACACACACACACACACACACACACACACACACACACACACACACACACACACACACCTTTCGCCTCATTCACAGACTGTCAGGTCAAGCACACACACCGACAATATAATCACCCAAAAAAACAGAAAAAAAAGAGGTGTCAGGCTATATTACTAAGAGGAGCAGGGGTGTGTGCGGCTTCTTTGTTGCAGCTGACCTAAAAACTGCTACAGGAAGACTTTCACAGGCTTCCCTGGTCTTTGGTGACTTGGTTATTCCAGGACTGCTGAATAGGCTACCAGAGCACACACACACATATACACACACACACTCAGACAGACACACAAAACACACAATACCTCTGTGGTAACAGTTTGGAGAAGTACACAGATCAAAACATAAATTTCAGCAATGAAAGAGAAAAACAGACCATAGTTTCACGACAATTATTAACTGCCACGGCAACTGCGTGCTTCACAGTATGTAGGAAAATTGTCAGTAGGGACTTTTCTGTAGAAACTACATTCAGGTAAGGAAAGATTCTTGCCTCACCCGCACTATGATTTCAAAACCGTAGAATTATTTCTGAAGCTTGGAGCCCTTTCGATACCTACCCCTCTACCACAACACCCAAGAGAAGACGTTTTCATTAAAGCTAAGTAAATTTAATGCTTGTTTTAACTCGGAGAGCGCTCAGGCACGGCTAGCAAGCGGTGGTGAGGGAAGGGACCCCGACCACTTTTTCGCTTTTTATTTTTTGAACTTCGCACCAGTTGCCTCCCTCTAGAGTCTCACACTGCACACACACACACACACACACACACACACACACACACACACACACAAGTTCACTGCACAGAAAAATCACTGCAAGTGGCAAAAAAAATTCGAAGCGTGAAATTGCCCTGTGAGCACCCATGGCCACCGCCTCACTTGACTCCCTCACTTACTGCACAGAGGCTGCCATTAAATAGCACTCTCAGTATCGGGCGTCCCTCCTCTACAGAGGCGACAGGTGGCTGTGTCCGCACAGCCAGCCCGCTTCAAAACAGGCTTCATAGCAAGCACAGAGGAACTAATCTGAGATAATGACCCCTGTGCTAAGTACTAACCTAAATGCAATATGCGGAGCCATTTGTAGGTTCTGTCACGGAACTGTGACGGTTGCGTTAATTTGGTGTGCACTAGGACCCTGAGGAGTCCACCCTCCACCCTCCACCTGACCCTAAGTGTGACACCTCACCTCGGCCTGTTTCTTCAGTTCCTCCTTCAGGTCGTCGAAGTAGGTGCCGTCGCCGTCGCCGCCGTCGTAGGCGGAGTCAAAGCGCTCCTTCAGACGCCTCTTCTTCTCCAGACGCTTGTTCTTTGCCGCTTCCTCGTTGTCGAACTTCACCAGCGGCTTCTCCTCCTCTTCCTCGTCTTCATCGCCGTCATCATCATCGACGTCGTCATCGCTGCCACCCTAAATAAATAAAAGTAGCGGGAGAAAAACAAAAAACAGACAAATAAGACAAGTAACAACCTTGGCCTTCAAGAATATATAATGCAATACGCATCTACAACTCCAGTATGAGGTCGTTTAAATGTTTGAGAGACCTTTTAAACAATATACAGTGTCTCAGTCAGCAAACAAAATTTATGAATTCATGGATTCATTATGAATCTTTGTGTGTGTGAATAAGTGTGCTTGCTTGCTTGTGTGTGTGTGTGTGTGTGTGTGTGTGTGTGTGTGTGTGTGTGTGTGTGTGTGTGTGTGAAGACGAGAAAAAAAAGAGTGTGTTGTAGAGACACAGACACATAAGCCTAGGCGGTAGCTTTTGGCATTTTGCTGATCTATATTTCTAGAACACGGAAACGAGAGCGGTACCTCGGCCTGGTCCCCCGCTGTCCTGCCTCGGGCCTGGTGCACCTCGCCCGTCTCCAGATCCTCAAAGTCCCCGTAAAGTTCATCTGGAAAGGAAGAGAAACAAGCCTGTGCTACAAAGAGTAGGAACCGGAACTCGGAATTGGAGATGACACCCACACCAACACATGAAGGAGGAAAGAGGCAGCCATGCAGACTGCAGACAGAGAAAAAGGAGGAAGCGAGAAGAGAGAGGGGGAGAGAGAGAGAGAGGGAGAGAGGGGGAGAGGGAGAGGGATAGAGAGGGGGGGGGCAGAGACAGAGAGAGAGAGAGAGAGAGAGAGAGAGAGAGACAGAGAGAGAAGAGACACAGAGAGAGACAGACAGAGATAGAGAGAGAAAGAGAGAGAGAGAGAGAAAAGAGCGAGAGAGAGAGAGAGAGAGAGGGAAAGAGAAGAGAGAGAGGACAGGAAAAAAGAGAGAAGGCGATGGCTTACCATCTTCCTTCAGACGGGTGGCAGCATCTTTGTCCCCTTCCCATTTGCCGGTCACAAAGCAGTCCTTTATGGAGGCCAGCATCTAAAGCAGGGAGACAAGGAGCCAGACAGGCAGGTACACACATGCATAGACATGCACACACAGAAACACACACACACACAGACAGATACACACAAGAGTACAAACACACTTACACACACATCCAGACAGATGCCCACACACATGTATACAGACAGATGTTCACAACACATACATACATATACAGACATACACATACACATAGGACACACTCAGACAGATGCAGACAGGCAGTGATACACAGACAGTCGCATACACACACACACAGATGTATACACAGACAGACACATGCACACACAGACAGATGTATAAACACAGACACAGACACACACACAGACACACATTATCTGAAAGCATTTGGACTTCTCTATGCAATACCTAACTGACAGAGCAATAGCTGTCTCGGGCACTTCCTCTCAATTCAATTTCAAAGAACAACGCCTAGCCAAAATGGCATTCCATAACAACAGTCAGGATAAACAATTATGCCCTCGGAATGACTACACAGGAATCAGATCCACAAACACTGACACGCGAATTCTCTGCAAACGTCTCAAATAGCACTTTATTTCAGCGGAAACAATGGGCGCCCTCCTTTACAACAACGTTCTAATGTCAACACTGTCTGCTAACGATTAGGAAAGCATTTCCATTTGCGGCTGTGATTTTGTTCCATTAAGCACGCTGGGGTAATACATCGTTATGGACAGGCATTATAGGATTCAGGAACAAGCGTCCGGAACGTTCTAAGTAACCATCTGATAGCAGCTATGCACAGTCATTGAGCATAACAGCTTGACAACATCTCTACGCAATTACTGGCCACTTTGTTTTAGTTAGGTACGGTCAGCAACAATGTGCAGCCGCGGCAATTGGATATGATGGACGTTAGACGAAACGCAAGCAGATTACCTGCCAAGTGTTTAGAGCCAGAAAGGGAATGCTTAATTACATACCCCCCCCACCAACCCCCCCTCCCCCAAGAGCCGCTGTTCTTGCCTAAGTTTGGATGCTGTCCCAACATTCAGCTGGGATGCTGGTTTCATGGTTTCTTCTGCCAAAAGAAGGCTACTTGTAATCGGACCCCAAAGGAAAGCACTAATGTCTTTGCTCTCAGACTTTAATTCTCAATGTTTTTGCTCGAATAGCTATTAGTGTATTGTGCTACAGATAGGCATGTACTACTGCTGAGTAAGACCGCACCTAAACATAAGCGGCCCAGGGACTCACCTCCTCCTCGTCCCAGTCGTGGCTGGCGTCCGGCTGAAGCGGGAGCAGTCCATGGCGTCCGCTCGCAGCTTCTTGCCCTTCTGCGGCCGGCTGACCTTGAAGAGCCCCCCCACTTCCTCTTCCTCCTCATCCTCCTCTTCCTCCGGCCACTGTGGAACATAGTCAGTCATAGAATCGTCAGCAGAGAGGTTAAACAGGGACCATCGAAATCTGTCTATGACACTGCATTTTACATGCAGACTGACTAGAGCTGTGATCTTCAGAATATTGTGGCAAACATTTTGATTAACTTATTAGCTTTCCCCGTTACATCAATAAACATATGCAAATGCAACCAGAGTGAAACATGGTTGCCAGTAAAAAAAAATTTTTAATGAAACTTATGAAACTCATGACTTTACCTGACTTAGGCAGACTTTTCATGAGCGTGTAATGGATTACAGATAAGTCTGGCTTCTGAGACAGGTATTTTGAATATTATAAATTTTACATCAATCAATATCAATTTCAAAACACCAGGTTTCAGATATTCCCTGACTTTGTGCATAAAATATCAAATTCCCTGACTTTCCATGTCTGGAACTGAACTGTACTGAAAGTGCAGGATTTTATTTGTTTCAGAAATCCTATGACTTGTGGGAACCCTACTAAAAATAAATGCAACAAGCTTTTTTGATATGGAAGTGACTAGATTTTTTGTGTGCATCACAGAAAAAAACACTCTTGAATTTAAAGTAGATTATGGGGATAAACAGCTAAAAAAAATAAGACTACACCTATTTATCAGCATTTTAGCATATATCCCTGGAGCAATGTCTTTAGGTCCCATGAGGTAGGCTTCAAACCCAGCTGCTACACTTCCAGGTGACGTGCAGCGTGTGTCCCATCATCAGTGCCGCATACTCACCTGTGCCATAGACCAGCTTGCGCAGGTTAGGGGTGGCCTGCTGTCTCCGCAAGAACGCCTCAGCGGCTTTCTGGGCCAGGTCTTGTTTCCAGCGCAGCGCTCCTGAAGCGAGACGAGACACGCCGTGTAAACAAACAAGACGACACCCACACACACACTCACACACACACACACACACACACAAATATACATGGACACACATATGCGTATATGCTGGGGCCTTGCCCACCAACAGATGGCAGGCCTCCAGCAAGGGTGGTCAGCAGGGGCTAAATGGGGGGAGGTGAAGAGTGGGGCTCCAAGGACGGATGGGCACAGATGGTTCCTCACCTTCGCTATCGTGGCTCAGCTCCACTTCCTCCTCCAGCTGCATGAGCTCCTCCTCTTCCTCCTGCTGCTTCTGCAGCTTATGCTTCTGTGCGGTGACCCTTGACCCTTTGGCATCCTTTTCAGGGGCTTTGGCGTTGGAGGTTTCTTCCTCCGTTTCAGAATCATCCTCCTCCTCTTCTTCATCACTATCTGCTTCTTCCTCCTCTTCCTCGTCCTCATCTTCACTGTCATCTTCCTCCTCCTCCTCCTCCTCCTCTTCAGAGCAGTGTCCAGAATCGGGTGCCCCCTTTCCTTTCACCTGCCTTTCCCTCTGCTCCTCCTTCTTCTCATCTCCTTCCATCTCATCTTCCTCATCCTCGTCTTCATCTTCCTCATCGTCATCCTCCTCCTCCCCTTCCTCCTCTGCGTCACTCTTCTCCAGCTCATCGTCACTGTCAGCGAACACTGGCACCTCTGCAATCACCTCCTTCTCCGCTCTTTTCCTCTTCACCTCCTCCACCTTCTGCCTCTTCACTGGAGGAGGAGCAGACAGGCCCATCTGCTCAGCCTCATTCTTCTCCACAGCTTTGGGTTTTTTCACCACAGCTGGCCCAGTCTTCTCTTCAACTCCTTCCTCCTCTTCATCCTCCTCCTCTTCTTCCTCTTCCTCTTCGTCACTGTCTTCATCCTCCTCATCATCATCATCCTCCTCCTCTTCACCGCCTTCATCACTATCTTCGCCTTCATCATCATCATCATCATCACCATCGTCATCATTGTCGTCATCTTTGTCAGAGAAGACTGCCTTTCTCCTCTGTCTCTTTGTTTCTGGGTCCCAGATACTGCTCTCAGTGGGCCCCTGCTTGGCTCTGTCAGAAGATGGAAAACACACAAAAACGCCAATCAGTTCCTTCTATTGGTTACAAGCCAGAGAGATAAACACACAGAGAGAAAGAACTTTTTGTTAAGTGAGTCAGTGAGTGAGATAAAAATATTAAAAAGACTATGTGGCAAAAAAACACACATCAGCTTGAAACTTGGCTAAACTTTGAATGGCAAATGTTCAAGAAATCCTCCTGTTTTTCCAGACCCAGGAGGCCACTGTTGACACAGACTCTGTTGTAGACCCCCAAAGTCAGGCACATACCAAAAAAAAACATCACTGTGCTCCCCTTCCTGTCAAAAAACACCATTCACACTGACTCAGACCCAGAGGGGATTCTGGGTGCTTTTAGGTCCAGCTCACCCGCTCGCTTCCACCTCCTCCTGCGACAGCGCCTCCGTGTCTGTGAACAGGGACACTTTGCTGGCAGCCATCTTGGCGTCCAGTGTGGCGTGTGTGCCAATGAGCGACTGCACCAGCTCTGTGGTGGGACGCACCTCCTCCTGAGACAGACAGACAGAGGAAACACTTGTTTTTTTTAGAGACAAGCACTCACAGTGAATCAAGAGTCTGAGTTTAATCACGCACCCCATAATCTCCAGATGAACAGAAACAGAAAGTGCTGGCAGGGGGGAGCAGGAGTGTACTATCCTCACGACTGAGAGAGCCCAACATAAGTAAATGTTGTTCACACAGTAGAACATCATGACTCACTCCAATCATCCCAAGAAAGTAGGTACACGGCTTGTAAACTCAATAATCTCGAAATGAAAACTGGGAGTATGGGAGTATTCATCAAAAGCAATTTTTTGCTACGCAGAGCTAGATTGCTAGAGAAGCGTGTGGATCAAGTAATTGCTACAGGTTGGTGAGAACGCTGAATGTCAAACTCAATGCAGTGCAGCTTTGCCTCATCCTCTCACCTGCTGCTGCCTGGCGTGGCCCCCTGGCACGTCAATGTACACGGCATCCTTGTCATACACCACACCGCCCACGCCAGCCATAGGAGCGTAGATCATACGCTCCTTCTCGTTCAGCGCTCTCTTCTTCAGGGTCTCGGGCAGCGGACAGGGATCCGGCAGGAAGCTCACGTCGCCCACCGCAAAGTCTCCCACACCTGAAGCGTCACAGACAAGACACATAAGAAAAGTCCCAAAATAAAGAATACCTATTCTCGGCTGCACGATGTACCCTTCCAGCAGTGGCATAAGGTGACAGTGGCTTGGGAGGTAAAGCAGTTGGCCAGCAATCGAAAGGGTTGCTGGTTCTCTTCCAGCTCCTCTAAGCCAAAGTGTCCTTGAGCAAGGCTCCTCTCATTGCAGCCTTCTGCCACCGGTGTGCGAGTGACTGTGTGAATGGGTGAATCTGAGGTATTACATTGTAAAGCACTTTGGGCACTCTGCTAAGTGGAAAAAGCGCCAGATGAATGCAGTTCATTTACCATTTACTTGTACAATTCAGTAAAGGGTTCCTTTCCTCCTGTTACGACTGACAATATTTCACTACCATCCTGGGACTTTTCAAATAGCTTTCTGTTGTAAAATGAACTCCACTGGTGTTAATGACTAAATGAAATGAAACAAAGCTGCTGTGCTGAGGTGCACATTTGGGACAACAGGGGACAAATGCTTTGAGAGAGGCGTGAAAGAGGCCATCTATGATCATCTGCAACAACTGTTATAGATAGTTATAGAACAGAGATAATCATAATCCATCAGCCACATCCTATGAAATCTATCTGCCACTCATACTTCTAGCGGCTTTCACGCCTTGGGACAAGTGATCCTAATTCACACCTGGTATCATGTGACCCTCATTAACACCTGGTCTCATGTGACCCTAAGTCACATGACAAGGGGAGTGGCCAACTGGACACAGGCCCACCCCTTAATGTCCCCACAATAGAAGATTATCAATAGCTGGAATACCAGGGCCTGGATGAATCACAACCAATACAGGCATTTTGATTTATCGAAATCATCTTTTCTAAAATACAAACTAAACTATGGAACCATTAAAGAGTAAAACAATACTCATGTAAAGCACTATGGCATAATATAATTCATTAGATCTACATTCTGAGAAAAACAGATCTCAGGATTTTCCTACTGATTCTAATGTGGTGTCAGTAATATCTGAGCAACCACAGTATGTACAGGGAGCTTTCAGTGACAAGCTGACTAAGAGATAATATACTGAGAAATCCTTCTGACAGAATTACATGTTAATATACAATACTGTCAGTTAAAATTAACTGTTGTCTGTATGATATGTACTTTTTTAATGACAAGCTTATTTTTACAAGTGCAGTTTTTGTAGAGAAAAAAATCTTCCATTATGCAACCAGCATCTGCATGTCCTTTGTGATCAATAAAATATCTACTCATGAATACTGAGCTATACAAGTAAAAAATAAATAAATGAAATGTGTTACAAGGTACCCATAGCAACAAGAAGAAATAAAGTACCATTATCTCTCTTGTGTCTGTCTGTAATATCTAATCTCTGCATCAAAACCTCCTTTCCCTTCACTTATTCAATGCTTTCATTGTGTCATCACCCTACCTTGCATACTTCTATTTCATGAGCCTGTCAGCTCATGGTGTAAAACACTTCTGCAATGCCTGAGTGTATGTGCACTCTGTACATAAAATTAGACATGGGCCTTATACGTATTTCACTGTCACCGACACATCTGCTAAATATAGAGCTGCAGCAGGTGAGTGCTTCTATGCAAAGGCAGTCTGCAGACACTTTAGACAGCGGCTCACCGGGAATGTGGACTTGGCCCTTGTTCTTCAGGAAAGTGCCACGCAGGTAGCCATAGAGACAGACAGTCCTGTCACATTTGGGGTCCTGCCTGACATCCTCAGGGTTGGTCAGATCCTCCATACTGAGGGCACAGAAAGAAAGGGAGAGAAAGGGAGAGAAGGGGGGGGGGGGAGAGAGAGAGAGAGAGAGAGAGAGAGAGAGAGAGAGAGAGAGAGAGAGAGAGAGAGAGAGAGAGAAGAGAGAGAGAGAGAGAGATGAGGGCAAATAAGGAATGCAAGATAGAGAGAGGGGGGCAAAGAAAGAATGCAAGATGTATAGAGAGAGGAGGGCAAAGTCAGAATGAAGGATAGAGGAGGGCAAATAAAAAATGAGAAATACAGAGAGATAGGAGGGCAAACAAAGAAGACAGAGAGCGAGAGGAAGGCAAAGTCAAAATGAAGGATAGAGAAAGAGGAGGGCAAAATTAGAATGAGAGACAGGGAGAAGAGGGCAAAGTAAGTGAGAGATGCAGAGAGAGAGAAAGAGAGGAGGGCAAAGTCAGAATGAAGGATAGCAAGAGGAGGGCAACGTCAGCATGGATGATGGAGAGAGAGAAGAGCAATGTAAGATGAATGATGGAGAGAGAGAGAGAGAGAGAGAGGCAGAGGGAGAGGATAGCAAAGTAAGAATGAAAGACAGAAAGAGAAAGAGGAGGGCAGAAGTAAGAATGGCAGATAGAGAGAGGGGAGGACAAAGTAAGAAAGAGAGATAAAAATGGAGATAGGCAAAGAAACAATGGAAAATAGAGGGAGAGGAGAGCAAAGAGAGAATGATAGATAGAGAGGGAGAATGTTGACTATAGGGATGGTGATAATAGCTTGGCTTTCCATAGCGACTTTCAAGATAGCAAAGGCCACTTTACAAATACGATATGTGTGTGTTGCGAGGAGGTTAGAGGCCAAAACCTAAGGGGTAGCACACTAGGATATATTATTGACCAAATTTTATGTCAACATATGGTTACTTTTACTGTGCCTGTTACATTAATAAGGCACAGTGTAACAAAGTATGTAACAATATGTAACATTGTGTACCACTTGGGTTAGTGTTAGGTATGTACATAAGTACACAATTGTATGTTATTACATGTAGATACACTAAAAAAGGAAACCTAAAAGAAACCCAACATTCAACACTGTTAGTTAAAACTAGTTTGTCTGTGTTATTTTTCTACACACAATCTGACAACAGATATACAACTTGGCCCATTTTAAAAGAACAGTATACCATATTGGCATAGTCTTAGGTATGTTTTTTTAAGGCGTCTAGCATCTATCCAAAAAATGCAGCACAACTTTTACAGCACAACACTGCCAAGCATATCGCAATAAGGCATCACATTGCACCTCAAATAACCAAATAAGCTGCTGGTTGTGTTTCTGCATGTCTTCAAGGTACCTTCCTGACAGGTTTCATGCAAAAAAACATGTTACAGTTACTTAATTGACACAGATAATTATACTGTTAATTATAACAGTTAATTAATTATGTTATAGTAATTATCGCTTATAACAGTTGTATTAAATGACATTAACTGAAACTCCTCCTCACCGGTCCGCCACCACATAGGGGTGAGAGGTCTGCCACACGAGAGGCCGGAACTTCATAACAGAGATGAAGCGCCCCAGGTTCTTCACTTCCCGAATCTGGTACTCTCCGTAGACCATTCCTGACAGATAGAACAACTTGGCACCCTGGTAACACAGAACAAAGCAGTTGTTAACAACATACTGTAACTCACACTGTTGAGGAATCCTCCTCTAACTTTTGATCCAGCAGACTGACAACAGCTCCTGCAAACAGCTTGATGTGAGTCTCATCACTCTTATCTAACTGAGGGCTTAACAGTGACCTCATGTGGCTAGACACAGTGGCATGAGAAAGCAGCTCACCTGATAGACTTCAGTCCAGAATCTGTGTTTGAGGCGTTTTTTGGTCTTGCGCAAGGTCTCGACCTTCTTGATGGAGTCGAGGTGGGTCAGGACACCCATGATGCGGGGAAAGCCATGGACCTGACAAATGTTGAGGAACTCGAAGGTCTCCATCTCAAAGCCAAAGCTGGCATCGATCAGCATCAGCACCTAGGAGACGTTGACAGATATAAACGTTCCTGTGCAAATATTCTGAGCAGGTATTCAATTTAAAACTCAAAGAAGCTTAAGCATGAGCAAATAGACTTTGAAAAAACGGAGAAGCTACTAAGAAACAAAAAAGTGGAAAAGACAACAAAACAAAAATATTAATAATGGAAGCAGCATCATATCAAATACATACCAAATCAGCCACCTTGGCCACGTCTATCATAGTGTTTATGTCATTGGGACATTCAATTAAGGTCAGACGCCTCTTCTTTCCTGGTAGTAAATAACAGGGGAAAAAATCAATTACTAATTCAAAGGTAGAAGAATCACAATAAAATCATGCTTCCTAACAACACTAACCTAATTAACACTAATTAAGCACTTGGACATGGATAATAGAGAAATGGTATAGATTTCCCACATGTGAAATCTGTTCATGGGCTACTACAGGTCATCACAGCCATGGGACCAATTCCAAACAGATGCACAGTAATACTTTTGAACAATATCTTAACTACAAGGTAACTGACAATATATAACAAATATCAATGTCTTTAAATTATTTCCTTATGCTCTCCACATTTTAAAAGTGTAAAATATATCAGGAGTCACCACCCATCAGTTGGCTATGAATAACTGTAATGTTTTTGCACACCTAAGTAATTACATCTTGTACACCACAAATTGGAGTGGTTTTGTGCCATAATATCCCCATTTAAAATGTGGAACACTTCTTGTCCGATCAGAAATCACAGAAGTGTTGGCCAGACCTAGAATAATTGTTAAATAAAAAGAAATATACTGCCCACCCTATTTTTACTAAACAGCTATGAAGCCTTTAAGCTCTTTTGATTGGCAAGACACTTGCCTGGGCCTGCCCATACTGCCTGTGATGCTTCATTAAATTTCAGTCTAGCCAGCCTGCCCATTCTCGGCTGTTCCTTTGCCCTGAAAATCGGGCACCAATGAAAAACGAACACTATGCATTCGCCACTGGAACCAGTGGTCTGACTGGTTGTAGCCCTGTCCAGTAGTACACAGAAGCATTTGAAAGACGCCCACCTCTGAGAACTTCCTGTCTATGGGAGGTTTGCCAGACCGAGCTCCGCTTGGTGCAACAGCCAGGCTAGCAATATACCTGAACTATCTATGTAACCTTAAATCCTTTAGACTGTCACTTACCTGATACAATTGTGACAGGCCCACAGATATCCCCAAGCTTCTGCCGCGTGTAATTCTTGACAAGGCAGCGAATAAGCGTGCTTTTGCCAACTTTTGGAGGTCCTACTACCACCACAACAATTGGTGGAGGCTCCAAAGGGGCTCGGTCCACCAAAGGAATATGATGTTTCTTGGTTTTTAGGTCTTGAGCCCTAAAATACAATAATTAAAGTAATAACTATCTTGTCATTTACCTGTCAAGTCACTTTACTGGACAAGCCGACCTCTGGGTAAAAAATCAGCAATGGCAAGTCAATATGTTTATTTAAAATGCCAAAATGTCTTAAACGGCAACAAAGATTATTAGTCCTTTAGTTCTGTAAATGTGTGTATGTGACATGAAGTACAGTGATTTTGTAAGAAATGAGAAATATAAAAACATACAAACAGGGAGAGAAAAAATAACAAATCGGTTGACAATTGAGACCAACTGAAAGAGAGCAAACCTGTGGAATGTCCTGGCCATGCGCACAGCCGACTGCACGGCAAAGGCCTTGGGATTCCTCTTGCGTTCATCTTGTTCAGTCTCCTGTCCACCCTGCTTCTTGTGCTTCTTCTTCTGCGCTTTGGGGCCACTGTGTTTTTGCTGATGTTTTTTCTGCTCCTTTCTATCTTTTACGTCCATCTTCTTAGATCAGAGCACTGACAACAAAATACACCACTCTTTCATTCCTACTGTATTATACAGTCTGATGGCATGTGTGAATGCTGGCTGGTGTGCAGAGATATTAAGTAATTTACAACAAGGCAGACCTCCAGTACTACGAATACCCAGACTTGAATGGTGATGTGAACGTTATGAAATTGTTAAATCAGTACTTGACTTTAGAAGCTAGTGACGGCAACATTTCTCTACGAGAAACACCAACACAACATCAACACTCTACAGCCTATTTATTTCTATTATTTACGTTCTGGTGTTACTTTTCTGCCTTACCTTTCAGTGCTCTAGATTAACTTCGCCGTATAGAATATATCCACCAAACGTGTCGTTACACTGTTGTTAAGTTGCAGCATTTCATTCATGCAATCTTTGGCTGTTTCTCCAACATGTTTTCACGTGTGCTTCTGCACCCGGAAGTGGTTGCATCGATGTTCAGCTACCGTCAAGAAAATCCACAATAGTAGTAAACGTTCCGCCTGGTCAATACGAACCGGCGACCTTATTTGGGAAGGCACTTGGTTTAGTTTACACTTTACATAATCAAATCAAGAAAATAACACCGGGATTAGAATTTCACATATATTTTATTTAAATAATGGTAATAGTTAAAGGATACACTGCTGTTTGTTTCAATGCTGAGCAACTGTTAATGCTTTCAAATAATAACAGCCTAGCAAATAAATACCTTAAATACATAGTATTAAATAAAAAATAGATATCCCTTCTAATGCTGAATTCTTCGTTTTTTATATATATTCATTAACTTTGAGGTAGCAGCATTAAAAAAAAAACGTTTTTTTTTTTCAACTAGAAATCACTACTGTGTAAATATGAGTCTCTTGTGAAAAAGTCTTATTCTTTGCCTGGGGGGTCCACAGGCCCTGTGACCTTCCACCATTCAGGCTTCATCTCTCCAAGGACATCTTCCAGACACTGAGAGGATAAGTCAGGAAGAGGAGCCAGGTTGGCAAATTGCTCTGAGGTAGACATGTCCCACATCCCACTAAAGGACGAGTACGGGGTGGAGAGAGAGGAATTTTCTAGTCCCATGTCACAGCAAGCCGAATCCGGAGAGGAAGGAGAGTTGGACACAGACCCCACATATCCAGACTGGGTAGTGCGGTGGGGGTAGGGTGGTGGTGGTCCAGGTGGAGACATCATAGGGAAGAACTGACCTTCACTGGCAAAACTGTTCCCCAAAGAAGAGAGGGGACTCCACATGGACTCTGGAGAAGTGCTGTCAGGAGTCTTCGTGGAGGTCCAGTTGTTGCGTGCATGGTAGTGCATGTTAGGGGTGTGGTAGGTGGGGCTGGAGCTGCTGCCCAACACACGGCCCTGCCCTGACCTGTAGGAAGGAGTGCTGAAGTAGCCAATGTCCCTCTGAGAGAAGCCTGCAGCCTGTGGAGACAGGCTGTCGTAGAAGCAGTCTAGGTCCTCCTCCTTGATTTGAGAGTGGCCTGCCCGCTGGTTGTTGGTGCTGCTGTAGAGGCCCTCATTGCTGCCTCGCTGCTGGCTCTTGTCCTCAGCCCTGTGAATCATGGAGGGAATGAATGGGCTCGGAGGCAGAGAGCAAGATGGAGGAGAGTCCATCCTGTTGTTCCTGTTCTTCAGAGTCCTGGCCCTCCTGTTCTGGAACCATACCTGATAAAAGCAAAATACCATATATGTTAGATACTCAATTCATTTATTCACAATTATGTAATTATATAACATTTTCACACACACTGCAGCTGACTTAAACAATGTTTAATTCTGAAAGTAATTACCTGAATACGTGACTCTGGAAGTCCAGTGGCCTGAGCCAGACTTTCCCTCACACTGATGCCTGGGTAAGGGTCCACCTCGAAGGCCATGCGAAGCAGCTCCAAGTGCTCTTTAGTAAAGCTGGTCCTCTTCCTGCGGCCTGCCATCTTATTGGCCTGTGAGGAGGCATCCTGGGCTGTGAGGAGAAAAAAATGTTCATGTTATTGCCATGCCTCCATCAAATATAAAAAATATCTTTATCACATGATCCTTCTGTGTTGCCGTGGGTGTCATAGGACTATCACACACAACAGTGACTTCAACAACTATACAACTATACCTTTACATTTTCAAAGACGACATCAACACAGGAGTCCATGGCAACAGGAGGGATAAGGGAAGGAAGGGGAGCCATGGGGAGGAGAGGTGCCTTTTTGTTGCCATGTATCCAACAATGATAGACTAGACAAACCACAAGATGCATGCCAACCACCCTCCTCCAAAACACACAGAGACACAGACACACACACACACACACAAACAAACAAACAAAACACACTAACATGAAACAAACAGTTGCTATCTATATAAAACACACACATAACCTGTGCCCACATAAGTTTTCTTGTTAAAAGTATACCATCCAAATAATTACAACTATCCAGAACTTACCAACACTGCACTCATTCCACATGTTTGCTTGAGTATTCTTAAATTCCAGCTGCACTGTTTGAATAGTAATAGATTCCTGAATTTGCTGTGGTGTCTTGACCCCTGGACCTCCAGAGGTACTGTTTGCTTCCAGGTGAGATAATGACACTGACCAGAGGGGCCTGCTACTTATACTTCCCTCTCCCCACCTGGATGCTGAGGCAAGCCCCCTGGACATGGGTGTGGCTAAGTGGACATGTTCCTCCAAAAGAGCACATGACCAGCACATCAGTGACAGTTGCCTCAACTGCTCTGTGACATCCCTGTTCACACCTGATTTGCATTCACACATAAGCAAAGCTGTCAAACTTCAGAAGACATATTCAGCCAAGCATGATGATATGGAGTCATTTGCATGTTCAAGTGTCCTGTTAATTGGAGTCCCATTGTTTGGTCTTAAATGTAATCATGTGACTGGGCAGGAACTGTAAATCCTGTGAAATGGTGACATATCCCTATATTTTATAAGGCCTCTATTGCATATAGGCTACTGATAAGACATCTACAAATCATGGCTTGTTATCAGAATTAGTAGAGAGGTATAGATTTATTCAAATATTCTTTAAGTTTGCTGTTGAAAAAACATAGTAAGCTGCTTGCACGATCTTAACTAAAAATATTAATCACAGAGCTTTGAGACATGCACACTTGCACAATTAATGGTGAATTAGTAATATGATAATGTGACATGCACAAACTAATGCAAGAATTGTAAGAAACCACGTTTTGTTTCAAGGACTAATAAGGGTGAAGACAAGAATAAGCCCAAACATGAAATTGTTATTCAGTAAAGGATATACATACAAACAGATAAGATGCATATAATACCCCACTGAATAACATTTAACATGAGATAAGACCTTCATTGCTGAATGACTCCCTTCACACTGATCAAAGATAGTGAAAAGTGCTGCACTTGACAGGATTAAACCATGAACTGCACTCAAAACCATTATCAGTGTGCTAATGGTTCCACACATACAAACCTGTTTGCTCCTGTTCAAGAGGTTCAAGAGTCTTGTTGTGTTGTCTTTTCTATTTTGTTAAAAATATTAAATGTTAATAACAATGTCGTATGTGAATATAACTGTATATGTATAAGCAGTTTGCAATTTCACCAACAAAGTCAGTTTAAAAATTAAGCAGTGATTTGTGGTTAAGTGTAAACATAATGGTATACCAAGCAGAATCTCAGATATGTTATACTTTTTTCTGAATTTCTGGGTTGTGACTTCACGCAATGGTCACATGACAGCCATATCCTCTGGCATGACATATGCTGATGTGTTATTCTCGCCATCAAATGTGCTAATATGCCACAATGCTTTACACAGATGGTATGACTAAGGCACAATTATATCTTACCCACTTACCTACTTCCTGGTTCTTGTTTTAACATGTTTTATTTCTAACAGGTAGTTTTTTTTCTAACAGGTAGGTTATAGTTTTTACTGGTAAAATTGTGCTATGCTGCCAAAATAGCAGTGTATATCACAGTTTGTAGCTATAAACACATACATTTAAAAAGTCTGGTTTAGAAATGTGTAAATAAAAGTTCATCATAATTACAGTTTGGGAACAAAGCAATTGGTCATCCCAAGGAGCAAGGAATATCAGCCCGTCATCTGTTGAAAGTTAGGAACTACAACCTAAAACAGAAATTATTTTGAAAATAGTCAAGCTCCAAGAATAGGCCTAGTATTTTTTTAAAAAGGTTTAATTATTTAAAGGGGACTGCTGAAGAAGCAGATGGATGGACCCTGGAGATGCATCAGCTTGCCAAGCCGGCATACACACAGAATAAAAGAGGCAAAAAGAAGACCAAACTGTTACATTGACATAATTTCGCAGGGTGGCTACCGTGTAGAAATGTACTGTGTAGTAGTATGATGTTTACACCACTGTTAATAACACCACAATTAGAATCTACTATAGCAATAGGCTACTGATAAAGCAATATCTGTATCAGAGGCTTTGTTTTTATCAGCTAAACCAAACAATTGGAAGTTGACAGTAAGATATGTTGTGCATATCATCTTACTGTTTTGGATTTCCTGTGTCTATGTAAAAACTATGTGTGAATTATATCATGTGACTATTTTTTGCAGTGTTGCAGGCTTTACTGCTATATACCGCAGACCATATATTAATCTGCTGCACTGCCATGGATGAATGAACATTTAATGTGAATGCAACTAGGCTTTAAAACATAGTAGAGTACAGTAATAAAGCACATGCACATAATCTTGTAATCACATAGACATACTGTCACCTTGAAAAATGATCAAACTGGCCGGAACTACTACCAAGTAGGCTAAGGCAGGCCTTGGAAGGAGGAAAAGAAATGGATCATATTTCATGCAGCTGATGATTGTTTTTCTTTTTTTCTCTCTCTCTCAGCAAAAAGTCAGAGAGGAAGTTGCGTGATTTACTGTAGCACCCCCCCAACACCACAGAAAATGACAAATAAAAAATACAGCACACTGAAGGCCCCCTTGCCAAAGGTCAGGGAGCCCTTTCCCCTCTTGTTTTCCCATAGAAATTGCTGAAGAATCACGTGGGTGTGGTGTGGATTTTTTTTCTTCTCCTATTCTGAGGATATGCCCCTTAGCACTGTTTGCTCAGAATTCTATCTGTGCCCTTGAGATGACTATAGCCTACATGTGGCTGCTGAGGCTCAACTTCCTGTTTTTGAAGCTGCATGGATACACATGGCCAAGTGTGAACCAATAATAACGTTACTTTTGTAGCATGTAGAACAATGGATTAAAAAAACACACACACACATCCTCACACAAAAATGTTTGTAAAACTGTAAATCTGGTGCTTCGAGATGAGATTTAGATAGTAAACAAAGATCAGATGATCCTATAAACATGTAGTCTATTGCCTGGTTAACACTTGCATGACATTGTCTGTAACACTATAGGGCGATAAAATGTAATGTTCCTAGTCCGAAATTGTCCCACAAGCTGACCAGCGACACGAATTCTATCACTACATTCTCATTCACTAAAAGAAATGGCGCGCATGTGTATCTGTAATGGCGCCTCTGATATCAACTGAAACTGCGCATTGAGAAACCATAGGACTATGAGCTAATAGTGTTGTTATAAACGTTGCTAATACAGTGGGTCTATTTTAAGCAATGGGGCGTGCTTGAAATATCTGCCTGGCGCCCTATGTTGATACGTTAATTTATCTAGATTTATATTTTCCTGATACATGTGTTTTTATGTTTCATTTAACGATGCTTTTAGACATTTGTCAAAAAGCGTAGGGGTAATGACTCTTTCAGGTAATCCATATTCATCCGCTTTAGCTAGTTGCTTCACCACCAACACGCAGCACACAAGCTGTTACCCGGATGGAACTGTCATGGCCGCCGTCACTGACCTGCAAGACTAAAGAGAAAAGAAAGGTAAATTATTCTGAACCGTGTGGTTTCCAAAGGATAATTGTACAAACACATTGTGGAAGCAAACCTCCATAATGTTGCATTGTTTGACTATAAAAAACCACTGGCGTCTTTCAGTTTATGGTTTTAATCGTATTAAAATCTCTAGCGTGGGTGGGGGCTACTCGCTTTATTTTGTTCATTAAATATAGCCGGGTTATCGGTGTTGAAGCCTGTGGCAGCTCGTGCACTAAAACTAACTATTGTTGACTGCTCTATGAAGTCAAAAGGTGCCCTAATGCTGATATTTCACGTATTCGATTGCCGTAATACTTCTACGAGGTTGTTGTGTATTTGTGTAGGCTACGCCGTGTCGCTTAAAGTTAGTGAATGTCAATTGAAATACTTCTCTAACTCTCGGTTGGCCGAATGCACGGTTTTCCGAACACGGGTTACCGAAATACTCCTCTTATTGCAGCGTGTAAGTAAATTACTTGCGAAATTCCAGGTGCAGTGTTTCGCTCACCTACAGAGGATGCACATTTTCAACTTGTCAAAAGTCACCACAAGTGACAGTATTTGGGCTATCCGTCCTCTTGAGAGAAGACGCATAAGTGCGGGCCAAGCTGTAGGCCTAGCCTTTTCATTGACTCTTGCTGACAATGTCAACATGTAAAACACAGTGTTACTGTTTGCAAAGTATGAATCAAACTAAAGCATGTTATCATTTTGTCTTCATAACTGGCCCACTTTCGTGCAGCTTGACATCATCTTATTGTGATATGTCTGGTCGTGTTGCACTAGAGTACCCTACTTTCTTATGGTAGTTGAACACTCATTTAACTTTTGATTCAACACACACATTGTAATTTGCTAAATGGAAGAACGTGACGATGCATCCAATATGAGATAAGAGCAGTGTAACTTCCTTAACCTTGGTTTGGTGTAATTGTTTCTAACCTGGATGGAGCATAAACTAGGTTTATCTATTTCTCTGCAATGTTGTCAAATTGCATTAGTTTATCATTTAGATTACAATTTCAGTTTGACAACAGGAAGAAACCATCGCAATAGGTAAAATAGGAAGAGCCTGTGGGTTTTCATAACAAATCTCAGTTTCTATTAAGTCATTATAAGTGACTGAAGTACCCACAAAATGTCTGCTTTTGTTTGTAATCATTGTGCAGTGTTCTGAGTGAGGAACATGTTGCTTCAGAAATATGCTAGTCCAAGCTGTCTCAGTTCTACTGTTTTGGGGCTTTGATGAACGGAGATGAAGCTTTATCGGGTGTACTTAAACTTAATACAATGTCAGATAAATCTCTATATTTTTGACTGAAAACTCCATGAGGACAATTTATTGAATCACATCATTCCATGGCATGCTGTAATCTTTTTTTCTCTCTCTTTTTATTTCTTGTGACACATATCTCAACCTTAAAGGGTTGCCACAAACATAGGTATGTTGGGTGACTTTTTGGGGAAGGGAGAGTAAGACGGACACTGCAAACCTCAAACTGACCTTTGAAGTCTTACATAAGCAGCATCTGTGCATGACAGAAGTGTGTGGGGGGAGTACAGGCATGTCATCTGTGAAGACATACCATTTTTATCCAAGCATTTTGGTTGGGGTGGTGAAATAACTGCAGACACATAGGTTTTCAGCATGGTAGAAATGGGTGTATAATGTTGTGTGTGTTACAGTGTTAGTACTAAGTTAGTGTAGCATTTGTTACATCAATTAGGTACAGTGTAACAAAGTGTGTAACAACATGTAATAGTATGTACTTACACTCTACCTAACACTAACCCTAACCCTATGGTACAGTGTAAGTACGTAATGTTAAATATTGTTACACACCGTGTTACACTGTATTTAAATGATGTAACAGGGACAGTAAAATAAAGTGGGGTTTTTTTTTCATGGAAAAGGCCCACACTACATCTGCACACCTTTCTATGGAGAAATACTTAAACTAGTAGTGTTTTGTGAACAAACTAGGCCTACATTGTATGACCATACATTATGCACCTTGGTGTGTTTCATAGTATGCACATCCTGACATCAGTGACTTGAATGAAAACAAACAGGGTTTTCAGGGCACTTCTTTTTGCACAAAACCTAACTTTAACAGACAAATCAGAAATGGCCTTCCTTGTGTTGCATTTCTGTGTGTTATATTATCGGTCCCAGAGTATTTTTGAAGGGCTTACAAAATCCACTGTTATGTAACCAACCGCTCTATGGCTCAAAAGCTTCGAGCCCTTCGGTTGATCTAGCCAGATGTTACTGGTATCCATTCCACAGCTCTTCTCAGTGATGTTTCACAAAGAAAAAAGACAGAGTAATTAATGTATTGGTATAATCAGTACAACGTAACAGTGGGTGTAAATCTCACCCTCTGATCACAAAAGCCATGCTAGCATCCAGGCTTGCAACCATGTTCAAGTAGGTAGTTTGAGCAATACCATGCACAATTAAGAAGTGTAGGTAGAATGTCCAGAATGATGGAATGTACAAAGCTTCCACAACTGCAACAGGTGATCTAAAGTATTGCTAGTGATGTTACAGTTGCTCGTTTCCACGTGTCATTAAGTCTGTGTGCAAGTGGACTGCACTCCAGAAGTATCTTTCTGAAAACCAATCTGTCTCTGACACAATTATGACAAGTCACCAACAAACCACCATGGCACACAAACCACCAACACTTTTTTACTTTAAGAGACAACTCCTGACTGTGCTTGTGAATCTTGGTGCACTTATTTGTGCCATTCATTACATTTCCCACCAGTGTTTAATGGCATTCCACCCATGGCTTCTTAGAGAATGTAGTAAAATGTGAACTCCCGCACAGCCGCACAGCCACACTTCCGTTCACTTTTTACTAACTTGTAGACCATGGGTCACCTCCAATGCACCTGTCTTTTCAGATGTGTGCAAAAGCGCATTGTTTCTTGATCTGAGAGAATGTGAAAAATGTCTGGTTGAAAACTTGTTGACAACAAATGATTTAATCTTTTTTTTTTCATTGTAGCCTACAACAGTTTATGTTGGAGCCTTAAACTTACCTCTGTTCACCATTTCATCATAATATTTTCTTGTTGTAAAAAGTTGTAGTGTTGCACACTGCTGTGCTTAACCAGTGATTATGTTTTTCTACATAAGAAAGATGTTCCTTATAAGGGTATATATTCTAATGAAACAAGTGTAGATGGATTCCTTTCTCTGATTTGTTTTTACAGACACACACGGCATATGCACACACAGCACACACACATAGGGATGCCACCACGTGTTCATCTGCTAAAGTATTTCCTGTAGCCATAGATCATGGCTTCCTTGATGGCATACTTTTACTGCACATTCGAAAATGTTCCTTGTACAACTGCTGTTTTTGCATGTTGGATTTGTGTTACTGTAGTGTAAGTAAGCGTGTGCTTTGATGATTTTTAAGGCTCTATATTCTTCTCTTATTAGTGTTTGTGAAATATTGTGCATGGCCTTGGGGGTAATGTTGAGGAAAAACTCAAACTCTATTTAGGCTGATTTTATCCAGATTTCATCCTGTAAGGTGTCACATATGCAACTGTGCTGTACATTTACAATGTGTCTGCAAAAGTATGTTTTTTTTTTAAAACATGTTTGCCCCCAAAACTGAGATTTTTGTAATTGTTGTAGTCCCCATGGATTTGCAAAAACTCATTCTCATGTGGACTTGCAAAGCACACACATTTGACTCCTATAGGTAGGCACTGATATTTGGTTGCTCATTTGTTTTTTGTGGTCACAACCTATCGTTGTTCCTCTGATTTGTTTTACTCTCATTTTGTTACTCTTACCATGTGGATGTGTTTCCGGAAGGTGTTTTAGATATTTGTTTTGTACAGACTGCCCATCAACATTTTCTGTAGCGTTGTATGTCTCGCGTGTTATATTTCTTTAACTGCAGACTATGTGCCCAGTATATGTGAATAATTACATGCTATGCATTTTCATGTGTGTTAAGTAGACAAGGTTAAAGACCAGATCAAAATCCAACATACAAAGAGGCAAGAGATTGTTCTGAATATCTATTATGTCCTTTTACTGTGCAGTAAAGTCCCTAGTTCCGAGGCCAGCTCTGAGCTTCAGGACTGTGTGCTTTCTCTTTTATAGAACAGCATTCTCTTCCTTCTGATGACATTCTCTCATTTTCCCTCATTTACCTACGGTCAATCATAATTGTTAAAGTTCACTGTGAAATGAACCCCTAACTTCCAGAATGATGGCAGTGGCCCGCCTACCTTGGGGGCTAACAGGAAGTTCCCTCACTTCAGCCAATCAGGGCCAGACTTTTACTGCCTTTTTTTTCTTTGTTACTAAAATAATGGTGGCACAGCCTTTGTTTAGATGTGCAAAAATGGCTGCCGGTGACGTTTTTTGGGTAGTAATCTTTTGGGCTGGACTGAAGTCACCAATGGCCATAAGCTGTAGCCCATTGGTGCTTCATAAGCTATAGGCTATAAGCTGCTTCATAATATAGGGTCTTATTACTATCAGTATACACAAATACATTAAATATGTAGTTAGCTTGTAAATCAGAATCTAGGCCTGATCAAATCTGTAGTAGCCCAGTATAGTGGTTCATTAATCAGTTTTGTGCAGTTATGGCAAGCTGATCTCTGTGTCCTGTTGTTGCAATCCGTCATGTTTACATTATTTGCTGCTACTACTTCTTCTGTGTTTTGAAAGGTTGCTGTTTTCTGTGTTTCACAGTGTCTGTGTTAGAGCAGTTTACCCACAAATAGAAATTTAAAATGCTAAATGCTTTGGTGATTCAACTGACATTTCACCTCTTCACAATTTTCACACTATTTTGTATTATTAGGGCTGGTGTTCTGTACATGTATTAAGCCTAGTCTTTTTTTTTTAGATGTTTTGTGTTGGTTGATAACGAGGCTAAATCCATGAACAGGAAATTGGCTCTTAAGGTTTTAATAATGTCATAAGCTAGTCCTTGAAGGTATTCTAAAGGTATTGGCAGTTGCGTTAAAGCTGTTTTTTTTTTTTTTTTTTTTCAGGAAAGTGGAAACATGGAGACTGATGTGGCAATGCTGGATGATCCACCAGAGAAAGATGAGAGCAGCAAAGACACAGAAAAAGAGGCAGAACCTTTGAACGACAACAAAGAGCTTCCCACGAAAGAGGTCACTGAACAGCTTCCAGATGGACAATGCATTGACCATAGTGGCCAGCATGAAGCATCCACTGAAGAAGCAGGTACTGATGACTCCCAGATAGTTGGGAAAGCCTCTAAGAAATCACCTTGTAAAATGCAGCAGGGCGCTGTTTTCTCTGGGAAAATACTCAGCTTCTGTTGTTCTGAATGCAAGGGTGACACAACCTACAGCCCCAATGACTTGCTAAAGCATTTTCAGGGATCTCACAAAGGCACCCTCCCCACGTATCCATGTGACTTGTGCAGTTTTGTCACCAATGAGTTCGCCTCCCTTCAGCGTCATCGCATTGGGCACCGGAACCCTCAGGTCACATGTGAGATCTGCAATGATGGTGTGCAGTATTCTTTGCTATTGCTAACCAGACACTATATACTGTGTCACAGCCAAAATGGGCACTTTAACTGCGAGAAATGTGAATTCTCCACAAGAGATGCTGGCACGTTTGTACAACACATTCACCATCACAATGAGGGAAGGCACACGTGTGTGGAATGTCAGTATGTTAGTTCCTCAAGAAGGGAACTTCAGAGGCATGTTTTAGGCCATTCTGCAACCTTCCCCTTTACTTGCCATTTCTGTGGTTATGGGGCTGCACGAAAAGACTACCTTACAAAGCACATGGCTACAGCCCATTGCGAAGAGAAAGCCAGGTGGAAAATGGAAGACAAACCATGTATGACTTCCCCCCCAGGCCTCAAGCTTCTCTTAAAAAAGGGTCCTGTAGCAGGCGGATCAAGAGAACCACAGTGGATGTCAAAACTCCATACTCTCCCAGGTGTAGGTCTTCTGGATCAAAATGGGAGATTTTACAATCCTGAGAAAACGTTGGAAGAAACCCAGCAGTTTCTTGAGAGAGCTGTTAGAGTCAAAAAAGAAAACAGTTTGCGGTTAAACAGTGCTGTGAAGACAGAGCCGCAGTGTTCATATCCTTCCTCACCAGCCACACCCCATCCAAAACCACCAGAGACTGACACCAGCCATGGCTCAGGACTCCTCAGTCCCAACAATAACAATGGATTAACTGTTCTCATGGTCAAAAATAAAATCTCGATTCCCCCAAATTGTACCACTAAAGTCATGGGTTTCAAAATGGTAGATGGTAAAAAACATTTAGTTCTCAAAGTCATACCCACAAAGCAAGAGCCCTCGTCTCCCAGTGAGGGATCAACTGCAGCGAAAGAATTGGACTCTCAGTCAGATGACACGGCTAATGAATCTAAATATGCAGAGTTTTCTGATGATGGAGAGAAATCATGCAATTCCCCATGTTCAGTCATGTCTTCACCTGTTGGTTCTCATCAGCCAGATTCAGTGAATCTAGCGCAGCAGGCACATTGAATGACGGTGCAAAGGCAATGAAGGTTGTTGATACAGGTAATGACATCGACGATGTGTTACCAATGGAAATGGAGAGTGCTGGAGGTGCAGAGCAGTGTAGGAAATGTGGCAAAGCGAACTGCACTTTACATCAAGAAAAGTGTTCAGAACATACACCTTTTTCGCCCACCTCTCAGTGTGAAAGCCCTGTGTCTTTTCTGACCAAAGAGTCAAAAACTACTGTGCATCAGTCTAACGGAGACATTCATGCTGAGAACAGTTCGTCATGTGGCAGTCCGTCAGAGTCAACTGCAGAGTTGTCACACTTGGACAAACCATCAGAATCTAATGAGAACAGACCCCCAGTTGCACATTCCAAAGTCACAGTCTCAGATTCATCCACAGGAGGCAGTACACCTTTAAAAGCACTGGGGGACACTTCTGCAGCCCCACATTCCCTGGCAAAGGCAACCACATTGTCAGATTCAGTTACAGACACACTTTCAGATTCGTCTGAGGATGTAACTATGCCTTCACGTTTAACAGAATCGCCTTCAAATCTGCTTGAAGAGTCACCAATGGACTCAGAGTCAGCTCAGTCAGGTTCAATTCACAGTACGAACACATCTGTTAATGCAACCACAGACGGTGGTGACCTTATGCCTTCAGATTTAACTGTGCATGAAAGGATACCTTCTGATTCCGCTAAGGGTGAGGCTGCTATCTCCGGTTCAGCTGAGGTCGAGGACAAAAAATATTCATTCAAGGATAAAGTCACTTCAACAGATTTAAAAGAGATCACACAAACAGATTCAGTTCATGATGCCACATCTTCAGATTTAGTGAAGTCCACACTTTCAGAGTCCCATGAAGAAATGGAAGTGCTTGATTCACTTGAACATAATACCAGGACCCCAGAGGCAATTGAGGATATCAGCAAATCTGTAAATTCACTTGAGAATAATATCCCAACTTCAGATTCAGCTGACGATAAAGATGTTCCCTTAAATTCAGCCAAGTGTGCAACTTCAGATTCAGACGAGAACAAAGTCATGCTGTCAGAATCAGCTGAGGACAAGGACGCAACTGAGAATTTCATTAAGGATATAGAAATGCCTCTCCATTCTGTTGACAGTAAAGACACTCCCTCAAGTTCAGATGAGGATGGTAACTCAACCTTAGTTTCAAATGGGGGAAAAGACATGAACTCAAATGTTGAGATCCAGTCAGCTGAAACACCTAGCACAGATAATACCAAGCACCCCGACATGTCTGATGTGACCTCACCTGCTACTTCACCTATGAAAACCAGATCTTCATTCAGAGCCATGACCACAGTTTCAAATAGCTCTGAGAGTGTACCTTTCATGGAGAAAACCCTGAAGGCAGATGTAACTGACATTACAAGTACAGATCATGCCTCTGAGAAGGCCATGACCTTGTCTTCTCCCGCAGAGATACTCACAAACACCTTTCTTAGTGCAAAGGAGATTAATCCTTCAAGTACAATAGAGGAGCCAGATGCTCTCTCCAATTCTACAAAGCATGACATTGTGGTCAACGATGCAGTTAATGGAAGTCCTGTATTTGATACCGAACCAGTGGCACTTATAACTACTAGTAGCAAACCTACACTATTAACACCAACCCTCAATACAAATCCGCTGCCTGATAGAACTGTTGAAAAGACAAAATCTCCAAAACTATCTTCCACTAGCAATGTAGGCCGGAGTGATTGTGAAATGTCCAACCCTGTGTCTGTCCACAAAGAGGCCATTGATGCAGACTCATCTGAAAATGTTAACAAGCAGATTTCATTAGGTTCTGGAGGACCACTAAAAAGCGGAGATTCAGAGACTCCTCTCTCTCATGCTCAAGACACCCAGGCCCAGTTCCCTGAAAGCAGCTGCACAGTTCACACTAAATGTGTCAGTGAGAAGCCGAACCCCATTACCTCCAAAAAACACCACTCTGCCAAGAGCAGAGATACCAGTAAAACCACAGATGAATCACCCAGTGCCCAGCACCCACTCAGTACCAAGGCCTCAAAAATTCCCCTACAGAAGGAATCTGCTCTTCCAGCAGTCACAGAAACAGACACAATTCTGATAGGTAGTGACGGCGAGGAGTTGAATTCTACACTCAATTCTCCAACACAAGAGGTCTTCAGTTTCCACAACTACTCGAAGGAAACATCTGGCAGTTTTCCTGACTCAGTTTTGGCAAGTGAACAGAGTGGAGGGCAGACTCACGAAGCTGAGGAAGTTGATGAAGAGGACTGCAGTGACTTTAGACTCTCTGCTGACTGGAGCTTGACACTAGACGACTCCCCCACTCCTCCTCGAGCAAGCTGCTGTGAAGAGGAGGAAGCTGATAGGAGTAAAACAGAGGTTCAGAGTTCAGATGAAAGTGACCCTCCTAACACAAGCACCGCTTCACTGGAGAGAGTGTCTGACAGTGATATAGAAGTGGATGAATGTGTTGCTGCCATTGACGAACCATCTCACACAGAGGCGAAACAAACTGATGTGCAAATTGCTCCATCTGAGACATGTGAAAGTGAGGAGGATGCCACATCTTTCAGTCAGAAGGGACCTGGAATAAAAAACAATGTGGCAGTGTTGGGCAGAATACTTGAAAAGCACTCAGATGCTATAATAAACCATCAACTTGAAAAAGAAAGAATGGGAACCCCGACTGTAGCCTATGATTCTGTAAGGCCAACAAAAACCACACTAAAAATCCTTCAGACATCAGAGGGTAAGCAGCAAATGTTTCTTCAGACTCCAGACAACCAGTATGCTGTGCCTGTTCAGCTCGCAAGTGCCCCTGGTTTTAAGCTCATCACTAAGTCATCTTCATCCAAAATCAACGTATCCTACGTCCAGCCTGGGATTGAAAGACCAAGTAAAACAACTGGGCTCGCATTAACTTTAAGCAGTGGCAAACCTGGGGCTGGAGGTCAGACCTCTAGTGGTGGAGATAAAGTGTCTACACCTTTGTCATCTCTTCAGCTGGGAACCACCAGCAGTGGGGGGCATTACCTTGTAAACGCTGCATCTTTAAAGAGTCCCATCCTCCTGTCTGGCACAGTTAAGTCTCCTACAGGAGAGCAGACAACAAATCGTGCACCAACATGCTATCTGCTCCAAAGGCCACTTCCTGTTAGCCCAGGCGCTGGGAGTTCTAAACATGACCCATTAGGGTTAGGCTCACCAACACAGCAGTCATCCCGGTCAGTCTTGGCTATGCCAGTAAATCAAACAGATAAGACCAGCCCCTGTTCAAACCGGCCGGCATGCTTACCTTGTCAGGTACATCTCTCCTGCCAAATCAGGAATACTGCTTAATAATGCAGAGGGTAAAGCTGCAAGCTCAAACACGCTGTCCACTGAAGGCGGGAAGAGCAGGGTGTTCTGAAAATTGTCAGGAGTACCAATGGCACCAGACTTCTCTCTGGTGTACCTGGTTCCTTAGGCAAAAAGCCCATTTATTTGGCCACAGGAGCTCTTCAGTCCCCATGTTTTCTGATGTCATCTAACAAGTCGGTAGGTTATGTCTCTGCTGGACTGAAAGCGTCAAACTTACAGCATGGGTCCAGCCAGCAGCCAGCCATGTTAGCGCAGTTTTCCGATACGCACCTGCCACAAGTGAGAGTCCGAGAGGACGGCATGATCACACATAAAAAGTCACATCACATTCTGAATCAGACCCGGAGCCAAAGGAAGAGGCAGAGGAAAGCCTTGTTTGATGACATGTCAGAGACCTCATCCAAAGCCAGGAGACTGTCTAGCAGATCAGAGAGGGAGGAGCCGAAAGAGTGGGCACCTGTGCCCAAGGATGTTGAAAGGACACTCAGACTCGCCCCTTTTAGTGCATTTCAGCACATTAAATGTCCGCGTCAGAACCAGCCTGTGGTGGTGCTCAACCACCCAGATGCGGACATTCCTGAAGTGGTGAGCATTATGAAGTCTGTGAACAAGTTCAAAGGCGAGGTCCTTAAAGTGTCACTATCCCAAAGAACAGTCCAAGCTCTGTCTGAAGCAGGCCTCTCTGGTATCCTGAGGCCCAGGCCTAATGTGTCAAAGTCCTCCCCGCCTCATGGCAGTGCGAGGGCCAGGATGTTCGGAAGTACAGTCCGGGAGAGATTCATCCTGAAACTGAAGTTGAAAAAGACGAGCAGAAACAAATATGAGGTGGTGAGGAAGTCCTCATCTGGCAGCTCTTCAGAGCAGCTGCCCACTTTTTCCTGTTGGTTCTGTGGAAGAATATTCAACAACCAAGAGGACTGGATAGGCCATGGTCAACGTCATTTGATGGAGGCAACCAGAGATTGGAATAAGCTTTTCTAAAGCTGTTATAGAGCCCATTGACTGGGCCAAAAGCCGTCCTTTTAAAAAAAAACTGTACAGAGACACAGAAGTAACTTTTTTTTTTGGAAAGACAGATGACATCTATATTATTTTTAATCTAAACTAAAAAATAGTTAAAATAGTTCTCCATCCAGAAGCTTTTATTTCGTATATTGGTATAGAAAAGAGAGTGGTACCTAAAACTCCTGTATTTGTATATAATCCCTTGTATATTTAAAATTTAAACATTTGTGTTTGTACAGATGCGAACTGTGAAAACTGGACACACTGTTCGTCAACAGTGCGCAAACTAAGAGATCACTGGTATAAAGAAAGGGTGCTGTCTGTCACTTTAAAGCAGACTATTCACAAATTACTCAGGTGATTTCATAATCTCTGAATGATCCAGTTTGTGTATTTTTTTCCTTTAATTGCATTGAGAACGTATAAAAGTAATTGTAGTTTGTAAAGGTTGTTTAAATTGATTTTTGCCCATACAATGTTAACAGATGAGACATCCGAGATTACCTTAATGTTGACATTTTTAAATTGTGTTATGTAATTTGATGTGTGTCCCATCTCTTTCGGTTCTATATTTTAAATTAACCATAAGAGCATTTTCTATGGTTTATTTGTCCTGATTTATGGAAAGGAAATGACTAAGAAAACTAAACGCTTTTCCTGTGGAAACAGACAGTTGTACACATTTATGCCCAGAAAATAATTTTACCAATTTTACACTGTATTTGGATATATTTCCGGAGGGTTTTTATGTATTTGTTGGTGCCATGCATCTACGTTGAGGAAACCTTCATATGGGCCCAGTGTCATATAAAAGTAGCAATATACAATTTTAGCATTGTTTTAACCTCTTACTTTTGTTTTTTGCTTTGAAGTCACATCTATGTCTCAATTCTTTTTTTTAAAGTCTTTTTTTCTTATTTTTCCTGTTTTGCAAGAGGAGCTAGCAGTGGAGTGAGTTCAAGAGAACAGTCTCAGATGCACATTGGACAATAAACCTCACAGGGGCCCACCAAACACTAACCGCTAGGCTAGATTACTTTTCTTTTTTTTATATCTCAGTGCCTCGAAATCATTCAGGCTGGGCTGGGCTGGATGTTGATATGTGATACTGTATGTTTAAACCCAGCTAAATAGATGTTGAACACAGGTGAATGATATTCTGGCATTGTTTGTTTGAAAGTAAAAAAACGCCCATAACAATTTACTGTTTTCCCTGATCATGTTAATGCTGCAGTGGTCATCTTTGTGGTTCTGTCGTTTCGGTGAGATGTTCAACTGTAAGGTGGTGTGTGTGAGTGTGGGCTTTCTCAGGATATACCTGTTTTTATTTTTGTTTTTGTTTTTATTTTGATCATGACAACATCAAGGTGCTTTTTTCCCCAGTGTCTTTTTTTTTTTAATTTAAAACAAAACTTCACATGGTTACCTTCATGTAGCACACCAAGAGTAACTTTAACTTGTCATGAACTTAAAAAAAGGAATTATTAGAAGTATTAATGTTATTAAATTCAGATAATGAAAACTGTTAAATTCACCTGTTAAGAACTGTTTATACAAAACCCAGAATTGGTTAAAAAAAAAAAAAAAATCTACTTTTCAAAAGATGTATGTGTTTGATCCTGGAAATATTGCATTTTTAAAGAAAACAAAATATAGATTGGGTCTTAATTTTACAGTTCTACTTGCCAATATTGAAAATATATCAGTGACTCCATACTGTACCTCTGGGTTTAGCCTGCATTTGCTCATGTTTGGATGTCTGAATGGATGCGCTTTGTGCTGTATTAATGTGAAATTCTGGAACGTTTACCACTACTTGTTTGCAAACATACGCTCAAGCAGAGACTGGTGTTTTTACACGATCCGTAGTAGAAGTTATTAGTGGTCATACAAAGACATTGTGGTCTGAGCTGAGACCATAATAACCACCATGCACCATTTGTAGCAATGAATCATTGTCTATCAGTACATTATTTTATTTATTCTGTATGGTTACTATAATTACTGCAACATGATAGGGGTCATGATATTCACAATGCATTTTTACTTCTTTTCTTCACTCTTTCCGTATTCATGTATGTGTTCCTTTTGAATCTGCTGACAATCACTGTAACTGACCGTTGATGTACTGTACTGTTGGCTTGCATACCTTGCAGATATTATCAGAGGTCCCCAGGTTGACCCATTAACCCTCTTCTGATATACCTTCGGACACAGCTCTGCCCTCAGCACCCAGACAAACCAAAATGACACACACACACACACAAAAAAAAACATAACATTTCATGTAAGGTTGCTGAAATTCATTGTGGTCTGAGAAACAAGTTTATTTTTGTAAACAAAGTGCCTAAAATGTGATGCACCAGGTTGACACTATTGTACTGTAGTAAATCTCCTCTTGCAGTTCTCTCCTCATTAAATGTAAATACTTTGAAGTGTCCAGAGAAATTGTTTGTGTAAGACTGAGCGATTTTTCTTCGGGATATAGTACAAATATCACAACATGTAAACATTACACTCTATTCCAGAAACACTGAAATAAGTAAATATTAAAGACTATCAGAGGGGAAAAATAGCAGGGGGGAAAGGGAATCATGAAAATGGCATTTAAGCATTTTAAAGTGCAGAATGTATTTCCACATTTTTACTTTAGATGGCAGCAAAGCATTTGATATCAGGCTGGCTCTCTCAGTGGATTCATGGTAATCGCTGTAACCTCCCTTTGTCACATCCTCCATGGCTCTATGCAAAAGGTGAGACAGGAACAGCTGTATGTACAGCATTGGTTAAAATGAAAGCTCAATATGTTAATACCCACACACTACAGGCGAAGAATAGCCTACACTGTTAAAATGGTCACTGTTTTTTATTATTTGTATTGGCATATAGGCACAGCCTTATACTCCACTGATAAGCAAGTCTATTGCAGATTTTCTATAGAGGTATTTGTATTCTGCTTAGACAGTGAAGACACAATTGCTTCTATCCAGGGAAATGTCCTCCTTCTCAAAGTTCTGACTCCATTTTGTCAGCGAAGGGCAAAGCCGTGTGCTTTTTGTTTTGTTTTTTTTTTTTTGTTATTTTTTACACTTCACCGTGATGGCTGACAAACCTGACTCAGCGTAATGGCATGCCTTTCAGTGGTTCTCTGTCCTTCACCTTAACTCCTTGTCCACTAAACTTGAATTTATGAAATGGTGCTGGTGCAGTGAGGTGTAAGAGCACACAGGGAAAAAAAAAAGAAATGTACGATTAACATGACACTTTTAAATCACTAGCAAGATATAAGGCTGTGCTTTGGGGGGGGTCACAGGAATGCTAAATCAATTCGTGTGATTGACAGATCGTGTTCCGTCAGGTGACTTCACGGCCTGGACCATGCACTTTGGCATGAGGGCAAGGCGAGCAGGTTTAAGATTGGCCATCGAATGAAGAGACAGTTCCACAGGAATGCGCTGCATTTAAATAGGTCAGCCTCATACAAGAGCTGTCTTTGGACTGCTTCTGACTTCCTGCCACAGAACTGGTTCAGGCCGTAGAGTCGCCTAGGGGAGGAGAGAAGAGTCGGGTGGGAGTGCTGCGTTGTCTGTCTTAGTGTGAGTGTGTGTGCGTGTGTGTGTGTGTGTCTGGTAAACTGGGGTAGGAGTGGTGTGTGTGTCTGTGTGTTGGGGGTGGATGGTTTTTTCAATGAGAATTGAAGCGTTAACATGGAAAGATGGGGGGGAGGAGGCCTGTTGAAGAAAGAACAAGGCAGGGAGAGAGATGTAGTGTTTTATGGTGGATTGGGGCATGCAACACAAACCATACTGTGGCACAGTATGGAAATTGCAAACAAGGGAAGTCACAACAATTACCTCAAAATAAAATGGCTGCGGCCAGACTAAATAAGCTATTACATCGACTGAGTACCACTGAACGAAAAAAAAAAAAAAAAAGATCATGTGGTGACCCTCTGTTATTTCCTTATTTAATTTCTCTGGCTCACTCCAGACCACCCTCCCGTGCTCATTACCTCCATCATAGTCTAAAGTATATGCCACACAGTCGTGCTTCTGTTTTATTAAAGGTTAAGGGAGCAAGAGAAATTTATGTCCCACCATGAGTGATTAATCTCGATTGGTATTGCTCAAAACTAATATCACGTTACCCCACATTTACATGGAATAGTCATATTCATCATTAGAGGTCACATGGTATGCTACTGGTACAGCTAAGCGTGTGTGTGTGTGTGTGTGTGTGTGTGTGTGTGTGTGTGTAGTGTGTGTGTGTAAGTTTCAGTAATTAATTAAAGAGATCCAGATGAAGGCCTCTCTTGATTGAAGTCACAAAGGGCCATGATTTATGGTGACTAATGACACTGACATTTCAAACACAGGGGAAAAATGTCCAAACACAGTTACAAAAAAGCCTGGCTTGCATTCTGAGTGAAAACATGGCAGTTAAACAAATGTGGGACGCAATCATCTGTTGGACGCAAGACGAGTCACCCCCTCCCTCAACCCTGTCTCTCAGTCTGGCTGTCTTCCTTACATTGAATCTCTCTTTCTCTCTCTCTCTCTCTCTCTCTCTCTCTCTATTTCTTTCTTCCTTGCCTAATGGCTTCTGCCAACTGACGCTTGATGTTGTGTTATCTGTCTGTAACAACTCTGCATACACCACAAATAAGCCAAAATAAATACAGTAGAGCATTTAAGTAAATGATAAGACCAAAGCAGACCAAAGTAACTCTTATAAAAGTATTTCTATTATCTATTATATATTATAAGTAACCATTTCTGTTATATTTCTATGCATACCTTATCTTAGTTGCAGGTATATTTTTTAAGCAAACGCAGAGAAGAGAGGGTGAGCATTGTATAAAATGCTGAGTGAGAGAGAAGAATATGGAAATGGATTCTGAAGGTGAACCCTACTGTTTGGGAATGTCTGTGTCTTTATCTGTCTGTGTGTGAATGTGGGAAAGAGCTGAAGAGATAGGAGGGGGGCGCAGTCACGACCAAAGTCAGTTTTTTTGTTTTGTGAAGATCAAGGGCAATGCATTAGGGATGCATTGAAACATAGTTCCACACAGCACCACATTGATTGGCCAGCCACAAACTTAGGCTACTGCCATTAACCGTGAAAGAACACACGGCTGTTGGAGTCCATAGAGGCAGGGCTCTGAACAACAAACAAAAATAGAAAATGTAAGCTAACGTTCACATAGGCATTTCATTTGCTGTTGCTCCTAAAAACACAATAGTTTCCTGTTTGTAGTAAAGTTTCTAAGCCATTTGTAAGGATATATTTACAGTAAATTGCCCAAAAAAAATACAATGTGTGTTTCTGTGCAGCATGGAATATTAAATACCGATGCTAAAAAATGCTAAATTATTGTGAGATATGATTGAATTCAGCACACATTAGCTATCACTGTGCGCCGTTATCGCACAGAACATGGGCTGACACAATGGTTTGAAATAGGCTGCCGACTCGAGGCACAGTCTGAAGGTCACAGTGTAATAACATTTGGACAGATCCGGGCAGAGGCGTTGGCGTTGCAGCAAATCTCGTGTCTGAATGGTCTAAATACGGTTGTATGTCCAAGATTTCCCACCCGCCCGACGTCTGGGGAGCCATCTAATCAGGATTCAGGCCTAGGCAGCTCAGCCCTATGTAAATCCCCTCCTAGAAATCGCCAGAGAAGCACAAAGCCATCGTACAAACAGGACACCAAAACGTGTTAGCGATGGTGAGCTCAACCTTGACATGTCAGAGTGGCAATTATATGGTGGTGTTATTACATTTGTTTTGTTATGACATTAACTGTTATCACCCCCTCTCTCTCCAGGAACCTACACAGCTGCCCACAGTGTCATAAATGGTTTCCACCTGAGAGCAGTGTGTATTTACTGTCAGGTCCATTCACGTTGCTTCTCCTCTAGCTCTTTATTGTTTTTCTTCTTCAGTACCTTTTGTTGCTCTGGGTCTGGAGTACATGCAGTACTTGCGTATGATCTGAAAGTTTTTGGCTACCCGTGAACTGGTCAGGGGCGAGGTTTGCCGCTGTGCTGTGCTGTGCTGTGCTGTGCTGTGCTGTGCTGTGCTGTGCTGTGCTGTGCTGTGCTGTGCTGTGCTGTGCTGTGCTGTGCTGCAGTCCTCCCTGCTATTGAATAGGCGAAACTAAAAGCGTGTGTGTAGTGTAGCCGTCAGCCTCCTGTGGGCTTTGTGGATTAGAGTGGTCTCCAGCCCAGCGCAGCCCAGCGCAGGGCAAGGGCAGAGGAGAGAGGAACGCAACGGCATGAGATGACGCGATGAGATCCGAAGGTGCTCATCTCCATGGAATATTTAACCGACAGCAGCAAACACTAATGCACGTCCTCCACGCTCTCTTTCTCTCTCTCTCTCTCCTCTTCCTCTTGCCTAATCTCTGCTCTGCTCTGCTCTTCTGCTCTCCTCTGTGCTGCTTTTCCTTCCTCCTTCCTTTCTTCCCGTTTCCCTTTTATGTCCTTTCCTCTTCCTCTTTCAAGCCTTTTACTGCTTTACTCTTGTATGTTTTCCTCCCTTTTCCTCCCCCTTCTTTTTCTGTTTCTCTCTTTCTCTTCATCTCTCTCCCTTTCTTACACTCCCCCCCCCCCATTTCCATTCATTCAGCCTTTGGCTCAGTTCTGTAGCTAAAGTGTCTCAATTTTACTCACTGTAGCCTCCCATCTCCACTGTGTGGGCCCGTTTTTGGGGGTATTTCTTTTCCCCTTGATTTCAGCTCCATTTGGATCTGTTCACTGTCATATTTCATTCAATGCTGCATACACACAGGCGCATGTGAACCTGAAGAGGTGTGTTTCTATCAAAGGCGTAAGTGTGTGTGTCCCCGTTTAACACTGCGTCAGAGGTCCAGCCCCCACCCAGCTATTACTTCCTTATATACGAGGTGTGACCACACAACGCTGACTAAAGCGCTTAAGAGAAAATTCTACCTGACAAATCTGTCCTCCGTCACCAATAGAGCCACTCTGTTCCCTGACTACCCCCCTCTCTCTTTCTCTCTCTTTCCCTCTCTCTCCTTGCTTTCATGTCCCCTTTTTTTCGCCTTGCACTGTCTTCCACCACCCAGACGCACACACCACACCACACACACCCAATCTCTCCCTGTTTCACCTCTCTCTATCTTTTACCCTCTCTATCTCTGTCACGCAGCCTATCTCTCAGCCTCATTCACCCTCACACCCTCCTCTCTCTGTCTCTCTGTCTCCCTCCCTCGCCCTCTCTCTCCCTCTCTGTCTCTCCCTCTCTCTTTCTCTCTGTCTCCCCAGTTTTCTCTCTCACTCTCTGTCTCCCTGTCTCTCTGTCTCCCTCTCTCTCTCTCCCTCTCTCTTTCTCTCTCTCTCTCTCTCTGTCTCCCACTCTCTCCTCCTCCTCCTCCTCCTCCTCCTCCTCATCTCTCCCACTCCCCTGCTTCCTGCAGCATGGCGGCGGTTGATGTCAGAGTCCTTGACAAAGGGATCAGCTGCACAGAGGGGGCTGATGAATAAACAACCGGCCCCGAGCCCCACAGCCCTGGAGCCCGGCGACGGCGACGACCACGACCACGACCGAGACGACAACAGCATCCACCCCCTTGCCAAACACACACACACACACACACACACACACACACACAAAGCTATAACCACCGGTAACATTTTACACACATATAAAACCTGCTCATACACATACTAACGTACATGCACACTGTGACATTTAGTGCACATGTGTTGTGCATGCACAGCTCTAGACATACACACCTTAGTGCATACAAACGTGCCTATTAACTAACCCCTGTATAGATATGTATCTGTGCATGCAGGGAAAGCCTTTGTAGCCATGTACAAAGATATGACTTGACCTCAATAAAACAAAGCAATGGGTCTACTCACAGGGCCTATATCAAGATAGCTTATACATAGACCTAAAACCCATATCATACTGCACTGATCCTGCGTCATCCTTCAACACAAGCATCATTAATGATTATATTAATGATAAACAATGTTTTTTTTTTACTTTTATATACAACTTCTTGTTTAAACTGACTTCTTTTCCCAGTGGATCCATTTAATTCATAACTGCCTGTGGTCTTAAATAATGTATAATATATATATAGCAACGAATAGTGGAAGACTAATTTGACAAGGAAGAATGGGGGTGAGCACAGCCCACTCACTGCCTTCATGCTGAACATTCTAGAAGCTACATCAGGAAATCTCTACAGGGGCAACATCTGACAGTGATGGCTGGTCTATTGACAACAGTAAAAAAAAAAAAAAACAAGTGGGTTGCTTTAAAAGACCTTCATGAGTGCATGATGCATTAGGGCTGTGTGAAAAGGGAACCAGGGCTACAGAAAGGTTTTTAATTTACACCGATAAACCTGTAACCTGTGTAGATGTGTGTTGCATGACAGAGCTCATGTCTGTTTGTGTCTGTGGTCAAGTCTGTGATTTGTTTGTAAGAGATTGCCTTGACATTTTAAGGTAGATATGTAATACTCTCAAGGTCTTTTCCCTGATGCCTGGTATAAGAAAACAGTTCTTGTGTGGTTCAGAACACTGGAAGTGCTGTACCTGACTAGATGAAGTGCAGAGAAGAGATAAATACATTTTTGCCATAGCAGCTTCTGCAATATAATTCCAAACTTGAGTGCATAAAGGAATTTCTCTGCTCTGTGGCTGGTGGACATGTGTTTAAATTTAACCGCTTGAACAATGTGAGTGTAGTGTGCTTGGTGCTTGGTGCTTTGTTACAGTGACTCATCAGAGGTTTGCTGTCCTTCAACAACAAAACATTGTACGTCACTGTACCACTGCTTCTCTTACTCCCTTATAGAGGAACAATCTCTGCACCTGAATCTGCACCTGCCTAAAAACAAAAGTTAGATTCATGATTGATGCCTCTGTGGAGCAGTACATGACAAGTTCTCATACAATCAGTTCGGTGTCATCCATAGAGGGCCATCAACAAACACACTGTACTACACCAAATCATTGCATGGATGTCGGAAACCATCTGAAAGTGTGCCTGAAAGAAGTGATGGCTGACAGGAATTTGAACTCTTAGTCTGTGTGGTCAGGTTTACAGATATGTAACCTATTCAGGGATTTATTTTAATCCTTTTTAATAAATGTCTTTAGGATGTTATGGCAAACCTCTGGTGAGGAAGTAGTCTGTTGTATTTCCATCTATAACTTTCATTTCAAGAACTTCAAAACCTTTCAACCTTTCATTGTCAAAAGCAGAGTTTTATAAAGGGTTTTGCTGATGCACTCTCTTTATGTTTCTTTTTATTGAGGGTTTCATAGTGGTGTTTTGAAATCATCTCAATATGTGGTCTGTAGAGTCTGTGCTTTGATGGCTTTAAAGTGGCCATTTAATGGAAAGTTTGTCTTAAATTGGCAGTACAATGTGGCTTTTTCTGCAGATGACTGATCTAATTTTGTGTAATTGCGCATTTTGTCTTGTGCAATCATTTTGGCTTTGGTGACTTGTGCAAAAGCACCTGGGATTTTTTGCCCAAAGGAAACCATCAGTCTTTCTGACAGATTCAAGGTAATTGCACAATCACCGGAGTCTGTGTATTTGCATGTTTTCTGTCACAGAAAATACCACTATTTCTGAGTGTTAAAGCAACAGCGAGGAGTTTCAGTCTGAAGCCTTCAAGCTTATTACAGCAGATGTGACAACAGCACAATGGGTAATGCGTCTGTGTAGGTTCCCATTCATCCAGGTCATTGTAGTCACAGATGTTGGAGTCGTAAGGCAACTACCCTTCTTTTATTAGCCCAAAGACATTTCACCTCTCATCTAAAACGCTTCTCCATTTCGAAATGTACTGCCAGTAGAGCATTTAACCTCTCATGGGGACGCTAAGGGGTAGACCTGTGACCTATTGGTCACACCCCTTGTCACATGACTTAAGGGTCATCACATGACTTAAGGGTCATGTCACAAGTTCAAGGTGTGGATCACACCTCTTGTCCTGCCACTCACGGTCATGTGACCCAAGGTGTGAATTATGGTCACCTGACTCCAGGTGCGAAAAACTCCTCAAGGTGTGAGAACTGAGAAGCCTCTTAAATCTCTCAAGGAAGTTGCTCTCAAGGCTGTACAGCAGTGGCTGATGAATAATAAAAAAAATAACGAGCCTTCCTGATGAGAGGTGAAAAATTAACTCCAGTTGTCTTATGACTCAACCGTTTGGAGCACAATGGGCACTTACAGTACTACAGCTTGGCTAACTGGCTAACTGTCTTCGGGCACACCAGAGGAAGGAGAAGTTAGGATGAGTTTAAAGGCCCACAGTGGGCCCTTCTGGGGAGACTATTTATATTATTACTAATGATAAGAGGAGGGGGCTAAATTCATTTATAGGGTCCAAAATTTGACCAGCACCCCAACACGTCTTAATGAAGCTAGTGATATCAGGCTGTGAAAGCTTTTCTTATTCCTTCACAGGGTGGTCTCTTTTTGCTGAAAATGTGTCAAATTAGCACCAAACTGCTGTTAATAACATTGCATTTACTGCGGAGGATTCTTCGTTAGAAAATTATGAATCACTTTCCATGTATCTGAAGATATAGTCAAGCACAGAGGGAACAACTACACAATTGTCTGCATGGTGATCAAAGACATTTATTTTGGAAACGGTGTTAACTGATAAAAAAAAAAAAGTAAAATGAATCAGAGAGAAAAGAAACCATGTGGATTGGGTCATGGGGACGATGTCAGGCTAATTTTAGGTCATTTCTCTCTGCTGTTCACACCATTTTGGGAGAGGGAGAGCAGTAGTGCACAGAACAGAGACACAGAAAGTCGTGCCAAACATCTCACGTGATGCAGAGAACACTACAACCAAACAGACCAGAGTTATGTGGAACACATCTGTGTCCAGAGCAGCCTACAGTACAACCCCATTTACTAAGAAAGGTCCCTGGGTGTATCCATAAAGGTTCTGCATGGAGACGGACTAGAGCTGACAACTGAAAGAACAACCTCTCTCAAAGCTTCTTCTGCTTTAAGGGGCCCTTCTTAGAAGCCAAGCGTGGGACTGTAGCTCTTGTTACTTGAATGAAATAACATGGGCGGCTAGGATGCCGAACGCTGCCGAGGAGACCCCTTTGGGAGTCTGAGAATGGTGCACTATGGGACTGCAGGCTGGGCCGGGCTGACTCAGCCCATGTTTGGTTCATCTGATCACGAGTCTCCTAATGTAACTGACGATGGTGGTGGAGGGGAGAGAGAGAGAGCTAACGGTAAGTTACAAACTGTGTGCGCTTATTTCATGTACAGCAAAGCCCAGCGCCGATGTCTTGTGAATGAACGAACGAACGAATGAATGAATGAATGAATTAATGTTTCACACATGTCCCTGAGCTCACAATCACAATAATAATGAAAACAAACTCTTAAGAGGGCTGGGGTAAGTGAGTGTTTTTTTCTTCTCCCTGGAACAATAAATTGAGGCAGTATTAAGATGGTGTCTTTCACAATAACACATCTATATGATCCCACAAGTAAGACCCACGTGAAAGATGATTGCAGGTTGGGATATTGATTATGTTCAAATTACTGCGTACCACTCTGCCTTTTTTGTTATACCGTCCATGTCAAAGTGTAGCCTGTGAATCCTTACATGATATGGCTTTCTTTGATCCCCCTGTTGAACAGCGCATCACACCTTTGCAAGGAATATTTAGAATTCATTGAAAAAGGCTCACAGGTTTCCATTCATAGAATTTGCCCAAAATACTGTATGTTTAATCCATCTGCACTGACAGAGTAGAGAGAAAGAAAGAGAGTGAGAGAGAGAGAAAGAGAGAGAAAACGAAAGAGAGAGAGAGAGAAAAAAGGTTGACAATGATTTATGAAAAACAATCACCAATATATGTAGCAAAACCAAACAAATGGCCCATCCATCAAGTGAACCAAAAGACAAATAGCCGTACACGTAGCTCTGCATGCTATTTCAGGAGGCAGGTGTCCTTGAATAGCTTGTAAAAAGAAGGAGAAAACATTTGTGGTGTTTGGGGAGATGAAGTAATGCATGCTTATTCTCTTTTTTCCGGAATCATCCGTCAACACCGCAGGAATGTCAGGGGTGCATTGAAGTTTTCCTTGAATGTGCACTTGTGTTTTTTATTTTTAAATAAGTAAATCTGAAGGTCTAAATTGAAGGAGAGAAAGCGTGTGGACTGGATAGGGGAGACGTCAACACACACACACACACACACACACAAACACAGACACGCACATACATACATACACACACACACACACACACACACACACACAAACACAAACACACACATACACACACACACACACACACAAAGCTGGGCACCTTGTGCAACACATGCATAGATGGGACCATCAGCTTCAGAGGTATGAGTGGGTGCTTGCTAACTCTCACATCAATATTTAACCCCTGTTTTCACACCCACAGTTGAGAAGTAGATAATTCTCCACTTGTTCTGATTGTGAAAACATAAAATATATTCACTAGTGCTGGTGTGGTGCTAACTGTTGCGGATCTTTCTCAGAAATATGAAACATGGATGAGAGATAAAGGGTTTTTTTTTGTTTAAAACAATGCCACATTGGAGCAATCACATGGAATATGTCTCATTATTCTGAAAAGAGGTCTTGTGAGGATTGTATGGATAAAAACACGCATGTAACACATGCACGTATGTATGTATATACACATACAAACTACACATACCCAGCACACATACACACATGCACACACACACACAGACACACACACACACACAGACACACACACAAAGTGATTGCACATATGTATCGCTAATCAGCTCACAGTTACACATTCACACTTGTACAAAAAATCCTTTGCATTTTCACCTCACTATAAAAATATTACAAATTAAACATGGACATTTTCTGCATGTGCATTGCCTCTTTGCAAAAAAACAAAAACAATTATTTAGTATGTGTAAACAGATTGGACCAAAAAAATAACATAATTTTAAACATACATCATACCATAAATGTAAAAAAGAAAACTGAAATATGAGAAAAGGGAATGTACAAAGGCATATTTTATAGGATCCAAGAGGTTCTGGTCCACTGTACGTTACAGAGGATGAGTGCAAAGAGAATGGTGGCGGAGTGAGTGAACACCATGGAACAGAAGGAGGAGAATCACAGCGAAAACGGACTACATAGTAGTTTAGCTCAGGAGGAGTGCATGATGTCTTTCTGACAGCCCTGGGACTACACAGTAGTTTGGTTTTAGGAGGGGGGGTGTAAGGGTCTGGGAGTGGGGTGGAAGGAATAAACCACAGGGCTGTGGTAGAGAAGGGTAACATTTCCAGCCACAAACAGGACTGAATGGGGGAACAGGGTTTGTTCCAGAATGAAGGTGGGGCAAGAGTTGGGGGGACAGGGATGTGTGACTGTGTGTAGGTCTGGGGGTGGGGAGGGTGGTTTTTACTACACAGTGGTTTCGTTCTTCCAGGGCCCAGTCCTTATGTTTCCTGTGCCGTCCGAGCTGAACATGTAGTCCTCGTGGAGGCTGCCGTTACGGCTTAGCGTGCCCCGCCGGCTGAGTGTCCCCTTGCGGCCCAGCGTGGCCGTGGCCTGGGGGACACCACAGGACAGCGCGGCTCGCGGGGGCGGCAGATCTATATGCACCAGAGCCGCCGTCCCCTCCTCATCCTTGTCAGCCCCCATTTTGGGGCCCCCGTACATAGCGGAGGAACTCCCCAGCTCCTCCAGTTCGTCGGCCTGGTGGGGGGCAGCGAACGGGTCACTCCCGCCGCAGCAGACACTGCCGAAGGGGTCGGCCTTGCTGCAGCAGGCGTGCCGGTGGCACACGTGGGTGTCCTGCTGGCTCACGCTGTCCAGGCAGGCCAGCTGGCTGTCCAGGCAGGAGGAGTGGCAGGAGGCGGCCAGGCCCTCGTGCAGGCTGCCCCCGTGACAGGCGGCCAGGTGGGGGTCCAGCAGCGGGCTGGGGCTGGGGCTGCGGCAGCGCAGCTGGTTGTCCAGGTGGGGGCTGTGGCAGCTGAGCTGGCTGCCGCGGTGTGGCCCCCCGTGCAGTTCCAGGTGTGCAGCGCTGTGCGGGCTGTCCAGCAGGTGTGAGCCACCGCCGCCGCCCGTGGCGCTGTGCACGCTGCCGTCCAGGCTGGTGGAGGCCATGTGGTAGGCGTAGTCACGCAGCGAGGGACGCGGCCGGTTGAACGAGCGAGACTTAGTCCTGTCCTTCAGGCAGCTCTGCAGGGGCAGCGTGGGCCGTGGCAGCTCGTCCGGGAGCGACTGTGGCCGCGGGGAGCGCTCCAGGAGCGGAGAGACGGCAGCGGACCCGTGCATTGCCGCACAGCAGGTCCCCACGTGGTTCTGGGTGGCCGGTCCGACGGGCAGCGGGCTCAGCTTGCAGTGGCTGGAGGACGGGTGGAGGTGCGGGGACAGCAGGGTCTTGCCCGGGCATGGCGAGTCCATGTGGCAGTGGATCTGCGTCTGGGGGGAGTGGCTGTGGTTCTGGTGGTTCTGCGTGGCCTGGCTCATGTTGGCGTTACTCGGCCCTCGAGATGCAGCGGCCGCCGCCGCCGCTGCTGCTGCCGCGTCTCCGTTGACGTCCATGGTGGGCTTGGAGGACGGGCAGCAGGCCCACCAGCGGTGCCAGATGTCGTCCCGCTTGGCGCAGTGCTGGATGAGCAGGAACAGGCCCAGCGTGACGGAGAAGGCACCATACAGGCAGCTGAAGATCATGTCCAGGAAGTGGCCCTGCGACACGGCCAGGGCGCCGAACGCCCACGTGGCCAGGAACAGGAAGAGGGTGAAGGCGGTGGCGCGGAGCTGGGCCTTGAAGGAGTGCTCGTTGGCCAGCATGGAGGCGGTGATGGCCGAGCAGCCTGGGTGGTGGTGGTGGTGGTGATGGTGGTGGTGGTGGGGGTGGATGGGCCCCTCCTCGATGCCCGGCTCCACGGGCGAGTGCTCGTGGCAGTGGTGGTGGTGGTGGTGGTGGTGGCCCATCTCGGCGGTGGCCAGCCGCTGCTGCTCCTCAGTCATGGCCTTCAGCTCGTACTTGCGCTCCGGGTGACGCTTGAGCTGGACGTAGGTCACCAGGAAGTAGATGCAGATGATGAGCACCAGGATGCCGGTGGGGCCGTAGAAACCCCCGATACTGGGCTCCCAGGCCATCCAGCAGCTATGAGAGAAAATGCATGCAGCGTAGAGAGAGGAGCAGAGAGAGAGAGGGAGAGGTGGAGAGAGAGGTGCAGAGGGAGAGAAGTGGAGAGAGAGGTGCAGAGGGAGAGAGGTGGAGAAAGAGAAGTGGAGAGAGAGAAGAGTGGAGAGAGAAAGGGGTAGAGAGAGAAAGGGGTAGATAGAGGGGTGAAAAGAGAGGGGTTGAGAGGTAAGAAAACATTTTCAGAGAAAGGAAGTTGTTGTCTTCCTGCTATGTTTTGTTTTATTTATGCAACTTATCTGTGTTTATTTTCAATAGAGACCTTCAACCTGCCAAGGAACAAAAGGATAGGGGATATATATATATGGTGAATATCTACCTACTAATCAATTATCTTCAAGGAGACAATCATAAATCGGTTTAATAAAATACATTTTTATAAGAAATTAATGAATCAATCGAGCAAAAAAAGACAATAAAAATCAATTACTAGGTCAATTGTGTTCAGAGTGCAGCATCATAATGGCACATAATTTCAGTACATTTTACAGAGATGCTAATAAACAAAGAAATACACAAACTAAAGCATTAAATACAGAGACAATATGCAGATAAATCATATACAAGTATACAAAGAGTATACAATATGCAAAGAGTAAACAGCTATGACAAACAAGGAATAGAGGATGGGGAGGGGAAAGAGAAAGAGGATGAGGAGAGAGAAAAAAGGAGAGATATTGGACATATGGATTAAGCAGAGTGAAAAATAGGTGAGGCGGATACAGCGAGAGAAAGAAAGGTGACAGGGGAGGTGAGGCGAGGCGAAGGAGAGCAGAAACATCCAATGTGAAGAGAAGGGTAGCATAGAGAAACAGTGCACAGGTGAGGAGGAGAAAAATAGAAGAATAGGGAGGAGACAGCAGGGGAACAGAGGAGGAGGAGGTGGGGGGAGGGGGTGATGAGATAAGAAGGGAGGGAGGGAGGGGAGGAGGATGGGGGGAGGGGAGGAGAGGAGAGAGATGAGATGAGAAGGGACTACAATTACGCTTGACCGTTTCATTATTTTCCCTCCTTCGCTAATCAGCGAGCCTTCACGGTAATTTTATGCCATCAATTAAGACATGTCCCACGGAATCAATGTGATCGTCATTAAGTTGTTACGGGGCTTAACGTGGGACACGAATGACCCACATACTGCACTGGGAAATCCATTATGTTTTACAGGCGAAGAGGGGAAAAAGCAAACATTAAAAAATTAAATAAAAAAAAACATGCTTTTAAAAATGGATGATTTTATTTTCATTCACATGCACCATTGCTCTGATCATAAAGTAATGTACCACCCCCCCCACCCCCCCCATCCCCATCCCCATCACGGTTATCAGGTTTTAACTAAATGTCAAAAGGAGTGAAGGATGACGAGAGGGCCATGGCAGAAAAATCAATGCTCGCATGATTAAGCCTAAATTTGTGACCCCTGGAGAATTCTGGGGTGTTGGAGGTACTCACTAGGGCGCGTCATCACGGCTCCCGTAGTTGTCGAGGCTAACTGCAGCGGTGACCCCCACGATAATCGACGGGACCCCGACACTCACCAAATAAAATCTGCAAAGACAGGGAAAAAAAGAGGAAGAGAAAGACAGACAGAAGACAGAGAGAGAAAAAAAAACGGGGATGAAAGAGGACATTTTGTACAGCAAGAAGAAAACAGGGGTGTGGAAATAGAATCAGTTCAGTTCAGATAGGGGCCATATGGAAAGCAAAATAAAATTCTGTATAATTCTGTAATAAAGTAAAATTGATCTGTCCCCAACAGACTCCCTTTACCACAACCCCCCCTACCCGCCCCCCCCTCCCTTTAATGAGTGACAGCGAAAGCGGCCATGTATCATTCCAGCACCTGCTGCTGTTGCCCCTGGTTACTGCATGTCACCCCATCTTTGCCTAGCTGAATTTTTTTTTCTGTTGTTTTTTCTTTTTTTTCGCCTGTTTTCCCTCGTTTACTTCCTGTTGTTATGCCAAAACCCCTATCTCAATGCCACACACCTTTACCTTGTCACTCAGCTTCTCCACGCCTTTGCTTGCAAGTCAGGACATCAAATCAATCGCTGAAACTGTGTCTTACTGCTGGCAAATGCACAGACATCAGTAAACACATGGGCAAAGGGGCTTGTATAAATTATGACTGAATGTCTGCTTGGAAAACCGGAATGAACTTATTTGAGGTTTCTAAATGTTGGCGGTGATCCTATATTCATCTTTGAAGATTTCAAGAGTTCTAGAGCATCTTCCCACATGTTTGGGGGGAAAAAAAACCTCAAAGGACTATTTTTCGCAAGTCCCATACTTTTAAAATAGAACAACCATATCTCCTTATTCCGTTGATCTTAAGCTACAGCTGCAAGGTGGAAACGTTTTTAAAAGAAAAGAACATATCCGAAAAAAATAACACCTTAGTACTCATCTCACCTAACTTTACTGACACCTAACTCCAAATCCTTGCCAAATGGAAAGGTTGTGTAAATCCCGATGCCAGTCACACACTAGTCTTTGCCATTCTGAGTCAATCAACCATAGTAACATGCAAGTCTTGGCAGCTTACACGAGTACTGTGGGCTTGGAGCGCTGCTGAGCTGGAGGCTCTCTCTCCTGGGGGACTGGGGGGGCTTTTGACACCTCTCTGCACAGATTGCGGGCGGTAAACGTTAGCCACATCATTGTGGAGAGCGAGGAGTAGTGCAGAATTACACCCACCTACAAGGGGGATAGAGAGAGGTGTTAACCACATACACACGTACAGTACACACGCGAATACACACACACACACACACACACACACACACATACAGTACATGCATATGTGGCCACACAACACGGCTGGCTAAGCTTACGATAGCCACCTTTTGGAACATTTCTATTTCTGAAATAGGTTTCCATTTGTCGAGGAGTTTAAGTGCCACTAATGCCTGAGCAACAGATACACACAAATATTCACACACACACATACACACGCACCCACACACACACACACACACACACACATACACATACACAAACATACACACACGCACACACAGACATACACACACACACACAGACATACACACACACATATACACACACACACACACACACACACACACACACACAGTGCAGCGTATCACCAGGCTCAGGGAGAGGACATGAACAGATGCATATGACAGATATCTTAGCAAACATTGTAAGCCTTGAGAAATGTGTACTTTTGGAAATAGTTTTCCGTTGTCAAATATTTTAAACACCAAAATGCTTGTGTGCTCAAACACAACACACACACACACACACACACACATGCTTCACGCTCTCACAAACACAAAATAGGGTAAGTAAATGTACACACACACACACACATACACACACACACACACACACAAAGCAGAGGGTTCTGTGCCGCCTCAGCTGCTGTGAAACAAAGACCCGTCAAGCGTGACTTCTTCACCACTGCCATCGCTGTGTCCCAGTGCTTGACAGTGTTTGCCTAAGGAGAATTTCACACACACACACACACACACACACACACACACACACACACACACACACACACACACAGAGTAATCTCTGTCTCTGTAACATACACACATTATCTCTCTGAGACACACACACACACGCTTGTTCTCATAGATAAGCACACATGCACACAGAGCTACATAACCACATAATGTAGCAGACACACAGACACACGCACATATACACAGACACACGCACACACACACACACATACATACACACGCATACACACACACACACACACACACACACACACACACACACACACACACACACGCACGCACACAGAGACACACACACACACACATGCATGCATGCCCACACACATAACACACACGCACAGGTGAGGTGTGTGAGGGAGCATCTGTGCTAATCCTCCGTGGACAGCGGGGCTGTGCAGGTGTCCCACTCGCCTGGCTGCACACCGCCCTTTTTTTTTACCCATAAACCCTTTCACTCTCACTGATAACCAATCCCCTCTGGTGGCTGCCTGTAGACATCATGTACACACACATAGTCACTTAAGACATGTACACACACACACACAACCCCACACACGCAGACACACACACACACATAGACACACACACTTACAGACACACATTATGCACACATGTGCATACACACATACATTACACACACTTCATAAAGATCCCCTGCAGTACTGCCAAGCCTGCCTTTGGTGTTCCTCTTTTAAACCAGCTCTTAAACCGGCCTGGTTAGTGGTTCTCCATTATCACACTAATGCAGCGCAGTAAATCCAGCCTCTCCACAGATAGCGGGTGTAATAGAAAGCCGTAACTGAAGAAGTGGCGATGCAGTAGGGTTATGGATATATCCCTCTCACACCAAACGCAGGGGAGAATAATACAGCCTGCAGTGAACACCATGGCTCTGGGTATTACAGTGACATGTTGTTACATTAAGGTTATTTAAAATTGCAACTCCGCGGAGCCAATATTCTTTCTTTCTTTTTTTTTTTTCTTTCTTTCTATTTGTACCATTACAAGTGTGATTGATGGGGCTCTGGTCCAGGCATTGCCCCCCCCCCCACTACAACATGATTAGGTTCATCTCATTCCATCACCAACAAGAGGCTTATGTTCTTCACCGCCGGTATAAATATCCTCCAACACTATCCGCCAGAGTAGTCCTTGCTGGTGGGCCGACACCGTCACAGTGCCCGGCCTGGTGGCGTATTAAAACGGGGGAGTGGGGGTGGGGTGTGGGGATTATGTAGTGTGTCTGGCCTTTCTGTGTACAAGTATGCAGGCCGTTCAGGAGACAGGCGACATATGTTAGCAGCCCATGGATAATGCAGCCAGTGGGTAATCATCAGATGGAGAGAAGCAGAGACAGGGAAGAGAGAAGAGGAGAGATAGAGAGAGAGAGAGAAGCAAGAGAGAGAGATAGGCCTCCTCTTCCAGATGTGCACATGCGCAGACACCCACACACACACAGACTTGGCCTGCATAACATTAGGAAAATGTGCGGTATGCGATAACATTGCCAAGTGTGGCGATGATAGTGTGACTTGCGATAAGTTAATACTTAAATATACAATGTTGATGTGTCCCAGCTTTGTGTGGTTACTGGTGGAGCTCAGACAGAGAGTAGCCTATGCAACGATGGAGCGCATTTAAAGCCATACGGCTCCTATAGTGAGCAGGGTAATATTGTGATATTTTATATTGTTCAGCAATATAGTGTGCACATACACCCACACAAATACAGACAGATAGACAGACTATACGCACATACACACAAATGCAGACAGACAGACAGACAGGCCAACAGACAAAATCGAGTGACAATGCACATACAGACACCTTCATCAAAATATTTAGCAATATATGATGAAATACCCTTATATGCACTTGCTTTGTGCACTAAGAGTGCACACACAAAATTAGTCAAAGGACAAAAGAATAACTTTCACTGGAAGGCTATTCTGGGACACGAGGACTTTCTGAGATAACCAAAACTGTGTCATCCCCAACAGACCGGATAGCTGCTAGGCCTGTTTGTCTGAGGTCATGCATGTCTGAGACAAATTAAAACGTTGCCAAAAGCAACATTAAGGCAGAGACAAAATTAATCTCTAAACTGCGTATAGTTTCCATGTTTTGAGATAGCGAGTATGTTTTGTGCCATATTTAGCATTAAAGTGCTTTGTATCAAAAAGGGCAAGAAAAATGACTAAATATTGAAACCATAATAACAGGGTTTATGTGAAGATGGACTGCATGAGACTTCTTTTATTATTTTGTTTGCGTATATGTCAGAATATAATTACTGAGTCCACTTCCTATCTGTATATCTGAGTCTGTGAGTCGAGTTATCTTCTGTTGTTGAAAAAAAAACAAGGGAGGGTAACATTTCTCAGACATGGCACCCCATGCTTCGTCTTCCCTCTCTCTCTTTACAGCACTAAACAAACAGGAGGCCATGTGCTACAGTCTGTGAGGAGACATATGGGCAACCACCTGACCACTTTTCACTTGAACACTCTGCTCCTGTCAAAGGTAATGGTCTAGATGATACGAAAACAGAGGCTCCATTGAACAGACAGTACACGGCGTGATAGGTATTTATAAACGTAGGGTTTGTGAACCCAAAGCTGTTGTGTGTGAGAGCAAACCCTACATTTGAACTCCACATCTGACTGGGTACAGAGAAATGTTTTCATTCGCTCTTACTATCCCAGGAAAGAAATGACATAATGCCATTAGATGGAGCTGAATATCTTCAGAGACAGAGAGAGAGAAAGAGAGAGGGAACGAGAAAGAAAGAGGAATAAGAAATAGAGTGAGCGAGCGATAGAGAGAGACAGAGAGACAGCAAGAAAAACAGAGGGAGAGGCAGTGAGAGAGAACGAGAAAGAGGTAGGGAGAGCACTGACAAAGCAAAAATTATTGAACTACCTGGAGTTCATTAAGAAGAGAGTGATGGGAAAGAGACTCAGCACTGTATAAGGTGGAGTAGATAATTTTCAGATTTGTAATAATGGGATAAATGGAAGTATAAATGGGATTGATTTCCATAAAACTACAAATGATCTGAACTGCTCCAAAGTATTTTCATCGAGTGTTGAGCCAGTTCTTCTTCCTGGTTTCTGCATCAATACAGATAAATCTGGAAATTTCTGCACAGACAAGGCTACAAAAATTGAACTTCTCATCACGTTGCCAGTAAGCTGTCATCTATGCTCTCAAAACTACAAAATAAGTAAATCTGTTCACACACACACACACAAACACACACACACACACACACACACAAAAAGCACTATGTCATTGGAAGGACAATGGCAGGAAAAAGGCAGCAGACTCACCACTTGACAGACGATAGGATATTTGATCTGGTTGATGCCCCCCGCAAACACGCCGAACGTCACCGCCGTGTGGAACAGGAAGTTGAGGAGGATGTGCCAGCCGTTGCCGCTGATGCGTATCACCCTTGGTGAGGGAGGGAGGAGAAAACAACAACAACAGCATTGGCAGCAGCGCAACGGTCAGGTGAGTGACAAACGAACAGGCATGGCACACATAAAAACGCTCCCATCGCGGGGAACCGCAATAAATCTGGAGTGTGTTAAACGGGGTGACTACAGCCTGACTCATCACAGAGGGAGCCTGCTTTTTTTGTTGTTGTTGTTGTTTTTATGTCCTTTTTTGTCTTTTTTTATGAATTTTATTTATTTATCTCTTTATTTATTTACTGGCGAGGGCATGTGGGCTCCTGCGCATTGTTGGCTCTTCCTCTCCTCCTCCCTGAGCGTACCCCCCCCCAACCCCCCACCTCATCTTTCTCACTCCCTTTCTCTCTTCCTCACACTCTCTCTCTCACTCTATCTCTCAGTTTCCTGCTCTCTTCCTCCTCAAAGCGAGCGAGTGTTACTCACTAGATAGCGCTCCCTCCGACAGCCAGAGAGAGATGATACCATAAACGTCTGACTCCCGTCTGACTCAGGAAAGGGGCTCAAAACCGGCCTGCTATGGTCTGACCCCGAACAAAGCCAGCGGATGGATGGAAGGAAGAAGGAAGGAAGAGAGAGGGAAGAAAAAAAAAAAACTCAATCTCTTCCTCCTACATTGTGCTTCTTAATTACTCGCGCCTGATGGCCTTAAAGGCTCAGGCGGGTCCACTTCCCCTCTCCTGGCGCGCAGGCCAGCCAATCATTAAGGAGACTCTAATGTACTTTGTAAATTGTGTGTGTGTGTGTGTGTGTTCGTGTGTGTGTGTGTGTTGAAGTGTGTGTGTTCGTGTGCGTGTGTTCGTGTGTGTGTTCCTGTGTGTGTGTATTGAAGTGTGTGTGTTCGTGTGCGTGTGTTCGTGTGTGTGCTCGTGTGTGTGTTCGTGTGTGTGTGTGTGTGTGTGTGTGTGTGTGTGTGTGTGTGTGTGTGTGTGTGTTTAAGTGGGTGACAGGCCTCCTCTGAGTTTATTTAAGTGCTCAGGATGTCTCTGTGAAGCACATTGTCCGCGGAGAGAGGCAACCTCACAGACAACCCTGAGAGACCCTCGCTGGCACCCACTGCCCACCTGGCACCAATGCAGGTGCAGCCATAACTGCTTCACATGCAGAATTTGTCATTTTTTGGCTAAACCGTGATGTCTTGAGCGCAGCTGGGTCAGCTGGGTAAGGGTAATTAATACTGGCTTGGCCGCACCTACACAGTGTGTGTGTGTGTGTGTGTGTGTGCAGTGTAGAGTCACAGGACTCGTGCTGAGCTCTACTGCGCATAGAATTTTTTAATGTAGTAGACGCTGGGTAAGACAGACATGCCAAGCTAAGGGGGTCCTGTCCAAATGTGACTTAATCGGCCATTGCAGAAAATTTGCCTCATGCAAACGAAGACACGACACACAATGCGATGTCAAGCAGAGAAGATGAAGACACACAGTTTGGCGTTTCAAGACAAAAAAACCTTGTCTGTTTTTACTTGTCCACCCATAAAAAGTCTTCACCCTCCACCTTTTGAAAAAAAAAAGTCTTCACTTTCAAGAACTCTGTTTTCAATGACATGGCAATAAAAAGCCATTTACTAGTGTACACAACACCAACACCATAGAAAAAACAATGTTTTTCAAAATAACTGTGTACATGTGGACAGGACTGGATTGGGCATGAGACTAGGGTACACAACATAGGCCAGTGGTTGTCAAACTGGGGTACAAGTACCCCTGGGGACATTTGGATCAATCCAAGGGGGTACAATGTAAATCTGTTTATCTTTCATCACTATAAAGATATCGCTCAGGTATAGACAGCAATGAATAGGAAACTATCTTACATTTAAACTACCCCCATTACAGTACAACATACTCTACCATAGGTACCACCACATGTGTTCACGTGTTGTTTATGCAGCAATAACTACGCTAAAATATTAATGTTATATTAATATTAACACATGTTATAGCAAGCTGCCTGTGCTGCAGGGGGTACTCGGTAGAACATATACAGTTTTAAGGGGTATGCGGAAGTTAAACGTTTGGGAAGCACTGACATAGGCAATACCAGACAGTCTTTACTGTGCTGTGCTGTGTATAGTGTGTATTCTACTGGGCTTTATGTAGTACACTGTAGGTACTGAGCATGAGGGCATGGTCCTGTATCTGTAGTGAACAATGGAGGCTACATGAAGATGTGGACAGAACTGGATTGCTTGGGCAGGATTAGTCTAGCATAGGCTATACAAGACAATCAGTTTTGGTACATGCAAACAAATACTCGGATTTCAGTCTGATTATTCACCTTGTTCCGATTAGGAATTGTCATGTAACTCGAGGAATTTGATTAAAAATCTAATTTCTGCCTGTTCACTTGGCATGTAAACTGAGACACTGCAGAATTCTGAACACTCTGATTAATAATTTAATTAGATTTTTACATTGTTTTTGCATGTAACTGCTCTTGCATATACTCACAAGACAAACGAAGGTATTATAAGGTCAATATCCAGCCTAAACTCAATTTTGACAAAAAAAAAAAATGTAGCTACTTCCTTTCGGCTTTGTAGGTTCAGTGTGTGCAGAGTGTGCCATCCCTGCATAACAAAGTAAAAACATGTTTAATCCAACTGTTTTTCAACCACCTGATGCTAACAAGCACACAAATCATCCGACAGGTAGATTGGCCAATGAGTGAAATCACCTATGTTAAGGTATGTTGTTATGATATGTTAAGGTATGTTGTTATGTTGTCACATATTTCATCCAACTTTATTCTCAACCAGCTGATGCTAACAAGCACGCAAATCATCCGACAGGTAGGTTGGCCAATGAGTGAAATCACCTATGTTAAGGTATGTTGTTATGGTATGTTAAGGTATGTTGTTATGTTGTCACATATTTCATCCAACTTTATTCTCAACCAGCTGATCCTAACAAGCACACAAATCATCCGACAGGTAGATTGGCCAATGAGTGAAATCACCTGTGTTAAGGTATGTTGTTGGCGTTTTTTTTCACTTCCTGAAGCTGGGATTGACTGGCTCTGGCTGTGTGGTATAGTACACTGTAGGGATTGACTGAGGGCAGAGCAGGGTCCTGTAGCTGTAGCTGTAGCAGCCTACCTGTAGTGGACGATGTAGGTGAAGATGGACACCAGCAGGCAGAGCAGCATGACGGCGGTGCAGGCGTACACCACCGGGTGCAGGTAGTCCCCCGGGTACGGCGGGAAGGACAGCACCCGCTTCAGATCCTACACAGCAAAGCAAGTCAGAGGAGGTTATGACATTACACTACATAGTGTGTGTGTGTGTGTGTGTGTGTGTGTTTTGTGTGTGTGTGTGTGTGTGTGTGTGTGTGTGTGTGTGTGTGTGTGTGTGTGTGTGTGTGTGTGTGTGTGTGTGTGTGTGTGTGTGTGTGAGAGAGAGAGTGTGAGTGTGTGTGTGTGTGTGTGTCTGTGTCTGTGTGTGCACTATACTGTATCTGTCTTATCTATACTGTGTTTTAACAGTTGCATATATCACCAATTGCTACTGGTTAAAATTAATTTTTGTCTCACTATGTACTGTGTATATGGCGGAAACGACAATAAAAACCAATTGACTTGACTTGATTACATCCAGAGATCTAAAACAGCCAGGCACGTTAAGCTACATCCTCTTTATGAAAGTATGTTTACACATTGTATTTCACAGTCCCTATTACAGAGTATCTACATCATAAAGCATGGTTTAATAAAGTGTAACAACATGTATTTAATGTATTTACACTGTACCTTAGGGTAAGGGTTAGTGTTAGCTATATACAGTGTAAGTACATAACGTTTCATGACACACTGTAAATGGGAATGTAAAATCAATTGTCATCAAAGTACGTAATAAATAAAATGTATTTTTATTATATTACATTGTTATTACACCCCCCCCCCCCCCACACACACACAATTACTCAGACCTCTCACACACATACAGCATGAACACACACACACACACACACACACACATACACACACACACACACACATTTATATTAACCCTATACAGACAAAGTTTAAGCCAGTGCACTTTATTGGTGTTTGAAACAGTAACCCAGAACACACACGCTAGTGGTGGCACTGACTTAGATGTGACTACCTATTTATTACTACAGTTCCTGGCTAACACTTTATCTTAAGGTTGCTTACTTAGTGTATCTACATGTAACAACTTGCAATAAGTACTTACACTGTACATACCTAACACCATTCCTAATTCTATCGTGCAGTGTAAGTACATAATACACCTTGTTACACTATACCCAATTAAATGAACATGGGCAGTAAAATACATTCGTACTTGTAGTGGCTGGTTATGTCAGAAGGCTTTATGTTGGATCCGCAGATCTGTATGTTGTTTGCCCTCATGTGTGTTTTGGAGATTTGCTACAGATTTAATCATTGCATCAGGAGGAAGAGAAAAGACAACGGCTGTATTGAAATCTGTGGCATGCACACAGCGCGCACACACACACACACACACACACACACACAGTGCACACACACACACACACACACACACACACATACACACACACACACACACACACATTCACACAGTAAATACATAGGCACACAAACACACACCCATTTCCACCCACAAACAAACACAACAGTCAAACTTAGAGACACCCCCACAGAAACAGATCTACAGAGCAGTCTTACAGACACACTTTATTCACACTCATGTACAAGACCTTGCCATCAAACACACACCCTCAACACGTACGCACGCACGCATGCACACACACGCACGCACACACGCACACACACATACACACACACAACCCATCCCCTCATTCTTTCATTTTTAATTACCAGAAGACTGATTAGTTTTCCTTGTGTCTAGCCCCTGTAGGAGTGTGTGTGGGTATGTGTGTGTGCCTGTGCCTGTGTTTGTGTCTGTGTGAATTTACCAGTGCGTGTGCGTGTGTGTGTAGCTGTGTGAATGTGGCAGTGGTGTGTGTGTGCGTGTGTGAGACACAGAAGAAACAGAAAAAGAAAGACAACGCGTGGGCATGTATTTGTGTGTGTGTGTGTGTGTGAGTGTGTGTGTGTGTGTGTATGAATGTATGTGTGTGTGCGTGAGTGAGTGAGAAACAGTCCCTCTCTGAGAACTTGTCCCTGTGAGGCAAAGATACACGCCCACACTCATCACTCTCTCTCTATCTCGCCCTCCCTCCCTCCCTCTCCTCCCTCCATCGCTCTCCTCCCTCCTTCTCCTCCGGCTTCCTCTTCATATCTCTCTCTCTTCCTTCGCCCTCTCCTCCTCTATATTTGTCGTCTCTCCATCTCTCCTTCTCTCTCCAGCTTCTGTCTCTGTCTCTGTCGCTCTCCCTCTACATCTCTCTCTTTCTCTTCCACTTCAGTTTGTCTATTTTCTGTTTTATCATCCAGCCTGAAGTTACCCTCTGCTGTGCAACGGCGGCCCAATCCCCTCAGGCACACCGCATCTCACACACACACACGCATACACACACAGGCGTGTGCACTGACACACACACACTCGCACACACACACACACAGACACCTACACACATACACACACGAGGGTGGAACACACAGAAACCCATGCACACAGACAGACATACAGACAGACAAGCACACACACACAGGCACAGGCCTGCGCACATACACACACACACACACGCACACACAGATAGACTCACAGACACACACAGGCTTAAACAGACACAGGTCCACACACACACACACACACACACACACACACACTCCCAAAATACCCTTTAAACTCAGCCTGAGACACCCACCTCGCAACCCCCAGCACTGCCACCTGTCTTTGTCAGCCCCCCCTAGCACCATCACCCCTCTCCTTCACCCAAAAGAAAAAAAAAACTATAAAAGGAAAAAAACTCAACTGAAGTCCTTCCATCTCTCACTAAACCTTCGCCGTCTGCCTTCCCAACTACCAATTACCCACTCTTCCATCCGAATTCAGAAATTAAAGCGCTGGGACGAAGGCACAGTCTTGAAATCCACTTGGTTCTGTAAGTCTGGAGAAGGAAGAGCTCCTGCTTAGGCAGATCAGGCTTACAGAGAATTTGCTGTTTGTACCTTGATTATAAATACAGCAAAAGGCTTTGGCAAGGACTCTTAAAATTATTACTTAAGGGTCCTTAAATCTTTTTTAGCAAGCAAATAAAAATTATATATTAGGCAGGTACCGCAGAGCACTGGAGGGGGTTGGAGGACTAAAAACAAGTGAGCCTCATGCGATATTAGAATGCATAAACTAAAGACGGTCATAAACCTTTCCTTTTTAGTGCCAGGCAAACCGCCGCAAAGCAAAGCACCCCCTTCCCCCCAATCCTGCACGCTTTACGCATGCTGAGATCATTGGTGCTTGGGCAAGTAGATAGGCCTGGACTTCCTGGAAGTTCGCACTTGTGTTGTCTTTGCCTGTTTCCTCTCTTTCGTCTACTCGCTCGCTGGCTTGGCTGCCACTCTCTCTCTCCATCTCTTTCTCTCTTTCTCTCCATCGCTCACTCTCTCTCCATCTCTCTCTTCATCTCTCTCTCTCTTTCTCTCTCTGTTTCTGTCTCTCTCTCTGTCTCTCTCTATCTTTTTCTCTCTCTCTCTTTCCCTGCCCAGCCACGGGCGTTTGGTTGCGACCAGTCGAGCATGCGAGCATGAAAAAAAAAAAGGTCACTGCGCAAAGAGTTGGGAGGTGGACAACGACGACGCCACTGACTCCGACCGACTCCTGAGTGAGCAAGGCCTCGGCCAATGAGTGCACAACAAGGGGACGAAAAAGAAAAGAAGGACGCGAGGCGTGAGGTGCTCATTTGGCTCCGGTGAGGACGAAGACCCTGCTGTGATTCTGTGCGCTGACCTTTCTGCTTCAGAGAAAATGACGTTCGCACAAAGGCACTGTCACACACACAAACACAGACACACACACACAGGACACAGTCACCTTAGACCCTGTTCGCATTGTAGCAGTTGCAGCTTAATGGAAGGTAAACAAACAAGTGTTGCCACGGCGCTGTGCTGTGGAGACCTCATACTGACTGACAAGAATAACCTCACTATACAACAAACTACAAATATCCCATTCTGTGACAAACATGTTGTTTTTTTTTTTGCAAGCTGGGCCTATTTTGGGCTTACTTTATCACTAGAGTGTTAAAATTGGTCATAGTTTAACACTGGGGTGTGACCACCACTGAAATTAAGACTTACAGTATTTTTGGCCAATCAACATGTTTCATTCCATAAAAAAATCGTTATGAAGCTATATTTGACCCTGGTCAGCTGAAGACACCCCACAGTTTTTTTTTTAATCAAAACTCCTCCACTCGTTTCAGTCAAGAGTTACACTTCAGACGATGGCAGGACAGCAAAGAGGCAGGGGGGGTTTAGAAAGGATTTAGATGCGCTCCGGATTATAAGCGTAAATGGTGAAGGAAGGGGGAAAAAAATGTACAATGGACTTGAAAATGTAATGTGACGGACTGACACACATGAGCACATCCTTGTGATACTCTGGGAGTGCTTGAGTGCTTGGATTAGACTAGAAGGCAACAGATAAATTCCAAACGGAGAAGCAAGGACTTAGGGACGCTAGAAGCACAGACCGAGAGAGACAGAGAGACAGACAGAGAGGCAGAGAGACAGAGAGACAGAGAGAGAGAGACAGAGAGAGAAAAGGAGCTAGAGTTACACACTTTTCCTCTTAATATGTCTGATCAAAATGCTTCTGGGATTTCATTTAAGAATTTAGCACCTCTTTCTACTTTTTGAAACACTGTGAAACATTTAGCACATACAAAAGCCCTTCCTGCAACCATTAGTCTGACAAAGACTGTTTAAATTTATAATTACAGCTGTTGGAATCCCCTTCCGGGATGTATTTTAAGACCTGCACGCACTAAGAGCCGAACGAAGACTTGAAGTCTCCTCCATAACTGTTTGAAAAATAAAAAAGCAAACTTTGCTTTGATTCTGTTGTGCAACTGGCACACACTCTATCATCACACAAACAGCTGCCCAGGCATTCTCCACCTCCGCATGGAGGCACACACGCCCCCCTTCTAGTTTTATCAACACCCTCTGGAACTGAAGCACAGCTCCTCTCTCGCTCTCCCCTTCAGTGAGTCAGGCGAGGAGCCCACTGCCGTCAAAGAGTTCCCACTCTCGCTGGATGATTGGAAGCGCGAGCTGTTAAGAAAAGCGCCCCGCAGAGGTAGCCAAAACACAAATCAAATCATCTCTCTCCAACCCCATCCAACCCGCCCACCCCCACCAACCACCACCACCACCGACACCCCAGCAGAAGCTCATCCCTTCTCGTCGGCAGCCAGAACTCTGCCAGAACCTGCCAAAGACACACTGGCCCCTTTACAGAAAGCATCATAGAGCGAGAGAGAGCAGAATCTCACCCCCCACCGCGACAGCCCAACACCCCAACAATGCATCACCCAGCCCCTCATCCTGTTTAGTCTCTGTCAAGGAGCCCCTAAAGGCTAGAACATTCTAATGAAGTGTTCTCTTTTTGCTGACTAGATCTTCGCTTGGGTTGTCAAGTGGTTTGGGTGTGTGGAGAACCTTCACCCCACTCTCAAAAACTTCAACCCTGAAGATTCTGCAAAGAACATTTCACTTTAGTCTTTTCCTGAAGAGGGCTGTTTCTGACAAAATACTGAAAACGTTTTACTGGAAGGTAGGCCACACAGTGAATGTCTTCCAGAAACATAGATGCAATATTATATAACATAGGGGCGCAAACTAAACTTCAAGGCTTACTCTTGGTATAACCAATTAGCGTAAGAAACTCAATTATCTCAACTGAATAGTACTATTAGTTAAAGCAGCGTTATGGCGCTTTGATCTAAAACCAGTGATATAGGGGTAAAAAGACAGGTAGGTCAACTATACTCACAGTGGTAAAAAAAAACATTAATTATGTATATCCTTCACATTGTCAATTACGAAAAAGGTGAGTAAATGTTGTTTTGTGATTAAAAAGAATTCATCAATGGAGTTATGTGTGTCTTAACCCTAGCAAGCTACAGTATCTACTTTAAAAAAGCAAAATGCACAAACCCTGGCAAACATCGCCAACAGCCCAGTTGGCAGTGATCAAAGCTTGCTAACAAGCTAACTGGCACCTTTTAGTGGTACTGTTGGCAGTGTCATGCCGTGAAAGCTTTTCTTAGATCTTCCTGGGGTGTCCTGACCGGGAACACTGAACAACACGAGGAGAGCCTGGCTGGCTCGAGGGAATGCCAGGTGTACTGTCTACCTGGCTGTACAGTGCTGCGACAGTATGTATTTATAGTGTGTGGCACAGAAAAACAGGTGTTCCTGAAAACGTGGCTCAAAGAACGGGTAAATTGTTGTACAACACTGCTTTGATGAAGGCAATAGTGAGAAATTGAGGTGTGCCCAGTGTTGCAAGATTTATTATATAATGACATACTGGGAAGCACTCGAAGCACTAACACTCTGAGAGAGAGAGAGAGAGAGAGAGAGAGAGAGAGAGAGAGAGATAGGATGGGGGTAGTGGAGTAGGATACAAAAACAGCTATAGTTACAGGTCTTTTCTCTAAATAGGTTTGATCAAAAAGTGTTCGGAATCTAAAAATGTAACACCTCCCTTTATCTTTCTAAGACATTTAGCACATACAACCATTAGTGCAACCATTAATCTGACAAACACCAATCTAAATTTATTACGCAGTGAAATACTGGCCCTTGTAACAATGATGGCAATATGCCTCTATACCATCAGCAACTCTTGACTGATTATTATTATTATTGAAGAGTTATACATGTGTATAACATGACAATATGAATAGTGATATAATATGACATCAATAGTTGCAAAATGCTTTTCAAGACTTTTCTCTGTGGCTTTGGGCTATTTTTTTTTTTTTTTTTTTTTGGAACACAGTGCCGACCAAATCACTGTCATCCCCTCGACTGACTCCTGCTCTGCCCACCATTAAAAGAGGAACATGTGCTGTCCCCTACTGTCCCCCATCCAGTGACCCATTATCTCAATGTCACCCAACCTTGGCAAGCAGGCAAGTCTCCTGATTGGAGCGACACGTGCACCAGCCTAGCACATGGTGGTCCCGACTCCAAATCCATTTCCACAACCGTGTCCCAAGGTCGCCCGTAGCCCACATTAATCCTGGCCCTTACACAAAGCACGGGCGAAACTTTATGAGTCCGCCACCATAAAATGAACCTAATAACCATTGATTGAATTTCATCATGTCCTCCAAGTCTAATGTCCATTGACAGTTGTCTGATTTCATGGGCCTAATGCTGATAATAGCACAGCATAGTGCCATTCTAATATTGACTGACAGAAACATATTGCCCTCCAGTCCTGACATTGATCAGGGCATGTCATAACATGACATTTCCTAGGACAGTCTGATATCATACCTCCAAATTGCTCAAAGGGAGAGGCCAGTTATGGGCTGTCATTTGAGATAGAGTAGTTTCATTCCGTGATCTGCAGGATTCTCTCTCTCCTTCACACACTCTCTCTCTCTCTCTCTGGTCTCTCCTTCCCATTCTCCCCCATCCATACCTCATTGCCTCTACCTTCTCTGTCACTTTCTCTCCCTCTCTCTCTCTCACACACACACTCTCCCTCTCTCTTTCCCTCTCTCTCACTCCCTCTCACTCTCTTTTCTCTCTCCCTCTATCTCTCTCTCTCTCTCTCTCCCTCTCTCTCATTCCCTTACTGTGCAGGAGACTAACCTGCACATTCAGTGTGCTCCAATGCACAGGCCATCTTTTCTGACAAGGCCTGACTGATTGTATTTATTGGGAGATGCACACACGCTATGTGCACCTAACACAGCAAAAACACATGCACACACACATACACACACACACACACACACATGCACACAGACACTTTTCCTACACATGACCCTTCACGGTAATACCCTGTGCACTGAACTCTTCACCCGCCACGGCTGCCACATCCCCCACTCCAACAGGGGAGCTACTTTATCAGTGTCTCCACGCTCCCTGCCTCGCTTGCCTTGCCTGCCTCGCCTGCCTCTGAAGACATGGACTCCAGAACTGGTGCTGCCCCGCTCCAAGGAGTCACTCACTTAGTACCATGACACTACAAGGCTTAAGGCCCTTGGTTCACACCAAGGACTGTAACGATAGCGACGACTGTAACGATATGAGTGTCCACACCGAAGAACAATATTTCTTAATGACAACATTTTTACCATGATTTAAACAATTAAAAGAATGTGACGTGGTGCAAATTCTTCTGAATTCTGATTGGCTGATCCCAACGGAAACAGCACCATTCACTAAGAAAGTAAGAGCCTAGATTTTTACAAAGATGTAGTTATACTTAGAGTTCTAGTTCTAGTTATATCGTTACAGTTGTAGTTATAGTTCTTGGTGTGATGAGGCCTTTAGCCATGACCACCCCTCTGTTACATACAAGTCAAAAAGACTTGGGACCAAGGGACCAAGAACTAGACTAGCCTGCATAGAAGAAGCGTGAAGAATTCAAGCATGGAAGAGTGGATAATAAACCGGTCCCACACACCACATTATTTTTTCAGTGTTTTGTGGTGTTCCATCAAACACCATCTGAATAGGAGTTGATGGTTGTCTTTTAATACTGTGCTGTCAGCATCAAGTAATCCCTCATGTCGAACATTATGGTCTACTTTTAGTCCAAATTGAACATGTTGCTGCATTTGCATTTGTACCCTATTTGCATACAAGAAGCAGAGTGAGGAGAGGAAGAGAAGGAGGGAGAGAGGGAGAGCGACAGAGGGAGAGAGAGAGAGAGAGAGAGAAAGAGAGAGGGAGGGAGCGAGAGAGGTAAGAGAGAAGCTTTGAAAAAAAAAAAGCATCCAGAAACATTGTTTCCCACTCGAGTGTTAGTCTGTGTTTCCTTCTGGGGGAGAGAATGTGCTGATTCTGTCCTTGTTGCTCTTAAAGTGCTTGAGATTCTGTTTGGGGTCTCAGTTGGGTACATGCAGCACCACAGAAGGACTCCAAGATTAAAATAACTTGCACTTCATTTTGTTGAGGTTGAGCCTGGAGTGGCTGTGGTGATGCGGGCGGTGGTGGTGGCGGTGGGGGTACATGTGGGGTGGAGAGGCCTGGAGAGTCTTAGAGAGTCTTAGTGTCTGTTAGTGCTTAGTGTCCATCCTAAGCAGAGCTGTATGAATCACCAGCAGGCACCAATGCTGTCTTTCTCTCTCTCAGGATGAAATCATGGACTCACTTTAGAGGGCCAAGTTCCAAAGAAAGAAAGCCACAGGATGAAGGAAAAATCCACTCAGGACACTGCTATTGGTTGAAAGCCCGCATGAACGGCCCCACTTGGTACAAAATCGCTGTCCTTGGTCCTGAATTCTGCTCTGGTTCACCTAATGGTTCTTTTCATCAGAGCTAATACCGACAAGGGTGTGCATTGGAAAATGTCCATAATCTCCCTGTCTGCATGAGTACATAATAAGTAAAATGTTGTGAGGGTGCTGTCTGTCTGTCTATTGACAACTTCATTGGTAGCTACGACAGGTAACGACGGCAAGCGTCTGATTAACGGCCCTGCCCACGTCAGGAGAGGTGAAGAGCACATTCTGACAAGTCCGTAAATAAGCACGTTGACACCGGCCAGCGAGGTGAGACGTATGCAGGGAGGCGTTTGCACATGAAAATCCACGAATTAGCAAGCTATGTGTGAGGAAAAAATGACAAGGCTATCCAAAAAGCATTTACCCGAGTCAACCTTAATTTTGTATGTCTCTAGAGTGCCATCCCACTTTGATTCACTAAGCCACTCCTGTTACTAAGGTTTTGCCTGGCACTGTTCACGGTAGCAATACACGAACAACCGGGCACACGATTCTGAAAGGATAACCAAGGCCACGCACATGCCTCAGCTTCTAGCAATGATTAGCTGACAACGACAATTGATATTCAACGCACGCCTCCTCTCGCTTCCACAGTCTCTAGTGCGGCTGCCCTTTGAGTGAAATGCTCCTTGGCTATTTCTGTTTCTTTCGCACAAGTCTATAAACACACAAACCGGTTTGTGTATATTGATTACTTGTGAGTAAAGAGAATGACTTCAACAATGTATCACTTCAGCGTTGGGCACGCGTCCCGCACTGCAACAAATGGATTCTGTCTGTCACGCTCTGGGAATGCAGCGATAAGCCCCGTTATGATGCCATGGTGAGGTATCACTTCTTGGAATCCACTCCGACAAGAGATACGTATCTTAGACAGCTAGTTTGGGTAAAGAACATTACACATCAAAATCGTGACTTTTTCTGTCATCCCATTTGTGTATTGGCTTTTGCAGAAGTTTAAACAAGCACAGCTTATTTTACACACGTGCACAGCATGGATGTAAGGGGAACAACGTCAAATGCACTCATCAACATGAACTTTAAACGTGCCTATCCCACAGCCTCCACAAAACAAAGGGAAGAAAGACAACATACACACAAGCATTGTAGATTATGACCAAACAACCCATAAACCGCGATACTCACCATAAGTCCTATAAAGTTGTCGTCCAGTTTGAAAATAGTGATATCTCAACAAAGAATGAAAGTCCGTTACGACATGGCCCCTTGGCCCATGGAACTTGAGTCCACCCAGAAGGTCAGCGTTACAGTGGGCTTCGGAGGGGTCATCCTCCGGCGCGAGGGGATGGACGGTAATGGACAGCGCGCTGTAACCGGCACTTGGTCCATCTGGAGGAATACAAACGAATGAGAGCAATAGAGCGGAAAACACTAAAGCAGCGCATGCTACCACGACAGTTCCAATGGCAAATGTGAATTAAACGGGCCAGAACGTTTCCCTTTTCCCAATTTCACCATCACACACGTGCGCTTATTTAAGAGGTGAGTCCGTGCGTTTCGATAATGACGTAAGAGTTCAGACACATAGGTGGCGGAGGTTTGAAATGCCTCGTCTGTATCAGAAGAAAAGACTCATTGGTGACGTCTTCATGACGCCAAAAGAAAGAAAATTTCTTCTCTTTTTTATCATATCGTGATCAGACAGCATATTAAGCTTTAAATTGATACCATAGCACACTAATAATTTTACTGTAATTCATATAAGCCAGCGTCTATGCAGTTACACATCAAGGATACATAAGCTTTTGGCTGACGACAAGAATAATTATTAGCTTAATATAAAATGATCAGTTTGCGCCATTAATCATTTGCATTTGTGAACAGTGCACTACATACCGGCATTCTCCATATTCCACTCTACTTATCGCTCATATGTTACAACATGGTTTTCAAACTGTGACATTCACTAAACATGTCCTTACCTAATTCGACGAAAGCAACTGGTGTGGAGGCGACGATGTTCGCCTCATCATCTCCGACATTTCACCAAAATACAGATAAGTAAAAAGTACTCCATCGTCACCACAGAGGACGAACCACACAACGCTTGGAACCCTTGTCATCAACAGATTGCAGGCGGGAGCAGTAGTCCCACGACACGAGAGTACGGCACATGGAGAGAGCAGAGCACCCTCCAAAGGAAACCATTGGTTAAAATCCGGTCTACATTTAGCTCTCTCCCCGCACCGAAAGCGATTGATAAGTTTACTATCCTTCTGTAGAGCGTGGGATCTACCAAGCGCCAGAGAGAAAGTATGGGTAATGAGATCTGATTCGGCGTGGCCGTGGCGCTGTGGAGCGAGCTGGGTGAAGGCTCCCTATTGCAGAGGTGGAGATGGTTCCTACCGTCTGCGCTCCGGGGCACATCAGCGCCGCAGCGTTGATTTAAAGAGACAACCTTCCAGGTTTTACCCTTCACATGTAGCGCAGCGCAAAGAGCCATGTCAGGGGGACGCTCTCACCCCAACACAATGCCATTGTTTTATCAGCCTGCGCCCGCCTGTGTGTGTGTGTGTGTGTGAAAGAGTGGGTAAAAATGCATCCACCCACGCAGGGTTGGAAGGGATTTCTGTGACAGGTTCAAATAAAACCGTGATTGTTTAAAAATAGTAAGCAAGACTAACACCACTCGCCTACCATTGGCTTGAATATATTACATTCCTACGCTAAGGAACTAAGAGCTTGTCACAAGGAGATGAAACTGGACTGAACGGACCACGTGTGTAAACTCCCCTAAGTGTGTATTCCACCAAGGCCAATCAAAGTTTTATAGAAGCAACATTTTCTAGCATTTTCTCCAAATGGTTGGAGCAACAATCCCTATAAGATCCACGGGGGAGGTTTTAAGAGACATGTTGATATGTTGTAATCTCAAGAAATTTCACCCATGCTCTCTGAAATTGGGTCAGCAATTCATAGACTAAAACGATGGCAATGAACTGCATGCTGTTTTTCACTTCCTGGTGTTCCGGCTGAAGAATTGGTTCTCGAGAGTCGGTTGTGGTTGTTTCAGTTGTAATTGTTTCAATTATAAAGGCAGACCTATAGTCTGTTGTTCCCATTAGAAAGTCTAATCTCGTACATGTTATCCAATCACGGGAGTAGTGTTAGTCCCTTAATCACTTACACATCTTATCAGCTGTGGAACAGCATATGTGTTAGGCTAATTTTTCCACCCTTACTGTTTTTTTTTTCTAGGAACTGCTCCATTGTTTTTTTCTTCAGAGGCTTATTACATTCAGTTACACTACACTGCAGTTCAATATGGTTATATTTGCATGCTAATTGAAAATGTAAAACGTGATTGCCCTGGAGAATGCTGTAAGGTCCCTGCTGCCCTACAAAGCCAAAAGGCAGTAACTACATATTTTGTCAAATTGAGTTTAGACTAGGAAATTGACTTCATAACACCTCCTTTGTCTTGTGACTAAATCTCTTGCTTCTTGCTATTAAGAAAATAGATAAAAGCATAACCCCTATTATGCATACAACATGTGTGACCAAGCAGTATGACGATGTTAAAGGCATTTTTTCTCAGTTTTTGTGTTCACATAGTGACTGCACTTTGCCTAGGGCAGCCTGAATCAACCTTTGTCGCAGTAAAAAAAACCATAACTAGCCAAGCATAATTAAAACCCGCAACTTGGTTTCCATGCCAACTGCCAGCCCCTGCCTCCAATTCTTAAGGGTAGGTGCATAGACAGACACAGAAATTCAATAGAATTAAATTGCATTACACTACATTAAGACAGAAACAAACTAGTTGCCTACTTGCTCCAGATAATCTGTTTGCTGTCCCCAAGTGGGACTTCAACAAGGTGAGAGAAATTGGGGGTGGGGGTTGGGTGCACAAGTAACATCTATTAAAAAAAAAAAGATTCTCATCTGACAGCCAGGGTCATGTGTGGCATGGTGAGAGATACTGTGCATGTATCACAGTAGACATAGTTTATTGTGTTAATAACCAAACTAATTAAAGAGTTGCATTGCAGAGAACGAGGCTTGCGAATCAAAATGTCAAAGGAAAGATCTTATGGCACCAGTGGGGCAAATGGAGGCAAAAAGATCAGAGAACACCTACCCTTCTTGAGATGTGTGTGCAAATCATTTACACCCCCCCCCCCTCTCTCCTTGTAGACACACCCACACACATTTTTCCAATTCATCTATGCATCTCGCACCCACACACATACATTATAAGGTAGGAGCTTCTCCGCTACCCTGATAAAGATGTCAGCGATAAAGTCAGCATAAGGAAGCAAACAAGGGTGCGTCTCAGTCTCAGGAAGTTCTTCACTCACTCGCTCGCATCCTCCTCCGTCGCCACCTGGGACTGCGAAAGAAAGAGGTTACAAAACATGCGTGCCACAAACAGGAGGTTACGAAACAGGTGAGGAGTCTGGTATTCAAAGCAGCTCCTTGTGGGGCAGAGAATCTCCTGGGTGTCAGGTCTTCTTCTTCTCTCTGCGTTTGGAGATGTCAATCTTCACAAAGGGAAAAAAGAGTTGGCTGCCTTAAAGAGCCAGGGCCCAGGTGGTCTTTTAGGAAGATGGAGACAGACAGACACAGAGAGAGAGGGAACACAAGAGGCACAGAGAGAGAGAGAGAGAGGTGGAGATGGAGATGGAGACAGAGAGAAGAAAGCAGGAGGGAAATTAAACAGGCTAAAGTCAACAACATTACTCTATACTCCTATTACTCTAATGACATTTTTTTAAATGCATGCCACGTTTCAAAATTGCCACATTAAAACTGTTAATGACTGTAATTGTTAACTGTTAAAGACACTTCAAACCTAATCCAAAGCCATTTGAAAGAAAGAAAAAAAAGGTTTTGTTTCCATAACCAGACCGTTTAGCTTTTTCCTCACCGAACATGCCACAGTGTTGCTTGTTTGTGTGTAACTAGAATATTCTATGACTGTAAACAACCATGCCTCACAACCTGGCACCCAGAAGCCTCTGAAACGACGCGAAATCCCCGCCTCGCCTTCTATACATAGCCCTTGCCAGGGCTCCAGGATAGTGCATCCGAGTAACTTTTAGCATCACACAGTCCAGTGAGCAGAGAGGCTCTTTGGCTGAGAGGCTGATGTTTGACCGTGGGCACCAAGAGGGATGGTGCCACACGAGCACTACTTTCTTTTTTCTTTTTTTTTTAAAGGCAGAGAGACTTAGACAAGGAGGAGGAGGATGAGGAGAAGGAGGAAGAGGAGAAAAGAGGAGGAGGAGGAGGAGGAGGAAGAGGAGGTAAGAGGCAGCCAGCGAGAGGGAAAGCAGAGAGAAACGGGATTAGCAAGGGTGTGAAGACTTACTGTAATGACTGTGTCGCTGTTTTTTCGCCAAGCCGACGGGCCTTCAAATTGACGTTAGCGGGAAAATCCTGTTGTGACGACCAGCGGAGCGCCATTCGCCAAATGATTCATCCCGCACATCACAGTGATTTACGGTGTATCCAACTTAGCATGTCAAGCAGAAAACATTAATAAATATAAATATTTCAGCATATTTTTGTTGCACTGGCTCATTTGCCAGCAGAAACAGACAAATTAGGGCCGAGATGAAATGTCTCCACTCTCTCTCTCTCTCTCTCTCACACACACACACACACACACACACACACACACACACACGCACACACACACACACCTGTTCTTAAATACTCAAGCCATGTTCTGACACACTGAATGCAATGCTAGCTCGCCTTAATGGCATTTCAGCTGCTAATGGCTGCTACTCTCCCTTGTTCTTGGCTGGCACTTGTCCAGTCAGACAGCCCTTCCGTGTCTGTGAGTCAAGCTGTTGTATCCCCAATTGTACGCCTAAAACACAGCTTCCTTTGATTTATGAGAGACCATCACCAAGCGTGCCAATAAGAATAAAGAGGACTTTCCAGAATTACACATATTTTATGCCTCTTCAGTGGGACACTTAGATGTTTGAAGTAGGAGCAGTGGTCCCCTGCACTTGAAGCCCGCTCAGCTATCTCCATAATGGGCCTGGTCACAACCCAGGGAAGAGAGGAGAGGGGAGAAGAGAAGAGAAAAGAAGAGACGAGGAGAGGAGAGGGGAGGAGAAGAGTGGAGCTCTGTCGAGCTAACCGCTTGGGGAGGGGGAAGAAGAGAGAAAAATAGAATCAAACGCATCTATTATCACTCAGACAATCCGTCCCACGAGTCGCCCACACCCACCCCACCCCCGCACCCCACTCCACCCCTCCTCCTTTTATCTCTCGCCTGGAGTGACTGACAGCATTGTCTCGGACAGGAAGTGCCTGTCAGCTGTCACATGTCATTTGGAGGCCGGCTAAATATTTGTCAGCATCCCTTGGAAGGCCGCTGTCTTTGGCGATCACTGTTCTCGAGCGAAACGGGTGCATTGTGCTCGCGTCGCCATTCGGCAGAGCGAGCGACACACTGAGAAGCCTCCCACCCCCAACCACCACCAACCCCCCCACCACCACCCCTCCAAGCCCGATCTGCTGGCTGTCTTCTCCCCATCTCATCCAGGCAGACAGATCCAAGGCTGGGTCCACCTAAATGTCATCTCCCCTGCCCATGTTGTGTTATCCTCCACAACATCCCTTAAGCTTGTTATGTAGGACAATCATTTTTAATCATTTTTTTTTTCTCGTCTGGATGATATAGGCTACATAGCATAGCTGACCTATTTCCATTTTTCTCTTCCAAGGTTCAAATAATCTAAACCAGGTCACTAATCAAATGACATCAAGGCTCCTGTGTATTTAGTCATTTTTACCCCTTTTGGCATCTGTGAGAGCGGGATTGAAATGCTTTGCGGATTTATCGGCAGTGAAATGGCTTGTGGCGTGGCGAGGCGTGGCGTGGCATGGCTACATATGCCCATGAGTCACGGTATGCCCTGGCTGTGCAGGGGTCAGATGACAACACTGGGATGCCCTTGTGGAGAAGATGGAGGCCCGCAGGAGTAAGATATACAACAGATGTAATCAGTGTTTGTATTTCTGTAAATACAGTTCTCAACAAAAAAAAAACCTTAATACACACATAGCAAAGACTGAGACACGCACTAGATTTACCATTTATGTCTACATTTCCTCGGTGTTTTTTGCTTCTTCTTTGAACCTGTTAAGCAACAGTTTGTGTATGAACAGTACTATACAGTTATTATTATTATTATTATTATTATTATTAGTAGTAGTAGTAGTAGTAGTAGTAGTAGTAGTAGTAGTAGTAGTTGTTGTTGTTGTTGTTGTTGTTGTTGTTGTTGTTGTAGCAGCAGTAGTAGTAGTAGTTGTTGTAGTGGTAGTAGTAGCAGCAGTAGTACTGTTGTTGTTGTTGTTGTTTTTGTCATTTATGTATTACCAGTGTTCAAGTTATTGCTATCTCTATTGCAGGGACTGCTGTTCTATAAGCATAGCCCTGCACAGCCTAGCATCCTGCCCTTGTTTTATGATTTATAGGAGTTTTATATATATATGTGTGTGTGTGTGTGTGTGTGTGTTATCAAACTCAGGGCCTGCCTGCAGACTCAGCTGTAAAAGACAGAGAGTCCTGTCGATGGGTCTGTGTGGGGATTGGCCGGCGAAGGGGGCCGTTGGCAGGATGTGTCATGGAGGAGGCATGGGGCGCTCTCTCTCTCTGGCCATGGGCAAAGGAAAGGGCTAAAGGCAGCGGGGCCCGGTTGCATGGCCTTGGAGTTGGCAGCGTGGCGCCCTGGCTTTTGGGCAGCTGGACTGGGCCGCACTTCTCCTCACTCACTCTCTCACTCACTCGCTCTGCTCTGCTCCTGGCACCCAGGTTCGCTGGTGAGCAAGCTTGGCTCTCTCACGCAGGTCGAGTGTGTGTGTGGGTGTGTGTGTCTGTGGGTGTGAGTGTAGGTGTGTGTGTGTGTGTATGTTTGTGTACTTTTGTGCGTGTGTATGAGAGAGAGCGAGACAAAGATGGGATGGGCCAACAAAAGAGCCAAAAACCCTTTCTCCAAACATGTGTGTGTGTGTGTGTGTGTGTGTGTGTGTGTGTGTGTGTGTGTGTGTGTTTGTGAGTATGTGTGTGTGTTTGTGTGTGCGTGTCACATAGGATGGTACAAGAGAGCCAAAAAACTATCTCTCCAAATGTGTGCATGCGTGTGCACGTGTGTGTGTGTGTGTGTCTCTGTTTGTGTGTCAGATAGGCTGGTACAAGACAGCCAAAAAACTGTCTTTCCAAACATCTATGCGTGTGTGTGTGTGTGTGTGTGTGTGTGTGTGTGTGTGTATATGTGCATGTATTTTTGAGGGAGAAAAAGGATGGGGGTTAGTGTAGTGTGATACCAAGATATTTCTTACCAAATATATGTGCAAGTGTGTGTGTGTGTGTGTGTGCATGTAAGATTATGTGCATGTGAGCATGTGTGTAAATATGTTTGTGTGTGTGCTTGCATGCATGCATGCATTCATTCATGCGTGTGTGTGTATATATGTGTGTACATGTGTGTGTGTGTGTGTGTGAGAGTGATTGACATAGGAATAGACGGTGAAAAAAGGGCTTTCTTTCCAAACATCACAATGAATCAGGGACTGTGCAAGTGATTCTTGCGTCTGTCAGGCAGCCAAGAGATAGTTGAGATGTCACAATGAGGTTGAGGGTCAAAGGTTACTGGCAGGTGACGGTGCTCATGGGAAAATGAGTCACTGCCACACGCCCCTCTGTCACCATGGAAAACAATGAGGTCACGCGCGCTCCAAAGGGGTCAGAGGTGAGCACAAATTCCTGGGGACCTGAAAGGTTGCTGGGTTGAGCTGATCGGCTGGAACACTGGTAAACAGTCGCCATGACAACCTCTCTCTCCCGTGGGGCACAATGGAGGAATTCTAGAGTCTTCTAGAGCCGCAGTACTTTAGGTGGCCATCAATTCTGTATGAGAGTGTAACTGTGAAACGATGCACTGTGACACACTGGCGCTAAAGTACACGCATATACACACATTCACATTTACAACCACACACACACACATGCACACACACACACACACACACACAAGTGTGTGCATGCTTACACATGCATAACTACTCATGTGCATGCACACACACACACACTCATGCACACATACACAGAAGCACAAACACAATCATACATATACACATCACACACACACACACACACACACACACACACTCGAGAGCTGCACTGAGGGGCTGCGGCCCGCTTCCAACCTTTAAGAGCTTGATTGAATCTGGCAATGGTAAATATAGCTACAACACAGGCCACTACTCTCTCACCACCTCTTGTAGGTCGAGATTTTTTTTTATTTTTCCTCAAGCACTGTGTTGTTCCATTATGTTAACTGATAGCCTAAACCCCAAGATCCATTTTACACAGTGCCTAATTGAGCTCATTTGCTCCCTGACTAATTAAAATTTTGCTCAGGGATAAAAAAATAAAATATGTAACAGGAAACACACACACGCAGAGTGCTCCGAACAAACAAAAAGGGCATCCGAGGTGTCATTTTTCAAATGAAAAAAAAAAGGGAAAAAGGGCACCGTCCTCGTCCCGTTTTCTGTACCACAGATGGCGAAATGAGTCAGTTTTTAATCTCCATGGCGAATATCTCAGATCTGACTCCCTTCCAAGAGCTCCGGTTCACCATAATTACCAGGGTCTTTCAGCATGATCATGAAAGGACATCAGTTTAAAAGAACGAAGAGGAAGAGACACACAGTCACAGTCACAGTCAGCCACAGACTACCACAGTGTTGCTAATAAACATCACCTCGGCTTTCAAAATAATGGTAATAATTATGGTAATGATGATAATGACAGTAATTAAGGAAAAAAAAGAGGCCCAGAGAGGCACAGAGAGGCAGAGAGGCAGCGAGTAGGCACAGAGGAAGGGTACAGATCTTGGCACGGGCCCGTGGTTAAACGCTGTGGCTCTGCCGGAGCTTTGGCAACAGTCACGACAGCCAGCCAGGTTTGATTGGGTGTCAGGAGGGACTGCCATCAATCATGTGCAATTCCACCGCGTCAACACGAGCCACGGGGGCGACGGTGGGGTATGTGGGGGGTGGGGGGAGGGGGGGTATGTGGGAGGGAGAGGGGCCCTCCGCTCCCTCAGCGGGGTCGTTTTGACTCCATTTTTCATGCGACGGAGTGAGAAATATGCTCAAGCCGAAGAGCAGGAGAAGGAGGAGGGCTTCTGTGTGTGTGTGTGTGTGTGTGTGTGTGTGTGTGTGTGTGTGTGTGTGTGTGTGTGTGTTATGGTGGTGGGGGGTGGAGAGGTGGCTTTTTATGGACGCCACTTTGGCAAAGCGAAAGGGTGGCTGTGTGAGCTCAATAGACCTCCATTCTCACAGCCAAGAGGAGAAGAGAAGAGAAGAGAAGAAGGGGGGGAGGGGGGGCAGGGACACTTCCACAGCCAAGGAACAGAGAGATGGACAAAAACACAGAGAGAGAGAGAGAGAGAGAGAGAGAAAGAGAGAGAGAGAGGGGCAAAAAGGAGAGAGGACACTTGGAAAACCAGACACTGAGAAGAGACAAGTTCCAAGACACCCACACACCCACACACACACACACACACACACACACACGCACACACTCTCTCTCTCTCACACACACACACACACACAGACCAAGACAAAAGGAAAACCAAACAACGACAGTGTGGATGGAGAAGGACACAGGGCCGGACAGGCAGTACAGGTCAGTATAATCATGCGAGCGTCCATGCTGATGGCAGCTAAATGCACTGATTGCCGTGCATGCTTGCCTTTAATCATGTAATGCAGAGGATGGGATGTGGCTGTGGCTGTGGGTGTGGGTGCACCTTCCTGCATGTGCCAAGGGGTAAGTGTGTGTGTGTGTGTGTGTGTGTGTGTGTGTGTGTGTGTGTCTGTGTGGACCATAAAATTAACACAAATGAAGTGCAATGCGGATGTATTACGGGTAATATAGCCCAGCCGACGTACCCGCCCTGAAATAATTATCATAATGACACAGATAATGTGGCAGGTATGGAGACACATTTACTGTCATTACTGCCGGCCGCTGCGGTAATCACCGGCCCTAAGTGTGCCCACTCTCCATAGGTGGACCTGTGGCATAGAGAGGCACTCCTACTGCTGCTGATGATGCTGCTGCTGCTGCCGCTGTCGCTGCTGCTCCACCTCTCTCTGGTCAAGCCCCTCGGCCGGACCAGACTAGACTGATCTATGGTGTGGCTTAGAGGTACCAGCCACTGACTAATAACGGGGGGGGGGGGGGGGGGGGTAAATGGTAAGGGAGTTCAGTTGAGCAAGGCATATCAACCCCCACGTTGCTCCAGGGAGACTGTCCCTGTACGAAAATGTACAAAATATGAACCTGTACCAGCCCACTGACTAATAACTGGTGTGTGTGTGTGTGTGTGTGTGTGTGTGTGGGGGGGGCAGCTGTGGCCTAAATGGTAAGGGAGTTGGTCCAGTTGAGCTACAGTAACCCCACATTGTGTTGCTCAAGGGGAGAGACTGTCCCCTGTACCTACTGTAATTCACTGTAAGGTGCTCTGGATAACAGCGTAAATGTAATGTAATGTAATAAATGTAAATGTAATGTAATAAATAACTGGTATTAATAAATTTGCCCAGCTACTCAACATTTTAGCAGGATTTGGCTGATGCTAATTTTCTAATTAGAATCCCTCCTGTGGCTCCTCTGCTCTGCTGCATGTGATGGTGCAGAGCGCAGGGGTGGAAAATTAACTTTGCAAAATGTGAACTTTTTACCAGCCACTGACAAATAAAATGACAAAAGATCACCAGCCACTCAACAGTAAATTATTATTTTGTGTCCACCAAAATTATTATTGTGTGTCGCAAAATGCGAACCTTTACCAGCCACTGACAAATAACATGACAAAGATCACCAGCCACTCAACAGTAAATTATTATTTTGTGTCCACCATTTACCAACCACTTTCATATTTTACCAGCGTTTGACCGGTGGCTGGTGTGGATTTTCGTCCCTGGTACAGAGGGCGCAGGTAGGCAGACAAGGCCTCTGGGCTGGAGTTCAGTGGGCAGAGACACTGGGAAACACTGGACACGTCCTACTGCAACACCGCAGGCAGCAGGAGTCTTTGAGGTTCAGTGGGCAGGGCATGTCACTGGTGGGCCATTTGTGTGTGTGTGTGTGTGTGTGTGTATGTGTGTGCGTGTGTGTGCGTTTGTCTGTGAGTGTGTGTGTGTGTGTGTGTGTGTGTGTGTGTGTGTGTGAGTGTGTTTGTGTGTGAGTGTGTGTGTGTGTGTGTGTGTGTGTGTGGAGGGGGGGGTAGATGTGTGTACTCACCAGTGGGGCACACATACTGTACGTGTGTGTGTGTGTGTGAATGGGAGTGTTTCTCAGGTGTGTCTTTATGCACATACATATACATAGTGTGTGTGTGTGTGTGTGTGTGTATGTGTGTGTGTGTGTGTGTGTGTTCATGTGCCTGGATGTGTGTGTATGTGTACCTGCATGTGTACCTGTGTGTGTGTGTGTGTGTGTATGTGTGAGAGAGTGTGTGTGGGTGTGTGGGCACTTTCGGGTATAACACGGATCATTAGCCTCCTTTAAACACTCGCTCTGTCCTCCACCGCCCAGCCGTGGCATCAAATTCAATTTATTGATCAGCGGGGAGCTTGTTAACCAATTAACCTGCTTAACTGCAGGGGGCCGAGGAACCAGCATCTGAGCCAGGGGCCCTGCGCTTCGTGGCAGAGAAGAGACAGAGAAGAAGATCAGAGGAGTGCTTGTGTGTGTGTGTGTGTGTGTGTGTGTGTGTGTGTGTGTGTGTGTGTGTGTGTGTGTGTGTGTGTGTGTGAGACAGAGATAGAGAGAGAATGAAAGAGAGAGAGAGAGAGAGAGAGAATGTGTGTGTGTGTGTGTGTGTGTGTGTGTGTGTGTGTGTGTGTGTGTGTGTGTGTGTGTGTGTGTGTGTAAGAGGGCTGTAAGTGTGAAAGCGAGCGGCCTTGACGCGGTCAAATGTAAACACGTGGCCGGGTTTTGGACCGTGTGTGTGTGTGTGTGTGTGTGTGTACACACCCTCATCAGCAAGCACATTGCTGTGAAGGATCAATGGTGCGTCTTTCTGATGAAGACTTGTGAGGGAGAAGGTACGGGATGGCATTGATTTTATGTGATAAATAAAATATATCATGATTATGGGCTGATGAGCACTTCTGTCCGTGGGCGGGGGAGGTTAATGAGCAAGTCACCAAACGTGTTTATTATTCTGCGTGTGTGTGAGTGTTTGTGTATGTGTGTGTGTGTGTGTGTGTGTGTGTATGTGGACTTTTTTTTTCTGGTAATATGTGGTGTGTGTGTGTGTGTGCATGTGTGTGTGTGTGTGTGTGTGTGAATGCATACATGTATGTGTGTGTGTGTGTGTCTGTGTTTGTGTGTGTGTGTGTGTGTGTGTGTGTGTGTGTATGCGCATGTGCATGTGTGTGCATGTGTGTGTGTGTGTGTGTGTGTGTGTGTGTGTGTGTGTGTGTGTGTGTGTGTGTGTGTATGTGTATGTGCATGTGCGTGTGTGTACATGTGTGTGTGTGTGAGTGTGCATGTGTGTGTGCATGTGTGTGTGTGTGTGTGTGTGTCTGTGATACATGTGTTGCATGTAATCATCTCCCTACTGACATCCAGTTTTCCCATTTAATGCTCTCCATCTCACGCCTGGGATGAGAGGGAGGCCCAGTATTGATCACGCTAATGCCCAGAGCAGGCTGCTCCCCTTGGGGGAGGTGGGGAGGAGGACAGGCAGTAGCCTCGGTGGTATGATGGTACCGGTGACTGCCTGCCTGCTTGCCTGCCTGCCTGCCACAATAACAGATTCCCCCTACCCCCACAGCTACATCTGCTCCCACCAGCACCAGGTCATCCTTCAGGAGGTTCAGCCCAAGGACTGGGCTGGGGTCAGCATGGGGCTATCTGAGGCTGCTGGATGGATGCATACTGCCTGGAGTTGATGGAGGGTTCTTGGGGACATGAACTAGGAGAAAGAGAGAGAGAGCGAAAGAGAGAGAAAAAGAGAGAAAGGTGAAGTGGGGATAGTCTATCACTCGCCATTCTCAGCCTGTGTGTGTGCATGTGAGAAGAGAGAAAAGAGAGAAGAGAGAGAAGACACACACTTCTAGTCAGGACAAGTGTATCTGCATAGATACCAGTTCTGACCGGCCTTAACTGGTTCTGACTTGGTTCTGACCGGTTCTGACCAGTTCTTACCGGCCTTAACTGGTTCTGACCAGTTCTGCCTGGCCATAAACTGTTCTGACTGGTTCTGACCAGTTCTTACCGCCCTTAACCGGTTCTGACCGGCCATAACCGGCCTTAACTGGTTCTTACCGGCCTTAACCGGTTCTGACTTGGTTCTGACCCGGTTCTGACTCAGTTCTGACCTGGTTCTGACCCGGTTCTGAGTCGGTTCAGTTCTGATTTGGTTCGGTTCTGTCTCGGTTCGATTCGGTTCTGACTTGGTTCTGACCCGGGTCTGATTCGGTTCTGACCCGGTTCTGAGTCGGTTCGGTTCTGACACGGTTTGGTTCTTACCGGCCTTAACTGGTTCTGACCGGTTCTGACTGGCCTTAACCGATTCTGACCGGTTCGGATTCGGTTCTGACTCGGTTCTGACCCGTTTCGGATTCGGTTCTGACTCAGTTCAATCTCCGTTGCCAATCTGAAGTCCTTTTAGCACTTGACAGCTTCCTCCTACCCTATCGTTTGCAACATAACTTCAGTTCTGCGTCCTTTGGCATTCAGCTGGTGCGTGATGTTCTCAATGCAGGAGGTGTCTGAGCTGCCTGGGTCAAGAAAAGCGTAGGTCATGATCGTTCTGGTGCCCTTGGACACCTTCACTTGAACAGGCTCCTTGCTGACCCCTGTTGCGTGATCAGCTAAGACCAGCACGCTGTTGACAGGAAAAGATGGGGTCTGTAGGGTCGGGTGCAGTTGTCACAGTCTGTGTTCTCACTGCATTCTCACTGTAGGTGGGGTGTTTATGCTTGCATACCTGACAGACAATTTTCTTACTACAACTTTTTTACTGAGGTATCCTTTCTTTCTTTCAAGCTTGTCTGCACAAAAGCTACATGAAGACAAAATTGTAATACAAAGTGTTAGTTTGCTGTATTTTAGATGGCTGTGATGCTACCTGTTCCTGAGCTGGTTTCACAGCGGTGACAAAGCTGTTTCTCCTTTTGGGCATCTTCATGTCAGGCCTGACCTTTGAGACTGGACTTCTACTACTGCAGGAGGATCTTTAACGGGGTGAAGTAAGATGTTGGACTCATTCAGAGGTGTCAATCCCGGCTTCAAAAAGTAAAAACCCTGCCACAAATTTGATCCAGCCAGCTCTGAATCATCACAAATTTGATCCAGCTAGCGCTGATTGTGATGTGCACTCAAGACAGGTGAAGTCATTTGTGTTACAAGGAAAATGTGGCAGGGATTTTACTTTCTGAACCCAGGATTGACACCTCTGGACTGGAACTCCACAAGATGAGATAATCTAATGCGTGTATTGTTTCTCTCAAAAGATTCATACATTACATTGTGAGAGTGTGAATTAATTGAGGTCAATTCAATCTTTATTACAGACTCACGGCAGGGTAGATAGCACAAAAATAAATAAATAAAAAACAAATTTATGATAGCACTAACAATAAAGTGAGCTATAAAATAATGAATGAATAATGAATGTTTGGGTGTGTATGTGTGTGTGTGTGTGTGTGTGTGTGTGTGTGTATTAGTGTGTGTGTGTGTGTGTATGTATGTGTATTCCTGTATCGTAAGACTTCTATTCTTGGGCCCCCAGAAGGACAGGAGAGCAGCTCAGCTCAGCTTAGCTTGGTGTGTGTGTGGCCCTGTTCCAGCAGCACTCTCTCCTTGACAAGCACACCAGGTGGCCAGCCTGTCTGAGGAAGCACCATCACAGTCATGCATGTTGCATAAGACGGGAGAATTATTTAGCATTATGAAACATTATAGGAACAAGTACACATACACACACACACATACACACAGACCAAGACACACAGGACACACTCAGAAACTCACACAGAGACACATACACACAGAATACACACACACGCACACATACAATACAGGCACCTACTGTACAAAGTATTTATATATTAAGGTATACACACGCAAACACACAGCAAACACACACATGCATACACACACACACTAATACACACACAAACATTCACACTCTCCACATAATAAATCTAAGAACAGTGGCCTAGATAGGAAAACACATTCAATGCATCAACCGTAACACACCTCTTGTATTGCTCAGTGCATTTGATGAAGTGGTTTAGCCTTAGCCTTTTAAAATGGCCGCCTCTCATCACCAGCTTAAATGGTTACATTAGAATCACATGATGAATGTTTTGGGTTATGAATGCAACCGCAAGTGCTTTTTTGCTTCCTCTGTTGGGCCGCCGCCATGTTTTCCATATTTCCTGTACCCACAGTCCAAAAAATGCCCACCGCCACCCCCACACCCACCACCACCACCGCCACCACTCCCCGCCTCGAAATATCCCTGTCTGTGCCACCCGATGTAGGGCATCATGAATGTTGTGCCTCAGCGGTGAGACGAGACTACAGGGTACTTTTTCTCACAAACACACAAACAAACAAACAAACAAACAAGTGTGGTTGTTTTCGACGGTCAGACAAGCCCTCTCTGCTTCATGTGAATAAAAATCCCTCCACACACAGAGACACAGAAACATAGACACAGGCACAGACACAGACACACACAAACAGACACACACACACACACACAAACAGACATATACACACACAGACACACACACACACACAGACGTAGACATAGACAGTGACTCATGGCCGTCATTGAGGACATATAGCACAAATACATGGAAACACACACAAAAAACAGAGCGGGAAGGCAGGGCAGGGTAATAACATGAAGGATGGAAGGAGGACAAGAGGGTGCTGAGAGAGAAAAAAGATAGAATAGAGAGAGAAAAAGAGAGTGTGGAAGAGAGACTGAGAAGCAAAGGAAAGAAAAAATGCATAGAGACCACAGACTGGGAGGTAAAGAAGAACACAGATAAAGGGTACAGAAAGAGAGAGAGAAGGAAGGAAGGAGGAGAGAGTGTGAAAGGTGCAGAAAGGTGGACGAAGAGAGTGAGAGGATACACTGAGAAAGATGGATGGTAGAAATGAACGGAAGCCAGAAAGAGAGGACAGCAAAGGAGAGAAAAGAGAGAAGATAGAGAGGCTGAGAGGGGAAAAAGAGAGAGAGAGAGAGAGAGAGAGAGAGGAAGGAGGCAGAAGCACAAGCACAGATAAATATCCTGTCTGTCTCGTGACCTGGGATCTCATCAGTCCGGGGCGAATCTCCCTGACATGGACTGAAGCGCCCGCAGTTGGGCAAAGGCAGGCAGGCCTGCGCGCTGCCCCGGGCCGGGCACTGCTAATTTAATTAGGCCCCAGCTCCAAGAAGCTGGCGGAGAGGCAGAGCAGGGAGAGGGAGAGAGAAGAGAGAAAGAGAGAGAGAGAGGGAGAGAGAAAGAGAGAGAGGGAGAGAGAAGAGAGAAAGAGAGAGAGGGAGAGAGAAAGAGAGAGAGAAAGAGAGAGAGGGAGAGAGAAGAGAGAAAGAGAGAGAGGGAGAGAGAAAGAGAGAGGGGGGAATGAATGGGAGTGGGAGAGAAAGACCGAGGAAGAAAGAGAGGAAAGGAGAAAGAGAAAGAGACAGAGAGGAAGGCAATGAAAGAGAGAGAGAGAGAGAGAGAAAGAAAGCAAGAAAGACAGAGGGGACATTAGCTATTAGACCGTCACTCCTCTCTCTCCCTCTCCAATCTCGAGCCCAAAACCCTTAATCATTAGAAGTGCAAAGAGAAGCGTGATGAGAGCGTGGCTTCGGGGATCGTCAGCACAAACTGAGAATGACAAACATGTCGGCGAGAGAGAGAAAAAAAAGCAGACGTGATTCCACACCCTTGTGGTGGTGTTGATGACGACGCACAAACACCAGCTGGTAAATGACGAATTCAGCGTAGGGGGGAAACAAAATAAACTGCTATTATATGGGATATCAAAATGTCAGATTACACAGTTCTTTGTGTCATGATGTAGACGGATGTGGTGATAACAGACCCTTGTAAACATCTATTCCATTTTAGCTTTACAGACACTTCCTTGTTGCTTATTTGTAGATCCTCTTCTGCAGTCAATCTAAAGCACTGATGCATGAAATTGCAATCTATGTTTCGAGTGCAGGACACACTGCATCCTTCCATTTTTTTTTTCACGTGGGGGAGAGATACAGTTGTCAGTGTTGCTGTTGTTATTGTGTGTTTTATTTGGCAGGTCAATGGAAAAAAAAAAACTATTACAGCACCTTTGGTCCCAAATCTCTGAGCATGAGTCTTAACGGTCTCTATCCGGAGGAGTGGATGCACTGCTCTGAATTATGCAGGACAAAAACATTAGAGCCTCCCAGTGTCCCATGCCAAATGGGCTTGTACCAGAGCCAGCATGATTACTTCTGCACACGCCCAGATGCTCAGAGGTAGTCTGTGATTACTGCATCAAAGCAGTCATGTGAGCTGAGCTGACAGACAGACCACTGGCCACAGATAGGTTGGGCAGCTCACACGCATGTCCGTGGGGTCTGGGGTGTGTGTGTGTGGGGGGGGGGTGTGCTGGTATGCGTGTATGGAGAATACTCATAGGCATTAAACTGAAACCAGTTAAGCCAAACTACAAGCAAAAGCTGGTCGTTCAGTTTATCAAATTTGGATCAGAACCCTGTCACAAACAGAGAGAAAAAAGAAAGCGACAGAGGGAGGCAGATAGATAGATAGATAGATAGATAGATAGATAGATAGATAGATAGATAGATAGATAGATAGATAGATAGATAGATCTATCTACGTACATACATACATACAAACATACATATATACTGTACTTACATACATGGTTGCAAACATAGATTGATACATGGATAGCTGCATAGACAGATAGAGCTTTGATAGATAAAGACGCCATGCCCTGCTGGATGTAGCGGCTTTGCTGCGTCTGAGCCGCTAACGCCGCTTGATAGCCGCTAACGCTGCTTGCTAAGCCTTGTTTGGCATGTTGGGCGCGTGGCCACACGTGGCTCCCCTGTCAGAGCCGATCACTGCACACGTCAGTGGGAATCAGCACCATGCCTTCCCTTCCCCTCCCTTCCCTTCCCTTCCCTTCCCTTCTCTTCCATTCCTCTCCAGGCCCTCCAACACGCTCACTCAAACTGCAAATCTATTCACAGTAGGCGTGTGTGTACATGTGTGTAAAAGTGTGTGTAAAAGTGTGTGTGTGTGTTTGTGTGTGTGTGTGTGTGTGTGTGTGTGTGTGTGTGTGTGTGTGTGTGTGTGTGTTTTGTGTGTGTGTATGTGTGCATGCTTCTGTGTGTGTGTGTGTGTGCATGTGTGTGTGTGTATTTGTGTGTGTGTGTCTGTGCGTACGTGTGTGTGTGTGTGTGTGTGTGTGTGTGTGTGTGTGCATGCATCTGGGTTTGTGTGTGTGTGTGTGTGTGTGTGTGCGTCTGTGTGTGTGTGTATGTGCATATGTTTTTGTGTGTGTGTGTGTGTGTGTGTGTGTGTGTATGTGTGTGCATGTGTTTGCATGCAATATCAGGCCGCTGTGTGTGAGCAGCAATAACAACATCGTAAGAGTCGCCAGGTGTGCTGTTAAGAAGGTAATCCTCAGTCATCTGAGAGGAAGTTACACATGCTACTATTGTGTGGGGCCATGTTTGTGTGTGAAGGTAATTTTCTGCATGAAATGCCATTGATACCACTGCGCAGTACACACACACACACACACACACACACACACACACACAAAAACACACACACAAAGTAAGGTAATTGCAATTGCTTAGTTTAACACAGGTTTTCATACAAACATTGTTGTTCTATTGTGTCTAGGAAACATTTGTGCTACACTACATATCCACCCACAGCAGGGCACAGACACACGCAGATACCTAAGATATTCTTTTGAACTCCCACATAATGCAGTACATAGTACATATGCATGCCCACACACATACTGTATATGTTTTACTTGTTACACACATATGAGCATATTTTGGAAATGCATACACACACATACATGCACACACATATTTAGACACACACATGCATCCAAACACACACAGACACACACACACAAACACACACACACACACACACATCTTAGGGCACACATACACATGAATCCAGGCCCACACACATATTCATTGACCTACACACACACAAATACACACCCTTCTGCTTACGTATGCTTAGACACACATGCAACACACACTCATATTCAGACACATACAGACACACACACATATTACTGTAACACACACATACACATGCATATGGACACACATACACACTTATTCAGACACACACACACACACACACACACACACACACACACTCACACATGCCCACACACACACATGCCCACACACACACATTCTGATTGAACCAAGCAAAAATGGCCCCGGTTTGTTCGGTCGTCTCTCTTCGCCTTATCGAGGTCAAACTCCGCCGCGGGTGCCCCTCAGAGTGCTGTCGACTGCACTGCTGCTGCCGCTACCGCTGCTAGATCTCTTCAGCTTTAGCGCCGCACACACACACACACACACCACACACGCACACACACGCACACACACACACACACACGGCACACACACACGGCACACACACACGCCGCACACCTCTATACATGCTTTAGCAGCTTTTTGGTCGCACCGCGTGAAGCACTTGCCCCCTGGCTAAGAGGTCTCACTCATACACACACAGACACACACACATGCACACGCACACACACACACCGCCGCACACATGTGCACACACGCACACACAAATACACACACCTTGGGAGAGGGGGGACATAATTGCATAGGAAATGGAAGCTGTAGTGACAGCAAGAGTATGGAATCGAAAGATCCATATGATGTGGGTTGCTGCTATGTATTGCAGTGCAGCAATGAAGAGAGAGACAAAAACAAAGAGCAAGAGAGAGAGAAAGAAAGAGAGGGTGAGATGAGGGAGGAAAAAGAGAGAGTGGGACAGAAAGAGGGAAGAAGCGGGGAGGAGGTGGAGGTTGGATGAGTGGAGGAGGTGGTGGAGGAGGAGGAGGTGGTGGTGGTGGTGGGGGGGGCGGCAGATGCTGTTCACACTACAAATAAGGTAATTACCGCAGCCCACTTTGTAAAGCTCTCAGCCTCTCCTCCACTGCATCCTCCCTCTCTCTCTCCCTCTCACTCTCTCCCTCTCTCTCTCTCCCTCTCTCTCTCCCTTTCTCTCTCTCCCTGTCTCGCTCTCTCCATCCCTCTCCCTCTCTCTCTCCCTCTCTCTTTCTCTCTCTCTCTCTCTTCTCTCTCTCTCTCTCTCCCTCTCTACCTCTCTCTCTCTCTCCCTCTCTCCCTCCTTCTCCCTGTCTCTCTCTCTCCCTGTCTCTGTATCTCTCTTTCTCTCTCTCTCTCTCTCTCTCTCTCTCTCCCACCCCTGCTTGCCACCCCCTCCTCCCTCTCTCTCTCCCTCTCTGTCTACCCCCTCTCTCTCTCTCCCATCCCTGCTTGCCGCCCCCTCCTCCCTCTCTCTCTCTCTCTCTCTCCCACCCCTGCTCGCCGCCCCCTCCTCCCCCTCTCGGCTGCTCCTGGCAAAGCAGCCTCCCAATAACAGCCGTCCCGGTGACTCTGTGTCACACGTTGGCCTCTGCCATTGGCCGCGCTCAGATAACGATTCCACCCCCCACCTCTCGCACAGACACACACACACACACACACACACACACACACACACACACACACGTAATAGTTACTCAGGGTGGCGAGCACAGTCCAGCACAGTAGGTCTGAAACACCTACCTCCAACCTTTACCAAATAACCCCCCCACACACAGACCCCCAAGGTATTTGGTAACAGCAGCAATAGCTGGGTTAGGGTGACCTCTCCTGTTTTTTTTCTACCTCTTTTCTTTCTTTTCCTGTCCTGGCCTGTCTTCCCTCTTCCCAGACATGTCCCCTCATCCTCTTTTTCTCTTTTTCTTTTTTTTTTCGGAACAGCTGGCGATCTGTTATACACAGATGGAGAGGAAGAGATGCACAGGCACATACATAGTCACACAGGCACAGGCACAGACACAGACACGCAAGCACAGACACAGACACACAGGCACAGAAACAGTCACACAAGCACAAACAGACATTAGACTATTTGTCTAGCCATTAGACTATTTGCCATTTCTGATGCAAAATACCTCCATCACAAGCACAGACACAGTCACACAAGCACAGACATAGTCATGCAAGCACAGACACAGCCATACAAGTACAGACACAGTCACGCGAGCACATACATTGTCATGGAAGCACTGACATAGTCATGCAAGCACAGACATAGTCACACAAGTACCGACACAGTCACAAAAGCACAGACATAGTCATGCAAGCATAGACATTGACCCATTAAAATATCTAGCTATTAGATTATTTGTAATTTCTGATGCATAATATCTCCATCCCCCCACACAGAAAAGCATACACACCCACACACACTAACACACATATATGCATGCATGCATGCACACACGCACACACCCACGCATGCATACATGCATACACATGTATACAAGCATACACACACACAGACATGCATACACACACACATGCATACACACACACACACACATGGATACACACTTACACACACACACACACACACACACACACACACACACACACACACACAAACATACACAAACATCTCCCCATCCCCCAAATATCATTCCATCCATGCCTCTTACAGTTTTTCTACATTGGTTTGGCTCATTTTTTGAAACTGAGATGACATTCTCAAAACAACATGGACAAATCCCTAAACCAACTTGCAGTTTGTCACAACAGAATGGCATTTTTCATTGCTTTCATCAATTTTTCAAATGCTTTGTACATGTCTAAAGTCTCTAGTGCATCTTTGCAAATGGTTATGTACACTTACCTACAGTTAACACAATTAGCCCACATTTAGCACATTTTCCAAATGAATCGATCTTGCCGATCTATTCCAGTTAGTTGGTTCTCAGTCTAATGGTCAGTCTCTTCAAAACATGTCAGCACGACGTCATTGTATAAGTCATCATATGCAGAATAGTCTGCTCAATTGTCAAAATTAGTTAAGGATATAATACAATATAGTATACATTTTTTGGAACATGTCATAAATTCATGATAGTCAGGTGAATAGGTGACAGGTGAAATCAGGTCTT
>CM059287.1:16894241-16936741 GCA_030347295.1 Setipinna tenuifilis | reverse complement strand
AAATTAAGTTTAGACTGAAAATGACTTTGTAACACCTCCTTTTGTCTTGTGGGTAAATCACTTGCTTCCTCCTATTAAAGAAGAACATAAAAGCATCACCACTATTATACCTACAACATGTTGGACTGGGCAGTGTGACAACGTTAAAGGCATTTCTCAGTTTCTGTGTTCACGTAGTTACTGCATTTTGCCTTTGTAGGGCAGTATGCATATGCAACATTTATTTACACAGACGCGTTTCACCATTCTGCTTTCCTCAGTGTGTTCATGTCTTTCAATTGTGTTAACATTTGTCCAGCACTCCAAAAGTAAGTAAAAATTGTCTGAGTGAAGCTTACTCCTACCCTTATGACCGCTTCCACAAGTACAGTACACCACTGCCACTAACTGAGAGAAGTAATCATGAATTTTGGTTGAAGTGGTGATCGAATGCAATTGTTTTTAAGCAATGCGAAACAGAACACTGTTTTGCTCTGTTGTTTATGGTTGCTGCAAAAGTGTTTAAGGGGTTTTTAAAAAGTAGACATGATATTGAGTGTAGGTGTGTAGGTGTGTTGGTGTTGAGACATGGTTTTGAGTGTAGACAAAAATAGACCTGGTATCCATGTATGAACATGATTGGTAAAAACTGTAACATGTACAACACCCTAAGGATGAAAACATTTCTGCTTAAGCTGTGGTCATTTCACTAACAGCCAAAAAGCACACAGGGTAGGCATTTTGATAATGGGCTTCGGAGGACATGGGTTGGAGCAATTTCAAAGTATAGTGCACTAATGTTTACATGTACAAAAGTCAGCTAACCTAAGGATGAAAAAATGTTCATGCTATATAGTATATATGTTTAGTCACTTTAACTATCGACCCAAAAAACATGCAGGGTATCAAGGGTTGGAGCATTTCCAAAAGTACAGGGCACCAATGTTGACATGTACAGGAACTTTAATACCCTAGGGATGATAACATTTCTGCCCATGCTGTGGTCATTTTGGCTAGCACCCAAAAGGGTGGCACAGGGTGACATAGGTTGGAGTGTTTCCAAGGCACAGTGTATCAGAACTCATATACCATAAACATGAGGTTGAAAACAGCTGAGCACATGCAATGTGTAGCCATCTAGACCATGGGCTTAAAAACCGTTTGGAGTGTTTCAAATGAAAGGGCACCCATGTTGACACTATGCCCAGTACTCACATACCCCTTAAAAACAAGTATGAAAACACTTCTGCCCTCGCTATCTGCACCCATTTTAACTTTTAAGCACCCACCTTTGAGCCATGTGCAGTATTTAAATATAGAAATAGTAGGGTATCAGCATGTCTTTTCCATTAAGGGAAAAAACAAACATACACAGGTGTGTACATTTACATCACAACGCAGAATCTGTACTCACTCATTGAATAAAATCTGCATTAAAAAATGTATCAATGGCAAAAAATGACTCATCAACTACAAAATGGCTGATCCACTTTGTACAACAGGAGAAAACCTAAGAAGAGGCCTCATCTCCCACCAGTACCATCCAAACATTACATAATGACCAAACTTGTTGGTTACCTTGTTTTACTGCCCCAGTTACATCATTCTGGGTTAGTCATAGTGTTAGGTATGTACAGTGTAAGCACATAATAGTACATGTTGGTACATGTAAATACACTAAAAAAAGGACATATAAAATAAAGCGCTACCAAATTGCTGTATTCAGACATGCGAGGACAGCTTATGTGAGAGATCATGTGCCTGACTGACTGACCGTCCTTTTGCTTGTGACTAACAGAGGCAATTGTTGTTGCCATGTGGCTGGCTGACAGTGGCGATGATGACAAAGAGATGACAAAGACAGGCCCGGCGCTGGCTAAATGAAGCTGAATGGAGAAGTGGCGACAAACATAATGAGGATGACAAAAGCTACATGACGGCGGCGGCCTTCGAAACAGCAACATCGGGCGACAAAATGATAACAACAAAGACAATGAGGGACACCGAATGACACTGCGGCTGCCAACACTGGCGACAGCTGGCAGAGAAGATGGAGGTGAAAATGAAGGTTAAGATGAAGGACAAAATGAGGCACTCAAAGACCTTTTCCCCCTACCAACCCCTCAGAGGGACTCCCCTTCTTGAACATTCAAGACTCTCCCTCTAGCAGCCTGGCAGTTGAGCTCCCCAGGGAACCATGGGGAACAATAGTGGAGCTCTCTGCGCAGCGCCCTGGCAGATTTCACTGGCACTACTGGACTATAACAAAGCCTGCCATGTGTATCTCTGTCCTGTGTTCCTTTGCCAAACTGTTAAAGCACTTTGAGCACCATCTTTTGTATGAAATGTGCTATAGAAATCAAGATTCTTCTTATTATCATCATCATTATTATTATTATCATTAGTATTATTATTATTATTATTGGCTCTTACCATGTAGGCGTTGGCAGCGTTGGGCTGGTGCAGGGTGCAGAAGTGGGCCACGGCGTACTCGATCAGGGCTCCGAAGATGAAGCTAAAGCAGATGCCCAGGTACACATCGATGGCCTTGATGAAGCAGTTTGCGTTGGGCAGCGAGGTCCGTGCGCCCATCATCAGGGTCGTCATGGTGAGCACCGTGGTTACGCCTGGACAATAAGCCGGAGACCAAGAGAGAACCAAACACGACAGTCAGGCGGGAGCATACACAGGGAAATATTACACTGTAAATCACACCAGTAATCTAATGGGGACTGAATTAATGAAGCACGATTTCTAGTTCAGAGACTATGCTGCAATTGATTAAAAACTAATGGAAAACAATTTATTAATGAAACATTCATGCAAGCATGAAGCACCACTTACCACGGATATTCTCACTGACTATCACTGCCTAGGTCAAGCTTGTTTCATACACTGCATACACACCACTTCTAATTTAACATATCTTAGCCATTTCGTAGATACAGCTTTAAAAACCAGTGCTAGCTGCTTTGTGGGTTTTTTTTATTAAGATTATTAGCTTGTGCTTGTAAGAGCTAGCTTCTTCCAGGTCCATCAAAAAATGATTGATTCAGGCTTTGACTTTTGCACAACAATTAAAAACAACCAGACTTATTTTTTTCACAGACAAGTTCCTTTCGTTTATGACTTTTATCCTTTTTTGTGTCAACGGCTTAATGTATTCATTGTTTGAGATTTTAAGTCAAGTCAGAAGCCTCCACAGGGACCGTCCATGTATCCGTTCTTTTTTAGTTTTTTTTTTTCTCTCCGTCTCTCTGTGTGTTTTTTTCTTTCAACTGTTCAGATGTCAGAGCCTGAGATGAAGGATGCTGGGGGATTTCTTTGGCTTGAAGCCTTTACTTTGAGACTGACTGTGGGCCCAGTCCAAGCTAAGTCCACCAGATTCTCTCCACACACACACACACACACATATCACACACGAAAGGAGAGCTAAAGCATATGGCTAGTGGTTAAGGAGGCAGCGTTTGAGAGCAAGGACATTTAACACACTGCTAAAAGCGATTTGATATCATTTATGTAACAAAAAAATCTATCTAACATGCACGTAATTTACACAAGTTCTATTTGTCCTTTTAAATCTATCTCTAACATTTGTATTAATCTAACATCATCAGATGTTCTCCTAAAGCTATTATGTACACAAAATATCCAATTTGTGACCTTTTGTGACACTACATTCACTCTAGTGTCCAGGGGGGAGTTTTTTTAGCATTAAACAAATACACAGGAAGCACATGGGGTAACCACCCACTGACTCTGACTGCTAAAGTGTGGGGTGTGGGTGAATTTCAAAGGTGACAAACAAAGTTTCAATGGCAATGGCTCACCGATACAGATGCGTGCCGGCACAGAGGACTGGCTGATCCAGAAGGAGACCCAGGAGAGGACCACCAGGGCGCTGGAGGGCACGTACGTCTCCAGGATGAAGTACAGGATGCTGCGCTTCAGACGGAAGTGGAAGATCAGCTTGGGGTAGTTACCTGAGGAAATGAAAGGAGGGGGGTTAGAAAGACTTTTAGAGAGAGAGAGAGAGAGAGAAATTGAGAGAAACGAATACAAGAGAAAGAGAGAGAGAGAATTGAGAGAAAAGAATGAAAATAGAGAAAGAAATTGAGAGAAAAGAATGAGAAAGAAAGAAAGAAAGAGCAAGAGAGAGGTAACGATTGAGAGAGAGAAAGAGAGGTGGTGAAAGGGAAGTTTGACTTAAGTTGCCCCATCTGTCTGGGAGTTACTGTGTCATCACTAAAGCAGTGTCAAATTGTTAATGCACTGCACTCATTAATGCTGTAGGCAAGACATTTAGAAAATTTGAGGTCAGTCTGACTAATGGCTTGAGAGTTATACTTAGAAAGAAAACAGACCAAAAGAGAGACAGCTCAATTAACAGATACATACTAGGCGTTGCTTGTCAGAAGCAGTGTGTTCAGTTAGCACTTCTATGATCTTCAGTGTTGTCAGTAAGTATCATCTGTTTCCAGTTTATGTCTTCATGCATGATGCTTGGATGGCTGTTAGCTGGTAGCTCTTGTACAGCTCTTGTCAGACTGCAAGATTAAGCTGTTTCAAGTAGCTGATCTTAAAAATATCTGACTGTCTGCCTCTGCAAAACAAACTTGTGTAGCACTTTCTACAGTCTGACAAAAGACACATTCAAAGCATGTCAACATCTAGCATACATCCCTTTTCTTTCAGACTGATGGAATGATGGCCTTGCTTCCTTTCACTGTGTCAACGGCTCTATATGTTTGTCTAATACCTTATGTTAGGTTTTTTCAGATGGTTTGGGAAAGCTGATTATATAGCTAATTTATTCGAGGCCGAGAGAATGATCTCTTCTGACATGTAGGTTTGGTTGCTGCCTAAAATTATGCATTTTATTTTGTTCTAACATTTTATTTATATTATTTGAATGTTTATTTGGCATCAGTCCCTTGGCATGTTTCTCCTGACAGCAAGTAGGCGCAACAGACTTGCTGAATAAATTTGTGATAGCAGTGGCCTACTCGCTGCCTTGGGCTACGTGTTGCACCCCTACACATACAGAGTGAGGGGTGGGGTGGGGGGGGGGGTGCCCACTGGACTGATGCAGTGCAGGCCCACAATCTGTGTCTCTGTCACCCAACTTCCCTCTACTGCCAAACCAAACCACTGGCCCCGAGGCTCCAACCTCTCCTCTGCCCACAACCCCAGCACAAATCCACCTTGTGTTTGTGTGAGTATGTACAAAGAAAGAGAGAGAGAGAGAGAGACAGGGGTGATAGTGAAAAAAAATCCTGAGCCTGAACTTTTTTCGGGGGCAAGGGGCGGGGGCGGAGTCGGTTGGGGTCTGGCGATGACGTAACATAGGTCTAATTTTGACAAATTATTCAAACATTTAATAGTTTTTGTATGACCATTATAGATATGTTTTCATTTTTGCTTAATGGCTATAGTGTTATTCAAGAAAACACAGATCATTTCCATCTTCGTATAGCACTTTAGATTGACTGGAACAAACTGGACACGTTTGGTTCTATGTAGAAATACATTCTAGGCTTGTGCTGTTGCAGTATAGTTATAATTGAGGTGGGAATTTAACCCCAATTCAACAATTCAACACTAGAATGTATTCCTGAAAACATGGTGAATGCTTTACCAACTTGAATGAATTCAAAGCTACATATGCAGCAGCCATACCAAGACAGGTCAGTAGGGGGCAATACTACTCCAAAGTACAGTAGTCCAAAGTACCATGTCTAAAATATAGGTGATTACTAGGGCTGACGGCAAACAATCGATTAGTCGTTGGTCGACCAAAAAAATATTAGCCGACTAAAATTCTATTGGTCGATTGGTCGGAGGGAAAAAAAACGCGTCTTTTCGAAGGGCTGAAGGGCTTTTAATTTGACGAGTATGATAGAGGAAGTCGTCTTGCCAGTAATTTACTGTTGGCATTTTCTTGACGGCATACACCATGGGCCCTATTTTGCCGCAGCGCATTGTGCATTCGCAACATGCGCATGCTGTCATTGCTATTCTGTGCCAGCGCAATGTTCATTTTTTCAAGCAAAAAATCACGTTGTCTAGATAGCAGATGACATTGCGCCGTGACGGGCGGTCAGCGAAAAGAAGAGGTGTGGTCTGGCGCAAAGCGCACCAGATGCTATTATGAGGACGTATAAACCATTTGTGCTTTTGATTAATAAAAAGGTGCTTTTTCGTCACTGGCGCATTGTTGAAAAGCTATTTTAGAGGCGCACAACGCTTTGAACCCCGATGTACCTGCTGCTGCGCCAGAGAGGCGAGCTGAACTGGCAGAAAAGTTGCAACATGTATAGCCTGTATAGCTATGTATTTGTATGTTTTAGTAAGCAAACATGCACAAATAATGAGAATATATCAATGTTGTGCAGTTTATAGCAATGTTCTGCCGTTTATTTACAATTTCTTTTGTCGTTTTAAATAAACAGCGGTTGCAATGTTCTGCAGTTTATTTACGATTTATTTTGTCGTTTTAAATAAACAGCGTGGCAAGTTGTAAGAAATAATATGGACAAATCATCAAAAAGAAAACTAGTGGACTAATGGTTTGATGGACCTATACCTTCCGTTTATTTTTGATGTTTCCTTTGAGTTTAAGGCTTTGTTTCCCGTCTTCTAACGTTGTTGTACCGCTTTCGGCGCACAGCGCGTTGAACCCCGATGTACCTGCTGCTGCCGCAGAGAGGCGAGCTGAACTGGCAGAAAAGTTGCAACGTATATAGCCTGTATAGCCATGTATTTTTATGTTTTAATACGCAAACAGGCACAAATAATAAGAGTATAGCAATGTTTTGCAGTTTATAGCAATGTTCTGCAGTTACATGGTCTGCAGCACACAGCAAATGGAGCGGGGAAAGGGATTTTTCGTAACGTGGATCTGCGTTCTTTGATGGGATGGGGAAAGCTTTTTTTTTTTTTTTTTAACAGAGCCACGCTACGCCGGATTTCCGGCGCGGCGCCGGACTGCTATCACCCCTGGAGAGAGAGAGGGAGGGAGAGAGAGTGTGTGTATTTGTGTGTGTGTGTGGGCATTAGTGTGTGTATATTTGTTTGTTTGTGTGTGTGTGTCTGTATGCAAATGCTTGTGTGTGTGCACACTTGTGAACATGTGTGTGGGCATGTGTGTGTGTATATTTGTTTGTTTGCATGTGTGGGTGTGTGTTTTTGTGTGTGTTTGTGTGTGTGCAAACGTGCAAGCATGTGTATGTGTGCATGTGTGTGTGTGTGTGTCAGTATGCATGCATGCATGTGTGGATGACTCACCTGTCTCATAGACGGCCTCAGACTCTGACGTGTAGTAGTCCTCCAGGGTGTACTGTGCCAGCTGCAGCGTGTCTAGCCCGCTCACAGACTGGTTCCCGCGGGTCCAGTAGAACACTACATCCTTCACATTGTAGCCCCCTGTGGGAGAAAATACACAAGCAATATGGTTGAGCTCAGCTTCATATAACTCTCTCTGTTCGTATCTGTAAGTTTTTATTATGTGATGAATTTTGGAACATTAAATCAAATCTGTCAAATCTGAGTACTCCCGTTATGTTGTGTAAAACAGTATGAGAGACGGAATGTAAAAACAATGTTGCACATCATTGCTCACAATACAGTGTTCTCACTGTTTTACCCCTAGGCGGCGCTGTTGACTTAAACGTAGCAGCTCAGGTACTTGAAAGACGGTTTTTAATTGGGGGAACCTTTCCCATAGATGAGACAGCCTCTCCACATAGCCTATCGAGACGCGCCTGCCATGTATCGCGCGCGAATCCCCTTAGGACACAGCATATTTTTACGCGGGAGAAAAAAAAGCATGCATAATTGATCTGTGAAGGGTGAAAGGAACCGTGCATGCTTTCCCTTACAGAACTCATGTCCTCTTATCTCCACAGCCTCTCCCCTCTACCGTGTCCTTCAGATCTTCTACCCCCCAATTCAATCTAGCCCTGTTGCGCAAACCTCCGATACAGCTTCACAAGTGTCTGAATAAATAACGTCGTAAACAGTCAACCGAACCACATCTTCACTCGAACGTGTAACAGTGCTAGTAAGCAATAGACGTATAACTCTGATAAAGGTAGGCTATATTCATTTGACGTTTAATTAGTCAGCAAGAGCTTTAGTTTAATTACATTGCTTCTCGCGGCCGATTGATACAGGAACGTTACGCAACCTCCTCGCGGAAGCGGGAGAGTAATTGTGTGACAAGATAGATCGAAAGTATAATCATGACACAAATTAAGCACGTCAGGCGACGCCCTTACCTATAGAGTCACAAGCAAGTAGGCACTTTCTGTTGTTGCTTTTAATTAAGTGTGCATTTGTTTGTCCCAACTGGGCGTTAATTGCGCTCCAATTAACTCTCGAAAGAGAATTGTTTGCAGCGTAATTATTCTCCATTGACAAAGGTTCTGTCTCTCAGCCCTTCTCCATGACAGGGAAACAAGGACACACATTGACGTCAGGCCTGTGAAAAAGACCCAGTCAGTGTCTTGTGTTATTAATTAATGTGAATAGCAGGGTTGCAGCGTAACAATAAGGCTTAACTTCTAGAGTTATCAGATTTACCAGATCAAAGCATTTTTGCACAGTTTTCCTTCATAAGTGATTAAAATGACAGCAACCCTGGTAAGAACATCCAGCGGTAGTAATCCCATCCATATCACACGAGTTTGGCTCTCTGTTGAACATTGAATATATATTTTATTAGTCATACAGAGTAGAACTTGGTTCAATAGAAACAAGCTCCTTTGAGTGTATGTGCCAGTTGCAACGTATTGGGTGAAAAAAGACTCCTCATTCCAAATGAGTGGACGTTTAGCCTGCGTTATGAGAGCTTTGAGAACTGTTAGCTGAGGTCATTACTACATGTAATGCATCTCCTGGGTGAATATTAACCTCCACACCACGTATGTTTCATACAGTATCCAACATGTGTTTAATGTTTCATACAGGGCTGTGCTTTCTGAAGCAGTGCTTGCTGTCATGTGTTCCAGGTAGTCAGCATAAAAGGCATTAAAACATTAATAACTTGCGAGGACAGATTTTAATGTGGTCACATGGCCAAAAAAACATGCCATGAATGAAGAGAGGGGAGGAGGGAATCAAGTATTGTGATAAATCTTTCATTTCATATGTACATATATATATAAGTCGTGTGGGCTTTATTCTTGTCATTACTGAATCCATAATTTAGTGCTTTTTCACATATTTAGTTTCAGGATATCCCTCATGCTAATTTTATATGTTTCTTGGGTCACATCTGTCCACACACCACTTACTTTCGGCCTTATTTAAAAAGTGAAGCTGGTGAAAGTTGTCCAACATTGTAATGGTCCTACCAAGGACACTGAGCAGATACTGGATACTGAATTGTAATGCTGTGTTCTGTTTACAGCTTACAGCTCAAATTGAAGAAACATACTGAAACTCAAGGGTCCGTCCCAATTCAGCTTAAACTTTCACATATCCCTAGTATGGAGCAATTTAAAGAATCCAAAAGTTATCGGCTTGCACAGAATGCGAACAATACTTCCTTACAAAACATTACAGTACATCCATTCTTAAAACACCTAGACATTAACTACCTGTTAAGAAAATTTAGCTGTAGGTCAATCAGCCTACCTACCCAAGAAGCAGCAAAGCCGTGGTATTGCATTAAGCAGTATACAGTCAGGTGGTGTTTTATTTCATCACTTTCATTGTCAGTTTCAATGCCACTCTATGAGACGTGTGCACTTTTGGCAAACCGAGGAGGTTGGCGGCCTGTCAGAAGCTCAGGGTGACACTCCAGCAGCCTGGACAGCGGCCCAGGGCCAGACCCCAAGGTTGGCACACGGCGGTAGCAGAGACCACACAGACAGACAGACAGCCGACAGCCCAGAGTAATCACCTCCACCTCCCAGCCTGAGGAGAGGGTGAGGAGAGGGAGAGGAGGGAGCCGGTGTTTGCGGTCAGCTGTCCGGGTTTGTTTACCAGTCTTACTGGTGTTTGTTTTACTTCTCCACATACACACACACATACATAGACACACACACACACACGCACACATAGACAGACAGGCACATACACACACACACACACACACATGCACACACACACACTATCCTTTTTTAGAGTTCCTTTGCTACCTCTCACTGGCATTTGGTTGTCTTCCATATCTCCATCCTTCTAGCTGTCTAGCTTTTGGTCTGAGCATTGCAACTCCCTCAGACATATCCTGTGTGTGTGTGTGTGTGTGTGTGTGTGTGTGTGTGTGTGTGTGTGAGTGAGTGTGTGTGTCTGTGTGTGTCTGTGTGTGTGTGTGAGTGTGTGTATGTTTTTCTATGTGTGATTGTGCAATGTGTGTGTCTTTTTTTCCTTTCTCCCTCCATCACCATCTCTCTCTCGCTCTCTTGCTCTCTCTCTCTCTCCCTCTCTCCCTCTCTCTCTCTATCCCTCCCTCTCTTTGCGTCTGATGGACAACAACCTACGGGCCCGTCCAAACCTGTCAGCTCCTCCATCTCCCGCCTGAAGGGAGCCCACACGGCGGAGCTCACCGCGGCAGAGAACCGCCCCCGCCGTTATCTCCTCGCCGCTTCGAGGGGAGTGCCGCCACTGCTCCATCCATCTCGCACAATAACTGTCCATCACACCAGGAAAAGAGAGCTTACAGAGAGGGAACCTGAGCACCACCAACTTCCTGTTGCTGTGACTCTGTGGTCTTTTTGGGCACAGAGAACAACCTGGCAGACCCCCGACGCAGTGCAGGATACGGGGCAGCATTTGAACTGCAGTAGCACTGGAGCGGAGGGCAGGGGGGGAGGGGGTCACTTGAAAAACTCAGCACATCACTCGAAAGTTTTGCGGGATCACTTGCCAACAATTGATGATGCAAGTTCTGTGCAACTCCACTGGAACTCTGAAGAAAGTCTGACCATCTTTGGATTAACACCCCATGGGTGATGTTCAAAATGCGACCAGTGATCCGTAACAAATAAGTCATAAATCTTGTAAACATACAAACATGTACAACACTGACAAGGAGAGCGGCATATATTTTGCAAGTGGTTGTTACACGTAAAGACAAAGACAGAGGTGGAACAACCCAGCTTCAGCAAGTGAAAGCCCTGATATGTATTTCTACTATCTAGTCACCAACACCTGTTTCTAACTAGCACACCTGTTCAGCCAGGCATGTGGACCAATAAGTGAAATCATCTACCCAGCAGCAACATTTCAGTCCAAACAATAAAGCCCCGGTGGAATGTTCTAAAGTTGCAGTACCTCACACATCTATTTGAAGCTGACTCCAGAAGCGAGCAACTTCCCATAGACTCCCATATTAAAAAGTCAATTTTCACAGCAAAAACAAACATATTTCTAGCCTGGTGTATTTGGTGTAGTTTTCTGGTCCATAACTTTGAGGGGGGTGCATTTTTAAGAATCCATTAGTAGATAGCAGAGTCTGGAACCTTTAATTTAAGCTTCATCTGGTATGTGAGAAAGTCTATGCATGACGTCACCGTGGGTTTGTCCAGTTCTCTTATATATTGTCTGTAATTTCTACTATCTAGTTACCAAAACCTGTTTTAGTTCAGTTCTGTTCAGCCAGATATGTGGACCAACAAGTAAAATCATCTGTTTTAAGTGCCAAGGTAGAATCAATATTCAGGTTCCCATCCAACTTTTTAAAGATAATTTTGACCATTCGAATAAGAAAACTTAACTGGAAACTGTATTCCAATTCCCATAAACTCACAACTCACATAAAAATGCAGCCACTGATGCAGTTTTTTTTTAGCTGAATCACTGTGAATAAACCGATGTAAGGGAGGACTGGACGTTAACAGCACTAGTCAATGGTTCTGGAGGTTTTTGAAGCCGGAGTTTCCTAACTCTGACAGCAGCTTCATAGATGTCTGCTAGCTAGGAGATGACTAAAGAGTAGGGGTGTGCAATAAATCAAATTCATGATTACAGTTGTTGCTCCCAACAGTCTCAAAAACAACACAATTGGACACAGCTAATAAATGATGCTGGCTGAACCCCATGCTAACTCATTCTCACCATTCCTGTTTCCCATCTTGAACCAAAACCTCCCTTTTTGGAATTGCGACGCAAGCATCCTAGGCTGCTATGACTGCATGTTTTTTTCTTCCTCTGCTTCAAAACCCTTCCAAAGTTTTGTGTGGGGGCCGCAAGTTTCTAAAAGCGACCAACAGGCTTACTTCTGTCATGTACATTTTGGAAGACAGTTGGAGCAGTGGTTGTTTTAAGACTTCCAAGCGTCTGGCAAGTGTAAACATACATATTGGATTTAGGTCACTTTTAGAGTAGATACAAAAATATGGTTGAACAAATCAGTGTGGGTGAAAAATATAAAAAGGGCATATCAGACCCAAAGTGTAAATGTGGCCTAAGGGTTATATTTTGGGTTGTTTACTGAATAACACATACCCACACTTTATAAAGAGAAATTAATGAGAGATGGTAGGAAATATTATTAGTGAATAATCATTCCCTAGCTTATATAATTATTCACTAACAATAATCATTAAATTGTTGTGAATAATGTGATATTGATTAAAATAAGAGTGCTAATTTATTCTATTACATAACTGTGCAGGCCCTGTGAAAAAATGAGTAAAGAGGGTGGTGTGTGTGTGTGTGTGTGTGTGTGTGTGTGTGTGTGTGTGTGTGTGTGTGTGTGTGTGTGTGTGACTCACAGCTCTCCAGCTGAAGAGTGCAGGTTTGCCTGTCCATGGGGTACTTCGTTAGATCCATGTTGCAGGCTACTGTAGTGGTGATCCTATAGAGAGAGAGAGAGAAAGACAGAGAGAGAGAGAGAGAGAGAGAGAGAGAGAGAGAGAAAGAGAGAGAGGTCAGGGAACAGTGGGGAAGTGGGGGAGTGGAGGAAGGGAAGAGGAGGCTCCGACAGATGAAGAAAAGGACAGATTGAGTCACTGTAGAGTAAAAAAGGGCCATTCAGTCTCTCTGTTTCAGTTAATCTCTGTCAGCAGTGGTTCTTCCTCCACATCCCGGTCTAAAGCTTTGCCTGGCACATCTCTTTCTGTGAGATTCCCACCCTCTCTACCTCTCTTTCACACCCCTCCCTCCTTTGTTTGTTCTTCACTTTTCACTATACGTTTACCCCTCTGTGACTCTGACCACATGACCTGTCTACACATCTTTTTTGCCGACTCTTCCTCTCCTTAAGGCTTAACTTTCCTGTTTTTTTTCTACCACTCTGATTTGTCTTGTCCTTGTGTCTGTACATCTGCCTTCCCCCGTCTATCATTTTGTCTGATTTCTGGTCTTTTTTCTCTTTCTGCTTCTGTCACTAGCTCTCTTTTTCTTTAGTTTTTGTGTCTTCTTTTCACCTTTTGGTGGTTATCTCTTTCTCTCTTTCTGTCTCTCTCTTACTCTCTCTCTCTCTGTCCCTCACTCTGTAGCCTTAAATCTCCACATAACCAATTTCTTCTTCCACTGTCCTTTCTCCATTCATTTTACTGCTCTTTCATTCATTCTACTGACTTCAATATCCTCGGAATTCCCTCTCTCCCTTGCCACTCCTCCATATGTCCTTCTCTGTCATGCGTGCTTCACCTTTCACTATTTATCAAAGGGACTCTCCTATGACTTGACTGACACTTTGATTTTTCTCCAAGGACACCAGAACCTTCTTTTCTTCTAAAAAAGTGTCTTTCTTTCTTTCTCCCCCCTCCCTTTATAGAACCTCACGATTGCACAAGAAGGCAATGACTTAGCTCTGTGTGTTAAGGGACCTAGAAGGAGTCACAGAGCTGTCGCATGGTTTCGCCCTTAAGTGCTACTTGGTTTCAGAAAACTCCCGTCAGTCCAGGATAGTTTCAATGAGGGAGTTGTATTAATTGCAAGATAAGCAAGTAATCTGTTGACGGTTGGTTTCTGGTGGTGTCTGCAGTGCCTTTTTTCTGTCTGCTGTGGCTACACTTCAGGAACTCGCTGAGGATTGTGTTTGCATCTCTTTTATCCAAACTATTCCAGCCACATACACTCCTCTCCCCGCCAACCACCACTACCCCCACCCCCACATCCCCCTGCCGACCATCACCACCCCATCGCCAAGTGTCCATGTCTGTGCCGAAACAGTCCATTCAGCAAGTGTGGAGTATTGTGCACTTTTCCCCTTAAAAAAAGAAAGCAAGCACACCATTCTCTGAACGCATTTTTGCAAGCGGCGTTATTATATTCTTCCGAGGCTAGCATTTGTAATTTAGCTGAAGCGTCCAGATCGGCGAATGATGGACGGCGATGGGGACGGGGAGGGGGACGGGGACAGGGACGGAGGGAGGGAGGCACCTGAGGGCGTAGAGCACGGTTCCGTTGGGGAAGATGCGGATGAGCCGGTTCTCCACGGTGATGTCGTGCAGGAAGGACTTCTTGGAGTCCACGATGAAGGTGTCGGGGACCCAGAGCAGCTCCACCAGCCGGCCGTCCAGACTCAGGCTCTTGTTGCCCTGGAAGACCAGCCGCTCGTCCGTCCAGCGCTGACGCAGGAAGATGGTGGCCGTGTAGTCCTGCATGGAGTTAGACACATGCGAGTGAACAATAGACACACACACGCATACACACACACACACACAGGACACACACACATTACACGTCCATGCAGAAAACAGGCATTCAAAATGGATGCACACTTACATACACAGAATGACGTGCACATGCACACACATACACACATACATACACACACACACACACATACATACACACACACACACACACACACACACACACAGGAAATTACATGTCCATGCGGAAAACAGGCACTCAAAATGAATGCATACTTACATACAGAGAATTACACACATACACACACACACACAGTATGTATGCACAAACATTAAGTGCAAACATTCACACTGTTTTTAAATAATACACACTAACACAGAAACAGAAGTTATAATAAGAAGTTATAATAAGTTATGATAAGAATATGATGTATTCCTTCAGTGCAAAACATATTACGTATTCCATGTGTACATCAGTGGACTCTGTCAGGCTTGCATACATGTGCATAATAATGTATTACCAAGCCCCATTTACAGCCACATATACGTGCAAATATTCCCACACAAATATCCAGATTTTAAGTATATGCAGGCACATACATTATTAACATGATATTGATGTGTAAACATATTAACATATCACATAGATCCTGGCAGGCATGCATTATCTGAACAGAGCCATAAGCCTTAAACATATGACACACAAACATACACACACATACAAACACACACACACACACACACACACACACACACACATAGATCAAGGAGGCCATGTGCATATTTTCAGGCTCATAGTAGGAGCGATAATGGAGCCTAGGAGAACAATGTGAGGCGAGATTTTGACAGGCAGTGATTGTGACAGCACTCCACAGGCTAAATGTGGCACAGTATTAATACTGTCACGCATGCAGCCTCACATACTGATAGCCAACACACACACACACTAGCATACACACACACACACACACACACACACACACACACACACACACACAAATACAGTATAGCCCTTCATTAAAACCACAAACTCATTCACACACTCAGTCACACAAAGCACATTAGGACAAACACAAACACACACACACACCACACACACACACACACACGCACACAGCACACACAATGAGAATGCCTCCAAATCTCTAATAGCATGTCCCCTGGGACAGCATTGGAGGATAGCTCACCATGTTGATCTCGGATATGGTGTCAATGCTGGCCATGTCCAAACTCATGCCGACAGTGACTGGGCCATCTGTGAGCACCAGAGAGACACACAGTCAGGCACGAGTTTAAGGCAACAAGGGATTATATTTCTATTTCTGCACACTCTATTTCCAAGGAGAATGAACAGCATTTGTGTGCGTGTGTGTGAGTGTGTGTGAGTGTGTGGTGTGTTTAGATCTCAAAGTGTAAAAATATACATCTTAAAAATATAAACGGCACTTTCTGTGCTCTGTATCTTTTCAAGTTTTTAGGGTTTTTTTTAAATATTTAACTCTACCAACCCAAACACAGTCTTCATAATTTTTCAAATAACTGGGCACTAAGTTATTTGAAATAAATAACTTATAAAAGCACTAAGCAGTCCGCTTTGAGATCTACTCCGGGGTTCTGTAAGGCAGATAAAAGTTCACCCTGATCCTGATTCCGGAAAATGAGTAATTTCTACTTTTTCCATAAAAAAGCAATTTTAATTACTCCAAGAATCATTATTATTGAGCATTTTTAATACCCAATCAGATTTCAGAATACTGAGTTCCAAAACAGACTTCATAGATAGAGAACACTTGCTATCACATACTTTCCTTTCCTTGTCTTCCTCATGAAGGCACACTAAGTTCCAAACAGACTTCATAGAGAGAGAACACTTGGGTATCACATGATTTCCTTTCCTTGTCTTCCTCATGGGCAAAAAAGACTGCTTACTAGTCTCCACCAGAAGCGTGTGAAAGGCACGAGTCTGGAGAACAGGAAGTCTTACACACACACACGCATGTAACGCATGCATGACCCTGCCATGTGCTGATTCGGCTCATTACGGTCGCCTCCTGGCCAAACAATGGTGCTAATTAGTGCATTAGCATGTGGGAGGGAGGTAGGATGCATGGATCTGTATTTTTAGCCTCCTGAACTAGGACTAGGCTATATTCACTCGCCTGATTTCCATCCAAGTAATGGACACGGATTGAGCTATAGAGGGCAAAATCAGTGCTTGCATATGTGTGTGTGTGTGTGTGTGTGTGTGTATGTGTGTGTGTGTGTGTGTGTGTGTGTGTGTGTGTGTGTATGGGGTTCATCTTGGGACATTATACTGTACATCTGCTTAAGTTGAATGACTCTAACAGCAGCTGCGTTTGTGTGTGGGTATGTACCTGTGTATGTGTGTGTGCATGCATGCACATATGTGTGTCTGTGTATGTGTGCGTAAGCACATGCGTATGTGTTTGTGTGTGTATTTGTGTGTGTGTGGGTGTGTGTGTGTGTGTGTGTGTGTGTGTGTGTGTGTGTGTGTGTGTGTCTGGTGTGTGCGCCCCCGCACGCGTGAGCATATATATTGTATACATTGCTATACACGTGTGTGAGGGATGTGCAACATGAGGTCGTACCGCCAAAGAAGGGTCGGAGGTATTTGTTGTATCCCTTCATTAGCTTCTGGATGGTGGGAGGGAGCACCTCCTCGGCCACAACCCTGTTGGGAGAAAGAAGGGAAGAGAAGAGAAGAGAAGAGAAGAGAAGAGAAGAGAAGAGAAGAGAAGAGAAGAGGGAGGCATGAAAGAGAGACTGAGTACTCCATCTGCCAAGAGTGCCCTCTTTTCTTTCCTTTGCCTGTTTACAGTACAATTGGTGCATCACATTTGAGTAGATGTTTGGGTAACACTTAAATGTATTGTATTGGTTCCTTTTTTAGTGTATCTCCATGTAACAACATGTAATATCAACATTATGTAACATATTGTTACACACTTTGTTACACTGTTCCTAATTGATGTAACAGGGACAGTAAAATAAAGTGTAAATGAGAAAGTGTAACCGATAAAGTGTAACCTGTTGTTAAAACAGGCACCTCCCAGTCAAAAGGATGTTATGCTATGCTATGCTAAACACCTATTTTAGTTCTTCAGCTGAGAAGACATGAACTGATGCATTCTGAGCAGCTCTAGAAAAGAACCTTCGTACTTGTTCTATATACAGCCCAGGTATATAACACACAAGATACAGGTTTTCCCTGCAATACTGCTTCACATGTGTGCTGTGTTTAGATACCACTAAACTATGCAGGCGGTGTGAAGCTTTTCAACTGCATGAACATGGCCTGAGTGTGCCTCGAAGCAAGTAAGGCAAGTAAAGTTATGATTCGATGAATGTGATTAGGCTTATTACACCAGGGACCACGAAACATACATTGCCAGGAGGAAGACTCCAGCAAAAAACTACAGTATGCGGTTACTTAAAATCACAGGAATAATGGTAAAGGATTAATACTGGAGATAAGAACTTCAAACATGGGTGCACTTGCAGATACATTAAACACAAGAAGAAAGAAAAAAAGAAGAAAAAAGAAAAGAATTGGTAAAACTTTATTTGAAGGTGTCTACATAAGGGTGACACAAGTCGTTTAGAAACATAACATGACACATATCATGAACTTTAATGACACTTCATTCATGTTTATGACTGTTGTTATTAAGTGTCATTCGGTTTCTTCATTGTCTGAATCCCAAAAAAATATCAACTTAACATCACAAAAACCAAGTGACACTTAATGGCAACAGTCATAAACATGAATAAAGTGTCATTAAAGTTCATGATATGTGTCATGTCGTGTTTATAACATGCTCATGTCACTCTTTGGCATGACTCTTTTGACACCTTCAAATAAAGTGTTACCAAAAATTTTAAGCGTCAGGTTAAAAATATACGAACCACAGCCCTCGATTAGTGTGACGGGTAGCCATGACAGAATTACGTCGCTGTGCCCTTCTGAAGAGACACACACTGTCAACACGCTAGAGCAAGATGAAGCTAAATGCACCCGCAGTGTACCTCTTTAGAAAGACGTGATTCGTTTTTGTAAGCTTGCAGATTCAACCCCCCTCCCCACCCCACAGCCCCACCACAAACACACACACACACACACACACACACACACACACACACACACATACCCACACACAAACACAAACACACACACACACACACACAGCACACACACACACAGGCACAAGGAGCAGCCTGCTCTCCATGCAGTGAGCATTTAAACAGACACTTAAAAATGAAAACTGCCGAGCGCCGGCGGTGCGGTGGAGAGGGCGGCGGTACGAGGAGCACAATGCGATGCGGCCTCATAAATATTCCAGGTCTGGGGAAGGAACTGGCTCCTCTCCTCTGCCTCCACCTCCAGGAGGGGCCACGGTGGGCTGCTGCTGCAGAGGCCTGGAGCGACCCCAGTGCTGGAGACAGTTACAGAGGCACGTGGCACACCTAGACACGTACACACACACACACACACACCTACAAACACATGCATACATACACACACACACACACACACACCTACACACACGCACACACACACCTACACACATACACACGCACACTTACACACATACACACACACACCTACACATATACACTCTCTCTTTTCTCCCTCTGTCAGTTTCTTTCCTCTGTCATTCTTTATGTCCTCCCCCTTTTTTTTCTTTCTTTCTGTCTATCTCTCTTATACACACACACACACACACACATACACACACACACACACACACAAACTCTTTCTCTTTATCTCTGTCAGTTTTTTATCTCTCTCTCCATCTCAGCCCTCTGTCTTTCCTTCTTTCTTTCTCCCTCTTTCTCTCTCTCTCTCTAGCTTTCTCTCTCTCTCTCTCACTCACACACATGACTGGCCCCGAATGCAGACCCAAGGAGATTTTTGGTGCCTTCGTTTGTTGTTTTGCCTCTGCCTTTTTTTGGCTTTCCTTGCTATTTTTTCACATGTCTTACTTGTCATGTTGTTTCCCTTGTGTTTCAAAAAGATTTAGTTTTCTGCCTGCATGTCTGTCTGTGTCTTTTTCTCTACTTACTCAACCTCCATCTTTCCCTCTGCTTCTGTGTGTGTGTGTGTGTGTGTGTGTGTGTGTGTGAGAGAGAGAGAGAGAGAGAGAGAGAAAGAGACAGCGAAGGAGCGAGAAAGAGAGAGGGAGGGAGAGAGATAGAGAGAAAAAGAGAAAAAGAGAAAGAGAGAGGGAGAGAGTGCAAAAGAGAGACACAGAGAGTGAGACCGAGACGGGGGAAGGATAGAGAGAGAGACAGAATGAGAAACTGACAGAGAGAGAGAGAGAGAGATGAAGAGAGACACAGAGAGTGAGACCGAGAGGGGGGGATAGAGACAGAGAAACAGAGAGAGAAACTGACAGAGAGAGAGAGACAGAAAGATAGAGAGAGAGAGAGAGAGAGAAAGAGACACAGAGACAGAAAGAGAGAGAGAGAGGGATTCACTGTTGACTGCACCCCTGATGTCTAAAGAGGATTTGCTTTCTGCTCCAATCACCCTCTCATCTCTCCGTTTACAGTAAATTTGCTGCTCACTGTGATTCTCTCAAAAAAGAGGGGTGATTTCCCAGAGCTAAAATGATACGGAACCCTTTGACTTTCAACAATGTGATTTCGTCTTTGCCTTGTCTTTCTGGCTGGGAGATTACAGCTTCGGCATCAGGCATTTTGTTCCATAGCTTTGATCTTCCCTCAGCCATGTGGGCGTGTATGTGTGTCAGTGTATGTCTGTGTGTGTGTGTGTGTGCGTGTGTGTGTGTGTGTGTGTGTGTGTGTGTGTGTGTGTGTGTGTGTGTTTAGGCACCTCTGTTTGTGAGGTAGATGTGTGACTGCTTGTCTTGTTTGCATGTGTCTGTGTGTGTGTTTGTGTGTTTGTGAGTGGGTGGGCACCTGTGTGTGTAAAATATGTATGCCTTTTAGTGTGTGTGTGTGTGTTTGTGAGTGGGTGGGCACCTGCGTGTGTAAAATATGTGTGCTTTTTTAGTGTGTGTGTCTGTGTGTGTGTGTGTCTGTGTGTGTGTGTTTGTTGGGTGTGGGCTTGTTTGTGCACATGTTCGACTTTCATTTGTGGCCCACTTTACCTTGTGCAGTCCAACAATGCTGTTGCTGTGCGTATTAATATTCTAATTCCATCACTGATTAAACAGGCTGAGACATCTTAGATGTTTCTCCTCTGGGCAACAGCCAGTGTGCAAAGGAACTGCTTCGCATCCTCAACAAACCAAATCCAAAGCTCGAACTTAAATAAATAAATAAATAAATAAATCCACTCCACACTCCACTCCTCTTTCACATGGAACATAATGGCAACCCTTGGTGAAATACGCTCTTCAGTTTACAAGGCTTGAATAATGTATCGCTTCATTTCTTATGGTTCATGTTAGCCCTCTAAAAATAGCCATGGCAACTAAATTCGACATGCTCCACATTCCAAATGCGCCGCGGCGTTTTGCCGTAAATAGACGAAGGCCCCGCAGGCACGGGATGGTCCGACACGCCTGCCTGCCTTCACTCCCTCTGTCCATCCCTGAGAATGTCTGTGTGTTCGTGTCTGTGTGTGTGTGTGTAAGTGTGTGTGTGTGTGGAGGCTGTCCCAATGTGGAGGTCAGGGATTGGGACCGCCGCACTCCTCAGTCCTGGGACAGTTTGAGGGAAGTTAATTATCTGTTTGTCACGGAGAGCGAATGACACCATAAATGCTTACACCTTAACGAGGTGCTGCTCATAAAAAATAAATAAAAAAGAGAAGAGGGGGAAGAGAGAGGACGTTCTGTGTCTACATGCCAGCCACAGACAATAAGAAGTTGTAAGTTAATTATCCAGAAGAGCAGGCAGAGAAACATCTTTCCAACCTGAGGATACAGTGCTGTGGCACGCAAAGGCTTGGGACGCAAGGGTCCTTTAATGTGTGTGTGTGTGTGTGTGTGTGTGTGTGTGTGTGTGTGTGTGTGTGTGTGCGTGTGTGTGTGTCTTTAGCCAGCTTTAATGCACCGTGTGAGACGATGCGAATGAAGACCATACTTTCCCATATGCCGTGCCAGCCAAGTACAACTCACGCTTGCATAGATAAACAGCCCAGTCAAACAGAACATGTAAAAACATACATACACACACACACATACACACACACACACACACAGAAAGAGAGCCAGGACGTCTTGTCTGCATCAGTGGTCGCAAGCAGACGCCTTTCGATTCCTCACAGTCTCAACTTCTCACGAATGAAAGGCCCGTTCGGCGAAATTTCAGCAGGGCAAATGGTTGACCGGAAATAAACTCCCAGTCTAGTGTGAAAGAAATCCTGGGCAAACCGTCTCTCCTCCTTATAGGAATATATTGCAGTGGTTGGCTGACAGAGACTGTATGGGCACCCTGTGTGTGTGTGTGTGTAAGAGAGAGAGGCGAGAGAGAGGGAGAGAGAGAAAGAAAGAGAAAGAGAGAGGGTGTTTTTGCACTTGGTCCCTTTGAGTCTTGAAAGCAAACTCAGACCGCTAACTGAGCATTTGTGGCCCATACAGTATATGGACACTCTAAGCTCACTCAGACCCCTTTAAAGCAAAACTGAACCGAGACCACCTCAGGAGGCTCTCTTTCTGTGTACTTTGACCACTTGAATTTCCCTTCTGGGATAATAAAGTTTACTTTGACTTTGATGTGTGCATGTGTGTGTCTGTCCATGTGTGTGTGACTAACATTACCATGTTGATCCTGGGCTAACTTCAACATGTTGAACCTACAGCCCCATTTTTAAATGGATCCTGCGCTAACCTTACTATGCTGACCCAGGAGCCATGTTTTCGCATTGATCCTGGACTAATATTACATTGATCCTGTTCAGATACTGTTCACACCTGGTAAAATTGAACTTCATTTCACTTCAAGTCAGACAGGTGCTACATAGTTGTTAGCAAGCTAACACTAGCTAACTAGGCTAACATAATGTTTTAAATTGAGAGTTGTTATTTCACTGCCTGACAACCACCTAGAACAAGAGAACCCAGTCTTCCTTTCACAATGTGAACATAAACAGAACTGAGTTTGTTTTATGTTGGTCCACATTTAGTGGACTGAGTTTGGTTCATTTAAAGTCAACCATATGTGAAAACACGAGAGAAAGTGTGTATGTATGCATTCGTGTTCTGTGTGTGGTGTGTGTGTGTAGTGGGTCAGTTTGCTTCAGTAGGACGAGCATCCGCCCCAATAGCACGATCACCCAATTCACACCCCTGACACACACCACACCAAACCACACCACATCATGCCGCGTCACAACACACCATGCCACATCTTTCTGTCACGTCACATCGCAACTGAGTTTCCCTGGGCATCATCACGAGAGACCAGAGCGGTGGGGGGAGTAGGGGGGATGGGGTAGGGGGGGGTGGGGTAGGGGGGGTGGAGGTCTGGGTGAAACAGCTGCAGTGCTGTGGGTTTGCTGCTCTCTGTGGACATAGTGGTCGTGAGCGATGACAAATTTCCACCTCAAAGGCAGCGAGCGCTTGTGTGTGTGTGTGTCACAGTGTAAGAGGTCTCGAGGGATCACGGGGGAGCAGTCTAGCAGGTTGTGTTTGGACACAAAGCCATATGTGTGTGTGTGTGTGTGTGTGTGTGTGTGTGTGTGTGTGTGTGTGTGTGTGTGTGTGTGTGTGTGCGTGTGTGTGTAAGTGTGTGTAAGTGTGTGTGTATATATATAGAAGGTGAGTGGATGACTATCTAATGCACATCTGCATGAAGCGATTTTGTGTGTGTGTTAGTTTGTGTGTGTGTGTGTGTGTGTGTGGCAGCGTGTGTAAACGCATGTGCATGAATGAATTAAAAGTCATTGGTGTGTTAAATGCATGTACAACAGGGTTCCAGGGTCATCCACAGTCAGTATTCAGTAGATTCCATGACATCCATCCCAGCCATTCTGAATGAATCATTTCTCCGGAAATGGCAATAAACGCTACGAATAGTCCTGTGTGTCAGGGTGTGTGTGTCAACTCCTGAGTGCACTCCGTACACGTGCTTCTACATGGAGAGAGAACAACGCATACTCCTGTGTATATATCGCTCAGTATATGTTGTGTGTGTGTGTGTGTGTGTTTAAGCTGCTAGGATAAAGTCCCTCTCTGTTATTTGAGTGTGGGCTTTTTCCCCCTGAGGTTCCCCTGTTGTGCTCTTCTGTCTCCTATGTCACTGACATTTAGCTTGACAGGCACACTTTGTGTGTGTGTGTGTGTGTGTGTGTGTGTGCACATGTGTGTGTGTGTGTGTGTATGAGAGAGTGTATGTCTAAGGGTTAGTGTGTGTGTGTGTGTGTGTGTGTGTGTGTGTGTGTGTGTGTGTGTGTGTGTGTGTGTGTGTGTGTGTGCAACTAGGTATGTATGAGAGAGTGTATGTGTAAGGGTTAGTGTGTGTGTGTGTGTGTATGTGTGTGTGTGTGTGTACGTGTGTGAGTGCATGGTGAGTAGGTATGTAAGTGTGTGAGTTGGTGTGTGCGTACGAGTGTGCGCATTTTGCATGCGTGTGTGTGGGGCGGAAGGGACTGTGCAGGGGTATGTGCAGGGGTCTGTGTGTGACAGAGAGAGAAAGAGAGAGAGAGAGAGTGAGAGTGAGTGAAAGAGAGAGAGAGAGAGAGACTCCTGTCCTCTCTGCCATTCTCTCTGATGTTCGCCGCGCCTGGGTGCTCCTGTCCGACACCGCTGCTGCCGACGGCACTCACATCTCGCCGACACTCAAAGGGCCAAAATTCCCCACGGACGCCAATTCAAGAGAGTTTCATCTCTGAAAACTCCTCAAAGAGAGAGGGGGAGACAGAGCAGAGAGAAAGAGTGAGAGGCAGAGGCAGAGACAGAGAGAGAGATAGAGATAGAGAGATAGGGAGAGACTGAAAAAGATGGGCAGACAGAGAGAAAAAGAGAGAAAGAGAGACAGAGACAGAGACATAGAGGGAGAGAGGAATAGAGAGACTGAGAAAGAGTGGGAGAAGAACAGATAAAAAATGCAGCAGGCCCATCTCATCATTTTGGCTGCAGTCTTAATCTCCTCAGGTGTTCCGACCTGTCTTGGTGACAGTAGCTACAACATCACAGATGAGGCAATGAATGACTGAGGATCTCACACACGCACACACACACACACACACACACACACACACACACACACACACACACACACACACACACACACATACACACACACACACACACACACACACACACACACACACACACACTGAGCCAACAGTATGCCTGTCAAGCTAAAAGGTAACGATTCCTCTGGAGTCGTCAATGCCAGCTGGCTCAGAGTTCAGCAGCGTGCAGCTTTAATTTCTGCTCTTTCCATTTAACAGACATACTGACAGACCAAACACTTGTTCCCTATTTCCCTATGCCCCCCCCCCAAAAAAAAAAAAAAACAGTTTTACTTTCTACTAGTGCACCAGCATAACCCTAAGCCCCCAAAAGCTTGGTCATAAACCGATCACCTTTTTCTGTTAACTGAAGGTAAATCCTTCTTATCTGTTCCTCCATGTGGTTGTTTGCCTGATAATTTAATGTTATTGTTCTGCTCCCCTGGTGTGCCTTAACCTCATTACACTCAGGGGGAGTCACCTCCCATGGCAAGTGTGTGTTCCTGTGTGTGTGCCCTAAGCCTGCCATAAAAACCTCAGTCTTGCTCAACTTTCTGACTTAAACCCTGTGAAAAAGTGAAGTTGGCACCAGCAAGGAAGGAGAAAGGAGAAACGTCAGAAGGGGTGGAAGAAAGAAAAGGAAGGAAGCTAGCAAGGAAGGAGAGAGAGAGAGAGAGAGAGGGAGGGAAGGGAAGAGGAATGCAGGCAAAGGATATAAACTGCTATGGTGAGTGACAGGTTCTCCTTCGGGAGCTCGGTGCCCCCCCCCCTCCCTTCTCCCCTCCTCCGGGAAGTCGGCAGAGGGGCCTGTCACCACACGGAGCCGATCCTGCTAATCGCTAGCACCGAGGCCAATTGTGCAGGATTACCAGGGCTGCTACAGCGCCGACGCAGCCTGGATAACGTGCGGCTGCCCTGAATCCGTCCCGAGACTGGCAGGCGAAGAAGAAGGCCGTGCCGAAGCGGAGCGGAGCAGAGTGGAGTGGAGCTACTGCAGGCAGGGACTGACAAACATGAAGCCCGCCAGCCTGCCAGCCAGCCAGGCAGCCAGGCGCTGCGGTACATTTGGCCAATCACTGAGTTTTGGCTAGTTAACCATACACATCTGGGGCAGCGGCGTTGAGAGAGAGAGAGAAGTATGTCAGGATTAAGGAGATGTTGAGATGCCAGTGGCAGATGGGTTTGGTTCTGCACTAGATTCACAAGATGCTGCACTGTAATGTTAGCTTGTTTAGATGGGAATTTTAAATGTGGCGTCCAATTGCTTTAAGTCAGTGGGGTGTCCAGTGGTCTCATGTTTATTTATGTCAGTAAAGCTAGAGTGAAAAGTTTAACTTTAACTTTTTTCACTATAAAATTCTGAAATTTTGTATACTGAACCTCACGCTTTTTTGTTGACCTGCAAAAAGACTTTAAAGCAGCACTATGAAACTTTTTTGAGTTAATTAATCATTTTCATAAGTCGATAGATGCATAAATGAGTCCATAACCAGCGACCTCCCCTGCTGTCTGTGGACAGAATACTATGCTTGCAATATCTGTGTGTCCGTGCCGGCACCCTCAGACTCACAAAGTCTTGAGAAGCAGGATCACGTTAAATTCTGAAGAAATTCTAACTTTACCTTCCTCAGTGGGTGTGACTATTTTTGTATTTGCCAGTTACTCTGATCAGTTGAGTGGAAAACACATGCACGGGACGGTGAGGGGAAGAGAAAACGTCTTGTATTTTTACGAGAGTGTCCATTTACTTGGACACACCTGGGGGAACTCCGTTGAGAAAAAGCACTCAAAGTTGCATAGAATCTCTTTAAGAATCCTAGCAAATGAAGGGTTTTAATTAGGCTACTAGCAGACAGGCAACACTCCTACTCCTAATAACTTTTTCTACTCAGTATCTCATAGTTTACCTGAATCCAATTACTGCCAATCAAATGCACCATCCACCAAGTTACAATTTTAGGTTTACTTACAAACAGCTATTCAGAAAATAACTATTTTCATATAAAACTGATATACAAACATGAACTAATTTCATGTAAAATGGAATAACATATACATACTACATTATGTCATATAAAAATGCCATAAAATGCCATATAAAATTACATTATTTCACATGAAACTGGTGAATAGCACATATTCATTACCACACAGTCATTTGGATAATGATGCAATCTTTCCATAAATCTGTTCACAGTGTCGTCGTTACTTCAAATCTGCGGTACATTACATGACCATGTCTGCATTTCAAACAGCAGCTCACAACAATGACAACTCCAGCTATCTTTGCAAGAATAAAAAAAAAACTGATACAACTTCAGGTGCCAAGTTGGGCTGGCAAAAACATCTCTCACATCCTCAGGTAGATATGAAAACCGCCTGCGGCAAGACCTACAGCAGGGACGACCCTAATAGGCTCGGTGTTCAAAGGTTGTGCCTGCAAGTCACTGGCTCTGCTGTGCTGACATGGTGCTTTTTCTGACATTGCCCCCCGACCAGACATTTTTTGAAAATGATGACTAGTCTACAAAACTGCCTCCAAACTCTGAAAAAAACGTGTCCTGGTTAGTAAGAAAAACATCATTATGAGTGAAAAGAAGCGTTTGCTTACGAGGGCAAAGTGGGCTCAGAGAATCACAGATACTATTTGCAGCCAATCCCTGCGTCTTGACTGTCGTCATTGAGGGCCAGAGTGGATGTGTGGCAAAACACCCGCTACAGACATGGCCGAAACGGATGCTGAAGGAGAGCCGACTAGTGTTTGTGAGGGCTCTCTCTCGTTCACACCTCACTCCTTCTCTCTTTCCTTTTTCTATCACTACCTCTACCTCTCTCCCACTCCCACTCTCCCTTCTTCTCTCTTTGCTTTCCTCTCTTCTCTTCATCTCTGCCTCCCATGTCCTTGTCCTCTCTGGCTCTCCTCTTCTCGTCTCGCCTTCCTTCTGCCTACCACCCTCAGCATTTCTTCTATCCTCCTCATACCCACAAGTCCTTGTGTCAAAGGATCACTTCTGTTCCCGGCACAGGGGTTTATGCATTAAAAATGATTTTTTTGTTTTTAATAATGCACCGAGCTGCTACGCCATAACCACTTCATAGCCTGCATAGGACTGCAGGGCTGGGGAATTTGGGCTATGAGTGCGGGGTTGGGTTGAGAAGGGGGAGAAGGGTGGAAAGACAAAGTTAACTACAACTACAACTTTTTTTTATTTTTTTTTCAAGTTCATTGTGAAACCAACCCCTGTGTAGTGTGCAAACAGCATGGGTCATGGGAACACAATGTTGTGAACGAGCCCTGACAGGGAGAGAGAGAGAGAGAGAGAACGAGAGGGAAAGAAAGAAAGACAGAGGGAAAGAAAGAGAAAGGGGAACTGGGGTCACTTTCATTGTCAGGCGGCAAACATCACAGAAGCTTCTTAATGAGTAGTAAATTAACTTTGCTGGCTTATCTCCCATCCATGCCAGTGTCTTCTTCACCACGCAGGGGGGGGGGGCAAAAGAAGAGAGAGAGCTGGAGCCAGGCCTTAACTGATGGGCCTGTATGCCTCTGATAAAAAGGAACATTGATGAACTCCAGTGATGGTGCCCTCCAAAGCAGGGCTATGTTACCAGTACATCCTGTCATCATAACGAGAACCACATGGACAATGACAAAGCCCTTTTCTTGCAGACTAATCCCGCAAGAGGTGCACCCATAGCCCATTGCCAGTATTTCTTATTTATTTTCTATTATTATGTATTCTCTCTCTCATTTTCTCTTTTTCTCTCTGTCTTTTTGATGAAAAATGAGGACTGGTTATTTAAGCGCAAGCTTTGCCAGGAGCCAGAAAAGGGAAAGCTGCAGCAAGGGATTGTGGGTGAGGAAAAAAAAACGCCTCTGCAAATGGTGAGCATATTTTTATTTTATTTTATTTCTTTCTGTCTTTTTCTTTTATTTCCATCTTTCTGTCTCTGGTGTCTTTATTATTTTCTCTTTTTTGTCACCCCCACCCCCCACACACACATACGCATTCTCTCTCTCTCTCTCTCTCTCTCTCTCTCTATCTATCTATCTATCTATCTATCTATCTATCTATCTATCTATCATCCATCCATCCATCTATCCATCCATCCATCCATCCATCCATCCATCCATCCATCCATCCATCCATCCATCTATCTATCTATCTATCTATCTATCTATCTATCTTTTAGTATCTCTCTGTACCCCTCAACCTCTACCCTGTCATCAGCCCCATCGCTGCCCCCCCCCCCACACACACACACCTTGCTCCGTCCCTGGCCAATTTCAGTAGATCATTCCCCCGTCTGTTCCACTGGCGGGAGGTGTGGGGGACAGATGGTGAGGCAGAGGGGTGGTGACACTGTGCCTCACACCCCCCCTCCAACACACACACACACACACTTCTTTGATCTGTCCCAAAGATGACTGCCCATTCACAGAAAGCACAGACCACAGAGCTAAAGTAGAGCCAAGTCCACCCCCCCACCACTCCCCCACCACACACACACACACACACACACACACACACACACACACACACACACACACACACTTCCTGTCCTGATGGCACCTCAAGAAACTGATTATCTCTCTGTCTCTCTCACTCACTTTCCCACTCCCTCTCTCTTTCCCTATATCTCTTTGTTTCTCTCTCTCCCTCTCTCTTTCCCTGTGTCTCTCTCATTTATTCCCTCACTCACTATCACTCTCTCCCTCTCTCTCTCTCTCTCTTTCCCTATATCTCTCTGTCTCTCTCTCTGTCTCTCACTCACTATCACTCTCTCCCTCCCTCTCCCTTTTCCTAGATTTCTCGGTATCTCTCTGTCACTCGCACTCACTCCCTCACTCACTCACTCACTTACTGTCACTCTCTCCCTCTCTCTTTCTTTTCCTAGATCTCTTGGTATCTCTGTCTTTCTGACTTACTAGCATTCTCTCTTCCTCCCTCTTTCCCTCTCTCACTATCTTTCTGTCTCTCAGTCCTGCTCCCTCCCTCTTGGCCCCCATTTGATGTGACACTGAGACTATCAAAAGTCCCTGAACACAGCCTTTTCCATCTCTCTCTCACTCCCTCTCTCTCTTTCTCTCTCTCTGTCTCTCTCTATCTCTATCTCTCTCTTTCCCTATATCTCTGTCTTTCTCTGTCTCTGACTTACTCACTATCACTCTCTCTTACTCTCTCCCTCCCATTTTTCCCTATCTCTCTCTCTCTCTGTCTCTCCTACTCAGTCATTTACTATCACTCTCTCTCTCTCCCTCTCTCTTTCCCTCTCTCACTATCACTCTCTCTCTCAGTCACGCTTCTTTTCACTTGGCCCCTATTTGATGTGACACCAAGACCAACAAAAGTCCCTGAACACTGCCTTCTCCATCTCCCTCTCCCTCTCTCTCACTCTCTCTCTCTCTCTCTCTCACTCCCCCCCCCCCTCTCTCTCTTTCTCTATCACACTGTCTCTTTTTTTTACCAGGTCATGTGTAATCGTGTCAGTGCGATGGGCCCCTTGTGAGTGGCGATAACATAGAAGTGGGACGGGATGACAGAGGGATCCCTGGGATCGGAGCGACGCTCCGCTCCGCTCCGCTCTGTCTGTGTGCTACGCTCGCACACCTACACACCTACGGCACATCCATCCATCCAACCAACCAACCAACCAACCGCCATTCGCCAAGCAGTCTGCAGGGATTAGCAATAATACCTTCCAACTATCCCTCTGCAGTAGCAGCAGCACCTCTCTCTCTCTCTTTTTCTTTCCCTCTCTCTTTTTTCCCTCTCTCTCACTTTTCTCTCTCTCTTCTCTCTCTTTTTCTCCTCAAGCCCACATAATCCTGTGTGAATGTCTGTACTTTAGGCAACTGTGGCTTTTCAAATACAGCCAGTGGTGTATCAGCGAACGAGCGAGTCAGTGAGTGAGAGAGAGAGAGAGGGTGAGAGAGAGAGAGAGAGAGAGAGGGAGAGGGAGGGAGAGAAGGAATTAAATAATTAAAATAAAATAAATTTAAAAACCGGGTGATGCTTGCATTGTTGCCAGGGCATCTACGTCAACGTTGTGAAGCGAGGCTTATCACCCCTGAGGAAGAGAGAGGCAGAAATAGGCAGCCACCTCGCACTTCCTGCGCTCCATCAGAGAGGCTCATGGGACATTTTTTGGCAAGCGCAGCACCTGAATGAAAGATGGTTTTTATCCCCCACCCCCATCCCCAGCGCACATGAACACACACACACACACACACACACACACATACACACACACACACATAAGTCACACACACACCTGTGTGAGCACAAACCACACATCCACACATTAACACACACACACAGTCTACACACATTTATGCACCGAAACAAACCATATTTGCCACACAACCACACACACACACCACACAGACCCACAAACCACACACACCACACACTATACCCAGCACAGTTCATAATAAATTAGAACAGCACTATGAAAAAACACCAGCCTGAGTTTTGCCTTCTCCTCGACAGGCTTCCCTTAATGAGGGAACTTCTCCACCATTCGGTTCCATGTTAAAAAAACACTATCTGTCTCATCGATTCAAGGACTGTTTGCCTGCCATGTGTGAAATCTTATGGAATTGTGTTGCCTTTGAGGAAAGTTTCCAACCACGACTATAGAAATGTGCTTCTGTCCCCCTGAACAAGAGGAGTATCGTTCCTCTTGGGCCTCGATAATGAGTTTTGTGACATCTCCCTACTCGGTTGCACTTCATTTTATGATCCCTCTTGCAGTGTATGCACATCATGAAATACAGTGTAACAAAGTTTGCAACAATATGTAACATTATCTTGTTCTTACACTGTACCATAGGGTTTTGGTAAGGGTAAGGATTAGGGTCAGTGGTAGATATTGTGACGGCCACTGAGCCTACTCTCTTGTTTCTGTGTGCTCCCTCCAAACTAGACTCAGGTGTGCTCCAGGGCGCCACCACCGCTACTAATCAATGATGGGCCCCACTGGTGTGAAGGGATAGCCTGGCATATTAGGAGACTGGTGTGCAGAAGTAGCCCGGCATATTAGAAGCCTATCCTGTGACCTTGAGAGATCTTTTTCTTTTGTTTTGCACACAGTACATTCCAATCCCTACAACATTCTGACACCATCGATTACTGACGGACTCATTGCTAATCTTCACTTTGTTGAGTCTAGAACTAAACCTAGAAAAATAAAATCTGTGTTGTTCGCCTTATGCTCATCTCATCTCCGTTTATTGTACTGGCTACTCTAGGCCTATACAATATGGGGGCTCGTCCGGGATACATAATGTGTAAGTACATAATATTGCATGTACATACATTAAAAATGAACTGTAACATTAAGTGTTACCCCTTATTCTTTCACAGCAGTCTGTGTCTGTTTTCTTGATTAATAAAGGGAAGTCAAAATAACTAAGAAGAGAGATAGGCTGGTCTGCGGACTTACCCGCTGATGACGAGAAGGAGGAGAAGGGGCCCTCCTGTAGGAGACAAGCGCATGGCTGATTGAATCGTCGACGGTTTTCTAAGAAAAGACAGACAAACAGACAGACAGACAGACAGAGCAGGGGGGTAAGAGACATTAAAAACCAGACAGAGAGAGGTACAAAGACAAAAGAAAGTATTCTTTCATCTGCCGCAGAGAATAACGATGTGGTGTGATCAAGCATTTGGTGCCGCCTGTTGTTTGAACAGAAATAACATGAATGTACATCACATTACGGAAAGTGACAGGCGGCATCTCTGTTCTCTGGGTTCATCTTTAGGTGCTGGGTTTAACCTGTTCACTTTCATTTACAAAGGAAGCCTGTTGTTCATGAAAGCATCCAGACATTGCTCCACACAACAACAAACAACCTTAGCTGCATGTCAGGCCGTTGTTGTTGTTAATTTTGTGCAGGCGAGACAAAAGTCTTTACATCGTAACAGCTTTGTTAGTTACCTCAGCCCTCAAGAGGTACAAAGCCATTTTCCCATCTTTCAAAGACACACCACTGAAAAAAGAAGACAAGAAAATGACATGAAAATATTCGTCTGTGATATGTGAAAGGTTTGCAACCACACCAAAACAGCCATACATTCGTTTGTATTCCCCACGACGTCATTTGTGACACGCGTCTGTAATTTGTCACTTTCCACCACAGAGAAAATCCAAACAAAGCCGGCTATTTCGTATCATGTTTTCCAAACGTCTCTTCTGTCTGACTGCTCGTTGCATAAATGCCTCTAAAAGCCTCTTGACATCTGGCAGATGGGAGTCTGGTTAAGTGATTTTTCGTCGAGGAGGGGGTTGACGTAGGGGTGAGCCCTAAACCGTCAAAATGCGCTCTCCTCTCTCCTCTCCTCTCCTCCCCTCTCCTCCCCTCTCCACCACCAGGGGCTCAGGAGGCCCAGCGAAAAAGCCTCTTGACGTCGCCATTGTTTTTCATTCACACGGTGATAAAGTGCCTGGCCGGGGGCGCAGGCAATAAGAGCTCGCGCCCGCACTGTAATATTTCTCCTGTCTCATTTAAGCTGTGCGGCAGGCTGGGTCTGTGGCAGCGCAGCTTGGGGGAGACGTGCTGGAACGAGGCTACCAGGCCCCCCCACCCCCCCACCCCCCAAGCCCCCTCCAGAGGAACAATAGGGCTTCTCTCTTGAAAGTTTTTACTGTAGCTTTCACTGTTATATCCTGGATAAGTCGTTGTCCTGTCCGACAAACCCCCCACCCCGGAAGATAACATACTTTTCTTGTGCTCAAGCTGTTGTTGTTGTGTACTGGTTGGCAATTAGGACCATGTGGGTCCTGAAATAGACAACAAAAAAAATAAAGTTTCTGGAGCAACGAGTGAACTGGAACAACAAAAGTAACTTTGCAGGATGTGGATGGGAGAAATGTTTTTTTTGTTGTTGTGATTATGCTGTCTGGATGCTGAGATCATGGCTAAGGCATTGCTGTGTAAGTGTTCAACTGGTTGACCTACATAATGTCAGCTCAGCAACGAAGTCGCTCCAGTTCAAACCTTAATTTAAATAGAGTCTGACATGAAACATGAAATGCGCTCCAAGTACATCCCTGTAATTAAACATCAAAGAAAAGATAAAAATCTATTTTTTTTCCCTCTTCGCACATGACCTCTTGCAATTTTAAGAACCCTTTCATCAAAAACTGTTAGTGTGATTTGTAACAGTAATCTTTATCATGTCCCTTTTCACTACAACTTGTTTCTTTGAACTTCATAGTTGTATCAAATGGTGCTCATTGGTTACAAATAGCTGTAGTCAGCGCTTCTCAGAAGTCAAACCAGTCTGATTGTTTCATCTCTCATAACCTGAGTGCAGCTGATTAGGCTTTCTTCATCTTATTTAGAGATTTCTCTTTCTCTTCTGTATCCGTCACTGCACTGCATGTTCTTCCTTCCAGACCAAGATGAAGTTGTTTATTCTGAGCCCAGATTTACATAAGCATAGCCATTCAAAAACTAAACGTGTTTTCTTCATTTAGGATTTTCTACAAGTCAGCATATTATTCAGTAATTAAACCCGGAATAATTTGTAAATTATGCCTAAGACACAATACTGGTTGCAGTGGACAGAATGAACACAGATTTTCAGCAGTGTCCTGTTTATGAGGTGTTCTTGCTTTTATTATACATGCACTATGCACCAACTGCAGTACAATTGCTCAGCATGTATAGATATAGCAATGCCAAACTAGGGTCATGTAATGAGTATCATCATGACAGGTGTGTGGCCGTGACCTGACGAAGCCCTTAACATCTCGAGCACAAAGCCTCTCAAGCCTCTCAAGGTCTGCAAGCCTCTCGGTTCTTTAGCTCCTGCGCAGTCTGTGAATATTACTGCGACACAGGCTCCTCTATGACACTCAGCCCCTCAGCAGATTGCCCTTAAGGTGTATAATCCCCCCCCGCTCTCACAGAGAAGATGATTGAATGTCCACAATCTCATTCGCCCCTCGGATACATAGATTAGCGGAGCAGGGACACACACACACACACACACACACACACATATACTGTATAGCGACCGGTGACGATGACGGTGGCGGTGGCAGTTGGATGGATCTAGCGGTGCGGAGCAGGCTAAGGGGCCCGTGTCAAACGCGGCCATCTGATAATCACGTCGATGATGTAGAGGAGGACGAGGAACCGTGAAGCTGAGCAGAGGAGAGCAGAGCTGGGCTGGGCTGAGCTGAGCTGTGCGGAAATTAAGTCTCTGGTGGAGACAGAACAGAGAGGCACAGTGATACTGTAAAGCACTTTTTTTCTGTTTCCCTATGTCTCTGTGCCTCTAGCACGACGACGCCTACATACTCGGGTAGATAGATATATTTATATCTGCCATGTACAGCTATATATATACGCTGTGACAATATGTCCAAGATGACAATGATTCCCAATGAGGGTGTCTATCTGTGTCTATCTTATTTGTTTACATGTGCACATCCACACCCACACAAGTAAGTCTGTAAGTCTGTGTCCCTGTGTGTGTGTGTGTGTGTGTGTGTGAGAGAGAGAGAGAGGGGGGGGGGGGGGGGTAAGAAAGAAAGAAAGAAAGAAAGAAAGAAATTGTGTGAGAAAAAGACTGTGGGCTGTGTACTCATATATATTTGCATATACATGTATATATTATATATATATTATCAGAATCATTAGACCACTTCTGTGGCTATTCATGTGTAGAAACATAGGAAACATAAACAAATGCAGTGAAACAAAAAAATAAGGTCAGCCATTCAGATGATGAAAAAATATAGCACACACACACAAACACACACACACACACACACACACACACACACACACACACACACACACACACACACACACACTGTAAGCATGTGTCTGGGTTTGCATCCCCAAGTCTGCTTCTCTGAGACAGTTCGGCCAACTGGCTGCTCAGTGTTCAGTCTTCTAGCACAGAGAGTCAGTGTGCAGCTGGCTAGCAGTGACACAGACACACACACACACACACACACACACACACACACACACACACACACACAGTCCAAGAGAGAAACACTTACACACACAGTGCAAGAAGGAAACACTTACATACACACACACATACACACACACACACACACAGTGACAAAGTGCAAGACAAGAGAGAGGCACTCACAGATACACACACACACACACACAATGACACAATAAATGTCAAAACATGCAGTATCTACACACTTAACATATAGATTATTAAAGAATGGACAGTATATAGCTTCATGACTATATACACATTATACATAGGCATATGGACTCTCTCTCTCTCTGTTACGTAGCAGCTGATTAGGGAAAACACATGCTGATTGGTGAAGGCCGGAAAAACGTCAGCACAGCTGACTGGGCGCCTGACGCGCCAGGTGTTTGAAAAGGGGATCAGCTGTTTCACTAATGAGAGTGAATGAGAGAGCGTTTTCCAGAGCCTGATGCACATCGCTGTTTTTCCCTTGGACGTAACTAAGTTTTGCAAAGTCTCCTTTTGTTATGTGCAACCGTCGTCTTCTGTTTTGTTAAAAACTTTGAACTGTTACTACTACTACGACCGAACTTCGGAGCTTGGGCTGGCCGCTCTTGGGGAGTAGCGACGGAGCTGTGCCTTGCGCGTCGTAACATCGGAGTCGGGTAAGCTGCGTTTTTGTTGGCCTTCTCATTAGCTGCGACCCACATGCACCACATACTGACATAGCCCAAGTTCACGTATTGTACACTACACCACAGGGCAAGTTACAGAGGCAGTCCCCGCTAGCTAAAGGTCTGTAACCCCTAGACAGTGCAGGTAAGTGAGCTAGCTTTGTAACCCCGTTATTTTGTTTTGTGTAGGTATTGCCTTCGTTGTGTTTGGGTTTATTGGTAGTCTGTCGGGGTGGACTTGCTTATGCTGTAACAAGTGGGCGCTCGTCCGGGATTGTTTATTTTGTTTGCCTGTGGCGTACTGTGTCAAGTAGCTGGATTTGTTAGTGAAGAGTTGGTAACGTTTTGATAGCGGATTGCTTTGCGAGATTGACGGTAGGTTGTTTGCGTTCATAGGTTTAAATTGTGGACAGGCAATACGATTGCTGGTTATTTTCAATTGTGAACTGTATTGTTTTCTGTGAGGAGAAACGGGCAGTTTTTTTTCTTCGTGCCTAAACGCTAATTGGCCTAAGCCTGTATTTTGTTTGGAGTATTGCGCGTGCGCCGCACCTTAGTCACCTGAAGCTGTAAATTAGTTAGCGTTTCAATTGAAGTTTGTGTCCTGTGAAGTGTCGTAGCTTTTTTTGGCCTTTGTTTTGCGTGTGACAATTTAAATCGCTGTAGTTTGGGAATTACGAAGAGATAACCATGACTGAGTTTAATGCTCGCGAATTCCTTGGGGAAGACGTGAGTCGTGGTCGTCTAACCAAGCTCACTAAACAAGAGCTAGTACAGGTTTTCGAATTTGTTGAAATCGAGTACACGGCAGATTTAAAGAAAATCCAACTAATTGACTGTTTAGCTGTACATCTCGGTTTAATGGATGAGCGCACAGCCGAGATACGGCGAGAGAAGGCCAGGCAGGCTGAGGAAGTCTGTAGAGAAAAAGAGAGGACACATGAAGCTCGACAACGTGAGCAGCAGCGATTGTTTGAAGCCGAGCAACTGGAGAGGGAGGCAGAGAAAAGAAAGACAGACCTGCAGATTGAGTTGCAAGTTGCTAATGCAAAGCTTGAACAAACGAAGAGAGATGGTCAGGACCGTCAGCGTCAAAGGGAGCATGAGGTAAGATTTGATGTGTCTAAGTGCTTAAAGATCATGCCACGGTTCTGTCCCGAATCGCCAGATGTATTTTTTGAGGCGTTTGAGCGCATAGCAACAGAGAGATTGTGGCCTGTAGAAGAATGGGTCACACTCATTCGCAGAGAGCTTACAGGTAAAGGCCAAGAGGCTTATACTTCCCTTGCTTTTGGTGATAGCTTAGATTACGAAGCGGTAAAGAAGGCAGTGTTGCGGGCCTATGATTTGGTGCCGGAGGCATACAGACAGCAGTTCAGGCATGCTAAATTGTCTCCAGGTCAGAGTTACGTTGATTTTGCTAGACAGCAGGAGCTCACCTTTGATAAGTGGTTACGTGCCTCTGAGGTTTATACTTATCAAGACCTGAGAAAATTAATAATTTTAGAGCAGTTTAAAAATAGTGTGCCCCGTCCGATTGAGGTCCACTTAAATGAGCAGCAGGTGAAGGAGCAGAGGAAAGCAGCTGAGATGGCTGATAACTATGTTTTGGTTCATCGTGACTCGTGGAGGAGTAAGCCTTCTCTCCCTTTTAAAAACACGGGAGTAGAGGGTAGAAAAGAGTTCAGCCAGTCCAGTCAGCCCCAGTCTCGTTTTACAGGTAAGGAAGTTTCTACTGATAAGTCCTCACGAATGGTTAACCCAGGTGTCATAATTTGCCACTATTGTAAAAAACCAGGGCATATGAAGTCTCGATGCCGCTTATTAGCCAGTCGAGGCCAGAATGGCTTGCATCAGCCTGTTTCCCTGGTGTCCACTGAGTGTAAGCAGGATGCTCCTTTTGGGCAAGAGTTAGACTGTAAGCCGCTGGGTGTGGACTCGGATATGTTTAAAAACTTTGTGTCTGAGGGGTCAGTCGCTCCTAGAGAAGGGGAAAGTGAGGTGTCTGTTGCTATACTGCGTGACACAGGTGCCGCTCAGTCATTGATTGTATCCAGTCTGTTACCTCTATCTGATGATACCTCCTTAAAAGCGTCAGTTTTACTGAGAGGGCTAGGTGGTGAGTATGGTGCAGTACCCCTCCATAGAATTTTTCTGAAGTCTAGTCTGGTTACGGGTTATGTCACGGTGGGTGTAGTGCCTGTTTTGCCTGTAGAGGGCGCTGACCTGTTGATGGGGAATGATCTGGCTGGGAGTCAGGTCTGTGTAGCTCCTAGGGTGAGTCTGGTGCCCTGTGAGTCTGCTGACATGGTAGCTCTAGAACAAGAGTGTCCTGAATTTTTCCCAGCATGTGTAGTCACACGTTCTCAGGCTCGTCAGAAGGAAAGGTCCCCAGAACCAAGCGATCAACCGGTGGAATTGTCAGACACTTTCTTTGCTGTTTTGGATGGGCTGCCTGATGCCCAGCAATATAATAGAGAGACTTTGATTGCTGGACAGAAGTCAGACCCAGATCTGGCTGTTCTTAGAAGCAGTGCGGCTAGCTTTGAAGAAAGCAGGGTTATGGCTCAGGGATTTTACATACGGGATGAGGTGCTAATGCGGAAGTGGAGGCCAGCTGACCGGCCTGCCACCGAGGTGTGGAGTATTGTGGACCAAGTTGTACTACCACCTAGTTTTAGGCCAGAGGTCCTGCGGTTAGCCCATGAGACCTCTATGGCAGGTCACCTGGGTATTAGGAAGACTCAGGATAAAATCTTAAAACACTTCTATTGGCCTCAGCTACATAAAGATGTGGTTTCATTCTGTAAATCTTGCCATGCCTGTCAGCTCGTGGGGAAACCCAATCAGGCTATTCCCCCTGCTCCACTCTGTCCATTGCCGGTGGTAGAGGAGCCATTTTCTCATGTTATGATTGATTGTGTGGGTCCTTTGCCTAAGACGAAAAAGGGAAATGAATATCTTTTAACCATTTATGATGTTGCCACCCGGTTTCCAGAGGCTGTGCCTCTGAGGAATATTAAAGCTAGGCCTGTCCTTGACGCTCTGATTAGTTTCTTCTCTAGGTTTGGTTTACCAAAACAGGTGCAATCTGACCGGGGGTCGAACTTTGTGTCAGGGGTGTTTCAGGAGGTCTTATCTGAATTGGGAATAGAGCAGGTCACCTCGTCCCCGTACCATCCACAGTCGCAGGGGGCTATCGAGCGGTACCATCAGACCCTTAAGACCATGATTAAGGCTTACTCAATTCAACATCCAGGAGATTGGGATGCAGCGCTCCCACTTCTTCTCTTTGCCGTTAGGGACAGTGTTAGTGAGGCTACAGGTTTCACGCCCTTTGAGCTTGTCTTTGGACATGAGGTCCGTGGGCCTCTGAGGATAGTTAAGGAACGTCTCATCAGAGAGTCCAGTGAAGGGAATATGTTGCAGTATGTTGCGACTTTCCGTGATCGTCTAGCCTCAGCTTGTCATGTTGCTCAGGAAAACTTGAAGGGAGCAAAGGTTCGTATGAAGGCTCAGTACGACAAGAGAGCTGTAGAGCGTTCTTTTCAGCCTGGAGATAGGGTCTTGGTGCTTTTGCCTATGCGGGGGAGCGGCTTGAGCACAAAGTTTTGTGGCCCGTATACAATTGAAAGAAGGGTAGGTGACAGGAATTATGTAGTTAACACGCCTGATCGGAGGACTAAGTCTCGCCTATGCCACATAAATCTGTTGAAGCCATATTTAGATCGAACAGGGCAGCCGATGACAACAGTAATGTGTGTTGTTTCAGAGGAGCCAGAGGTGCCTGATGAAATGGTGGCTGTTGAACCAGTCAGTGCACACCTTGGTAACTCTGTGGCTTTGAGTAACTTGTCCCAGGCTATTGGACATCTGACCGATGCTCAGCAGCATGACATGGAAGGTCTGATAAAAGATTTTGCAGTTTTGTTTAAAGACATTCCAGGTCGTACCACTGTTGCTGTGCATGATGTAGAGACAGGAGATGCAGTGCCCATTAAGCAACATCCGTACAGGTTGTCCCCTGGTAAGTTAAAGCAGATGGAGGAAGAGCTGAAGTATATGCTTGAGATAGGAGTGGTGGAACCAGGCCAGAGTGACTGGAGCTCACCCGTTGTTTTGGTGCCAAAGGCTGATGGGTCGGTGCGTTTTTGCATTGATTATAGGCAGGTGAACAAGGTCACAAAAACAGACGCGTTTCCCATCCCGCGTCTGGAGGACTGTATAGATCGCATTGGCCAGGCCCAGTTTGTTACTAAATTAGATCTACTTAAGGGTTACTGGCAGGTTCCTCTCACTCCCCGAGCTCAGGAAGTCTCTGCTTTTGTGACTCCCACAGGTTTGTATAGGTGTACAGCCCTTCCTTTTGGAATGAAGAATTCACCAGCCACTTTTCAGCGGGCTATGAATTCAATTACAGCAGGGCTTTCCAATGTGGTAACCTATATAGATGATGTGGTCACCTATAGTTCGTCTTGGCCAGAGCATGTCAATCATTTGCGTGAGTTGTTCCAGCGGCTGCAGCAGGCCAATCTGGTAGTCAACCTGCCAAAGTGTGAGTTTGGCAAAGGTCGGGTTACCTACCTGGGTCATAAAGTTGGCCAGGGTATGGTGGCACCTCGACAGGCCAAGATACAGGCCATTGTAGGTCTGGAAGCTCCCCGAACCCGTAGAGAGCTGATGAGGATTCTCGGCATGTGTGGCTTCTATCGCAGGTTTGTTCCGAATTTTGCTGCGGTAACAGAGCCATTGACCAGTCTGCTCAGGAAAGATGTGAAGTTCAGGTGGTCTGACCAGTGTCAGTCAGCGTTTGATCGTGTAAAAGCCATCTTATCCTGTGAGCCCGTGTTGAGAGTGCCGGATTTTGACATCCCTTTTAAGTTGGCGGTGGATGCCTGTGAAGTTGGTGTCGGAGCTGTTTTGTTACAGACCGATGAACAGGGCTTTGATAGACCAGTTGCTTACTTTTCCAAAAAGCTTGATAAACATCAGCGAGTGTACTCGACTATCGAGAAGGAAGCACTAGCTCTGGTTCTGGCGGTCCGCCACTTTGAAATTTATATATCCAGCTCTGGAGGGGAAGTAGTTGTGCTGACAGATCATAATCCGCTTACATTTGTGGCGAAGTTTAAAACCTCCAATGCCAGGGTCTTTAGGTGGAGCCTCGTTCTCCAGCCGTACAATTTAGTTGTTCAGCATGTGGCTGGAAAGGACAATGTCATTGCAGATACACTCTCGCGAGCTTAGTTACTTTAGTTTGAAGAAATGACTTTGAGGTTTCCCATGTTTTCTTTGGCTTTTCAAAGGTAGTTATTGAGAGGAAGGGTGATGCCTAGTGATTTTAATATATGTGTGATGTAAATTTATCATAGATGACGGTTAAAAAAAAAAGAAAAGAGGAAAAAAAATGAAAAATGGTAAAGAAGTAAAAAAAAAAAAAATTTTTTTTTTGTTTTGAAGGAGGGAGGAATGTTACGTAGCAGCTGATTAGGGAAAACACATGCTGATTGGTGAAGGCCGGAAAAACGTCAGCACAGCTGACTGGGCGCCTGACGCGCCAGGTGTTTGAAAAGGGGATCAGCTGTTTCACTAATGAGAGTGAATGAGAGAGCGTTTTCCAGAGCCTGATGCACATCGCTGTTTTTCCCTTGGACGTAACTAAGTTTTGCAAAGTCTCCTTTTGTTATGTGCAACCGTCGTCTTCTGTTTTGTTAAAAACTTTGAACTGTTACTACTACTACGACCGAACTTCGGAGCTTGGGCTGGCCGCTCTTGGGGAGTAGCGACGGAGCTGTGCCTTGCGCGTCGTAACATCGGAGTCGGGTAAGCTGCGTTTTTGTTGGCCTTCTCATTAGCTGCGACCCACATGCACCACATACTGACATAGCCCAAGTTCACGTATTGTACACTACACCACAGGGCAAGTTACAGAGGCAGTCCCCGCTAGCTAAAGGTCTGTAACCCCTAGACAGTGCAGGTAAGTGAGCTAGCTTTGTAACCCCGTTATTTTGTTTTGTGTAGGTATTGCCTTCGTTGTGTTTGGGTTTATTGGTAGTCTGTCGGGGTGGACTTGCTTATGCTGTAACACTCTCACACACACACACACACACACACACACACAAAAACAAGCTGACACATGAGATACACGCAGACACACACACAGACC
>CM059287.1:16879241-16889241 GCA_030347295.1 Setipinna tenuifilis | reverse complement strand
CCTCAAATAAAGAGATTCGCGTTTGAAGAAAGGTGTAAACCACCTATTTTAATCGGTTTGAAAATTTAAACGGTTTCATTTGAATCCGATTATTTGACTGTATATATGGGACGTTTTTAATCGGTTTCTGTAAATAAAGAGATTAAAAGTGAAATTGTGTGTCCATGTAAACGGGGCTAATGATGTGATGAATCTGAACTAACGTTACGTGGTTGGTGAAGCAGCATAGTTAGCGCTGTTTGAAAATTGGTTTTGATTTATAATCAACAACTCATGGGATTGGATAGAGGTAAACCCAACGAGACTTTAAAAATCTCAAGTAAAACTTGAATAAACATTTACACGACCACAACGAACATAATACAGTTTGCATTTTCACTTACATTTATTCGTATGCACCCGCTGACATTTCCAGATTCAATCCAGCTGCAAGAAATCACGACGCACTCATCTACATATGCTTACAGAGTATGTCCCAGCCATCTAGATTTGTTTCCTTTTCACTGTAAAATTGCCTTATTTTTAGATAACAAAAATCCCTTGAGCAGCTTTGAAGTAAAGGCGCACCACTGAAGCCCACGGCGGTGGAAACAACTGGTTGCGTCCCTTGTAAACTCTGGAACGTTGAAGCCACCGTTGCGCACGGGAGGAAGACGCAGCATTCGCTGTCGGACCTAAAGCGGTTGCAGACTGACGTAGGGTGCAACCTCGTTATTGTCCCATACTTGGCTGACTCGACAGATGATTTTTCAAACATTAGGAATGTCATATTTTACATAGGCTATGCCTCAAACACTTATATTTTATACGTTTGTAATCATGATGTGTTATTAAGCCTATGTTTTATTACGCCCTTAGCATGTGGTCTCATGCACAGATGCCAGATAATTACTCTATGCTGATAGGATTTCCATGTTTTAGACAGCACAACGGGGAAGCTTCCATCTGGCTGATGGCGTGATAAAAGTGTATTCCTTAACTGCCGACATGTGTATGAGCAGAAGCATGCGGCAGAGCAATAACTGCATGAATGGCCTCACGCTCAATTCTGCTTTTGCATGCACACTGCAGTGTCATACACAGAACACTAATTATTTCACAACTTAACCATACATCAATCAGGGGTCGTTAGGTCTCCACAGTATTATAGCCTACTGTATGTATATATTGGTATGTTTGAATTGATCACAACAGTTGTAGAAAAATGGACAGGTAGGTGAACTACACAGGTAGGCTAACTAAAAACAGAACTCTGTAGTCTTGCTACCTTATTTACTACAGCACTTTGTAGCCCATTAGGCTGCTGTGCAGCATATAAATTCTGGAAGCTTCCACCACCAGCCTCCATTTTGCCTTTATGGGGGTATTGACACAGCTGTGTTTAACCAGCTCTGCTTGGCTTGGGAACCTCAGGGCTGCGTTTCAGAGGTACCCCCTAAATAAGACGAAGTGGGAGGTTTTGCAGCTGCCAGCTAGCGGGGCATTGCGCTTGCCAGAGTACCACTGCTGCTCATCATGGTGCAGATGTGATGTTGTGACTGCAGCAGCTCCAGTCAGAGGTCTCCGTCGCTCCTCTCCTGAACTCAGGCAGTTAAAATCTTCACACATTTAACCCATCCCACCACCCGGCCGGCCGGCCAAATGCAATCAGCCTCCTGCACCTGCTGCAAAGGACCATTCATTGTTTATCAGGAGTCTGGATAACAAAGGCTGCCAGGATAACAAATTATTGGATCTATCACTGTGTGTAACACTATCTTAAAGTATGTGGGACACATTGAGAAAGGTACATTTTTAATGAAGATGCATGCATCAATCAATACATTTGTTTTTCTGTACATACATACTGTATGTAAATACTGTATGCAAAATCAAATCAAGATTATATTGGCATATATTGTTAAATCAGGAACTGTGTGACATTTATTCACACATCAAACATAAGTGAATTCTGCCACAAACACAACATCTAAAATATAGATAAATAAAACAATGACATTAACGTCAACAATAACACTCAATTATTTACTTAGGACTTTAGTTCACACCTTGATTAATTATTTAAAGGCCATTTGTTTTATAAAGGGATTTTTTTGTCGGGTATTATCTCCGGTTATTTTGTTCCACTTTGCAAGTTATCTCTCTCATCTAATTGGCCTGCAGGCTGGCAGTCACTGTGGCAACAGGTCGGCCTGTGTTCCCGACTAATCACAAGATGGAGGACGGATGCGGATGGAGGGAGCGGAGAGGACATGTAGCAGAGTCACCCTCAGAGAGATCAGACCCCGGAGGACCAGTGTGGCTCGCAAGCAGTCGATAAGACGTGAAAACAGAATCCATACAGTGCATACTTACAGTATGTAGCAGTATAAACTCATGTCACCGTTGTCAGCAGTAATTGTTACCAGAGGCAACGGGGGAGAAAAGAGAGAAAAGGAAGAAAAATGGACGAAGCTCTGCACCCACAGATGTTAGACACTTAATTAAACCTCATTTAAATAGAACAAGGCCGAGAGGACAGTGAACATTAGTCCTAACATCACTTTGGTGATATATGAGACATAATTTTAACGATGAAGCTAATAGCATGGTGCCGTAGAGGGCAAAATGACAGAACACCCTGTGAAATGATTTTACGATTTAAGAACTTAGGTAAGGACTTTTCTCCAGACCAAAAAAAAAATATATATATACACTCAGCCAGAAATCTATTACGTAAAGTCCTTGAGACATTCTTATTAAAAAGCAAGGGTGTCCTGGTGTGAATGACCCAATATATGAAATCACTTTTTCAAGTGTCAAAAATAACCAATATTTCATTAGACTTTTACTTTCTTCGGCTAAAGAATTCCCATCTCTACATAGTGTGTGCTTCAGTCTTCAACCTTTCATAAAAAAACCAAATACTTTAATCCATCTTTTTATTGCAGACATGCTATAACTAGCAATACATTTCCAAAAGGGAACCGGTAGGAGATTATACAACTTCCCTTGTAATACATGTTTCACACTCACAGGTTGGCAAATTCCATGCAAACTTTTTTTATGGCACATCCTAGCTGTGTGCAGATGGCCCCTTTGCCTGCAGTGAGTTCACATAATGTCACATTGTCCGTGGTCACTTCAAAGCGTACCACCACAGTCCACAGTCCAGCACAGTTCAACTTAGGCTGAATCCCATTTGTACCCCTTAGCCCTACCTCTTAGATTTGTGCATTCATGTCAAGGGAAGGGCTGTCTCTATTCTACTTTGAATGAAAGACTAGGGCTGGAGGCAAGGGCAACAGTAGATAGCCCTTAAAATGAAGCACTTTCTGGATCTTTCATAAGGGGTAGGAGGAATTTCTCAGCATTGGACATGAACACCGGCACCAGTTTCAGACATGTCCTCTTTTTGGGACCTAAAATAAAGTCGTCCAATTAAAAAATTGTGCCAAAATTGTTGGTATTATTCGTTATATTGTATTTTCACCTCTACCCTTCTCCACTCTGTATCAAGGGGCAAAGTAAAGGAGAAGGGGAATAGTGAATAAGAAAAATATGATTCATCCTTATTCTTTTCAGCAGGCACACTTGGGCACTCATAACTTAAGGCCCCTCAAAAACTTTGGACAGTAAGTGGGGGAAAGAGTGGGCAGGGATATCCTCATTTGTACATTTGACCGTGCAGAAATGTAAAGCACCAGAGCTTCCCCAGCACGAGGGTGTTCGCTGACCTCCTTTCTCTTACTAACTGCCTGCACAACTTTTGCTTAGTTTTTTTTACCTCATGACTTGGTGAATAGGATTTGGAATAAGTCCCCTTTTTAAACTTACCCTGCTGCTCAAACATTTACTCATTGTGGTGATCAAACCCTATACACAGGGAGAATTTCAGTAACATCATTTCCAGCGAGATGGTTCGTTTTAAGGTGAATAAACTCAATTCCCTGAAATTTTCGTTCTCTCTCTCTCTCTCTCTCTCTCTCTCTCTCATATATATAGAAAGAGAGCGAGAGAGAGAGAGAGAAAGAAAGAGTTTATATACTGTATATATAAACAGGTATAGGTGAGCTTGTCAAAAATAAAATATAAAATACCACCCACACATGATCATGGCACAAAGAGGTAACATCATGCCCAGCCAGTGACCTCCTCCTAGCAGAGCTGCTGCTGGAGAGCAGAGCAGCCATCACTGGAGTACCTGTGGTGCGGACTGACAGGCTCATGCTATCTGGATGGGCTGTTTGGGGGTCAGCTGGGAGGAGAGTGGAAACTGTCTGGCTAATGATGCAGGATGCTGCAAACCTGTTCTGTATGCTCTGTGCTTTTTGCTGGTTCAGGACATCGCTGTGGATGATAAGACCAGTACAGCCTGTGCTTGTCCAGCATCATCGCCTCAATGTTAAATTAGTGATAATCAGCCTTCAGAGTAAACTGGCACTCAACTTCAGTCTTTTTTCAAAGAAAGAAAGTTTATGGCAAGTTTCTTAAAAAGCTAAAAAAAAAAAACAGGCCCTCAGCTCATAATTAACTGAAATGTACTTGTGTGTGTGTGTGTGTGTGTCTGTGTGTTTGTTCTTCAACCACCTCCTGGTCAGTTTCACCCTTGGCAGGTGTGTTGCAACAGGCACAAATGCGAGTGCAGTATTAAGTTTAATGTTTGTATTCAAAAAGTGAAAGATATTAATATGTATGACCGTTTATATCCTTACCATCACTATGTCTGAAACCACTAGTCTGTAAAACTCCACAATAGACTAACTGCAATGGCAGAATCACAAAGAGGATGGCACAGCAGGTGGCTGGTGAAGAAAATGAGTCACAATGCAGCTTTGTTGAGATTTCATGAAGACCTGCAATATCACTCGAACCATTCATGTGACAGACTTCATAGCTGGCTGGTGTCTTCCTAAAGCCACAAGTAAGTACAGAGTAAGTGCAGTCTCATGTTGTTTGGATTAGTGTAAACCTGTAGCCAATGTCAATGCCATCTTGACTCTTGTAGCGAAGAGTAGGAGAAGTCACCCCACCGAGATTCAAATCCAGGTCTCCGGGGCACCAAACATGAGCTCTGACCATAATGCCAAGGAGCGAGGCTCGTTGATATGGCAGTCAGAGCACACCCACAACCCTAGTGATGGCCACACCATCACACTCCTATTGGAGTACCTTAGTGGCCATGGAGCAGCAGGAGATGATAAATACCCGATTTGCTGATATCCTCCATATTTCTGTGAATGTATCTGGAATTCTAGCTAATGACTGCTGCTATTTTTTGTCATTGTTGTTGTTGTGTAACAGTGCAGCAAAAAATAATGCTATTCACCGAGGAGATAGGGAGGGAGGCAGATGATGGAAGCCAGCAGAAATGGGAAATGACTGAGGAGAGGAGATGGGGAGCTGTGTCAGGGAGCGGCACAGGACCCAACAGGTGTATCCGTGCCAGTGAACCTCAAAGGGCATCTTATGCAAATGCCCATCCAGGCCCCCTTGTGCCCATTCCAGCCCACCCCCGCCCCTGCCCCCGCCCCGCTCCACCCCTGCCCTGATCTCGAGCCCAGAACTAATGCCATTTCCCAGGCTATTTTGTGTTCCCACCACCACCCCCTGACCTAAAACGATCCCTACCATTCGCCTACTGCCGTTTCAGGAAGAAAAAAAAAACGCACTGTTGATTATTTTCTTGCTGTAAACCCAGAGAATGGTGGGCTGCAGTGAAGCAGAGATAAGGGGTAATTTAGTCTTTTGGAAAAAAAATGCAATTTGTTCTTGCTCTTATTTAAACTGCCTAATGTACTTTTAAAGGGCTATAAAAATGTATGTACTAGTGAGAAATGAGAGGGTCCTTTTTATTTGTTCAGGCAACTGTGCAGCCTAAAAAACGGGCTTTTATACAGACAACATTGTTATCCTTGGTTCATATTATCACAGGCATAGGCATATGAGGCATATGCATTGGCTGTGAAAGGTCAAGCCATTATTTTTTTCCTCTACAGCTTGCACACACATCAGCTTCAGTCATCTCATTGCAACTGGCCTATTGAGTACAAGTTCTCCCGCGCTTTGTAGACACTGTGTGTTTTAAAGAGATTATGGGCTTATCATGCTAACAGGCTTTTTTCTCCCTCTCGGGAAGGGGGCTTTTTTTCCAACTTGCTTTGCTTTGATAATAAGACTTCTCATTCTTAATAAATTAATTAAGGCTCTCACAGCGGAATACAATGACTAAAGATTAACTTAATTTGCTTGTAGCAGCACGTTAGTTATTGATCATTGTACATAAGTTAGCTCACTAGCTCTCTCTATGTAATTTTTAGATGGCCTGACAAAACCCAGCGGCACATTGTATAACTGCCGTACCCATGACAACAAACAGAATTCACAATCTCAGCCAGCAAGTTTCTTTTTTTTTCTGCGTGGAGCTGAAAATTAGGTCAAGTGTGGAATATGAGCGCTTCTTTTTCTGCACTTTACACAAACTCCGAACAAAGGCTCTGCGGCCTTTCAAGCCGCCCCACTCTCCAAACTCATGGTGAACTCTTTAGCCAGGAAGATGCTTTTTCCCCTCGCTCTGAGACATCTTTATCTCTTCCACAGCTCCTGCGAGAATGCCTCCTGTGAGCCCCTGACATCTCCATCCATCTAAAAATGATGGCGCCCCAAAAGCTCGAGCACTAAAAATGAACCGGGAGTCACATCAAAACAAAAGGTCTTTTGCAGGGTTTATTTCGCTAATGACTACTTTCCCCAGGAAAAGCTCAGTCTGTGTGCTCCAAATGAGGGGATGAATTGACAGTTGGATGAGCTTTAGTCAACAAAGCCAGCACCAAGCACTTCCTCTGAGAATAGAAAACTAGACAGGCCCATTTCACTACCCTCATATACAGGCTGTGTGCTGTATAGCGGGGGGGGGGGCCCTACACTCTTTAACGTCAAAATATACATTAAGTAGGTCTGAATATACGTGGCCATGACCCGCACCACTGAAAGCAATTATCATCTCCCTGAATAGAGTGAATAATAGGAGGTATTCATGCAACACATCCAACAGTTCATAGGCTCAGTCATTAAGCTGAAACCCAATGCCTGATGACTCTCTCAGTCTCCCCCAGTTTTCCCGCTACCCTGCCCGCCTTTACAGCGCCTCGTGTCTTCTGATGTTGCATTAATGCCGTGAGTCAACCGATCCTATGAGAGGCTATCTGCACTGAATGACTTCTAATTATGCCAAGTGATCAGCCACGGAGAGAGTGTTTCATTATCGTACCAAAAAAAAAAGGAGGATGGAGGAGGGTGTTGCTTCTTCACGTCTGATTGCAATCGGGTTGCAGAGATGTGCTGAATTATTAAGCACAGTAAGAAAACACATATCAACTTAAAATAGCTGTTTTTTTAAGCCCCGATAGATGCACGCTTTTAAATAATTACCTGGTATTTTTAACCCAGCACGGCATCCATTTTGTTGAGTTGTTAAAAGAGAACCACACCACTGGAAGGAGATCTCTCACCTATGAAGTGGGCACCCCAAGGCCTTCATCCCTTTGAAGTAGGGAAATAGATGATGTAGGGGGAAAAACAGGTTTATCCCACAAGAAATAATAAATTCCACTACATGAGCACTGCTATAACAAAGGAAAGTGGGGGATGAATTATTGAGTGCTGCAGGATGGCACTGTGTTCAGGAGCACAGACAAGAGGCGTCAGGAGGCATCTCTGAACAGGTGAGGTAACATCGCTCCCGTTGCACCTACGGAACATCGTGTTCAGAAACCTCACACACTCGATGTTGTCAGTGTCAGCAGGATCGTTTCAGTCTTTTTGACTTCTTTTTTAAATTCTGTTTTTCTGTTTTCTTTCCTCCTTTTCTTTTGCCTTTTTCTGTAATTCCTTCTTCTCTCTACCTTTCTCAGTCAGAAACATATTCCTGTCTTTCTTCCCTGTGTCTTTTGTTTATTTGCTTATTATTATTTTTGCGTTTTTCCAATTTTGGCTCATCTTCATCTTGCTCCTGCTTGTCCTCCCCACCCACCTTTAGCTCTAGCTTTAGCAACAAGCTAACTCACCTACTCACCTCCTTTCCCTCAGCCCGTCTCCTCCCATTCTTTCCTTCCTTTCCTTGTTCCTTCCTTCTCCAATCCATCAACCGGGAAACCCTGGTGTTTCCCCCTCTTTATTTTTCTCTCTCTCTCTCCTTCACACTAACAAACTAACCCTGTTCCAGTCACTCCTTCTCTTTCTGTTTCTCTTTCTTTCTCAATCCATCAACCTGGCAACCATGTTGTTTGTGTCTCTCTCTCACACACTCTCCCTCATACGCTCTATCCTTACTAACTAACCCACACTGGCTCACTTTCTCTTTCTCGTTCGATCCATCAAGCTGGCAGCTACACCAACTGCAACAGTTTTTTCTGCACTCTGTGTCTTCCTAGCTGCTAAGCCATCATGAACTCTTGACCATGAGCACAGCTGAGTTTCAGTGGCCAAAAAATGAGTACATCAAAGAAAACATCACAGACTGCAACTAATGAGTGTGCATAATTGCTTTAATTAGAATAATTTCTGATATGCAGTGTAATATAAAATATTATGGGTAATATAGCCAGTACATATAAGCATGGAAAGCAGCAAAAAAAAAACTCTTTCAGTCTTCCATGAAGATGGTCAAGCTGGCTGATTTCTGTCTTCTTGTCTGTATTTTGTCAGCCAGTACAATTCTACTAGACTCAATACAATAGTGTATTCTACTTCACCCTTCTGTTGGTGTTGTTGTACTTTCCATTTGGCATCTACCATGAAGTAATTGTGTGCTCGCTCCTTCTGCCACCCGCCCCCCCCCTTTCTCTCTCTTGGTCTCTCTCTCTCACTATCGGTGTCTCTCTCTCTCTCCATCTCTCTCTCTCTCTCTCTCTCTCTCTCTCTCTCTCTCTCTCTCTCTCTCACTATCGCTGTCTCTGTTTTTCTCTCTCTCTCTATCTCTCTCTTTCTCTCCCTCTCGGTTTATATCGGTCTCTCAATGTGGGCGCCCAGGCACTGCTTTACAGGCAATCAATCTGTCATGCGCTGGGTACTTTACAAACGCCCACTTTCAGCATTAAAACAAAGGCCTCCCACCTCCTCTTCTTCCTCCCCCCCCCCTCCTCTCCTCCTCCTCCTCCTCCTCCTCCTCCTCCACCTCGTATTCTCGCTTCTGAACCAAAACCACCATCACCATCATCACCACCACTGAGGCTGTTATCTGAGCGACAGACAGCATTGACGGGCTGTCAGGTTCTGGGTTTTTGAGAAGGCTTGCCTGTCAGGCGGTGGGCATCAGCTCTCATTGGGAGGGACAAGGCTGGAGGATGGAGGATAGGTGACTCAAGGGCCACATTGTGCACAGATAGAGAGCGAAAGAGTGCAGAGGGGGGGGGGCAGAGAACAAGAGAGAGAGTTGAAGAGAGACAGAAAGACAGAGAGGAGGGAGAGAAAGACAGAGAGCAAGAGCGATAGAAAAAGAGAGAACGCGACAGCAAGAGAGAGGAGAGAAACAGAGCGAGAAAGATAGACAGAGAGAGACAGAACAAGAGAGAGGGGTAGATAGAGAGAGAGTGGGAAAGATAAAGAAAGAGAGAACAAGAGAGAGAGAGAGAGAGAGAGAGAGCAAGAGAGAGAACGACAGAGCGGGGAGTAAGAGAGAGAGAGAGGGACAGAGAGAGAGAACGAGAGAAGGAGGAGAGAAAGAGAGAGAGAGGGAGGGAGGGAGGGAGGGAGCACCATATGGTCCTGCCTGGAGCCACGCACAGGCCCCACTATCTGTGCCTCTCCACTGACATGTTTGGGGGAAAACAGCTCAAGACTTATGTAAGACGTGACAGCGCAAAAGGGCCCTTGGTCTCCTCTGGGAAAGAGGGGAGAGGGAGGGAGGGAGGGAGAGAGAGAGACAGAACAAAAAATGAGAGAGACAGAGGCAGAGAGAGAGAGTCAGAGAGAGAGAGCAGGGGAAAGAAGAGAGGAGAGGAGAGGAGAGAAAAGGAGAGGA
>CM059287.1:16731741-16869241 GCA_030347295.1 Setipinna tenuifilis | reverse complement strand
GAATCTGTTGATTCCTTAATCAGAGAGGGAGCAAAAACCAAACCGTTTTGTCTGATTTCTCAGCATTGCAGCAGACAGCGTTGGCAACACAGTTGTAATGAACTTGTATATGAACTATATTTTTTCAGCACGCAGGTGTTTGTTGAGGAGGAAACCTCCACTGAGATAATTCTTCAAATCTAAGTCCCATGTTTACATATGTCTTATCTGATATAGACTATATGAACAGGAATTAGAAAACAATATTTACTCACCTTTTTATGATTACAATCCCCATTAAAAGTGTCCATGTAAAAGGGACTAGTGTTAAGAACATGTACTTTCTTTAGTCAGGGAGGTAAGCCAATTAGTGAATCAGGCATCTGTTTTAAGTGCAGAAAGTACAACACATTTCCCTTTCTAAACTTTGCACATTTGGAAATCATGTGGTTAAGTGACAAACCTGGACATTTTAACTCAGAAGCAACTGTAACTCAGAAGCCCTGTAACTGTAATCATTCAACAATGTGTATGTACTTTCTAAAATACAGACAAAGGAAAAAAATGGTTTTACTGTAAGATCAAAGGATTGCATTACAGTAATTTGTCTGATTCCGATCTATCCATCTGAATGTAGTACAAATCCAAGTGTCAAAGTCAACTGTTTCACTCAAAGGACCACAATGACATGTGATGTAAGAAAGAAACTACACATCAACCTCAGCAAAGCCTCCTTCCCTTTCCTCGCAACTGCCATTTGTATATGTATGTAAGCTTTTAGTATAAACTTTGAAAACAAAACAAAAAAATACATGATCTTTGACCAGTGCCACTGGGCCCAAGCATGTGTTGCATAGGATTGCAGTGACACATATCATGCCTTAGTCTGATAGCGTATGGCAAGCTTACACAGACACACACACACATACACACACACACACACACACACACACACACACACAAAATACACCCCCACTGCTATCACTGAGACGAATCTCTCGTAGAAGTGACATGAGTGAATGTGAACACCCCCTCTGGCTCTCTCCTGCTCCCTGCTCTTCTCCCATCAAATGTGGAATGTACAGTAGTGTCACTGTTGCTACTGTGTGTGTGTGTGTGTGTTTTTTTGTGTGTGTGTGTGTGTGTTTCTGCATGGTTGTGAGTGTGTGTGTGTGTGTGTGTGTGTTTCGGCATAGTTGTGAGTGTGTGTTTGTGTGTGTTTGCAAATGTGTGTGTGTGTGTGTGTGTGTGTGTGTGTGTGTGTGTGTGTGTGTGTGTGTGTGTGTTTCTGCATGGTTGTGAGTGTGTGTGTGGGTGTGTGTATTTTGGCATAGTCGTGAGTGTGTGTGTGTGTTTGCAAATGTGTGTGTGTGTGTGTGTGTGTGTGTGTGTGTGTGTGTGTGTGTGCGCGTGCGTGTGTGTGCATGTGTGTATGTGGTTTTCTATGCATCACGATTAAGAACAGAGCAATGAAGCATTATGGCTTCCATGTCTCGTTTGAAAGTCCTCTACTGAGCCAAACCTCTGCCTCAAAGCTTATCAATTCTCTTTCAACTCTCGCTGAGATCTTTTTTTCTTCCTCTCCCTCCTTTCAAGATGTCTCAGCGAGGTATAACAAAACAGGTGGCAGGATTTTGACACGATCCAATTTTTTAAACAAAGGCAAACGCGCATATATAGGCTTGCATATGCATGTGAATAGCCTTGCACAGACACATGCACACACATAAACCCACATAACTGGGAAAACATACACACAAACACACACACCTTTCATCACATATAGGCTATGCATTCAAACCCACACAGACAGATGAGGAAAGCTGTATGAAAACACCCACAAGAGGAGAGAAATCTGAAAGACGTCGCCTTAGTGCCTTATTGTGCCTTTAGTTTCTCCCTTGACAAGTGTGAGATTAAAAATCAGAGTTACAGTAGGCTTAAATCACCCACTTCTCAGTTTTGCAGGCAAAAAATTCTCCTCTGGGAAGTTCTCCAATTTTCTTCCTGTCAAATATTGAGATGTCAGATGAGAAGTCCACGAGGAAAAAAAAAATGAGCATGGTCACAAAAAATGCAAAAACTGAGAAAACGCAATTTAGAAGTTTGACTTTTGATGTGATCTTATCAGTAAATGCTATGGGAAAATGCTTCTAACTCGAGACTACACTCGTTTAATTCACAAGCTTACTTTTGAAAAAGCTGGGATTTCAATACAACTTCTGATAGGGGGAGTAACCTGAAAAATATGATTTTGTGACAATGCCCTTTTCTTCCTGTGGACTCCTCAAATACTATAGTGTTTCCAAACCTTGCTGTAGTAATTCTATAGTATATAACTATATTTATATCATGCTATAATAATACTACTTAAAGTAGAAATGTCAAATATCATGTTGTATATATCATACCCTTCCCTTCTGTTTCTTTCTCAATATGACCCTAGTGTTTTGGGAATGAGCCACAGATTTTTAAACAAAAAAGAGCATTTCACCTGACAAGCCATCCCACGATGGATAGGCCAGGTGCAATGACAACACATACACCATCACCTCAAAAATGCTTTGGTGTCAGGAGCAGTCTCTGTCTCCCTGACAGCGGATAGGTGGGCCACCTATTCCAGGAGGCCCAGGTTTCAGTGGCAGTGATAACAAAACCATGTTTGTTACACTCAGAAAAGAAGGTACAAAACTGTACTTTTACTTGTCACACAGGCAGTAGCCTTAAAGGCACTTAATTGTACCTTTTAACCACTGTTGTACAACTAATTTGTACCTTCTCCAGAGCTAAATAGGTACACACCAGTACCTTATGGGTGCATTAATGCTGATTGTACCTTAAAATACAGCAGATTTGTACCCCTACTGTCCCATTATTTCTGAGAGTGCACAGAGACTGGCTTGGACTCGGTCTGGGCTTGGTGCCCCTGTGTAACCCCAAGCACATGGTCATCCCACACACCAGTGGGGGCGAGGGGGCGAGGGAGTGGTGGGGCGAGGGAGTGGTAGGGGTGGGGGTTCTGGCCCTTGGCGCTGACACACGAGACAGATGAGCCAGGGCGTCCCTTGGGGATGGCGGATGCTTACTCCCCCATCTGCGAGGGCCTCGTTCCTCTGTCAGTAGAACATTCCCTCATGCCTTTCACATGGTCCTCATTTACAGACAGGCAACCATACCAACAGACATATCAACACGCACAAACTACACAGAAGCATACACACAATTACCCATGAAAACGTGTATGTATTCTATGGCACCCCCACTGTAGTTCACAACATAAAGCAAGCAAGTCCTGCAGGGTGAACGCTTAAACCTACTCTCTCTATGAAGCACACAGACATCCCTACCTGCCAACTACTGCAGATTTGCATCCTGTCCAAACATTTTGGGGCAAAGTTTAGGATTCTCAAATAGCCAACTACTTTTTAAATAGGGTGCAAGAATCTTTTCTGTAGCTTTTCTTTTAAATTGTTTAGTGACTCTTTCTTTGTAACTCTGACTAACGTGACTAGGATTCCCACAGGATCAAAACACATCATATGATTATCAAGGGTGGAAAGGTGTTGCTTATCAAGGGTCTCATGAAGCCTGGGTGACCCCTTAAAAACACAGGAAAGCAGCTTTTCCTGTAGATTAATCTAGACCTCTTAACATTCAAAATTTAGTCTACAACTGAATAATCGAGGCACACAGTGCTAAGTTCGTGCACTCTGCATTAGAGTCCCCGTTTGGTGAATTATTAATGGATTTGCAAGGGAATGAGGGTGATAAAGAGGATGTTCTCATTAAATGCTGTGCTTGTATGGCTTCATTGCTTCACTGAGATACACCACTTAATCTGTTGCTAGAGACAGGGGTGGTGAGATATCGGGAAAAAGCGCGCCACAACTGTAGCCATTTTGATTGCTGGACCCGTTCTCGTGTTTGTTGTTAGTGAGCTGCCGTGAAACATCCTGCTTGCTGTATAAAGATATATGCAAATGCATTCGAATTCACGTCGCACTTTCCCGACAGCAGAGATTATCTGTCTTGGAAGAGAAATGTATTGACATCTGTGCGGAGGTGGGAGTGAGGCAGGCACGTTGACGAAATTCTTTTAAGAGAAAAAAAAATCTTGTATGACATCGCTGCTGTAAGCAAGAAAGAGAAGAGAAACAGCGCCACCTGGCGCCTAATTACGACGCTCGGTTCAGAAGCGTTTGGACGTGACCAGGTTTAAAAGTAGAATAAGTATTTTATTGCCACTATACAAGTAGGTACAGCAAGATATCGTTTGGAGCAAGCCAAGAGAAGTAGAAAACAGGTATAAGATCATTGAAATATTATACAGTTAATAAAATGTACAACAACACACAACTAGCAAATCAAAATACAAACCTACATTTAAAATTACAGTAAAAAGGTGCAAGGTATAAATAAAGTAAGTAAAGTGTGAGTATTGCACTACAGCAGAGTAGTACTGATATGCACTAAGGTGCAAGTGGAAGGAAGAGGCAGAACAGTAAATCGTTCTACATGGCCAATATTCCCAGTGTGTTAACCACTGAGTACCGACCCCAAAAAGACAGCAGAGGGCAGCAACGTCATTAGGTCTCAGTGTGTCTTTTACTCATCTTCCAATACCAGACAGCACTACTGAGGCTTCTGCTTGGGAAGTTTTATTTTGTCTTCTGTGTGATTTTCCCTAAGCAAGCTTTGGCAATGCACAGTTGGTGGGGGTGGAGACTGTTTTAAACATGTGCTTGTGCTGGTATTGATTATTAGCATAGTTTTAGCAGGAATAATTAAGCTTGTTATCAGTAACATCTTGCTGTCTCAGTAAACATACCTGGATATTTACTCATTTTTTTCAGGGTAAACAAACCATAGATATTTACTCAATTAAGTACTTGAGGAGAAAGGGGAGGGTGTACATGGGTATACTTACAAATATTTGCTTAAGGATATCAGTGAGATACTTGATGGACAGTTAGAATAAATTAATAACAAATACAGTGGCAAATTAAAGAAATGACTACAATGTGTAAAAGCATAGAGGTTCAAAGGGCTAACTGTGAGATGTACAAGTTTACCTCAGCCTCCTTTATTTGCAATCCTGGTCTATTCTTGCACTCAGATCCTGTTGCCATGGACCTCCAGTGATGGAAATGATGGATGGTATGGGCAGCAGACCCCTGGACTTTGTTTTGGAAGCAGAGAGGGCACGAGGGTCACTAGGAAACACCTGGGTTTTGGGGCCCGCTGTTAATCCTACCGCATCAGCCCGCCGCCCCTGGTCTGCAGCAAACACACACATGAGCCCTGCCTCGACCTGGGGTGAGATGGTGGCAGACGGACCCAAGTCCCATTAAATTATGGAGGAGCCTGTCAACCTGCCAACAAGATTTAACACCATTCACACTCTGTGGGTCCAAGCACATATACACACACACACATATGCATGGAAAAAAACACACACATGCACACACACACGCACACACACACACACACACACACACACACACACACATACTTACACAGCATGGGGTGTGTTGATGTGTGATGTAGTAGGGGTGGGGGTTTGGGGGGGGTTATGGCATGAGGCCCGTCCAGAGGTGTCCACTGCTGCAAGTGATGAGCAGAGCCGCTGACCCGGCAAGCACAGACAGAGGCAGCCATACCCCCTCCCACCACCACAGACACACAGACACACACACACACACACACACACACACAGGCTCCAGCTCTTTTCATCTGGGATTTTGCGCAGGCAAGTTAGCCTGACGAGGCAAATTTTTGCCCTTTGATCCAGCACTGAGGAGCACAGGTTGATAAAGTTCAGTGTGTCCCGTAACCACCACCCCCCCACCACTTCTCCCTGCTCCGTCCAGAACTGGACTCCTACCCCCCATCCCCCACCCCCCAGCCCAAAGCCTTAAATCACACAGCAGCTTGCTATATTGCAGCGGAGATCTGCCTGGCTCAAGCGCTGCCCCAGAAACCTCTCGGCAGAACCTCGATTTCATCATCCCGTCTCAGCTTTTTTTTTGCGTAATGCTCACCAAATGTGAAAACATGCTCACAGAACATGGTGCGTTGGCCTTGGGAAAGTACCAGACATGTAATTTAAAAAGCTGATGCTTGAACTTCGCCCTCAGCCTGAGGAAGGTCTTCTGGGCCCACACAGTAGTGCATCATCTCATATCTTGTGCTGGAATTCCAACAGACTGGGAGGGAGATTTAGGCTCGTGTGGTGTGAAGAGGATGGACATGGAGAGAAAACGAGCCCAGAATGTATGTGTGTGTGTGAGAGTGTGTGTGTGTGTGTGTGTGTGTGTGTGTGTGTGTGTGTGTGTGTGTGTGTGTGTGTGTGTGAAAGAGAGAGTGAGAGAGAGAGAGATAAAGAGACAGATACGTACACTGAGTGACAGAAAAAGAAAGAGAGAGAGCTGTCTAAACCACAGACGCATTACCAAAGCCATTTGGGCTGGTTTCACAATGATCAGGACGAAAATGATTTCCTTTTGCCCTTAGCACAGACAAGCCAAAGGGCCGATTGAATTAGAAATCTATGTCACGAGTCCAGAAGCAAAATAATGAACTGCTCTTGAAGTCTTCAGGTGGCCCAGGACTCTTTAAATCATGATGTAAAGAAATACCACCTGAGGTTCTGAATTGACCACCCCACCATAATTTAACTGTAGAAAGGGGATTCTTGACCATGTTCTTTCACACCGACAAGACATTTAGGGGCAAGGATATTTTAAGGACCTGAACATACACATGCTGAGTTAATTAGGTGTGTTTCAGTAAACAGGTGCAGGCACTGAAGCGGAGTACAGAAGCAAGGCTGGTGGTGGTTGACTCCTTGGAAGGTAAAATGGCCTCTTTGGAAAGCAGTTCCTGAGGTACTGGAGATAGTCTCACTAAGGTAATTGACTTGACTTATTTTGAGATATAAACTCACTGGTTGCATTGACACCATATTGAAATTGACACAACATTGGTGTATCTTGGATCCTTAATGGTTGTTTAGTTAAGTTTTTTTTGTATCTATTTCTCCAAGGCCCAGGGTCACAGGGGCCCAGAGCTTATCTCAGCATAAAATTCCATATAGGACCACACTTGGCAACACAGTTATCATTCACATGAAGCACACACTCACACACTCACTCACACACACACACACACACACACACACACACACACACACACACACACACACACACTTACACTCACACACACACTTTTACAGCTGTGTCCAATTTGCCGGGGCAAATTGATCTAATCTTTATATGGGCTGTGGGAGGAAACTAAGACATTACAACTACAGGAATATTAGGAATGCACCTCTTAGACATTCATTGGGAGCATCCCTCACAGACACTCACCCCCGGATGGATCCTCCCTTATTTTGTACAGCCTTCACCTAGATGTCAGGTCCACTTGTTGCACGTACCACCAGGTAAGCCATAGAGGCATTTGAAAGTTAGAGCAGTCCCCGTTTTTAGGGGGCTTAATGTCAACTGACTTCATTTCAGAACAGTCCAATTGAAGTGGGAGCTCTTTAAAAGCAAACAAAAAAAACAAAATAAAATAGAGATTGGTCCTGGTGATTTATTCAGCACAGAGTATATTATAATATAATGTGGTATTTACTGTAGTAGTTACTATAGACTGTGTTATACCCCAGTAAATAATATAATAAACAGTACACATTGTAGTGTACTATAGTAAATACCAAAGTTAGTTACTACACATTGCAGTATAATATAAGTGCTGTAGCAACTTACTACACATGGTAGAGTACTATATTGACTGTAAACACTGTGTTCTCTGTGTTATCATTTGTTATTTTATTCATTCATTTATTTATTTAGTTTCCTCATGGAATGCTGTCACTCAACCCCACTACTCTCTTCATAGCAACATTAACTATCCTGCATGACTTTGTAACATCACCTAGTTTGATTGTGATGTCATACTGTAAGTCAGAACTACTGAAGATTCTGTGCTGCCTGTCATTTCTAAAAGAACACTTTGCTATAGCCACAAGCATTTTATACTGAGATATACATACAAACACTTTTTTGACAAACACTTCTTCAGTTTCGACACTTGGAAAATATGGCAGGTAAGTAAATCCATTCCGTTTGTTGCTGAATTTCCATATCAAGTAATGTAGTTTGTTTTTTTCGTTGCCACATTTTTTTCTCCAAAGTCATGTGTTGTGTCATTACCAGTGGCCATATAGTCACTGGTGTATTTGAAAACCAGAAGGCCTAATTCATTTTTTCTTCATTTGAGGGTCCAAAGGCTAAGCATATAAAGGGATCATATTCTCACCTATATAACCCAAGTTGCATTTAAGCCATGATTTTGGTCTGATAGCGTGTGGATAGATGTACTCACATTTCAAACTGTGTATGTCTTCAAACAGGTTATTCCAAAGCTGATATTGACGGCTTAATACAATTCTTTTCCACCCTGACCATCAACTGGACACCAGCCAATCTGTGTATGTAGACCTGGAGAAGCGAATGACTATCAGTTCCTATGGCAGTATTAGCACTTGTTCATTGTTCCTAGTTTTTCATTGGGGTCTTGGTTGTGTGCTGTCTAGGGTCAGGTGACATGACCATGCCTGTGCCCATGGAGGTGGACATGCCCTCCAGGAAGAGGAGAAGAGAGGAAAGGAGGTTCAGTGAAACCATCCCTGCCAAGAAGAGGGCACTAAAACACCTGTAAGAAGACCTGACAGGTGGCCATCAGAGGCCTCATATGTGCCAAACAGGGCCTTAATGAACACAATAACTGACACCACCTTATAATTCAGTAGACCAGAGGTCTTCAATGTTGTTGAGGGCGAAGACCTTTTTGCTGTCCCACAGCAGAGGGACCTCCTATTAACTATTGTAGGCTATAGCAATGTGCTGCTTATTGGTTGAGAAGTACTTTGTAATGGTGTATAGAATGCAAAGTTATTAAATAATACACATTGGCAGATTTATATATTTATTTTTTGCCATGTCTTTTAGGAGGTGATGGGGGAGGACCGGTTTGTGCTGCCCACTCCATCGGCAGGCTATCGCATCTCCAGTGGTGCAGGCCAAAAAGACATCCCAGTCCAGCGCAGCCAGTTAGGGACATCTCATGTGTGCTGCTGCTGCAAGAAGTACTTCCTCTTCCACCGCCTACTCAGCTAAAGTGACAACTTCCCACCACCACCTCCACCAGTGTCACACAACACGGTGACTGATGCAGCGCAGCAACCTCCACGCAATATGCCACCACCTCCATATCTGCCATGCCCATTGGTGAAAGAACTAAGGGAGCATCTTCCAAGCAAGCGTCTCCTGCCAGGTCCTGATCAACCTTCCCATGCACCACCAAACCCAGTGCCCCCCACTCAAGAGTATGGTACCATACCACACCTCTTATCTGCACATCATCATCAGCCACCACCACAATGAACCACCAACACCACCTGAAAACTTGGGACTGTGCGGCCTCCAGCCCCACCCCGTTAACAGGCATTTTGTGGACCAAAGCCTTGTATCCCTGACTTCACTGAGGTTGATTGGGCAGATGAGGCAGCATAGACTTTGATAATCTGTCCAGGTTAACATCTATCCACAGCAGTCAGTGTTGAAGCCGGTGACAGCTAACAGAACAGCAGAGATCCAGGTCCAGGACCAGGTCCAGGACAAGACAAGCCTGCCTGCTCACACCACACTGCCTGTCTGCTGACCCATCAGCATCTGAGGTCATCCACAAAATATGTAAAGACATATACCTGTGAAAGGCAGATGTAATTGGGTATTAATTACATAGTACCACATTGGTACTCATGGGACACAGTTGTCCTTCCATCTTTAATTGCACTTGCACTTTTGTACAAATATGAAATAAAAATGAAATACAACGTCTGGTTAGATTTGTGTTTTGTTAATTAGAGAAATGGTTTGGATTAATATCTTAGGGTCGATGGCAATGTGCTAAAATGAATGTTGAAGGAGCTGTCTGAAAACAGGCAGGTTTGAATGTTGCGAAAGGCAGGTTGCGAAACATCTGTGACAGGTGGTCCCCAGCTGATGACCCGTTCATGCCCATAGTTGTATAGGGAAGCACACTTGCTCAACGGCATCGGTGGAGGTGCGTCAGGCAGCAATGCCCAGCAGGTATAACATCAACCTGTATCTTCAAATGTCAAAAAAATTTGATGTGACTTATGTTGATGTAATTATAGAAGTAGAATGACATAAGGTAAAATAAAGGTACATTATATACATACAGTATCCCACCCATACCTAGGTCATATCGTTAAAGACATAACTGTCAGCAAACTGACCTAGATGTTTTTGTAATGACATATTTGGAACTGAATTCCAGAGATCAGGCTTGTGTGTGTGTGTGTCTGTGTCTGTGTGTGTGTGTGTGTGTGTGTGTGTGTGTGTGTGTGTGTTCGTGTGTCTGTGTCTGTGTCTGTGTGCATGTGTAAAATGCCCCTGTCCTTGTTTCTTACCCTAAGAGCTAATAGGTTTCATGAGAGCACAATGTGTCACAGCAGCAGTGGTCTGACAGGTGCTATGATTAATGCAATACTCCGTTTGGTATTTCTGTCATCCCCTTTCAGCACCAAACAGAACGGGGACCGGGAGTCTTCACACTTTAAAAGGCCGCTCTTTCGCCGTTGGCCACAACTCGGCTGACAGCTACCATATTCCACTGATAACACTGTGCATGAAATAGATTGTTTTCTTAAAGAGCTTCCTTGAAAGCTTTATTCCCTAAAGTCAGTCCCGGACTGTTGAATAACTGCTGCTGCTTGTATCTGTCTCTCTCTCTCCAGCACGGCAGTCAGGGCATTGAAAGGTTTCTAGCCACTGATTGGGCAACTGTTCACACAACCACATGAAACTGAGCAGTGTTAGTGTCACTAGAATACTCAGGAGTGCTGTTAGAAATTATAGGCCCATGAAATAATAACATTTTGCTTCTTCTTATTATTTGTGGTAATAATTAACACTGTGCTCAAAAGGGCCCCTGTCAACAGTGGGCCCTTACGAACCGACCACTTCATTCTGTCTACTATTTACTGAACATTACCTTAACTAAGCACAACTCATAACCATAGTCTCAACTTGGTAGTTAGCAGAGTTTCAACAGATGGTAACACTTTATTTTCACATTCCCTATTGCAGTAACAGCAGGTAACTTTCTGTACCTACACTATACATACCTATCCCTTGCCCTAAACCCAACCATGACCTTAAGGTACAGTGTAAGTACATAATGACACATGTTGTTACACACTTTGTTACACACTTTGTTACTACCTCGTGATGTAAACACACTTTAACAGGGACAGTAAAATAAAGTGTAATCCAACAGATAGTATATCTGTAATGTGAGCATCTGTCAACTGCAGGGGACTGTCCAAGTAAAGTATGACCAGGTAGGTTGCCAGGTAGGTACAGTGTGAGATGTTATTTCGCCACGACAGCCAGTTCGACAGGTCAATTAAGATAAAGGGTGTATGAGCTTGTGGGCACATGTGGCTTATGCGAAAAGGCCAGCGTCACCGGTCCCACAGGGCAGCTGTTTAGTGGACACCACCAATGGCTGGTCGGTTTATTACTCTGCTCCTTACACCTTGACAACGTGCCTTTGACATTAACAAATGACCAAAACCTACATCAGACATTTCAGTTCATTGATATTCACCCACGCTCTGTCTCCCCGTATTGTGAAGGACTGAAGGACAACGAGAAACACCGTCCATCGTCCATCATGTTGATAAGGTCTGTTCCATTTATTGATAAGCTAGTCCAGTGAGCTACTGATGGGGCTCTCTGGACATGTGTAAGCCTTGCAATAATCTGCCAAGAAGCCACCCATTATTCAGTCTGTACAAGGCAGCGATCACAGCCAACAGACCATTTGTTTATGAAATAAACAGAAGTCAGTGACAGCCATTATTTCACTATTGTGCATATGTGATTGTCTAAATAGCAGCCTTTTGTGGTCGCCAGGCGTTTACAAAACATTTTGTGGAAAAGACGAAAGGATAGAAAGCACATCCATTGACCAGCTGTTTGGGTGTTTTGTTTATGTTTGGGGGTGGGTCACAAATGGGCCCTTTGCAAATTCACTCTCCAAGTTACATTGCAGGGCAGATTTTAATCTGCTGTCTGGCTTTGTCTGGCTTGGTAAATCATGATAACAGGTTAGGCAAATCAAATTCTTTGTTATTTGTATAGCTGAACAGACAACCATCTATTAGAAGAAATTATTGTAGTTGTGACTTTCAAGGAATGACACTAAATGAAATCAACAAAGACAAAGACTCTGTTTTGATACATGATTAGCCCATGTTTTAGATTTTTTTTAAAAAGTTACTTAGTTTGAGTACTTGTTATTGTAATACTCTGCCAATTGTGGTATTCTCTGGTACTATCACTACCCAGTGGGGTATGAAGACTACATTTTTGCATAAAGGGAAACCAATTATAAACGGAGGGGGTTTGGATTTGTAAGGCCTTCCAACTGAGAGGACAGATTGATAAATCTCAAAATATTGAATTTCATCTTTTTTTAGCCATCTGCTAATGACTTCAGAAAGCCTTCATACAAAGCTGTACAGTTGGCAAACAGGTGGCCACTCTTTTGAACAACAAAACGGGCAAAGTCTCAAGTGTTTGTTGATTTTTCTAATCCTGTTTTGAATGTTACCTCAAAATACCATCTCATACCAGCTTAGGACTAATTGAAGTTCAACATAACTCACAGTAGTGTTTGAGTTGCTGATGCCACAATTCATATCAGTTCACGTACACTGACTCTGTGTCCCCTGGGTACCATTGCCATGGATGTCTTCTGCTCACACGTGTGAGGGGTAAAATGCAGGGGTTGGATTTACATTCTGTGTGCTGTGGTGTGATGTGTGATCACAATGACAAAATGGCGATCACTTTCACTGCACGCATTTCTTATCAAATCAAATACTTCACAAATTGATATATACCCGTTCACACTACTTAATATATTTATATACACTCATATGTGCGGCTTGTCAAATTAGCATAAACCTGCAAAATAAGAGATCTTGTTACATTCAGTGGATTACTTCTTCCAGGCTTCAGCTTTTTTAAGAGTCTGCACTGATAAGCATTCACAGTCTTGACTCTATAAGCAAGAAACCACTGTGGCTCGGATTGAGATGTAAACAGTTCCAGCTTCCAACCAATTAACATGATGTATCGGGAGCACACAAGGAAAGGGTGTCATTTTATTGGATGTTAAACCGACATATCAACAGACCTTTCACCAGAATTTTCGCCAACTCTACCCTTAAAAGCAATGACCTCACATGAATAAATTTCTAGTTACACTTTAACCCTCACCTCAAATTACTCAGCAAATGCATTCCCGAGGAATAACATTTGTCTGGTTTAAAAAAAAAAACAAAAAGGTGCCTCAAGGTGTGTGTATCTAAATGCAAGGCTGATGATATTGGACTGATTCTCCTTACGTCTGTCTGTGATTCGGCGACAGGTTTGTTGCATTTGAACGTAGCTACAAACGACAGACCAAAAGGCCAGAGGAGCACAAACAGCACACAGGGATCAAAGCTAATCCCTCAAAGTGGGCTAGCACGCTAAATGAGTCTGGGTGGAGGAGATAAGTCAGCAATAAGACTGTTCATTACTGCCAGCCTGGTCAATCATCGGTTACGTAACCGCAAATACTTCCACCTCCACTTTGATTATCTTTCCTTGAGATGTCAGTCGCGAAAAGGTCCCTTTGTAATTCAGTGGCGCTCATGCCGGAATGTTTGTGTGTGTGTATGTGTGTGTGTGTGTGTGTGTGTGTGTGTGTCGGCATGTGCAGGTGTGTGGGCATGTGTGTGCGCACACGTGTGTGTCCACACCTCTGTGTGTGGGTGTGTGTGTGTGTTATTGTGTGAGTGTGCGTTTTGTGTGTGTATGTGTTTGTGTGTGACCGAGATAAAGACAATATAGGGCAATACGCATTTACATTCTATATATGCAAGCACTTACATGTAATTATTTTATAATTGTGAGACACCCCATAATAATTATTCATGAAGGAAGAAATTATCACACTAAATAGGCCTACGTGATCGTTTATATTCCTGAAACCATCATGGCCTCTCGCAGCCACAGTAAAGCAAGGAGGTGAAGCAGAGCCAAGACATGGCAGGCTAAATCTTTTGGATTGTAACAGATTTCATGTCTCAATCTATCTATCTATGGCTGTGGAATGGCTGGGCTTCACAGACTGTTCACTGATGCTATCTGCCACTATATTCCTCATGTCTATGGGGTAAGGGTTGACGGGGTGTGTGTGTGAGTGGGGGGGGTTAATTAAGCCCAGACCTACTGTAACAGCATGAATAACCAAGAATCCCACTCCTCTCCCCAAAAACAAATATGCCAATATGCCATGCCAATATGCCATATGTCATTTAAACCCTAGAGTGATAACATATGGATAGTTGTGTTGATTACAGCGCTGTTCAATTGATATTGATTGGTAATGGTGCATTTACGTTTCGTTTTTTTTTTCTCTCGGGAAATTTATCTGCACAAAATCCTACACAAGGCTCAAAATAACTTACGAACCACCTGCTAGTGCACTGATCCAAAAAAGCTTGGCCTTTCATGTTAATTTCATTATGCTGGTGGAGTGACACCAGCATTTTACAGCTGAAGACCACAGTTATCTGATCAACAAGAATATTTCTCCATCGTATGTTAACGGTATGGCTCAGTATCAGTGTGCTGAACAGAACCTCCTGGACATGAATGCGATTACTGTGATAAAAACAGCACATGATAAACTGAGCGCTGCCTAACTGCGTAAGATGAATGACTACTGATGAAGGTGCTTGTAGACTTGATTACTATCATGGGTTGCACCTGGGTCATGGTGCCAGATTATGTGCAGTCTTGTGGAAAATATACACTCTAAATCAACTCTTTTTCAAAGCACTTTTTATAATAAATGGTTCTTTAAAATGAGAACCCTCCACATTGTTATTTATTCCATCTCATGATGTATGGAGAGCCCCAAGCATGATTAAAAAAAAATCCACAAGACTGTTACCTCATCCTACTCCCCCCATCCTAATGTGTATAACACTTTAGTAGAACTCTATATCTATTAGACTGACATTACTTCAGATATCATGACAGATACGACAGTAAATGGTTACCATTATTAAGTGTGCTTGCTCTTCCGGCTGAATTCTTTACGATTGTTGAACATGCTTGTTGTCAGACCTTGGAAGAAAGGTACTCTGTTATATCCCCAATGCTGGGAGCCATTGTGACCTCTTACCTGCCTTTTGCTGGTCTGTTTTCGCAAAAAAAGAAGAACAAGAGAACGAGGGCAAACAGAGGTAGAGTGAGAGAATTCAGAGAGAAGCGAGAGTGAGAGACAGAGAGTGAGAAAGAAAGAGAGAGAGAGACCTGAGGCAGAAAAGCTTGGTAGGATAGGATATATTCTGTTTATGAATGCAACTGGCGTGAGGATGACTGTGCCAATGGAAATTGTAGACTTAGGAAGCAAAGCCAAAATTAGCATTAGGCTGAGACAGACAGAATGCGGAAGAAGAAGAAGAAGAAGAAGAAGAAGAAGAAGAAGAAGAAGAAGAAGAAGAAGGAGGAGGAGGAGGAGGAGGAGGAGGAGGAAGAAGAAGACCTGATGCAGCAGGAAAAGTAATATAAAAGACATTTGGAGTGAAATCTCTCCATGGTACATCTATCTTTAAAGTTGTTATTTTCCTCTTTTACATAGCAAAGAGAATGTTAATATTCTTTTGTATAACACACTGGAAACCCAATGATGTCAAATGTAACCGGAGCTATACAATGTATTAAAAGCTAGTTTCATGCCTCTAAGCCTGTGAAATGTGTGTGGATTTGGGAGGGTCAATTTTTTAATCAGTTTCCAACACCGCTAAAGTCAAACAGGAAAGCACACCTTATCTTCCTCAGATTCTTCTGAAATCCGGGATCAAACCATGGCAGCTTTGTAATCAACAAGGTTCCTGTGTCACATTAAAAGCGGTGCTTCAGCAAATCTGACCATGATACAATCTATCTGTGCGGTGCTGTAATTGGAGAGTGCCCACCAACAGGGGTCCTTTACCTGGGATGAACTGTCGGCAAACTCCATATCTATCCTCTAACGCGGACAGGCAGCTGGGGAAAGAAAAAAATCAATATCTTCAATATCCGATCAAGCTCCAAGATACTGTTGCTGTTTAGAAACATGTGCGTTTCATTAGTCTTTGTTTTATCTAGTTTTTCAGTTAATTTGTTAGTTTTAGTTAGTGCAGTCATAGTTTTACTTTTATTTTTTATTTTGAGAATTGGCTAGTTGTAGTTTAGTTTTTATTTCATTTTAGTTTTAGTCTTGGTTTCAGTTTTTTAACTTAATTTATTGTTAATTTTATTTAGGGTTAGTTTTAAAAAAAAAAAACTGATTTTTTATTTTAGCTAACCAAATTATATTTTCAGTGCTAGGTTTAGTCTTTGTCTTAGCTTTTGTTAACTATGGTGTGCGGTGCAATTAATATTTGGTGTCATCCATGTAAACTTTGGCTGGTTTACAGCATAAGTCCAGATGTTTACCTGCAAGGCTCAAGCCATTAGCAGGCAAGTGCTGTGAAAGCTCAGTGGTATCAATAGCCATGTTCACACCACGCTGCCAGGCCAGGCCAAGGCCGTTTCAGGACTAATAGAAGCTAACGATCTGGCGCTACCGGCCTTATATTACATTACATTACATTGCATTATGTCTTTTAAATGGCACCATTTGCGCTTTATTACGCTACACATTGTATGTTTTACTTATTTGTATTATATGCAAGCCTTATTGAACTTTTTGATATGTTTATATTGTTATGTTTTTACTGTCATGATTATAAGATGTTTAATGTTTACTGTGGGCCTAAGGAGTGCTACAATTTTAAATTCTGTGTGTGCAACCTGTACATGTGGTTTTTAACAGTAAAGCTGACTTTGACTTTGACTTTGACTTAACAATGAAATTCTTATTTCTGATTGGCTGATGAGGTGGGAATTAACTTTGTATAACTGGCTATCTTTGAAGTAGATCTTAAAAAATTGAATCACCATTACATACTGTATCAATGCAATCAATGTATGCTATCATGACACCTCTCCTAGCCATATTAACAGTTAGGTGCTTGGTAGTTTATGCATAGATAAACTGGAGATAAAAGGGATAATGGCCTTTGAGGTGACTTCGAGGCAGACGCTTTAATCCAAAGCAATTTACAATAAAGGACACAAATAGCTTAACCAACCACCATAGCTAAAAAACATTTACCATCGGGCTACTTGATTATCCTTCAACTTGCCCCATCTGTGAAAAATGTCAAGTCAAGTCAAGTCAAGTCAAGTTTATTTGTATAGCGCATTTCATACACAAAGGCAGTTCAATGTGCTTAACAAAAATAAAAGCAAAGGACAATATAAAACCAAAAAAAAGATAAAAGATAAAATAAGTTTAAAATATGTGTAAGATAAGTAAAAGACATAGAGTAAAGCAATAGGTAAGCATAAAAGATGAAAGATAAAATAATAAATTAATTAAAGGTGAATCACTGGCAAAAAGCATCTGAGAACAGTTTAGTCTTAAGTCTAGATTTGAAACTTCCAACAGTAGGAGCATTTTTAATGTCTTCTGGAAGCTGGTTCCATAGCTGAACTGCATAGCAGCTGAAAGCTGCTTCACCACATTTGGTTGAGACAGCAGGTTTTACCAACAGATGTTTCTGCTGTGATCTTAAAGACCTAGTTGGTACATATAGCAAGAACATATCCAACAAGTATTTTGGTCCCAACCCATTTAGTGTTTTAAACACAAGAAGCAATGCCTTAAAGTCAATTCTATAACTTACTGGGAGCCAATGTAGGGACCTTAAAATTGGAGTAATGTGTTCAGTTCTTCTTGCTTTTGTAAGAACCCTTGCTGCTGCATTTTGGACCAGTTGAAGCTGTTTGATGGTCTTTTTAGGAAGGCCTGTGAAAAGGCCATTGCAGTAATCTACCCTACTGGAAATAAAGGCATGTACAAGTTTTTCTAGATCTTGTTTTGACATAAGACCTCTAAGTTTGGCAATGTTTTTTAGGTGATAAAATGCAGATTTAGTGATTGCTTTCATATGACTGTTGAAAGTTAGTTCACTGTCAATAAAGACACCAAGGTTTTTAACAGTATCTTTTGCTTTAAGCCCTTTAGTCTCAAGAGCAGTGGCGATCCTAAGTCTTTCTTTCTTTTTCCCAAAGATAATAACTTCAGTTTTGTCTGCGTTCAGCTGAAGAAAATTGTTGGACATCCAGTTGTTTATTTGGTCAATACACCTGTAGAGAGACTCAAGCGGAGCATAGTCATCAGGTGATAGAGCTAAGTAGATTTGAGTGTCATCAGCATAGCTATGATAATTAATTGAGTTGTTCTTGATGATTTGTCCAAGTGGGAGCATATAGAGATTGAATAGTAATGGACCAAGGATTGACCCCTGAGGGACACCACAGGTCAAGGACACAGGTGCTGATGTATAGTTTCCAATGGCAACAAAGAAACTCCTTTGTTGCAAGTATGATTTTAACCAATTGATAACTATACCAGTGAATCCTACCCAATGTTCGAGTCTATGTAGTAGTATGGAGTGATCAACAGTGTCAAAAGCAGCACTAAGATCCAATAACACCAAGACTGATGTTTTGCCAGCATCAGAGTTAAGACGTATATCATTTATAACTTTAATCAGAGCTGTTTCAGTGCTGTGATTGGCACGGAAACCTGACTGAAACTTATCAAAGCAATTATTTGATGTCAGAAAGGCAGTTAATTGATTGAAGACTATTTTTTCAATTATTTTCCCAATAAATGGTAAATTGGATATGGGCCTGTAGTTGTTGAGCACTGAAACATCAAGGTTATTCTTTTTGAGTAAAGGTTTTACAACTGCTTTTTTCAAAGAGGAAGGAAAAATGCCAGTCTGTAGTGATGTATTTATAATCTGAAGTACATCTGTTGATATTAGGTGAAGAACTGATTTGAAAAAGATTGTCGGCAAAATATCTAGTTCAGATGTGGATGAACTGAGATTTTGTACAGTTTTTTCAAGAGTATCGTAATTGATTAAGCTAAATGTTGGCATTGAGCTGAGGTCCCCTCTCCCTGGAGCCAATGGTTCCAGATTTTGGGCTATTTGCAATTGAGAAGCTATATTCATTCGTATTTTATCAATTTTACCTTTGAAAAAATATGCAAAATCGTTGCATTTATTAACTGAGAGAAACTCAGGAGGCAATTGTGATGATGGGTTTGTTAACGTCTCAACAGTAGAAAATAGCACACGGGCATTGTTGACATTGCTGTTTATGATGTTAGAGAAGAAAGACTGTCTTGCTTTAGAAATTTCCGAGTTGTATTTACGGAGCATCTCTTTATGGATTTGATAGTGGATCTGAAGATTAGATTTACGCCATTTTCTTTCAGTCTTTCTACACTCTCTCTTTAGCAGTTTAACCAATGGATTCAGTTTCCAGGGGTTTTTTTGCTTGTTAGTGACTCTTTTGAGTTTTAAAGGAGCAATGCTATCCATAATATGTGTCATTTTTGAAGTAAAATTTGTCATTAATTCATCTGCACAGTCTGATGGTTGACTTAGGGGCTGTGGGAGTGCCTGCTCAAAAAGAAGACATGTGTCATTGTTTATGACTCTCCTTCTTACAGCCATAGACTGCTTCTGAATGTGAGGGGACATAGAAACATCAAAGAAAACACAGAAATGATCAGATAAGGCCACATCTATAACAGTTGTAGAGACATTAAGACCCTTTGTGATGACAAGGTCAAGGGTATGGCCATGAGAGTGTGTTGGTCCCTGTACATGCTGTGTTAGGTTGAATGTATCAATCAGTGTGAGTAATTCATTGGCAGAGGTGTTTTCCACATTATCTACATGCAAGTTAAAATCCCCTGAAATAACAAGACTGTCAAATTCCAAACAAATGTTCGATAATAGTTCAGCAAACTCCTCCAGAAAAAGTGTTGCTGAGAGTCTTGGTGGTCTGTAGATAGTCAGTAGTAACATACTAGGAGAACACTTAATGAGTGCACCTAAGTACTCAAAGGATGTAAAGTTGCCAAATGTTGTCTGTTTGCACTGAAAAGATGCTTTGAATATGTTTGCTATTCCTCCTCCCCGTCTATTATCTCTTGTGACACTCATGAAATCAAAATTTGGGGGAGCTGATTCTATAAGGGTAGTAAAGCTGTTTGCTTGTTCCAGCCAGGTTTCAGTAAGAAGTAAAAAATCAAGTTTGTGTGTGCAAATAAAATCATTAATTAAAAATGACTTGTTAGAGAGTGATCTGATATTCAGAAGAGCTAGTTTTACAGTGAGCTTAGGGGTCATATCCACTGATGCTTTCTGAGGTTGTTTTGGAACAGGCAGGAGATTAGACTGGTTTACCCCATTCACAGGATGCACACGAATTCTTCTTCTTCTTGTAAGCACAGGAATAGAGAATGGCCTTGGCATCACTCTTATACTGTCCATTTTAAACTGAGGGGATGTTTAGGTGTCAGGTGAGTGCTTTATAAGTGCTTTTGGTGTCTTGAAAAGTGTGATATAAAGGCATATTATAAAGGCATATTGCTCATTTTGTTTGTCGTTTTGTTTAGAAGTATGTTAGTTGTTGCTCTGGAAGTCACTGAACTGTAAAGCCAAGTTATGTGCTGATGGATCAGACATGACCCTTATTGTGGGAGGAAAACAATGAATGAATGAAAATACAAACAAACAATAAAAGTAATCCTTTGCTATGACTACAAATATGACTAAACAGAGCATTGCATTGGCCCCCATGTAATCCTGCCTACCATACATGTTCATGACTAAAAAAACAGGGTGAAGTTTATAAATGTGTCAACTTATGAGACTTGGTAGTGCTACCATCTCCAAACTGGTGCACTGGTTTGTTAAACTAATGTACTGGCATAGTACAGCTTTAAAATCATCCACTACTTGCACTGAAATTGGTTAAAGATCATCTTTTTTAAAGAAGCGTTATTTGTGTCACACAGCTTTAGGCAGTTTTGGATATATCAAACAAATAAGTCGTCATGCCCCCTAATACGCTTGCCATTCTAAACTCATTTCTGTTTGGCATGATTCCAAGTCGACCAAAAATAGCTTCAAAGCATAGCTCCCATAGGCTTGTTTTGTTTTAATATAAATATGGGTAAAATCGATGTCGTTAAGTACCCCCTGCTAAGGAGATGACAGACTGCTGACGAAAAAAAAAAAGAGGAGTGAATGGAAGGGGAAGGAAAAGAGACAGACTCCCCGTCACTATTCCGCCTTTTCCATGACACTTGATTTGCCCTTCTTCCCAGGGGCGCTAGTGCTCAACGGAAATGAAATTCAGATGTTTACCACGATGGCCGTGGAAAGACGATGGCAAGGGCGAGTGAGTTTCTCAGAGATTATGAAAACAGATGCTGAACTTTGGCTTGGTCACGGACAAATCTTATCTTCTGGGGTTATTATCTGTTATTTCACTGCCACCCCAATGACAGTGTAGGCTTCTGAAGAAAGATTTCCAGGAGTAAGTAATAGTAAGTCTTGTGATGTGTGAAGTGCTTCTCTCTCTTTTTGTAAACCTTGGCAAAGCAGAGGCAGATGGGGCATAAAAACCCTTAAAAAACTCTTATTTAATCTGTGAAGCTTCCTCCCCAGAAATGGACCAAAGAGGTCTAATGGTAGGTATTGCTGAAGTTTCATCACATATTTCATCATAAATGTTATGTTTGTGATGTAGACTTTAATCATCCTAGAAAATATTTTATGTTTTAGTGTATAAAAATACCACAGATTGCCAGCATATTTAAAAGGGTGCGACGTTCCAGATGAACAAAAATTCTAGTGGAAGTAGGCTACTGCCAGCCTCCCAATTACTGTAACAGCAAAGGAATTTCGGTGCAAGTATACCACCAGTCAAGTCAGGTAATATGCAGGTAAGTGCAGGACAGCAATGACAGCTCACACATATGAAGAAATGGGGCTCCTACGGCCAAAAAAAAAAAAAAACTATTTTATTCATTACATTTAGCTGACGCTCTTATCCAGAGCAACTTAAAGTTATTTAGGTACAGTCCCTGGAGCAATGTGGGGTTAGATGCCGTGCTCAGGGGCACTTCAGGCATGGATGAGGGTGCAGGAGAGCATTAAGTTTTGTACTCCCCCACCCCTATTTGTCCTTCGGGTACAGGATTCAAACCTGCAAACCGCTGATACCAAGACCAACTCCCTAACTGTTAGGCCTCAGCTGCAACTATTCAAGTTTTAATTCATCTCACTAATATCATATGCCTGCATTTGGCCATATAGACCATTGGTAGCTTTTTACATGTGTTCAAATGTGCCTATTTTAATCCCTCAGTGACAGAAGTTGTCTCTGCTTATTTACTACTGATAACAACATAGTGAGATGTACGAAAACAAACAAATACATAATGTATGTATTGTTACGGAAAAGGAGACGTCAGACTTGGTTCTCTGAAAATAAATTTTATTCCCAAGAAAATACCAATTTTATTACATAGTGTATTGTCCTTCAGCACATCAGCTAGACTCTAATCACAATGAGCGAGTTGCTTTGACTGACAAAAAAATAAATGACCACAGAGAAGACCATCCTTAACATGCCACAAAAAATCAATGATATTGATGAAGCTAAGATTCAACCAGTCAAGCATTACACTGAACACAACAGCTATAGTTTTCAAAGGGAACTTTGGGGAAGGGTACTCCTTTCAGATGGAAAATTGGCCTCATCTATGAACATCACTCAACAGAAAGCAAATCTTCCCCCTTTCAAAAGTCATCCAGATAATAAAGTGAAACCTCTCAAGCTTAGTGCTCTGTGCAATTGAAGGTGTTTTTTTTATTTATTTAATGTCACCTGGAATTCCAGATGAAATACAGCTACATAAACATTGTACTTTTAAAAGAAAGTAGGCCCTGGACCGCCGCCATCACCACCACCACCACCACCCTAAAGACCATAAAAGGTTGCCTAATACAGTGTGTCTCTAGATAAATATAATGTATAACACTTTATGAATATCCCATCATTCACGTTATCCCAGTGGCCATAAAAGGAGAAGCCTTTCAGCTAAAACTGATTGTCGGAACACAACCGCATTACAGAAAGAATTACAGAGTGTAATGTGCCACCAAGCTCTCAAAGGAGTAATTACCAGAAAATTTTACATGCCAAATGCCTCAGTTCTTATTCGATTAGCTATTATCACTGTGTGACATCGGCAATTTTTCTTGGAACTATCTCCAGTGTACCACTTGATGAAAGGATGACAGCTGTAGCACAGCTTGGAAATAAGCTCCCTTTTTCTCTCTTGTTCCCGAAGAAGACCACCAGGAACAGCAGACCTTTTTCTCTGAAGAAAAAAAAAAAAAAAAAAAAAAAACTAACAACAGCCAAAAATCCAAGCGTGAGCAGACATTCACATTCTGTGTGCCTTTTGCTGAAGCTGACTGATGACCTTTTCCTTTTCAGGGAATTACGAATACAAATCATGAGGAATATTTAATTTCGCTGACATTCTACAAGTGTGTGAATATGCATATACAGCTTTCTTTTTCTTCAGTGAGGGCATGCTTTGTTGTAACTGGTGACAGAAAAGCCTAGCCCCCCCCACCACCACCCACCCCCCCATTCCCAACCCCGACTGTGTTATCTCCAGAACAACAAAAGCACTGGTTCTGACCTCTTGACATCCCTGGCATCGCCGTACTGTCATTGGCATTTTAACTGAGATTTTCTACGTCAAAGTCAAATAGCTAACAGAAAGTAATACATGCTATAGTATATTACTGCACAGTATATTACTGTGAAAAGGGTAACATGAAATGGGCTAGGAGATATATAGCCACAACAGAGACACCACACAGCAATACACACCAAGAAGAGACAGCACTGTAACACTGAAGTTACACAAGAGCAAGACACACAGACACTGTTTAGGGCAACATGTTTCACAGATCTTAAATTAGAAAACTACTATGCAAGGTGCATGTGGAGAGTGGACTGACGTTAACGCACCGACAAATTCAGCATGAACGATCACACGCGTCCATATACACACACGCACACACACATTCACACAAAAGCTTCTCTACCACAGATCTCACAGACATGGAGACAAGGAAGTTTGTTTTAAACATAGGACATTCACACATATGCGTTCATGCACACATGCTATGTGCTAAGAGACAACATTGTCAAGACACATTGCTCAGGGGGCAGGGAAAACTGTGTTTCAGGTTCCATATATTTCATTCCACACACAACACATCCTTTGGGGGGGGGTTATTTGTTCCGACAAAGCAGCACCTCTTACTGGCTCCCCAAAAGACCACACCCCAACCCCTCCCCTCCTTGTTACGGGAGCTAGCGCCAACTAGCGGGGTGAAACTGAGAACAGCTTCTGAGGGAACAAATACCTACGCAAGGAGAGCCCTTGAAGAAACAATCGAGGGACGGACGGACGGACGGACGACGGACAGGGGTGTTTCGGTCAGCAAGTGGAGGGGATGCTACAAAGTTATGCGAAAAGCAGCAACAATTTTATCCATCCTTTACACCCACCCTCCCACTCCCCACCCCATCCTCCCACTCCCCACCCGTGTGCCTGAGTTCAGAGAGGACACACTTTGTTCTCATTCACAGGCAACTTGTTGCTTCCGCTGTTGTGGCTTTCATTGCGCTTCTCCTCCCCGCCCCGGGCCACCATCACTGCCGCCGCCGCCTCCTCCTCTTCGTCCTCCTCGTCGTCTTCCTCGGCGCGCTCCATGTTGCACACGGAGGAGAGGGGCACACGTGCGGCGATGGTGGACATCTCGCCCATGTGGCTCTCGGCCGTGGTGCCGCGGTCCGACGTCTGGTTGATGTGAGTGGAATCGAGGCTGGCAGTGCCACCCTTGAACATGTGTATGAGGCACTTCCTAAACTGGAAAGCAGAAAAAAAAGAAACAATGTGCGACTGTCGGAAAAATGGCCCCTTTTACAGTGTAGCTTTATGTAACAACATGTGACATGGTCTACCTGTGACATGGTCTGCTGTACATACCCAACACTAATCCTAACCCTAGCTCTTACCCTAATATGATGTGCATAATGTTACATAATGTTAGATGCTGTTACACACTTTAACTCATTGCACTTCATAATGTAGGTAGGTACACTGTATGGGGAACATTAAGATAAATTGTAACTAAAATGCCAAACACAAAAGCGATGTGTTTTTCAAAGAAAAACATACCTTGTATAGATGTGTATGGGTGAGAGGGAAAAAATAAATAAAAATAAAACACAGACAAGAAAGTGTGGTAACACCAACAGCATCCACAGGTTCCTTTAGCCTTGGAGAAGGCATCTCATTGAACCTCTAGAGACAAACCAATAACTCTGACATTCTCTTTGCAGCCTCTGCCTTGCCTCGTATCGCAAATGCAAACACAGACCTTATGTGTCACAAGGCCTACAGAACAAACATAAATATTGCTCTTATTCCCCTATTCAAACCTGTCCAAGGAAAAAGGGAAAAGACATGCGTAGTACGGCTTAGATCAATAATTCCCTTGTTCAAACATTCCAGGGCACATTACTGTGTCCAACAAAGCTGAATTCAGGTGCTGAACAGCATGGACAAAAGCACTGCATTAGCAATCAGAAGGAAAGGTCATTACACCATATGCATTTTGCACACTGCAGGAAGAAAAAAAAAAAACACACACACACATAAGGGCAGTTCTGACCCTAATTAAACAGGAAAAGGTCAGGCAGAGTTTTGCGCAATTCGTGCCATTTGTATATTTATTTCCTCAAGGTTCAAGTCCAGGCTGGACGTGAATGAGGTATCTTGGGTAATTATCGCGGAAAGGCTTGCCGCAGTTGTATTCATGAAGCAAAAAATAATACATGTAAAGGAATGTGTGATAAATAATACCTCACAACAGCGAAGGAACCATGAAGCTTTTTTTAAATAAATTAAAAAAAACTTTATCACACACACAAACACACACACTATGGGGGAAAATTGAAGTTCTCCCCATGATGAGTCTCTCCAAGAAAACAGAGGGATGGAGATGCGCGCTTCTCACTTCCCGGCTGTTGACACAGTTCTCAAATTCTTTTTATACAAATAACAAAAATAATTGAAAACCAGCCAAAATCCGTGTGACTAATACTCCCCTTTTTATCCGTTAGAAAACACACACACAAACACAGCTTCTTATCTTGTCCAAACCTGGATCCATCTAACATTACCACACACAAACACCCCAAAGTGTCCTCTCAGCTAACACTCACTGTAGCTATAATTACTTTACTGCCCTTCTCCGCACTGTTTGCCCAATGTCCGACGTTCTTCTTCTTTCCTGATGCCATCATTATAGTATCAGCATCCTGCCGTTTAGCAGCCTCAGGCTGTAGTTCTGATCAGCGAGTTGTCACACACGCTGTCATCCTCCTCTGCTTTTATCTCGCCAGCTTTAACTTCTTGGAACCCTCTGACCCTATGAACCCAACGGTGGCTCCAGAGAAGAGGTGTGTGTGTGTGTGTGCGTGCGTGTGTGTGTGTGTGTGTGTGTGTGTGTGTGTGTGTGTGTGTGTGTGTGTATGCAAGTTTGTGTTAATGTGTACATGTGTAAATGTGTTTGTGTGTATGTGAGTGGGGGAGGTGAACAGCTGGCCCAGAAATGGGTCAGTCTGGAGAGACGAGAGCCGCTTCAGGGGGCCCGACAGCAAGGCGCAAGCCCACCTGAGACCACTGCCCTTCGGGTGCTTAGAAGCCAACACCCCCTTACCCCTCACCCCCTCACCCCGCCCCAGCCCACCCCATCCTCCATGGAGCCAGCGATTAAGCTCCTTGTGATGATGGAGGACTTTTAACATCTGTGCCTGTGGCTGGCAATGCAGTCAAGTTCATTGACTTGAGCGGTATCCACATATGGCCATGGATGGAAAAGTGAAAAATATTTTGTCGCATCATCATCCTTTAGCTCAGGGACAATTTACAGCACTATGAAATTAATAAAGATCTGCTTAAAATCCCTGTACAGAGATATAACCAAATGTGTGTTTCTTATGTTAATGTGCATGAAAATTGATTGGTGAACACTCCTAAGAAAACCTCCACCAGATTGAGTGATGACTGTTGACCCTTAACATAGCAAGACTCCATACTGCCCCACCTGTACGATCAACCTCCTCTGGCCGCATCAGGATGCAATGGGTGACCCTGTGGCCCCAAAGACAGCTCCTGACAAGAGTGGTGGGTGGGCTAGGCAGACACCTTAGGTCTCTCTGATTGTGCAGTTGAAGGAGGAAAGGCTGCAGGTGGGAGGCAATGCTGTTGTATATTTCATCGTCCGTGCCGGACCACTCCAACACTCCAGATTTTCAATTATTAAGCTGCAATCCATTATTGAGCTTGGCAAAAATTCCAGCACACACATCAGCCTCACGAGCTGTCAACTGGAGCCTTGTCAGGTGCCCATCATCCCGTCCTCACAAGCAGTTAGCTGGAGGTGAAGGAGCTGTGTGGGACCAGGGCAGGGGAGGAGCAGGAGGAGGGGCTGGCAGATGGTGGTGGTGGTGGTGGGGGCGTGGGTTTGTTTGAAATCATTTGAAATCGGAAGGAGATTTCATCGAGCAAGCACCCAAGATACTAACATGAGATGATCAGGGTACCCAGACAGAATTTGTGGAATGTTAATGATATAATGAAAAATATGAACAGCACGTCGCACATTACCCATAAAGCAAAGATGATAGGCTGTGAAAATATAACAGCTAATCCACCATTACCATCTATCAGGAAAAATAAAAAACAAAACAAGAGGATTTTTACGACAACACACGCTCACTGAAAAAGCACAAATGGCACTGTAAATGAAACAGGTCCCATTTGACCTTTAGCGCTAAATGCACAAGCCCTCAATTTTTAAAAGCAAATATATGGGACATGTAAAACCCCAACATGTCAACAACAGCCAGTGGAAAAGAGCAGCGGTGTGGAAAGACCAGCTGCTGCATGTTAACATTTATCATATCCTGTGTTATTTCAGATTCTGATATCACGTCTGGCATATAAATGGGCAGCATTACATAACAGACTTCAAACACAGGTTTATCAAAACGTCCAATATGCATCGTTCAACGATCGTGAATCATTGCTAGGGGATGGAGATTATGGGGATTCTTATATATATCCTTTTAAAGCTCCTGACACACAACACACACGGGTGCCACACCCAGTTAGTAGAACAGAGTATAATTCATACCATGTTTTTTTTCCCGATTGGCTGTTGCTTAGTGATTTGTAGGATGTATTCCTTAAAAAAAAAACGGGAGGAACGTGAGTGAAGATGGTGAAAGCTGTGATGTGTGGGGACAAACCTGCTTGTTCATGAAGACGTAGATGATGGGGTTGTAGACGGCGGCGGTCTTGGCGAAGAAGGCGGGAGCGGCGGCCAGCCGGGGGTCGATGTAGATGGTGGGGCAGGCGGTAACGGTGATGGAGAAGGCGGCGTAGGGCGCCCAGCCGATCATGAACGCCGCGATCATCACGATGACCATGCGCGCCACCTCCCGGTCAGGCTTCCTGGCGTGCCCCAGACGCCCGTGGGTGTTCGACACCTGCGGCACAAACACGTCACGTCAAAACCAAAGTCTTACATGGGGGCAGTTTTACAATTAGGGCTGGGCAATTATGAACCTCAAATAAAACTCTAACTAACCCTAACTGATTAAATGTTTTACTTCGATGTTGATTATTCAACAGTTATTTTAATTCTGTTTGTTTTGTGATAGCTTATTTAGAATCTACATATTTATTGTACTTATAGTTTACTGACAAGGCTTATACTGCAAGTATTTCGCCTATTATAGCCATGGGTTCAAGAAAAAGTACAGGCACATACAAGGTGGAGTGTACAGAAACTAAAGAAAGAGTTAACCAAATAAAAAAATGCATTAAGCAAGTTTATGCCAATTAATCGTTGCCAGTATTGATGAATTTTTGCTTAATTTTCCAGCACTGCTCACAAGTGTACAGCCTTTTCTATACTGTAAAGGCATTGTTCTATGAGAAAAGTAGCCAGTAACGGATACACAACAAGGTTAATCACTGCTTTACAAGAGCTCAATCGCTTCTAATCTTTTCAAGGCATTATATGCGGTTCCCTAGAAATACACAGACCTTAGCCGTTTTCTTTTCTGCTCACTGAGAAATGACCTGAACCACTTCCCTCTGAACAAATTCCATTTCTTATGTCATCATTTATGCATAAAGAGCAGATATGCCACACATCATCGCTGGGACACTAAAAAGACAAGCCGTTCGATTTTCATTCCATTTTAGCCTTCTGGAAAAAGAAAAAAAAACTGTATCTTACACATAAAAAACTGATACTACAAAATCTGCTGTAACTGGGGGAAAAAGACCTTTATTTTAAGACTAAAGAACTTTGAATGATTTTTGTCTGGGTCTGGGTCAATCCGACCACCCAGTGACGGAGTTGGAGAAACATAATCACCCTGGACCTTAGCCCACGCAGCAGTGGTTTAAGCTTGTTTGGTTGGCAGAGCTTACCTTTCGGAGTTTTTGCATGAGCTTGCCATAGGAGCCAATGATGACGCCCAGCGGCAAGATGAAGCAGGTGGTGAAGAAGGTGATGATGTATGTGTGGTCTTTGTATTCAGTGGAGTACCTGAGGAGAGACAGAAAACATTGTAGAATTCTCCCTTTCGTTCTCTCTCTCTCTTTATCTCTTTCTCTCTCTTTTTCTCTGTCTCTCTCTGTCTATCTGTTTCTCTGTCTCTCTAACATACACACATGCAAACACACACCAGTGTTGTGAAGTTACTGGGAATGAGAGAACATTTGTGCCACCTTGTGTGTGTGTGTGTGTGTGTGTGTGTGTGTGTGTATCTCTGTGTGTATCTGCATATGTATGTGTTCGCGCACAAGCATGTCTCTATCAGCACACCGAGCCCATCTCTTCACAATGAAGTCATGACATGTTGTATGTGTGTGTGTCTGTGTGTGTGTGTGTCTGTGTGTGTCGATTCTGCACTGCCGGAATGAGGGATGAGCTGATAAGCAGTTTTGGACTGGCAGAAATTGTCAAAGGGAGCACGTGCCATTGATCAAGAGCTGTGATACAAGACTTAGCATGTAGTGGCGGCCATGCTGGCTGCCTCCGCTCACACCTAAGTCTATATCTTGCGCAAACATGCAATGGTATTTCCAGGCTGAGACCCGTTAAAGGCCAGCCTACCAACAGATTGATTATCGTCATGTGTCTTACTTTCCAGTTTTGCCGTTTGGTCTATGCACGGCCAACGATAACAGGTAAGGGGAACAGGACCCCTTGCACCTCGTCCATCTTGTGCAGTACTTGCTTCTGGGAGACTTTTTTTTAAAGGCTAAAGGGCATTCACATGTGAAAGCAGATATGAGCTTTTCTGCCATTTCTTGCCAGAATCATCCCATGATAATAGAAGCGCAGGGCAATTACACACGAAGACATACCGTCATTTCAATGCGTGCATGAGGGGGAATCAATGAGGTTGAATGATTATGTGTCAGTCACTGTCAAAAGGCTTCACTGAAAAGGTTCAAAGCCTGAAATTGCTTTGGAAAAATATATTGTGTGGCAGAGTAGGGTGCATGGTACATGGAAAAGAGAAAATTGACACATGTGCTGATCATTCTGATGATCTCACTTCTCCTACCATGCTCCTGTTCATATGGCATACTGTCATTGATTTATGACCATGTAATGCATTCTGTTTCTGTGCGTGAGTGTACAAGGCGGCAGCTGCATTCATCATTTTGCCTGCACAGTTTCATGGGTTTTTTTTTTCTTTTCTCCTACTGAACTTTCATAAGTTAATAAGTTGGAGGAATCGGATCAGCCCATGGATCGGCTACGCCTTTTTTCGATACCCAATCCATCTATTTTGTCCATACCGGGACCAATATCTGATCGAAATATCGGATCAGTGCATCCCTAGTTTCCAATTTGCCATTTGATGGATGCACAGGTGAGGGTACAGGACCCCCTGCGTGTCATTCATCTTGTACAGTGCTTGCTTCTGAAAGGCTAAAGGGCATTCACATGTGAAACCAGATATCAGCTTTTCTGTCTTTTTCCTGCCCAATCATCCCATGACAATAGAAGCACATCGCAATTACACATAAAAACATACCATCCTTTCAATGCATTTGCGGTGGGGGTTGGGATCAATGAGGTTGAATGATTATGCTCCAATCAAGTGTCAAAAGACGTCATTGAAAAGGTTCAAAGCCTGAAATTGCTTTGAAAATTGACGGGTGTGCTGATAATAACACTCATGATCTCTGTTCTTACCGTGCTCTCTTCATATGGAATGCTGTCATTGATTTAAGACCATGCAATGCCAATGAGTTCCGTTTTTTTGGTCTGGGTTTACAAGGCAACAGCATCATTTATCATTTTTGGCTGCAGAGTTTGAGTGTTGCTGTGAGTATTTCTTCACCTATTGAACTTTTGTCTTAAAATTATTTTTTATAGCCTATAGGCTGAACTCACCAATTAGGTTCACAGGTGGTTCCGATCTTGCTGACCGTGTAGCTGTTCCATCCAAGCACCGGTGGGATTGTCCAGATAAAAGAGAAGGTCCAGACGAAGAGGAGCCCCAAGGCCGCGTGCTTTCCCCCGAGACGCACGTTCTTTAGGGGTCGGCATATGACGAAGAAGCGCTCGAAAGCCAGTATGGCCAAAGACCACAGAGCCACGATGCCTGTGTGAAAAGAAAAGACACCTTAAAATTATCAGTCTGTTGCATGTGCGTTTGTGTTTATAATGAACCCTAATCGTTTGTGTTTATAATGAACCCATTTCGCGTTATTGCGCGCTCTCCGCGACAGGTTAGAACGGTGTACTATTGGTTCAATGCTTAGTTCAATGCTTGAGATCAGGTAACCTTTTTTGTGAGGATCTATACGCTCACTTTGTTTAATGGGAAGTGGGAAGAGAAGGGGATCGATGATGGCGTGAACCTTGGGCTCAAGATAATTGGCGATATTGGTTGAAGTGTTGGTGGCTTCCTACTGCACTGCCGGGGATCACGGTTTAATTTCCCAAGAGTGCACCGCCACAACACCTGACTGTACCTAAAATTACCTAAATACAATAAACGGTTATGTAGAGAGTTACAATTAAGAGGAAAGTAAACAGGGAACCCCACTTACCCAGATATGTGACGACGAATCCTTCGGTGACGCAAGCCCAGTTGCCCAGCATAAAGTAGCCAGATGCGTTGTTTAGAAAACTTATAGACCCTCCAACGAGCGACACAAAAAAATCAGCAACGGATAAGTTTACAATTATATAATTTAGGGGTTTTCTAAGCTGCTTGTATTTAAAAGTCACCAACATAACGGTAAAGTTCTCTGAGAGGGACAGAGAGGTCACAACGAACATTAAGCACGCCAAAAAAGTATAGTTCCACGGTGAAACATATGAGAGGGGTCCTCTGAACGGATTCTCGGGTTCGAGTTTTTCTGTTGCTTCAGTGAATGAAACCCCGTTCACTGACAAGACGAAAGACGCCATGCTTTAAGGCGAGGTCACGTTCAGCTAAGGTATAGAATCTACAAAATCTCCACTTACTGTTTATGGAGATCAGCGCATAGACCACATTCCACCGGCTCCTTGGAAAAGCATTTGCACCACAATAATATCTGGTGGTGGTGATGGACGCGGGCTGTGATGGACGTGGACTAAATCGACAACAGAAATGTCACACCATGTTTTAAAAATCTTTGCAAAAGTAACACTGCCTACATTCTGATTAAAAGTACACGCTCACCCACACATCTGACATTTCATATCACCAGTTGTCTATGCAAACTAGGCATTTATCCAAAGGCGTAACTGAAAAAGTCGGTCGGTCATTCAAAAAAGGTAGGCATATGAACATAATGGTATTCATCCATATAGATAAAGACAGCAGCCCAAGTGACGTTTCAGAAATGTGCAGTGCTGTTAGAGCACCGGTTGTCGCGCACCCGCCTTGTCGCGCATGGTCCAGCGTTCATGTTGTCCGTGCGCTCCTTTTTATACCAAATATAATGCCCCCGAAGGCGTGAGGTAGCGTCGTCCTTCTGTAAGTTTGCGAAGCACGCGCGCTCAAGCATCGTGGTGCTGTCCAATGGTGCTGCAGGATTGCACTCAGGGTCACCACGGAAGTTGGACAGAATCTCTCACTGGTCTGTTCCCTCGAGATTGACCCTTAAAATGGAAAGTTTTATTGCATCTCATTAAAAAGTTGAGAAATGTCACTCGCATTTAACTTTCCCCTGTGTTTCTTTCCTGAAACTGACAACAAGAAAACCACCAGAGATTCATCCAGCACGTTTGCGGACGCAAAACTGAGGAGGCAGATAGACAAAGATAGTGCGAGAGAAATCCACCAATGAAATTGACAGCATATTATCAGAGCGAAATCCATTGTAGCACTGAGGGTTGAAAACAGCTGGAGTCCGTAAACAGGTGTTTTCAATCACCTAATCGAAAAGAATTAAGCGTTATGAAATGTTCTCCTAAATTGAACAATCACAAACCTGCCCACAAAAGATAAACGAAATCTATGTTCGCCTAATTAGAGCTGAGTCTTTCATGTAAAAGGTATTCACAGACACAGCAGAAGTTGTGCCTAGCTATGCCATGACGGTTAGAAGATATCTACGTAGGAAGGCATCTGGGTAAAAATCCAATGTCAAATTCATAATATGGACATGATAGAGAGCACTATAAAAAACGTAGTTTCCAAAGATGAATATTTGACACCTCATAAAACCAATTTATCGTCACTGTTTCAATCACGTGTCAGTTCAGTCACACATTTCTTCTGAGATTGTAAGAAATCGTGTGACAAAAATAGATTAGGTACTTTTTGTAAAAATCTAGGATAGGCTAATTCAACAATGTCGTAGCTAACCCTCTATGGCAGCCTGTCAACAAGTGCCTTTTATTTTGCAAATGTGTGCTTCATCCCCAAAACACCAAGCTTGTTGTCAGAAAGAAACAAAGAAGATACAATACAATGAGATGACAAAACATTCTATACAAACCATCATGGTTTATGTCCCTGATGATATTTACTATTTACACCACAGAAGATATAGATGTAAGAAGAATTAATGGATTTAAGACTAAATCGTTATGTTTACTGTTATTGTTATGCAGGAGAAACTACAGCAATGAAAAAAATCTTTACTTTTCCTTTGCCTTTTGCAGTGATTGAATTGATGTATCAGCGTATAATTATTTTATTTCCGAGTCAGAGTGAAACACATTAGTGGCGCATTGATGGTGAGGTGGAAATATGTGAAGTTGACGCCCATTTAAATCCAGTGGACTGCATTCCAGTAATAGAAAGGTAAATTGATCTGTGTGAATTTAATTAACCTGAGGATCCATCTAAAGCGGCACTCCTTTGAGGATTGGGACTAAGTCTTTGAGGAAAGATTGAGTCAGTGTGTGTGTGTGTCTGTTTGTGTACACACTCTTTGAGCCTGATAGATTTAGTTTGTGCTGGCCATAAACAGCAGTTGATGTCCAGAGGGTCTAAATTAGGCATATTTCATACACTAGACCACAAGAAAGAGAGAGAGAGAGAGAGAGAGAGGGGGGGAGAGGAACAGAGATGGATAGGGAGATAAAGAAAATCTAGTTTCACCACACCTTTAAAGCATAATGGGGCATGCCTGAGATGGCAGGTCACATGAAAAGGTGTCTCAAACACCCTGACCCCAACTATAAAACACACACACACACACACACATGTACACACGCACACACACACACACACATTCACAGAAATACGATGTCCACCAGCATGGCATTAATGTGACCCCTGTCCTGCTGGGCAGCAAAAACACTTATTGATGTGAGTCAGCCTTATCAGACGCCACACCTCGTCTGCCAACCGGACGCCAAGATGACACAGCTGTCCATCAAGCACAACACAGGATATTTGTGTGTGTGTGTGTGTGTGTGTGTGTGTGTGTGTGTGTGTGTGTGTGTGTGTGTGTGTGTGTGTGTGTGTGTTTGTGTGTGTGTGTGTTTGTGTGGTGTGTGTGTGTATGTGTGTGTGCGCGTGGGTGCGTATGCATGTGAGAAACAGAGAGCAAGAGAGGAGCAGAGCTTTCCATTCAAAAAGAATCATCCTTAATCTCCGTACATACTTATTTGCAGCAAATTGTTTTATGTAAACAGCAGGCAATTTATGTTTTGAAGTATACTGTCTTGAACAGTATGTTTGAAAGGGCGGATACGTTTTTAGAACATAAGCTTTTGGTCTTTTTTGCTCAAGCCACGGTTACTTGAGTTTTTAGGATGATTGCCTGTAGCTCTTTATCAGAAGTTTAAAGTTAGTTATCAAGGGTACCCAAATTCCTTCATTTTTGTTGCAATTGCTTGCATGTAATGTGCAATTTCTTAGCTGAAAGGCATACGTCTTGTTGTCTCAATCACACACACACAAGACATTTCATTACCAGAGAAGAGTTGTAGAGTAATCGATGATTCTTCAGTTCATAACTCAAAAGCAGGTCAATCCAACAAAAACTAAACTACAGATTTTCTTGGTACAAAAACAAACAGTTCAAAGTGTCGATAATAAAGAAAGACAACAAATATAAAACAAATGCACACGACCAAAATCAGACAGACTTCTTTGTCAAGTAAAAGATGCCTGTTAACAGAATTGACAGGAACCACACAGTCTTGATCAATTCACGATGATATTTGTGCTTAAACTCCACCAGCCCTTTAGGTTTCTGTTTGTTTGTTTCCATACTACCAACATGATTCTCTACAACTAATGGTTAAACTTTATTTTACTGTCCCTGTTAAATTGTATTTACATCACGAGGTACAGTGTAACAAAGTCTACAATAACACGTGACATGTTGTACTTACACTGTATGGTTAGGCTTAGGGTTGGGATTAGGGTAAGTGTTAGATATGGACAGTGTAAACAGAGAAAGTTACACACTGTTACATGTAGATGCAACTGCAACAGGGACCGTTAAAGTAAAGTGTTAATACATACAAACTAATACATACAATTGGCATGCAAACAGCATGAAAAGTTTTGTCACACTACCAACCAAAATCAAGGCAAAACCCTGTAATCCGTAGGCCTGGAAATGCAGATTTAGTGAATCAGAGCAGCCCAGCACTGTTCCTGAAGAACATCAATTCAGCCACGTGCTTACCATATCTCTCTGCTCCACCACCCCAGATAAAAGTCTGTGTGTAATTGCTGTGTCCTTGGTGAACTTAGTCAGTCAGGTGTGCCCAGTCAAGCGGCGGTCAGGCAGCCACAACTGATTTCTCAGATCCGGGATGAGAGACGGAGGAAGAACAGGGCAGCCTACATGTAAGGGCCCTGCCGAGGAGTGTCATAAGAAGCCCCCCCTCCCCCGAAGAAGTGCTGTAAGTTATTGATTTCTGTCATTTCAAACAAGACTGACAGGACGCTACTGACTTGCAGGACTGTTGATGTGGTGTAAGCCCCTTTTTTTCTCCTGCACAGCAAGAGTTAGTTCTCAGAGTTAATTTCAGCAACAGTGTTCAGCAAAAGTGTTAATTTATAAGTGTAAGTGTAAAATTTGGAGTTGAAATTGAGTTGAAATTACACAGCAAAAAAGTTGATTTAACTGTAAAGGAGTCAAATATGTAAGGGAGGAGTGTTACATGTAAATTAACACTACAAAGATTGCAACAAAATAAACATCGTGGCATCATGTTATAACTGACTCTCTCAGAGTTGATTTAACACTATAGAATTTGGTGTGTGCACTGTGAGTGGTCGTAGTTGTGAATGATTGGAGTAGTGGAGTAGTAGGCAGCTCTGAAGTCTAGTTGGTGGAGGTGGCTATACTGTGATCAGTCTTTCTCCCTCCCTTTTGCTTTCTACACACACAACCACCAGCACACTTACATTATACAAACCTGTTGATATGTCTATATCCTTTGTGCACTTGTTGATAAATATATACAAATAAAAGAGTTTTGTATGGTTACTTTGGCGTATGCTTGTGTATCACGTCGAGTACAGCCCTGGTGGTTGGTCTGAGTGCACTGCAGTTTTCGAACAGAATTTCAGCCATTCTGTTTATGTACAGTTTGGACTTAGCCTCTGACTGAAGGGACTTGGGGTGAACTGCGTTTGACTTTTTGAGTGTCACTAGCCCCTCCTGGTTATGGCACAGCGCCTGCGGTGTCTCGGGACAAGAGAAAATGAAATGAGACAGTGAAGTGTACACACACAGGAAGCTGACACCTCCTGGCCCATACACACACAAACACAGGCGCGCGCTCGCACACACACACACACACACCCACACAGAGGAACAGCACTTTGTACAGTATTTATGAAGGTGACAGACCGTGGTGCTTGTGTGTGTGTGTGTGTCTGTCTGTCTGTCTGTCCGACTGTCTGTGTTTGTTTGTGTGTGTGTGTGTGTGTGTGTGTGCGTGCATGTGAGTGGGTGTGTGTGTGCGTGTGCATGTGTGTATGTGCGTATGTGTGTGTGTGTGTGTGTGTGTGTGTGTGTGTGTGTGTGCGTGTGGTAGTGTGTGTTTGCACAAGTAGATATACGGGACAGGGCTGATTACCCCCCAGTCTCCCTGCTGTGCATCAGGAACTGCGGGTTGTTGGAGCCCCTGTCACGCCAACCTCCGTCCACCCACCCCCCGCCCCCACTCACCCTGCGCTGATGTGGAGCCAAGAGGGAGCTCACTCAGTGCAAATAACGGTTAGGGGTTTCAGCACAATGATTTTCTTACAGAATTCTTCTACTTTTTTTATATTTGCGTTTCTACGATAAACCCTCCCTAAGTCTGTATATTGCTGGTTGCTTCTTATAGTAGGTATTTGCAGATGAATACAGTGTAATTTTAACTTGTGTCATTTTGTGTCACATTGCAACAGCCAGCTATGTTAAATCATTACAGGCCAACTATTGGTTGCTTGCCATCCTAAATATTGATACTATTGATATCAGCATTTACTTTTGAAAGGCATATTGATTGACCCTAGTTGTCATGGGAGTGAGCGTGTCAAAGGATTAGGAAAATAGCTTAACAAAAAAAAGATTATATGCAGATGAACCTGTTTCCACAAATTCTTTGACTTCTCAAAGTCAATCCAATCCCACCATGCTTTTTACAGTGTATCGAACCCTAACCCTAACCATGTAACATTATGGACGTACACTGTTCACCCTTAACACTAACCCTAATCTTTACCCTAACCCTAACCCTAACCGTAAGTTATGAATGTAAATTGTAAACTGTAAATTTGAATGTAAATTTGTTACACTCTTCTTTATGATGTATACACACGGTAATACAACAGGGGCTGTGTAAAAAATATATATAATATTGGATACACATGGAGTTGCATTGATTAGAAGAAAGGCATGTCAAGGGTTGCTTTAAAAGAGCGATTGAGTACATCGATTTCAAAAAGCTAAAGTTAGCAAAGAGCTTTTGTGTGTCGCGCCATCATTAACTTCCCCTTGCTTTACGTGCTTCTCCCAGCATAATTGCAAGGATAGCGGCACTTGCTCCCACACAAGCCCACGAGAAGACAGGTGAGCTCCTACTGTGCATTAATCACGGTCACTCAACTATGAACAATCTGTCTCAGCTGTAGCGAGACAGAGGTGCTTGCACTGTGCTGTGCTCTGCCATTGTAGCGACCGAGACAGACAGACCATCCCCCCACCTACAGCCCCCCCCCCCCCCCCCGACACAGACCTGTCGATCCATCCACTCAGCCAAATCAAGCTCTTTTTACTTGTTTCTCAAGAGCACTGCAGATGCCTTCTCATTATCCCACCATGCCACCGACACCAAGACCGTAGCCACCTATCACAGCAACACAGCATTACTCTAGACAGAAACCTTTGCAATCAGCGGCAGCTATCAGCAGGGCTGGGGGGCCAAAATGGAGGCTAAGAAAGGCGCTGAAAAGGACTCCACTGGCACGCCGAGCAGACGTGATTGTCAGACAACCTTTTCTTTCTCACGCGCATCCGAGCAGACACACAGTCTGTAATGATTCAGCATTTCAAAGGAATTTTTCGAAGACAGCAGGAAATGTCATTCTTCTGTGGACGCCGTCGATAAGAAATCTGAATTTCATTTAGGCCAAATTCCAGAGGTGGGTAAGAAAAAGAATTGGTGAAGAAAAACCCACAATAGGTCTAGACTTATTGGGTACGCTAAGGACAGATTATTTTTGGCAGATACAGCCTGTTATTCGAGGCCGAATAAGGGCATTGGGGGGTGTTGACCAAACTATATTTCTTAAGGTGATGTACAGAGCAGAGTTCACATCCCTGCTCCTCAGTGCAAGCAGTGGGGCCTTTTCCTGGAAGAGAGAGGAGGCACTCAGATGTTTGGCCGGGAGCGTGTCCGTCCCCAAAAGGATTAGGGCAGTCATGCTGGCACAGGAGCCCATCTGCCCTGAGTGAACCACCCCACCCCACTCTACCCCCATTCCTCACCACCGTTCCTTCTCTTCTTCTTCTTCTTCTTCTTTTTCTTTTTCTTTTTCTTCTTCTTCCTTTTCTTCTTCAAAAAGGTTCTGTTTTGGGAGAACTTTAAGGTGTGAAAACAAGAGCTCAATTTGTTAAACCTCCATAAGTATCTTTGTGGATCTGCAGATCTGTTTGATTGTTAAAGGCGGTGGAAGAATAGCCATCAGTATCAATGACCTTTTTCAATGACTAAGTAGAAAATAGCAAATGCAAGGTTTGGGTGACAGTAAGGGTTAAGATTAAGAGTTTGGGTTCGAGTTACACCTCTGTAGGATAACTGTAAATATATAGGTTTGTGTAGTTGTGGTCCTGTAGCCAAAGTTTGTGATTTCACTTTTAGTGCCAGGGAAATATTTCTTCAGGGGAAACCTGTGAGAAGAGAGAAGAGCACAGCTCCTCTGACTAAGAGAGAGAGTTTTCTCCTGTAGCAGACTTCCTCCTCATCCCCCACATCATATTGCCAAGGTGAGATGTGATGGACAGTGAATGCGTTTATGCCCCCAGGCTCACCTTACTCTTATATTCATTCCATACTGTGGAGACCACCAAAACGTGCACAACGACACACACACATACACAGACACACAGACACACACACACACACACACACACACACACACACACACAAACAATCCTTTTCACTTTCCAGGCTAAGGTTGAGATTGCCCGAAGCCCTATATACACTTTACGAAACTGTATAAGGCATATACTCTAGTTAGTTGCAGGGGTGTGCCTCAAAGGAATTCGGGCACTGACTCCTCCACTAGGCCCAAAGAGGTGAAAATGAGGAGGAGGAGGAGGAGGAGGAGGAGGAGGAGGAGAAGGAGGAGTTGCTACAGGGTTAATATACCGCAGGGCAGGATCATAAAGGTCACTTCATGTATTCCATCTCAGGGGTCCTCTCCCCTCATCTGTCTTGCTCGTGGACTTCCCTGGGTCTCATATTCTATCCTCTCTCCCATGTCTCTCCTTCTCCTCTCTCCCGCACTTTCTCTGAGGCCCAACCTGAGCAGGAACATAAACAGTTTGACACAAATAAACAGTTGGGGCAGGTATCCTAGATGTACTATACAGTAATTACAAAAGTGAATTTGCCAAAAAGAGGAAGTAGTTTGTATTTTATTTACAAATATTTAATTGTAAAAGTATACAGAGTGCATTAGTGGCTTTTTCTTAGTTGCTTTTGTACACTAATCAGATGAGGATTGAAATTTCTGAAAGCACTTGTTCAACTTTCACATTCTCTAGCCAGCCAATGTACATGCCAGAGGGGGTAACTTCAATCTGCAGGAATCACCTTTCTCTCATTACTAAAAATGACAGACATTCTTCATATTGTACCTCTGGTTCTAGGTGATGTAGTCTTATCCTCCAATCCTTGGAGACTGTGGAAAATCAATGAACTATTTTTTCTATTAAGGAAATAACACAAACGACTTAATCTATGATAAAGTCAGCCTGGTTCAGGTCAATCAATATAAACCTTCGTCTGTTTAATCTTGCTGCAGGAAAATGCAACCGTTCTCATGTGTGTTAGAAAGCTGACTGGTGACAGTGTGTTTCATCAAGATCTCTGTATTATGTGCTTATTCTTTTTTATTCATCTGTTTTAAGTCTCAGATTAAAGCCGAGCAGATTAAGTGTCCTGGTTCTTGCTGTACTAATGCGGTCTATTTATTAATAGAGAGGTATTTTAAACCCATTTAAAGTGGAAAATACCCCAGGACAATCAGATTCAGACTTCATTAAATTATATTAAAATAAAATAGCAAAAGTAGTAGCCTGTTAGGAGGATTTTTTGATGTCAAGAAGTTTTAGAAACCTGGTAGTCTTTTTAGAACCTGGGGCAAATCAAGAATTTTACGTCTATGTTACCACTTTAAATGCTTCCCAGCAGTTGTGTTGCTTTCCTTCATTTCACGTACTAGACACTTGTGGATAGTGATGCCAAAACAGCTTTTGTGTGTTTTTGTGTCTGTGTCCTTTTTTTTATTCTGTATTGCTTTGGTTCCACAGTGGGTTTTGACATTTTACTGCAACTCCCTGGCTTTCGTCAGGTGTCTTGCTACTATACTTTACTTTTGCATTTGTCTGAAATGTTAGCACACAATAACAACAAATGTTTTGGTGTTGATGGATCAGCGAACAAGCACTCACACCGTGTGCTGTCGTGCAACCCACCAAAATAATATAGGCAGAGAGAGAGAGAGAGAGAGAAGGGGGAAGAGAGACAGAGAGAAGCGGAAAGAGAGACAGAGACACAGAGAGACAGAGATAGAGAGAGAAAAGGAGACAGAGAGGGAGAGAGACAGAGAGGGCCAGAGAAGAGACAAACACAGCTGGAAAAAAATAAGGATTTTCTTTCCTCCTCTTTTTTTTTTTTTTTTTGACAGTTGACAGGCAGGTCCATTGGTATGGTGGCCCATTGGGGATTTGTGGAGGTATGTATGCCTGATGGCCCATGACCACTGGTGACCAAAGAGAGGCTTTTGTTTGAGGACTGACGATTTGAGGGTCACGTCCTCCCTGGAACTCACAACAAGGGACTGAGTGCCATTTCTGAGAGAGAGACATTCGCCTGCAAAAGCAACGCAGCATGGCACTGAGAAAAGCACTCAAGGAAATGAAAAGGTGTTTAGGGAAAAGAATGAAGATAATTGTGTCACTTCTCTGTTGGTATGGGCTGCAGATTTGTTCTGAAGAAAAATAGATTTTTTTGTGTGTGTGTGTGTGTTTATTTTTCACAGTTACTTCAGGAAGGATACATTTATTTTAGTAACTGTACAGGCAGTGGCAGCATAATCATCAAAACTGTCATCAGGTCAAACACTCATCTGGTGACTCAACATTCTAACAACAAAGAAAATGCCATATCTCCCTATAGAAATATACACCTTTTTTCACAAATACCTATATTTTATTTCTTAAAAACACATTCAGATGATCCATTTCGCAAATATGGTAGTGTGGAGACACTGTAGCCTAAGGACCATGTGCCACCGTGACACAAGTCAATAATTTATCAAAAGGTAATTACCTCTATGTCCTTGAGCATAGTTACCGGACCGAACCAGCGTTGCAATCGACCCCCGAAGGATAAACCTCAATTCTGCTCAAGAGGCACTCATAGTAAAAACATCATATGTAGGCACTGTGTTGCATGAAGGTGTCACCAGATGATAAGTCCCGAAAGGCAGTATGTAATGCGAAGGTGCCGTATGATGAGATGTCCTTGAAGGAGAATTTACTCAAAGAAATAAATACATAAATAAATAAATAAATAAATAAATATACTGACTTGTGTGTGTGTTCAGCAAAATTAATGACCACGGGGCTTGCATTCACCATTTAGCCATGACACATATGAGTCATCTGTGCGGTTGACCATTTACAGTATATGCTGTCTGTGCGGAATTAAAGGATATATATTGAATGCTGGGTACCCAGGAAAGCATTGGTGTGTGTGTGTGTGTGTGTGTGTGTGTGTGTGTGTGTGTGTGTGTGTGTGTGTGTGTGTGTGTGTGAGTGAGTGTTTGTTTGTTTTCATTTTCATTAGTAGAAGGTGTTGCAGTGTGTGTGTGTGTGTGTGTGTGTGTGTGTGTGTGTGTTTGTGTGTGTGTGTGCATGCGCACACGTGGGTGTGCACATGGTGTGTGTGTGTGTGCACATTGTATGTGATGTGTGTGTATGTGTGTGCACATGCATCCATGTGTGTGAGAGTAAGATCAGAGAGGTTCCAGGTTTTAAATAAATTGCTCTGTAGCTTTGTGCGACTTTGCAAGAGACTCGACAAAGTACCGTTGACTTGTGTCAGATGTCCGTGTGGGCCTGTGGCTGTCACACGGCGTTGGACAGACAGCAGTCCAAGGAAAGCTTTATTCAGGAATTTATGTTTAGGCAATTGACTGTCTGTGTCTGGGCGTTACTGTTGCTACCCTTGGTTTCAGAATAAATTACATCCATCTTACTGCTGCGACTGAGGTCTGAGGATGTGGACTCTTGGGGTGACTAAACAATGAATAATACAGCACTTTTTGGGGGGAAAAACCTTGAAGAAATATCCTTTCTCAGTTTACGAAGGTCATCTTTTCTAGATGTGAAAATGTGCGAATAATTTAAGTTGCTCTGCAGAGCTAAGAGGAAAGTTTGCTGTTAAAAGAATTGAAAACTTACTGGGACATCTGAACTCGTACATGTGGTTTTCAAGCAAGGTAAGTAAATGGACTCCAATCAAATAAAATTCTTTTAGTTTGGACACTGGCTGCTTAGGCTGTCGGTTAGTTTGCGCCATCTGGTGGCTGAATTTAGAGAGGCAGGTGAATCGGAAAGAGTCATAATTGCCTATTACGACCAGATGATGGCGTTCAGAGTCCTGTTTAATGCACATGTGGACATACTGACACCTTCAATATATTTACATATTTTTTATTATATGGAAATGGAATATTTTTTTCTCATATTTCTGTAAGTCATTGTGTTTAAGATATTTCATAGGTCAAGTTTTAGAGTTTGTGCAAAGGCCAGGCTGTGCATAAAATGCTACTGAGAAATACACAGGGGTGTGTAATATCGACTTGTGGTTATAAATACATATCTCAATACAGCAACCTCATAAATTGCAAATTAGGAGGCATTTTGGTCTAGGTCAACTGTTACACCCAGTTTAAAGAAGAAATGAGCCTACGCTTGGCCAGTCAAGCATTCAAAAAAACCTCCCTAGTTTGATATACGAGCGTTAAATAGATTTGCAGTTCATATGAAAATCCTAAGCCTCCATCTCCCTCAAACACAACTATTCTGTTGTTTTTGTCTTCATCTGCAATCTTGCGGTTCTTACAGACTGAGCTGTAAAAAAATAAAAAATAAAAAAAAAACAGATCTTATCGACTATCTTGTGACCTGTTCTTTCTTTGAGAGGCATGTGGATATATGGGGAATAAATACATCCATACTGAGCACTTCTGTACCCCACAGTCTCTATACTATATGACTTTGTTATTCCACCATCCTCTACATTCATAAGGCACATATGTATTTTGTTTGTTTTGTTCATCTCCACTGAAGGTCATGAAGACCAGAGAGAGAGAAAAAGAAAGAGAGAGAGCGAGAGCGAGAGAAAGAGAGAGAGAGAGAGAGAGCACTCCGACAGCACACAGCTGGACATGGTCGGCTCTCGTGATGTTTTGAAGACAGCAAAGAAAGCGTTTGCCCGCATGTCCGTCACATCACCTTCCTCAAGGCCCAATCTTCATAAAAGGGGCTTCATTGAAAAGACGATAAAAATAACCCCATTTTCACGACAACACTAAATGACCAGCTGCTCCCACTCCTCTCCTCACTATGCAATTGTGTTGGCAAGACAAACAAGGTCACATGTATTGTACTTAAGGACGTAAACTTTATTGTCTACTTGCACACAAATAGAAAACATGGAAATGTAATGATTGTGAAATGTGAGATGTGAGATGCCTTGGACAAAAAAATAGATCTAGCCATGCAAAGGCAGTGGGGCAAAACACCAGTTTCATTATAAAACACCACCATGTTTGTCTTTGAGAGACCATTCAGTACAGTGAGTTATTCAAGCTGCCATGGTATTATCATTCCACTTGGTTCTGATCCTCAAAACAGATCAAATGCTAGGCTCTCCTGTCTTCCGGTAGAACAGGTCCGTTGAAGTCTCTCAAGGCCCCAGTCTCTAAGAAAAATAAAAAAAGACCAGCACAATAGTGTTCTTTTCACTCAGTGCTATGAAAACAGATAAAACATGGATAAAACTGTATTATGTCCTTAAGGTCAGGAGGAGGCTACTAGGAAAGAATGAGTGGGCAGGAAGTAAAGACTCACGGAACCTTTTAGTCGCAGGTACATGATGAGGTCCAAAAGGGTCTGGAGGTAGGGGTCATCTGAACCAGCGCCTAAACAAAAAGAACGTCTTGTTTTTTAGTGGGTTCATGGTACACGGCTAAAAATATGTATGATTTGTGAGAACAACTAGAAAAGCACTCAGAGAGCGCAGACATCCGCCAGGAAATTCCCCCCATATATGTGTGCATTTTCACTTCATTAATGGGATTTCCCATGGTAATGTTCTGAATGTTTTGTGAGGTAACCAATGAACCAATTTTCACCAAAAAAAAGAATCACCCTGAGGCAGACAGAATACCAACATACTGTGAAAATCTTAGGACGATATGTTCATTACTTTTTGAGTTATTTTGTTAACAAACAAACAGATGAACATGGGCAAAAACATAACCTCCTTGGTAGAGGTAATAAAGTGCCTTATTAAAAACCACCAAGGCTTTTTTTGTCTCTTCTACAAAAACATTGTACTTCACCAGCTTTTCTGTACATGCTTTTCTGTCAAGGACCTTCGGGATCAATGGTCAATTTATTTATTACTGACTGGTGGCTTAGTGGTAGCGACCTTGAAAGTATATCAGTATACCCTTACGCAATGATGAGCATTTGTGAAATGTGTGCATTGTGAGAGGTGTTGTGACATGGCACTAGAGTGCGAGTTTTTAAAAAGGGGGCAGGGTGCCATGGCATAGCTGGTCAAGGTGCCCATACTGATATATCCTGGAACATGGGTTTGAGTCCAACCTGTGGTCACTTCCCAATCCCACCCCACTTCTCTCTCTCCTACTCATTTCCTGTCTCTCTCTTTCATACTGTCCTATCATTTAAAGGTAACAAAATAAATTAGTCATACTGACTGTATGAGGGCTGTGTGGTATCCTCTCCCACTGACTCCTCTTGCCCAGCAGCGAGCCGTGCCGCACCGTTAGGGTCCGATGTGCGTCTGAAACACAGGAGGTGTTACTATTCCATTAAAAAATGACAGGTATTATTTTTGATGACCAGGTGCTGGTGGGTTGCAGGGACACAAACTTAAGCAATAAAGAAGTCACCACCACACACTGGAGAGGGCTCTGTTCCTGTGTTATTGAGCAAACAACGAGCCTGATGAGGTGCTCCCCCAAACACGTTGTTACAATACAATAAAACAATTGTAGAGCTCTCTCCAGTGGGTGCTGGTGACTTCTTGAGTTATTATTCAGCTTTAACTTCAACTTTAACTTTACTTACTCTTAAAAAAACACATACTATTTAAGGGATAATGTTCTGCGAGGGGGTCATTCTCGTGAAATAAGCCCTAACAGAGTGATGCAAGACCCCATGGCGAGGCACAAAATCTGTGCCATTGACAACGGTCATTGTGCTTTTTTTAGTGGTCATTATACAAAAATATTTGACCTCTGAACATTAGAGTGGCCCATTCAAAGTCACTGGGGTGTTTGTCAGTATTCTAAAGAGTCATATAATAATCAGACATCTAACACAAATGGAGACACTCCTTCCCCTCCGGACCAATAACAGGGCCTCTGCGATATATAAGCCGTCATTATTAATGTTATGTGATCGTACATCAACGGCCACTAAGAATTCCCCAACCACAAGTGCTCTAAGGGCAAGGTGATGATGATAATGGTTATGGTTGAAGTTATATCACTATTGTGGCCATCACGTCACAAACAGCAGGAAGAATTGACATGTTATGTTGAGATATATTTTTAGCCGCTGGCGAACAATGGTTTCTTAACTGTCATTTCACATGAAAGTTCAAGGAGAGTTGAAATGGAGGCAGAAGACCCACTTCAGTCGACAGCCTTAATGTGTCAGCAGCGGCAGAAGCAGCAGCAATGGTTCAAGCTTGCCTTACCTCATCACCTGCGTCATCCACTTTGCTCCTTTACCCAGCAGCAGCGCCCACCTACACCTCTCTCTCACCACCACCACCATCAGCCCCAACCTAAACCCAGCCACCCCCACCCCACTTGCTCTGTCTCTCCTCTCCTCCACTTGCGTTTCTCTCTCCCCCTTCGCCAGAGTCGTGGTCTAGGAGGGAATAATACCTGCACGACATCCACCATGGTCTATGGCCATCCTCCAAGTCAAACAAACACTCTCTGCCCACCCTCACCCTTCTGAGTTTGAGAACGTTGAGATGGTACTGATCTGTGGCATTCGAATGTTAAACTGTGGTGAGTTCTGAGGCAGTAGGGGAATAACAATGCAGCACAGTCATGGCTGTGGTCTCTGGCCACCGTCCAAGGCAAATAACCTCACCCTGAGGTCTGTCCGCCCTCACCTTCCAGGTTTAACGTCGAGATGCCACGGATCTACGGGCATTTACGTCTTAAACCGGGGTAAGTACAAAGCCAGTAAAGGGGCATCAAGTGAAGCACAATCTCCAGGCACACATATAATCACTTTCATTATAAAACAATAACTTACACGGCCCCAGGAGGTATCCGGCACTGTTTAAAGTCCACCCTCGCTTTACTGGACTCTGCAAGAGGCACAGGTTTTAAAATGGATTGACTGTAATAAAAATAACAGAATGGCCCCAATTGATTTGTTTGTTTACAAAAGGTTAAGGGCTTTTGTTTCTTACCAGGAGTGATATTCCCTCTGATGCAAGCAGTTGGGCTGACAGCAGCATATAAACACACAGGATGGCATAACCCCTCGGCATCTGTTTGTGAAAACATGCAAGAGCCAGCTAGCTGTGGCCATGTCAAAATCAACACGTTTTATTACCGAAAATGAAAGATATGTGCAGATGTCACGCTTCCCGTTTGCAATGTTACTGGAAAACAGATCTGCTGTGGTTTGGAAGATTACCTACTAAAATCGATTTTATGAACTGTCAGAAATATGTTCTTGGTAGAATTTGCTTTTTTTTTGTCTTACCAAAACTGTTACACAATCAAAAGTCTGGGAGGCAACCAAATGTATTAGCATCACTTCAACAAAAAACATTTTACATCTCTGAGACAGACTAAAGTACAATATCTGTATAATGTATTTCATTTATTATTTAATATATAAAAACTTAAGTCCATATACTCTTAACAAGGCATGAGACCACACAAATACAAAAAGAGAATTTTGAAAAAACAAGACCTTTTATTAAAAACCAATTTGTAAGATTCTGAATAGGGACTTAATATTGGTCATATTGAAATGTAACTAATTTAATAAGCAATGTTTTGGCCATCAGACTCCCATCAGGAGTTTGTGACCTCTGGTCATTTCTGACACACTTGAGGTGTGCTAAAACTTAATGTTTTCTTTTTGCTGCAATTGGCAAATTATACAGTCATGTAATGACCAAAATCAGCATAGCAAGCAGAAACAAAACAGAAGAATAAATCATAAAAAACACTTACCTTGAACAAAGTGTTGTTTTGTTGTTGTTGTTGTTGTTGTAAATTTAAATTTGAGCAGAATAATTATTTTATTACGAAGAGTCCTCCTCCAGAATGCCGGTGAACCTTTTGTTTATCATCTGTTTGGTTAGTTCCCGTCAGTGTCTCAGTCCTGTTTCTGAGTGGGACTGCTTGGCCGTCCATGTGTCTTTATATAATCCCACAATTTGTTGCCTATTAACATAATGAATCTCTATCAGGATGAATTTCATTTAAGATAATTGCTGGTGCTATTATCGAGGCCGTTGCAGAGAGGAGAGAGGAGAGAGGAGAGAGCAGAGCGAGAGAGCGAAAAAGAAAAAGAGAGATCGAGCAGCGCCTGGGGTTAATATGAAAAACAAACCTGAAAAACAGATAAGCATTCGTGGAAAACACGACTAACTACAATACTTCAAGGACAAAAAAAACATTATGATTCATAATGAGGTGCACTGTGAAATTAGCTCACAGCTGTTTTCCACTTTTTTCCCTCATTCAATCCAACAACACATGTCCCAGTTTGGATCCACTTCGTGGCTTGTTTTCTAAGCTCAAAGAATTATTCACAATAAGTTAAATTAATATGAAAAATAAGTTTATTTCCTGAAGTGTACTTCCGTCGTGGCTGCCATTGCTTGAGGAGCCCCTGGGTAACTCTGTCGTTTGACAGTAAGTGATAACTCAGTTTCCACTGTGTCTCTACCTGAACTGGGGATAGTCATTTCGTGCTCTTCTCTGCTGTGGCTAATGGCTTCACCTCACCACAGGTGTAATTGTCGTTCCCTTTTTTTCCCACCACCATCCCCTCCCCCCCACACACACACACCTTCCATTAACAGCAGGCTCTAAAAACACTCCCTGTAATTATCAGGCACTAATTACACAGTACCCACGTAAAGGACAGAGAGAGAACGAGTGAGGGAGAAAGAGAGAGAGGGAGAGAGAGAGAAAGAGAGAGAGAGAATGCCATGGCAGGCACTGTGCATGTATACAGCATGTTGATGCCATGCCTGTTGATAACTGTGCCCCTTTTCCAACAAGGGAGGGTTAATGGTGACCTCCATAGTAGTACCTTTCTGTCATTTGAACCCAACACACGAAAATATGAACTTACACACATTAACACACACACACACACACGCACGCACACACGCACACACACACACATACACACACACACACACACACACACACACACACACACACACACACACACACACACACTCACACACACACACACACACACATGCATTCACACACAACTCATGCTGCTGCTGCTACTTCCCCAAGGGTATTTTTGAACATCCACTTTTTTTCCAAGCCTGGACCACAGGAGCACTTCAAGTAATTTTCCCGCGGGCTCCCTTGAGCACTTAGTGCTCTGCCAGGAACGAAAGAGCCGGGGCACAAATGGAAATCAACTGCTTGCCTCGGTGGATGAGAAAATTAGTCAGGCCCTTCGGAGTAAAGGCCATTTTAATTGCGGTTGCCATTGCTGAACGTTCTGGGAAGTGAATGTAATAAAACATTGAATGTCCTTAAATGGTGTTGTTCATTTTTTACTCATATTTGTCATAACTCACCTCCTGCTCTCCTGTGTAAAGGCTCCTGTTGTTTTGCCTTTACTGTAAAAGGCACTGGGCCATTTCTTCATACTTTCTTCATATTTAATCAAACTAAGATTCACAAATAAATCTCCAAATGTCTTATATCTCTTAACTATCAACCTGACAATTATCCAACCTTTCAACCTGACAATAATCTTTACCTCAGACAAAACTCTACCCTTACCCCTGGCACTTTTTCTTACCTCACTGTCATGAACACAGTCTATAAATGAGGCACATTACAAATTACAATTGTTCAATTGAGCTGAGGTGAAAATGTGTGCCCTTCTCCATACTCCATTTCTCTTTCTGTTATTGATGTACAGTGGTGCCATCACTTTTGACATTCCTCCAATGACACGTGTGTGTCCCCTTAATGTCGTCACCTGTTCGGAGATTAATTATTTACAAACATTCCAGAGTTCTCTTAAGCTATGCGGCCATCATGAGTTTGAGCCACCAGACTTCAGGCTGAAGAGTGGAGAATGAGCACATGTACGCTGACAGGATGTCGCATGCAAAGTGTGTTTCAGTGTTCCCTCATGTCTTCTTGGCATTTCCTGTCACTTAGTGATTGTGTCAGACATTGGATGTGCTGAGACAAATTTCAGGTAAGAACCTATGAGCTTTTGACCTATATAAACTGTTTGTATTTGCTAAAGATGCATTAATGTTTTTTTGTTGATTTGTTTTCCAATTAAGGCTAAATTTCTCTTTTGTCTGGACAAAAATAGTTTATGTATGGTTAAAAAAGGCTGGATATACCTGCAATCCTGTGCTAGAGCAGCTGTGTGTTTGGTGATGACAGTTCATTGTATACTGAAATCCACATTCAGAATTTTCTGGATCTTTTACTGCTACTGTCTACAACCATATTCCCTCAAATCATGCTTACTATGACGTCACATTTAAAGAAAAATTAGTAAAATAAATAGTGTACTGAATGGGACTATATGGCCTTTAAAGGGTTAATATCACCAATATTGTTTGATGCCAGACTGCATCATGTCATAAATTATGCTTTTGATGTGGTGAACAAAAGTGTGTTGACATGATGTTTTTAAAATGCATTGCTGCTGGATCATAAGACTCAGCTACCAATCAGCGCATGAACATTTAATGTTGTTCCTGTAACTCTATCTCTCCCCTTGCCTCGCCTGTACAAGCCCAGGATATTTGAGATGGGGCTGGAGGACCTGCTTGTATCATAGAGTGGGTTTGTGTAGTTCTTTAAAAAGGGTGGTATGATCGGCCCAGCTGTTCTGAGGGCAAAACCAAAAAAAGAAAACAGTTTAATCTCTTGAGGGTAAGAGGGTGAATACAGAGAGAGTCAGCTATCACCAACTTCCCCTTTTTGGGAAGATACATTTTTCTTCTCTCTTTCACTCTGTCTCTTTCACTCTGTCTCTGTCTCTCTCTCTGTCTCTCTCTCTCTCTCTATTGCTCTCTTTCTCTCTTTCTTTCTCTCTCTCTATCTCTCTCTCTCTTGCTCTCTCTCTTGCTCTCTCTCTCTCTCTGTCTCTCTAGTGTGTATGTGTGTGTGTGTGTGTGTGTGTGTGTGTGTGTGTGTGTGTGTGTGTGTGTGTGTGTGTGTGTGTGTGTGTGTGTGTGTGTTCGATACACAGATACACACATGTCCACAGGCAAACACTGTTCCACTGGTTTGTTTTTCAGACATGGTGTCCGAATGCTGCCTCAGTGTCACCAAGTACTTTGTCTTCCTGTTCAACCTCATTTTCTTTGTAAGTCTTCTTACCTTCTTGACAGGCTCAAGTCACCCTTATGTAGGCACCTTCAAGTAAAGTGTTAGACCAGTCCTTCTATTTCTGTAATATAACACCATGAGAAATGTAGTAATAGATCTGAGAGTTATTTCCTATTTCTGTTTTTATCAGTGCTAAAACTCTATTCATTTGACTGTATCTAAATTGTAATCTAATGAGTCCAATAAATAAACTGTCTCATTTATTGTTATAAAAACATAATAGATCTATGCATTTTAACTGTCGGTTGACATCAGCACTGTATTTGAGACTTAGTGAGCTAGCTCTCAGTATCTCTCTCTATCTCTAGTTTTTAGGGACCATCATGCTGTCTCTTGGTGTGTGGATCACTTGGGCTGAGTCCAGCTTCTTCAGTGAGTGTCATAACGTCACCACATAGCACTAACACTAGTCATTTTCTATTCAACTTATTCACAGCAGTTAAGTGTCTTTATAGTAGCTTGATTCGGCTTAAAAAAGACATCCATCACCATATGTTCTAATCTAGACCACCAAGATTAAGTTTCCAAGTGAAGATTTCTTATTCGGATAACCAAAATGTGCATTAACAAGTTGAACTGAAACCTGGTTACTGTCACACAAACATGGCACGCTCTGTCCAGGTTCAAAGAGTACCACGGAGTACTCCCATAATCCTCTGATGTTCTCACTTCAAACAAATAGCACTGACAGCAGCCAATTAATAAACCAGACATCTGCTGAGAAAGTCTCAAACTCTGTGACTGTGTATCATTCCAAACTCTGCTTGTTGCCGTCAGTTTAATTGACATTTAGTTAACATTTAAATATCAAAAGTATATGAGATGGGATTGTGTGGATGGCTGCTGTTGGACAGGTTTCTTGTAATGTTATTAAAACATTTGCAAATATGAAGCTCTGTAACTCGCACACTTCCAGAGTGCCAGTAGCAACCAATCAGCAGTAACCATTAGCATCATGGTAATAAGACAGACTAAGGCTCTGTCCAAAACATCTACTCATTCACTAATTCAGTGTGTCAGTTGATTAACTCCATAGTGCAATATTTAGTGCATTATTTTGCCCCCTAACACTTGGCGCTGTCTTTGCAGTGGCCCCCCCATCCTTCATGTCCATGTCTCTGCTCTCCTACTTCCTGGTGATCGGAGGATCGCTCACCACAGCGCTGGGATTTCTGGGATGCATGGGCGCCATACAGGAGGCCAAGTGCCTGCTGGGATTGGTAAGGCCTTGTTTCCATTTTCAGTCTTGCTGTTTATTTTTCACCAACTTCACTACATATCCTACTCTACACAGTATGTCTATGCATGTGACAATAAACCATCATTGTATCCTTGTATCCTTATATTCAGCCCTGCATACCCTGTCCTTTTTTTTTGGTGGCTTTTGTGTCTCAGTCAGAGATGGGAAACCTCAGCTTCATTGAGAAAAAAAATAAAATCCTGCCATGTATTGGTTTCTGCTGTGCACATAACACAGATAATTACACCAATTAGCTCTTTCGCCTGCTTGAAAGTGTTGTGCTAATTAGAATCAGCTGGGGCAAACCTGACATGTTCACAAGCTCACAATATAGCGCACTGTGTAATTAACCAACCAGTGAAATTGACACACTATCATGTGCATTATATAGTAAACAAGTAAAAAAAAATCAGACAGAGGACTAGTTTTGTGAATGATTGAAAGAGATATATAATATCACCCTTTCTGAAGCCTGCCAGATTTCCTGTTAACATTAGGCTCTAAAGGCCTTAAAAAAAAGAAGGGAAAAAAAACAAACAGTGGCTGGTCTTCAGACAACTGCCTCACCTGTGTTTACATTGCTAAGGTCACACAGTTTAGTTTGTCTAAAGACATTTCCAGACCTTTCAATGTGCTGCTGATCACCTGGACATGTCGTAAGACTTTCCTGCGTCACTAGCAAAGCGTTCTTCCTGAAGGCTCAGACTGTTTGTGTTCCATGGCGCTGCCTTTTTCAGGGAAAAACTGACAAACATTAATGAGTGAATATCGTACCGTGTTTTTTTCCCTTTCTGTCCCTGCAGTACTTCATGCTACTCACCATCCTCCTGGCTGCTCAGAGCGTTGGCGGGGTCCTCTTCGTCACACAGAGGAGCATGGTGAGTAGTGAGATGCCATCACCGATGAGGTCACCTCCTCCATTTTGTGTGTGTTGTGTTTTTTTCCAGTGCGACTCCCTACACCCCATGACAGTTTTGTGGAATAAACATTTCAACATGTGAGGAAAAAGTCCTCAATTCCCAAACCCAATTAAGGGCTTGTTGTCTTTGTGCTTGTTTGTGTTTGTGTTTTGCATTTGTGTTTGTTTGTTTGTTTTCTTTGTTTGTTTGTTTGTCATTAGTTTGAAACGAGTTTGATGAGCCACATGTCCAGGGTCATTGAGCTGTATGGGAAGAATGAGTCACATCTGAGACACTTTGAGAAGACGCTGGACTACATACAGGAAGAGGTAGCGTGTGTAGAAGTGTGTATGCAGACAATAGCTGACATAGGTGTTGCCAAATGGCTTCATTTGTGGATGTTACAGTGTCACAAAAGTGAGTACACCCCTCACATTTTTTATGATATCTTTCCATGGGAAAAGTCTAAAGATATAACACTTTTATACAACATAAAGTAGGCAGTGTACAGCTTATATAACAGTGCAAATTTGCTGTTCTCTCAAAATAACTCAACACGCAACCATTAATGTCTAAACCACAACAAAGGAGAGCACAAAAATGTGAGGGGTGTACTCACTTTTGTGACATGCTGTATGTTTAGCTGCTTATTGGTGCATTTGTGGTCGTCAACATAGTTTCCCAAAATGATTTTCCCATTAAATTCTCCAATACATCCATGAAATTACACTACTGGGACAGAATCATGTTAGTGCAAAAGCATAAACCCCTTTAATTAATTTTCAATTTCAGTTTAATAATCTGCAGTTTAGTAATCTGCCTTGATGCCTCTATTGACACATCTCTTGACCCCATTTTTGTGAGCATTTCGTATGTCACAGTATGTCACAAAAAAGAGTACACCCCTCACATTTTTCCATGTGAGAAGTCTGAAGATATAACACTTTGATACAATGTAAAGTAGGTATAAGCTGTACACTGCCTACTTCACATTGTAAATATCTTTAGACTTCTCCCATGGAAAGATATAATAAAAAAGTACAAAAATGTTAGGGGTGTACTCACTTTTGTGACATACTGTACGTTTTTGTTTGTCAACACAGTGTCTCATGATGGGCATTTGATTTTGCTAAACATCCATGAAGTTAAAGTACAGAATCATACCAAACCACAGAACAACTGTCATTTCTTTTCAATTTCCATTTTCATTCCCACTCCTTTCTCCTGTAATCTGCCTGGATGGCCTTGCCTATGCCTGCCCGCCTGACAGGTGGGGTGCTGTGGGTGGTACTCCCCCTCGGACTGGGACAGAGCTCCCTGCTCCTGCTACCACTTCAACAGCACTCACCACACCCACACCCACCCCAACGCCGCCACCAACACCACCACCACCACCACCACCATGCCTCTGCCATGTGGCTGCACAGGAAAAGACCACCCCTCTAACACAACCGAATGTGTCATGTATAAGCAGGTATGTCCGACGTCCACTGTCGATGTGGTGTTTTGATGGTATAGGGTGAAAGGGGCCGTGTCCACTAGAGCTGTTCTGCCACAGCAATAAGGCGAAAGAGATTCATGACATTAGGGTAATGTTTCCAGAAACTAGGTCAAGAGGGCCTCTCATCCTACTAACAGCAAGGCAAGCGCACTTGACACTCGGCTCTGTATACAAACAGTCTTTGTGGGCCTCATCAATTTCTGTGTTTCTCATTCATCTGCCTTACCGGGGCCCCTACTGCCATTGGGATTCTGAGTAGCAGTCTCTCCCATTTTCCCTGCACTTCAACACCACTGCTTGCCGTATTTGCAATTGATGTGTTTTTACACTTAACGTGTTTTTAAGATCACAGTGACAATTCAACAAACCATTAAAGCCACCAAAAGGACTGCATATAACCACAAGCCTGCCCATCTCTACCTTGCAGGAGAGACAGCTGAATAACTCAGATTTAGACTTAGACACCTAGCCAAAGTAGTAGTTTTTATTTCTTGCCACTTTTATATTTTTTATATTCCATCAAGCTCTCAATTTGTAACATCACCTATGTAATAAATCATCGATCCTCATCCAAAGCAACATCAAGCGTCAAGTCTTCTGTTCAGTGTTGCCCTGTTTTAGCTTATTTAGAAAAAAACAACGCAATCCGTGGTAAGCAGAGACTTCAGGTGTAAAGTCAATCTGAAATAAAGCAAAATCCAACACCTGTCTTGTCTCCACAGGGCTGCGGGAGCCATGTGGAGCAGTGGGTCGATGATCACATGCTCATCATTATGGTGGTGCTGTTCGCGATGATTGCAGTAGAGGTAAGTGGGGTCTGATTCAGATTTGGCTGAGGATGAGGTGACACTGGTTATTAGGTATTCTTATTAACAGTAGCTGTAAGAATCTTACTCAGTGTTTTTTAACATTGAATAAAAGAATGCATACCACAACAATGTTGTGTCCTTACGGAGTGACGGAAGATGCTTAGATTCTTAAGTTTTATGTATCTCAATATATTTTAGAATTAATATCGTCTTGATATTCCCCTCACATGTGCTTAAAAAAGAAACTTGCAGACATTTTTTGTATATATTCTTGGCTTCCCACTAACTGCCACACTGCCGTCAGTGACTAAAGCAGACGCCCAAACAGTAATGCTTGATAGCTCATCATTATATTTCTTATGATGTGAAACATCAGAATGTTCAATCATTTCAATCATTCAATCATTTCAATTTGGTTACCATAACTGCATTATAGCTCATTACCATAAAGTTAACTCAATTGTAGCTTCTCTGTTTGGCTTTGGTTGCCCAAAACACTTCGCTGATGGCTTTTTCATCTTGTGAGAGAAAACCACTGTGGTGGCTCTAGTCTCTCTCGGTCTGAACATACAGTAATGCAGTTGTTTTGAAATACAATACCACCGAGAAACAGGATTATTTTCATATGACACCACGTTGCCTATTGTACCTTAAAACGATATTTAAGACACAACTCACAACTCAGCTGTAAAAGAAATTGTATACAGGTTGTGCCTGCAGGGCTGGACTCCAGCATTGTGTACATAGCTTAGCAACAAGTGCCCTAAAGTGCCCTTTTTAGTGTCAGTCTCCACCCCTGCTTTTCTGTCCCTCTGTCTCCACGTCCAACTCCTAGTCCTCCTGACATGCCTCTCCGTTTCATTCTCTTTCTCTCTCTTTCTTTCTCTATCTCTCTCTCTCTCTCTACTCCTCTGCTCCTGTCCTTTCCCACCTCCTCCTCCTCCTGCTCCTCCTATTTCTTTCCACACTATTTTTTTCTCTAACTCTCTTGCTCTTTCTCTTTCTTTCTCTCTGACTCTTTCCTTCTCTCTCTTTGTTTGTCTCTCTCTCTCTCTCTCTCTCTTTGGTTCTCTCTCTGTGTCTGTCTGTCTCTCTCTCCTGCTAATTTGTCACCCCCCCCCCCCCCCCCCCCCAGTCTCTGCTGTGGTTGTGGATGCTGGTGTTCCACTGCCTCAGCTGCTCTCCTCGACGCTGCTGTCCGCCCAAGTCCCGTGGCCGCCGCCTGCACATCTCCAGGTGGCCATGGCGTGCCACGAAAAATGGCGTGCCAAGAAAATGACACCAGATCTGGCAACATCAATTGACATTTTGGAACCAGTGAAAAGACAAGACGATACAGTTGTTAAGATATCCAAATATCTTCAAATATCTTTCTAAAATTTAAAACCTGACAAAAAACTCACATTTATTTTGGTCATTTCAATGGTGCAATTAAACTTCTGATTTTTAACCTTAACATAGTTATCTTGACAATGAAAAGTGGGGAAAGCGTTTTTTTAACACGCTTTGTTTTATAAAAGAAAATAAAATGTATTATTTTTAAAGTTGCCTACCAGAATTGGCCTTTAGCCTACCTTAAAATTTGAATTTGCCACTTCAGACTCATTTTGCCAGATCAGGTCAGAAAAAAAGGAAGAATTTGCCATTTTTGCTTCTCACTTATATCCAGGCAATTCTATTTTACTTTCTTTTGTAACTGTAATAAACCAAGCTGTCTGTATGTTGTGTGCAATGCACAGATGAAGGCCAGCTAACCAAAAGCCTGTTTTTGTCAAAAAAAGTAAAATACAGCTGCATGGATCCAACTGTGAAGAAAATTCTTCCTTAATTGCTCCAAACTGCTGTTGTTGTACCGACCACCATGCTGGGTGTTCCTTGACAATACCATGTGCCTGGAGACATGCTATGTGGTTGCTGTGTGTGTGCTGTGTTGTTGTGTTGCTGTGCCATATGCACTTGCTCATGCTGACAGGCCTCTGAACAAATAGACATGGGTCAGGAGCGGTTCTGGGTTTGATGGATGCCCTCTAGACAATGTGCAGTGCAGATACTGAAATCCCTCAAACCATTGCTACAGGGATCTCATCAAATAGCAAACACACCTTTTTGACCCAAGTCTGAGAAGAGAGAAGAGCCCCAGCAAAGACTGCTTGATAGAGTGTGTGCATGTGTATGTGTGTGTGTATGTGTGTGTGTGTGTGTGTGTGTGTGTGTGTGTGTGTGTGTGTGTGTGTGTGTGTGTGTGTGTGTGTGTGTGTATGTGTGTGTGCCTCTGTATCCATGTGTTATTGTGGTTGTATGTGTGCCTGTGTAATCATGCATTTGTGTGTGTCTGTGTCTGTGTATGTGTGTGTGTGTGCATGTACGTGTGTATGTGTGTGTGTGTGTGTGTGTGTGTGTGTGTGTGTGTGTGTGTGTGTGTGTGTGGCCTGTGCTTCGCCTGCTGTATGTGACTCACGTTGCTTTATGTCCTGATTTCCCACAGTGATTTTTACATGGAGTACTGGCAAGGTATTGCTTTCCCCATTGTTCTCTTCATTCCCAACACAGACAGCACGTCTTACTGTGTTCCCCTTCACACTATAGGCCCTCCGCCTGTGAAACACAATCAGCCCAGACACATATCCAAGAGCATCTGCTCAAAATTCATCCAATCAAATCCCATCACATATAACCCATCTGACGTGGGCGAGTTCTGTCTGTGGGATATGGCTGCTGGTGCTGTGCCATTGATCCTTTGCCATGTTTTCTCTCCACAGATCTCTGGTATGATCCTTTCGATGTGTCTGTATAAATCACACAGCAAGACCGAGCTGCTGTCGTTCTACTAAGTCAGAAGGAATTTGATGGATAAAGAATTGACAAAGGAAGCGACATCTTACATATTACGTCACATGCAGTATGTTGAAGATGCTGAGGCACTTGTACGCATTACATTCCAGTATTTGCCATTGTTTGGATTTTTTATGTGCTATATAGGTTCCGAATTGTCATTGCTGTTTTGTTATTGTAGTTATGATTTTTAATACCATATATGGTGTTTCTTCTCTCACCTTACTGATGCTAATTATGCAGCTGCCTGTGTCATTATGGCCCGATGTAAGTGTAACAATATGCAGACATGCATTTTAACCGATACATGTTAATGGACTTGTCACACGGGTGTAAAGGGAATGTTGGGAGAATAAAAGTTCTAAGGAATAATTATAATGAGAAATTTTAGAATCTTACATTGTTGTCAAACGCATTCTTTTTAAGAATGTTAAAAACAAAAACATGTTATAGGCTGAAAAATAGTAATTCCCCACCACACGGGGTGGCTGCTCAGTGGCTGTTGGTGCATGAAGAGCATGTTGCCCTGAGAAAGCCCCGGTTCCTGTTTGCTTTGGCCCTGCTGACTTTTGAGCAGGAAGCTGCCTCCGGGTCCTGGGTGGGACAGAGTTATGTTTCGCTATTGTTGCAGACTCACAATAAATGACCTCTTTTCTGTTCTGTTCTGATGAAACATGTTTCCACACTCTGAAATCCCGGAAATGTTTAGATAAAATGTACATAATAAAAATCTGCATTTTTACAGCATAATGATTCTTCTTGTGTCTTTAGTGAAAAATGTGCTGCTCTGATTTATGACAAAAAAATACCAGCATACCAGCATTTGACTAACTGTGACATCTGAGAACTTTACCTTTTGTTTTCATTCATAGAAATTCAGGTTTTACTGCAATGAGCATTCATGCCACAGCCAGGTCACATGGCAAATCTAACCATCTAAAAGAGTCTTAAAAACTGTTGTGAATCTGTTATGATCTGTTTGATCAATTCTACTTTATGAGGCTAAGACACAATGTTTCGAGCTTTGTGTATTTACCATGAAAAAAAAAACGATTTCTGTCTGTAGTTTCAAATGGTCATTTCTGGCCAGAAAACAGGATCGATATTTTGTGTTTACATAACCTCCACGTAGATCATCCATTAAATATGATTATTAAAGTGCTATGTCGTAGATACCATATCAGTGTCAGTGAGTATCGATGAACTCATTTAATAGACCGAGAATGCTGGAGGGCCCAGGAAGGCAGGCGTGACAGACACTCGATACCCCTGAGTAGCAGGTCCAAGACAAGAGCCATGAGAAAGCAGTGGTCAGGTGTCACATATAAAAGATTATGGTGTTGTGTCCCAGACAGTTCACAGCACCTTTCCACCACCCACACAGAGGTAAGGCTTCACTGTGATTTTGTCATGCCGAATATATGCAGAATATACAGAATCGTTTAAAAAATGGCAATTAAAATGGTATGTTTGGAAGAGACATTTGCCTAATCTGGTAATGTGGTAATCGCATGTTTCAAAGGATGGCTGTTCCTGATCTTTTGGAAACTTGACAATGTTTTTAGAGAACTACCCCATAAAGTAGGGTTTTTTTGGATTGGCACATTTCATATTTACTGTAATAAGTATAACTGCAGATTGACTACACTGAAAATAACATGTATCTTAAATGATCATGCTTGTTCATTTTGTGTACACCAATACTGTGTGCAATAAAATGGCCTGTTTCTAATGTGTTTGTACCATCCTAGGATGAATTCACTTTCTCTGGGGTTGGCCGTATTCCTGGCCGCCCTGTGTGGTAAGTGCTGTGCTCACAGGGTATGTGCATTGGTCAGGGGCCAGTCAGGCTCACTTCCTGATCAAATATGGATACAGCCACATCAGCTCTAAACATGCACTGTGCATGGGCAGATATCACAGCCTCATAGTCCAGTCATGCTAAACATAATTAATAATAATAAGAGTAATAATAGTAATAATAATATCTTGTTCAAAAAGGAAATAATCATGTTGTTGTTCTTGTTCTTCTTGTTATTACTGTTGTTATTATCATTATTATTATTAGTAGTAGTAGTAGTAGTAATAGTGGTGGTGGTATTAGTATTATTACTACAGTAGTAGTGGAATTGCTGTTGTGGTAGACTGTATGTCCAATATGAGTAAGACAGCTTTTCTAACATGTGTATATATGTGTATGTGTGTCTACTTCAGCCACCCAGGCACTAAAATGTTACCACTGTGTGAACATCAATGAGGAACACCCAGACTGTCCCAATGCAGAGGAGAGAGAATGTGGGCCCATGCTCACTCAGTGCCTTCATGTCCGCATGCACAAACCAGCATGTGAGTAGAAGAAACTTACTAACTAGCTGCGAGCTAACTAATTAACTATCTAACTAATTCACTGACTAACTCACTCACTCAATCGCTTACTCACTCAATGAGGAACTAACTACCTAATTCACTAACTAACTCACTACTCACTCACACACTTACTCACTCACTGACTAACTATCTAACTAATAAACAAACTCGCTCTCGTTCCGTCTGTCCTTCTATCTATTTATGTATACTTAGCTATCACTAGAACTCGCAACAAGTTGCCTTTGTTCCTTCGTTTTTTTAAGGGTTTTATGTAGATGTTTTGCTGTGTGTATTCCTGCCATCTACTGGTCAAATGACAGCCCTGCATCAGTAATATGATATTTCTGTTTACCGGACCCACCCTGTTTGTCTTTGTTCTCAAGAGATAGGGGCCCAACTTGTGTAAAATGGCGTCCCACTGGCAAGCCATTTTATTTTTGAGCCACAAAGGAGCTGACCCAAAAAATACACGGACAAAACAAAAACACTGTTTTGTCATTACAATGAAATTTCAGAGAGAACTGCCAGAGGTCTAGAAGTGATTGCGCCAAAGGCCATCCAAACATAAGGCAGCTGATATTCATGCATGTATTCAAAAACAACAAGTGTACAGATGACAGGCTGAATAGCACAGACAAAAGAGAATGCGGTTAAGCAGTGACATTGGCGTGCTAGAAGTGTAATGAAGCTGAAATATTGTGCTCACAGTAGCGGGCATGTTGTTTCTTTGTCACAACATACAATTCTTCACAAAAACACACAGCTCAAATTAAATATAATAGCAGACAAGAAACGGAGAATAACATTTATTTTGATATTGATATTTTTTATAGTGATAAAATAAATGAATGTAGATTAAAACATGGCATGAGCACTTAAAATGACTTGACTTGAAAAAAGAAGGCAGTAATGTAGCAGGGAATAGAAGCAGTGCAGGTATCTCATTTGACTATTTGTGGATATATATATAATGTGTACAGGGGACAGCAAAGCCTTCTCTGCAGGAGAGAACACAAGCAGGCTTTAGCCTACGTAGCAGCAAGGCAGTGAGAGAAGAGCAAACAGCAGAAGAACGTTTGTACACTGCTGCTGACACCATCATTCAGTCAGGGGTTAGGGTGGGGTTCAAATAGTCCACCAAGATGAACAAACACGCCTGTCTTAACACGGGTGTGGCTCCCCTGAGCTCTTGCTAAGCCTCTGTGTCTCACCTAATTCACTGCTCAGAGTCATATTACAGCGCCATAATGTGGTAAGGCCCAACTCTCCCCGGGTAACATCCTAAAGCTGGGTGTTGCTCTTGAGTTCTGTTCTAAAAGCCTGTGCCTCTTGTGCTGTTCCATCCTGAAGTTGTGTGTTAACTTACTCTTGCGAGTTCTGATCTGAAACCTGTGGCTCTTCTGTTGTTCCATCTGAAAGTTGTGTGTGTGTGTGTAACTCTTAAGCCCTGATCTGAGATCTGTGCCTCTTGTGGTGCTCCGCAGATGGCGAGGTGCGCAAGTGTGCCACCCAGAGGGAGTGTGACACCACAGTGCCGGACTTTGTGAAAAAAGAATGCTGCGACACAGACCTCTGCAACTGAGAGGGAAGAGGGAAGGCCCTCGTCGCCTCGTCGCCTGTTCACACAGCTGCACCGAGAAGAATTTTTATCAGTAGTGAATTAATGACATACAGTACATATAGCATATTGCCTCTGTGAGAGAGGCATGTTTCTTGTTTGGGTTTGGGGGGTTGAGACAGCTTTTGATGGTGTGTGCATGTCAGACATGTAAGCCAGAGACACTGTGTCCTGGCAGAGTTGATTAAAAACAGGAGGCAAGATGATACTCAAGAGGACTGTCTGTCTGTGAAGTTTTCCTCTCACTGCTTATGTGGAACATGTTTGTGCTTGATAAAATGATTCCTTTTTTTCTCTCACACCCCCTTTTCTCTCCTTCTCTCTCTCACACACGCTCTACCTCTCTCTCACTTTTCCCTTCCTACGGGTTTTGTAAAGTTATTCGTGATATCAGGGTAAACAAGCTGTAAAAGACGTGTCTCTGTAGTAGAGGGTTGACTGACTTTGATAGGGTATTTAAGTGTCACTGAGACGTTCAGTACTGTAACCATCCATGGTTGCACAAAGCTTGTTCTCATGTAACACCAGCACATTCCTTCACACCCTGACCAGAGGGCATCAATTCTCCTTAGTCAGAAACACCCCGACGCTACTCACTCAGCACACTGGTGAGGGAACGTTTTTGCACAATCAACTTGGCCAACTGCAGGCTGCACAAACATTCATTTTTTAATCTGTTAACGGTCACTTTGCACACACAAGGCATGTATGTCAACAGCACATATGTACAACATACAACAGTGTAATAACTTTATAATAATGACAGGGCTTAAAGCAATGTAATATAATCAGACTGCAAAATCACTCTGAAGCAATTCTAACAAGTAGCTGCACTTCCATCCATAAGTGAACAATCCCACTCACTCCTAAGCTTTACATGTAATCACAGCATGGTTGAGCAAACAATGCATAAAATTCATAATATTTTGTCAACACTGGCACAATGGAGGACAAGACCATATAGGGGTTACTCTACATCTTGCTGTCGGCAGCTGTGTCAGAGCCACCTCCCCAGTTGCAGAGGTAATGCATGACAGAGTACAGAAAGAACAGGCCACTGGCTGCCATGACCAGACACGAGATGGATGCCAGCGCAAAGATGGACATGCGTTTCTCGGGCGCGGCCCTTACTACGCACAGCTGCAGGCCAGGGCAGATGTCTTCCCCCAGCTTGCACACGTGGGGCCCGTTCTCCATCTTGGGCAGGTTCCAGCACAGGAGGATGTAGACGAACGTCCCCTCTACGGCGATGCGCAGCGCCACGCTGAGCAGGTAGAACAGCACGGCGGTCTTGTTGGCGTGGAAGTCGAGCATCATCACCTCCTGTGCCTCCGCCTGGCCCTCGGCGCTCTTCATCTTCATACTGCGCTTGCGGGCAGAGGAGCGAAGGTGCCCTGAGAAAAGCTCCATGAGTAAGACGGACAACGCCAGCAACACGAAGAGGAAGTTCCAGGCCACCACCGCTGGCCGGTCAAAGTGTTCGTTGAAGCACGCTCGCGTGCACAGGCTGTCACGGAGCGTGCCGTTGCAGCTGAACTCGCTGTCCAGCTTAAACCAGGGCAACTCAGACACGAAGAGCACCACCAGGCGAACGGCCAGGAAGCCAAACCAGAGTGTGCGGGCTTTGTAGGTGGTGGTGGTGTCCACGGCCGTACGCAGGATGGGGATCAGGCCTGTCACTAAAGCTGCTGCCATCGCCTTGTGTGTCTGAGTGGCTTCCTATGTCTTCTCCAAGCATGAAAATTTGTTTTAAATAGAATACAGCCATAGAATTCATCACAAGCATCACATTTTAAAGTCTAACACAAAATCCTGAATCAGCATTTATATTTTACTTGATGTTATGCTGGAGATATATATTTTAATGAAAATGGTAAAATGGTGAAAAATATTCCTTTGCTAAATTCAGCTGTAAAAGACAACTGCGCAAAAAAGAAAGATGTGACATTCTAATCAAAAAAGAAAACATGGAAAACGTCTGGGCCAAACTTACCGTATGTTATGACTATGACTCCCTTGAGGGAAAGGAGAGCGCTCATGGGTGTGTTACAGTCCAGCTTCTCGCATTTGAAGGATAGCAAAGTGCACACATCATCAGTATTGTTCTTCGCACAGTCTCAATTCTTCATTACTTGTCACTTTCTTCAACATGTGCCATAAAAACGGCTTCCTGGACTTGTCTCTTAAACCTCCATGACAAAATGCAAAATTTATTAGAGACAGTAATTTTGGGCTCATTGGAGACTTCCTTTCACAAGAAAAGAAAACTGAACAAGCACTAGTCTTCACAGTCTTCAGAAACAATTACTGCGTAGACAGAAACACTGAGGAAATCAAGAGGTTTTTGTGTGACTTTATTCTGCAGAAGCAACAGTCACAATTCATCACATCAGCACTGTTTTGGCTCGAGAGCCAGCAGATGAGTGCCTGACAGGTGCAGTGCATCAATGCCTTTTCAGTTAAATTAAATAGCAATGTCCAACAGAGAGGGAAGGAAAAGACGAGATACTGACATCTCCATTTCATATAAAAAAATATTTCTAGTACAGCACATATTGAGTGACTTTCACCAGGTAGTATTAAATAGTTGTACTATTCACCTTGGTCGCACAACACTGAAAAAGTACAAAGAGAAATAATTCGTATTCACAACATTGGTTGCTAAGCATCATCCATCCACATCACCCATTCTTCTTATTAAGAAATTGATTAAGCATGGCCATAAACCGATAGCATTTTTTTTTTCATAAAATGATCCCATTATGCTTAGATCACAGAAATCATAAGAGTACCATTTCATTCACATAAAAGACTGAAAAAAAAAACCAACAGCAAAACAACTGAAAACCACTGAACTATGTGGGAGTGCATCTGCATGTTGACTGCGCCGTAATGCGTCACTGTGTCATCATTCTGAGCCATTATGAAACTTTGCCTTTCTGTGTGAGAGATCACCGCAAATGTATTCACCCACCCATCAACTTCACAAAGCCCCTACACAGCTCTCAACCAGCATGGCGTTCCAAATGATGTGGGTGGAGTTAAAATACACATGCAGATTTTTTGGTCAGATCTTACTTCCTTCTCACTATAGTTCTATATATGGATGTCTCTGTGATTATGTGAGGGGGGCACTTAAAACAATGTAAAGGCCTCATGCTTAAAAATAATCCATAGTTTGATTAAGATACAGTCCCATCCCTATCAGTCCCACTCAAAGTCCGTCGTCCTTGTCGATGTAGACGTGTGTGGGCACCGTCTGAAACGCGGACACTGGCACCGCCACGGGCACCGTGAGGGAGATGGTGCCAGGCTCCACCACGGAGGGGGACTCCACGCCGGGGGGCGAATCCGATGGCAGGGGCTGCGTATGGGCCAGCTGCCCGGCGGCCTCGGCATCGCTGCGATGCGTACGCAAGTGCTTGCGCAGGTAGGCGGCAAACAGGAAGGCCTTGCCACACACCTGACAGGCGTGCGGCCGCACGGTGGAGTGGATGCGCTGGTGCTTGCGTAGGCCGGCCTTGTTGAGGAAGGCCTTACCGCAGCTCTCGCACACGTGCGGCCGCGGCTTGGGGTGCATCTTCTCGTGCTCCTGCAGGTCGGCCAGCTGCACAAAGTCCGCCTGGCAGGTGGCGCACACGTGCGGGCCCAGGGGCAGCGCCACCACGGTGGAGGTGGGCGGAGGCGGCGGGGTGGTGATGTGGTAGCTCTCGTGCGCCTGCACCTCCTCCCACGTGCCGAAGGTCAGGTCGCAGACGCCACAGGAGAACTGGGGGAGCGTGGGGGCGGAGAAGGGCTGGGCCGCCTCAGCGGGGGCCGCGGGGGCCTCCTGCGGCCTCTCGGCCATGTGCGTCCGCTCGTGCTTGCGCAAGCTGGACGAGACCACGAACGACTTGCAGCACTGGTCGCACTTGAAGGGCCTTTCGCCGGTGTGCACGCGCCGGTGCTTGTTCAGGCTGGAGCGCTCTGCAAACGACTTGCCACACTCTGTGCAGGAGAAGGGCCGTAAACCCGTGTGCACCAGCATGTGCCTCCGCAGGTCCCAGGACGCCACGAAGGCCTTGTCGCAGTTCTGGCACTTGTAGGGCCTCTGCCCGGAGTGGACCCTCTGGTGCACGGCCAGGTCTGCCGGCTGCCGAAACCTCTTGGTGCACTTGTCGCACACGTAAGGCTTAAAGCCCTGATGGGCCCTCTGGTGTCTTCGAAAGCTGGAAGGGTCAGAGAACATTTTGCCGCACTGTGGACACAGGAAGGGCTTCTCGCCCGAATGTGTGCGCAGGTGGGACTGGTACGAGGATCGCTGTGTGAAGCCTTTGTTGCACAGCCCACACTGATAGGGCTTGTTCTGCAGGTGGATACGCAAGTGGCAGGCCAAGGAAGAGGAACGCGAGAAGGCCTTGCCACAGTCGGAGCAGAGATAGGGCTTTTCACCCGTATGCGACCGCTCATGGTTCTTCAGATCCTTTAGCTCTGTGTACGTCTTGTCGCACTGGCTGCAGGAGTAGGGCCGGTGGCCCTGATGGTTGCGTCTGTGCTTGCGATACACTGAGGGGTCGGCAAAGCTTTTGCCGCACTCAGCACAAAAGTAGGGCTTCTCACCTGTGTGGGACCGCTGGTGCACCTTCAGCTTGGAGAGGGTGGGGTAGCTCTTGGAGCAGTGCGGGCAGGAGTGGGGTCTCTCACCGCTGTGCTGGGTCATGTGGATACGCAGGCAGATGGCCTGCATGAAAGCCTTGCCACACTCAGTGCAGACGAAGGGCTTCTCCCCTGTGTGGGAGCGGCTGTGGTTGCGTAGCTCTGTGTGGGTCTTATAGGCCTTGTGGCACTGGGGACACTGAAAAGGGCGGCTGTCGGAGTGGGAACGCTGATGCTTGGAAAGCTGGGCTCGGCTGGAGAAATTCTTATTGCACTGAACACACGTGTGCTTCCCTTGCCACTCCAGCCATCCATGCTTTGAGACCTTGTGGCTCCGTAGTGCCGCCGGGCTAGGAAATGCTTCCTTGCACGCAACACATTTATATGTGGGCTTAGGTTTGGGCGGCCTGCCCTTGCCTCTGCGTCGGGTGGGTTGCTCCTTGATTTCTTCTGAGTCTTTACTGGTCTCCTTATCAGCAGGTGGAGGTGTATACTGCTCTACAGTGGGTGGACTGCCTGGCTGAGGTGATGCCATCTCTTTTGCAGTTAATCTGTTACTGCTGTAATAAAAATGTAAAATAAAAATAAAATGGTTGAATGCAGTGCATTTTGTTTGATACTTTTACTATTTAAATAATTCAAAGTCGTAACAAATGAAATTAAAAATGCAACTGTGTTAAGTGGAAGTCGATTGATCCAAAACCGTGCCGCCCACATATAGGCGAGTCGATTTAATTCATCAGGAATAAAGATATCTCAAAATGGCCGGCATTAGGACCTCTGGGACAATTAGGCAAAATGCTTTCGCTACAGAAGTTTCAGCATTCCCAAGATTACAATGACAGGGAATACTTTGCATGGTGATTCACTCCCCTGGTTAGACACGTATGAAAAAGTATTGTCAGATCAGTCAATCATTACATGCATGTAATAAACAGCATGACAGGCGAGTCTTCTGCTTTTCGACCAGCTAGCCTGACTCAAAATGGCTGGCTTTAGGACCGGCTGAACAAGCGTAATTGCGCCCTACTGTCATCGCACGGGGTGGAAAAGTATCTGATGCTCTGGGTTATACTTAAGTTTTGTACTGTAATTAATATAATCCCTTACCTGTAAAGCCAACGGTCTGGTTTAGAAAGATTTTGTTAGCAAGCTCAAAATAAAGCCAATATATTTGTTTTCTCTGCGCACCACTGAACGATTGTTGAAGGCGAGGACGGCTTTAGGACCATGACGAAAGATCTGTTTCAGCGCGTCCAACTGTACACCGTTACCGCAGATCCATTGAACTTTAAGCAGGCGTCACTTTAATGTCTGAATTACAGAAATGCTACAGATTAACGCCAATGATAGTCTATTTACACAACAGAGTAAACAACCCGGAGACTCAAACTGAAGAAAAGGGAGGAGAGATGCACGTCTCGGGAGGGATGGTGGGAGGAGAAAGCTAGCAGAGCACTAACAAGCTAACATTATTCGCCGACTTAATTTCCCACTGGACTGCTGTCAAAGTGTTCATGACACAAGGACAATGTGTGATCGAAGCACTCGTGTTGTGAATACGTTACATAGTTTCTATTAACGAGCGCACTAGCTTGTCTTTCATAGCAGAGTATTTAAAAATCACTACAGATGTTGTGAAAATGGGGACGGATTTCCGCGATGCACATTTCCTGTTTCCTAGCAACAAGAGCAGGAAGTGTGTGGAATGGGATGGAAAAAGACAATTGAGCATAGAACGGGGACATTGATAGCAACTCGTCCCGAAAGAACAATGGAACGTGATTCTCAAATAATATAATTTTGGACTGAATATATGCCGATTTTTCTCTTACACTGTTGTAAGTATATATTTCTGCTAATACAGTCAAGCAAATTGAAGCCACGTTATTTTGTTTCGCTAGCTAGCAAGTTAGCTTTTACCAGCTCGATGGTCAACGTTAGCTAATATTAGCTGCCCATAGGGTTAGCTAGTTGTTACATGGCTAGCTAACTGGCTAACACTAGGTAACGTAAGCTAATTTGATGAGTAAAATCAAATCAAAAGTTTCTTAATCGTCGGCGTCAATTAGTACACTTGTGCAATCGTGTACTTTTGTTGTCACCTGTTTGTGCATATGTATGATTTCTTCTCTAGAGCACATAAAAACGTTTTATAAGAGGAAAAATCCTTACATGTTCTGTTTGAATAGCTAGTTAGCCCGTTAGCCACCAGCTAATTGTTTACTGTGTAAATAATCTAGCGCTGCCATTGTGCTAGCCACCATCTCGATGCGCTACCTAGCTGAAGAGCTAAAAGAGTGTCAGAGAGCATAAGTAAGTTCTGCAGTCAGCTGTGCTGATGCTGGATATTGTAGTAATTAACCATGTTGTGACCCCGCCATCCATCGGTAGTACTGTCTGACGAGTAAAATTAATGTGTGGATTTGAGTACATTATTGGAGTTGAATGAATGAGAAATGGATAGCCTGTAGCTGGCTAACTTTATTAGTTCGCCGCCTGTTGTGTAATCAGGGAGGAAAGTATGATGTTGTGTCGTATTTAATCTAGGATATTTATGAAATTAATTGTATCTCTCTGCAGTAATTACGTAAGTGTCGTCTCAGGGTTTTCCCTCTAAAAATGTCCATAAATAGGCGACTCGGCCGCAGTAAATTCGCGTGGTAAGCGAAGTATAAGAGACAGCAGCTTGTCAGTGACTTCATGGAACTTTCATTGCGATGACTCACGAACATAAAGCGACTGTGTGTGTTCTAGCGCGCCTTCCTTTTTTGCTGACACTCTCACCGATAAAGTTATTTCTTCTTTTTGCTTTTTTCTCAACAGTTTCCAGCTGGTGCCTGCAACCCTTCGTTTCAAGCGGTTTTCCCGTGGAGCGAATTTGAATGACTGACCTCATATCTCATGCTTGTCGCCCTCTCCGCCGGGGCATACAGATACTTACTTTAGAAGTCCTGCGAATATGGAACTCTGGCATCCTTTTAATTCTCTGAAGTGTTAATCACCATACTTTGCGAATGAATCCGGCTGGCTGCACCAGCACACCTTCAGATTGTCTGTAATGGCTGTGCAAGAGCCAGTACGGACCAAAGGGTTTTTATGCAAGCACTGTGGTATTGTGTGCTCGAACATGCCCAGCCTATTGGAACACATGGACACCCACCTGGAGTCGGAGGAAGACCGCAAGTTCAAGTGTGACGAGTGCGGGAGGGGCTACAGGCATGCAGGCAGCCTGGCCAATCACAAGAAGACGCACGAGGTGGGCTCTTTTCAGTGCCCCATATGCGCAAGGCAGCTGTCCAACAGCCTGGCCCTCAAGAACCACCTGCGCATACACACCTCTCGCAAGAAGTACTCCTGCATGGACTGCGGCAAGGCGTTCAGGCTCGCCACCCAGCTGGCCACTCACCAAAGGGTCCACCGCAACGGAGGGGCCAGGGGGACGAGCAGTAGACGGGGCAGCGCAGAACACGTCCGAGGCGGACGCCAGGACCATGCTGGCATGCATTACAAGGACGAGCAGAGTTTCGACGTAGTTCCTGATCTGGAGCCCGACATGAGCTTAGACTTGCCCATGGAGGAGGAGGAAGATGACTTTAGCAGCGGTGGTGCCATGCCGGACATCCTCCCCGGCTCCGCTTCGAGCGACAAGGCAGCCTCCGAAGACACCGGCGACCGCCCTTTCAAGTGCAACATGTGCAACAAGACCTACAGACACTACGGCAGCCTGAACAACCACAAGAAAACCCACCAGATGGGCACGTTCGAGTGCCCCATCTGCTTCAAGCAGTTCAACAACCTCGCCGCCATGAGCAGCCACCAGCGCATCCACAGCAAGACCAGGGGACGTCCCAGCGGCGCTGGCTCCACCCTTCCTGCGTCCGCTTCGTCCTCCTCTTCCTCCACCGCCACCGCTGCTGCTGCTGCCGCCCAAACTGAGAGGAAGCCGGAGACGGCCGCAAGCTCGCAACAGAACGGCAGCGCTGCAGACGTGCACTTCTGCCACCTCTGCCAAGTGTCGTTCCCCAACGACGACGAGTTCCAGGATCACATCCTGCTGCACAACTCCTCCTCCGTGTCCTTCGAGCTGCCTGTCAACATGCCCGACGACGGCGGGTTCGTCTACAGTGCCAGTCAGTCCCCGGAGTACCCGCCGTCCAGCGACACCCCGCCCATGCCTCCGCTGCTGGACAAACAGGAGGACTACGAGCAGCCGGTGGGCTCAGTGGAGAACGGGCAGATCTACATCCCCGACCCCTTCCAGGACGAGCCGCCCATGCTGAACTCTCAGGGGGAGGCCAACAGATCGGTGGCCTCCTCCGCCGACCTCCAGGAGGACCTGCAGGAGGAGTCGGCCAACCACCAGGTGAAGGAGGAGGAGTCGGAGTCGCCGGAGACCGGAGACCGGCGCTTCAAGTGCGACGTGTGCAACAAGAGCTACCGCCACGCGGGCAGCCTCATCAACCACAAGCGCTCGCACCAGACCGGCATCTACCAGTGCTCCATCTGCCGGAAGAACTACCCGCACCTGGCCGCGCTGCGCAGCCACCACCGCATCCACCGCGCCCAGACCTCCAGCCTGGCTCACGGCGCCGAGGGTGACTGGCTCTCATCGGAGCCCCAGACACTGGAGAACCAGCAGGGGGGCTACCCTGCCTCGGATGAGGAGGAGGAGATGGAGGATGGCGAGGACATCGGGGACATGCTGGACCTCCCCGAGGACCTGCAGGACGAGCCCCATGCCATGCACGACGAGCAGGCCATGGATCACCACCACCACCGAGGCCATCACCCCCATCACCACGGCGGGGACGAGGCTGAGGCCATGGGCTACCACGAACAGTACGACGTGCCCTACCCCCAGGAGGGAGCCGTGCACCTACCTCACGACGAGGCGCCCCACCTCATGGAGAGGCACATGTGTGCCGACTGCGGGAAGACCTTCGCTGACATCGCCAGCATCAAGTCCCACTCCTGCCCCCTCCACCATCCCCAGCACCACCACCAACACCACCAGCAGCAGCAACAGCAGCATCACCCCCACCATCACCCCCACCACCATGAGGCCCTCACCAACGGCACCCACAGCCACATGGACTACCAGGGGCCGCACCTGATCGGAGAGTCCGGAGCACCTGTTGGGTATGAGGGGCACAGCTCGGCACAGGGATACTACCCCGAGCACCACCCCCACCACCACCAGGCCTACCACCAAAACATGCACGGGGGCATGATGGGGGGCGACCCGGGCAGAGGGTTCGGCCGAGGAGTGGAGGCCCGCGACGACGAGGACAACTACGACGGAGGAGGCGAGGAAGAGGATGAGGAGGAGGACGGCGAGATGTACCACTGCTCGGTGTGCGGGAACCACTACGCCAGCATGGGGGCGCTGCGGAGCCACCTGCGGGGCCACACGCAGGTCCACGGCACCCCCTCCAGCTCGGGACCCTCCTCCATGTCGTCCCTGGAGGCGGAGAAGGAGGAGGAGCCGGGCGAGAGCCACCAGGGCGACGGCAGCCTGATCATCTGCAGCACCTGCGGCGAGAGCTTCACCAGGAAGCAGGACCTCATGGCCCACCAGCTGCTGCACAGCCAGGCTGCCGCCCCCCCCATGGATCACCAGCCCGCGCTGCCGCCCCCGCCACCACCGCCCCCACTCCAGCACTACGGCTCCAGCCCGGAGAGCTCGATGAGGGCGAAACCGGAGCCGCCGAGCATCATCTGCAGCAAGTGCGGCATCTCCTGCGTCAGCTTCCAGCACCTGGAGGCTCACCCGTGCCCAGGGCGGCGGGTCAGCGATGAGGTGAAGAGCGAGGTCAAGACAGACGCTGAGCCCCCGGTGCTAAGCAGGAACGAAGCGGGGCGCCCAGAGGAGAGCCAAGAGGGGGGTGGTGGTGCTGGCGGCGGCGCTGGAGGCGGAGATCGCCTCTTCAAGTGCGAGCAGTGCGGCCGGGCCTACAGGCACGCCGGCTCTCTCCTCAACCACAAGAAGTCCCACAAGACCGGGGTCTTCCGTTGCTACGTGTGCCAGAAACGCTTCTACAACCTGCTGGCCCTCAAGAGTCACGAGAGGACACACTTTGATATCAAAAAGTAAGAAAGGCCCACACATTTCAGGGAGTCATGTGTTTTTTTTTTTGTTTTTTTTTTACTGTTAAAAACAGGGTAAAAGTTTGTAATACTGAAGTATAATGTGTGCAGTTATTGTATGTTGTGTCAGAAGAGCTTAAAGTGCACTCAAAGTTCATTTTTATAATATTCTTCAAATTGGGTTGTTTTGATGTTAATTATTTATGACAAAAGCAAAACAACCCAAGTGCGGTTTGATGTTTTGCACAATTTTAAAAACAGGATTTGCAGGAATAGACTTTTTTTTGCAGATGGACCCTTTTTATATATGTGGTTAAAAAAAATAATTTCATTTTTTTTTTCTTCCTCCCTTTCAGGCACACGTGCACAGAGTGTGGCAAAGCTTTCAAAATCCACAAGCAGCTGCAGAACCACTTGCGCGTGCACGAGGAGAACAAGGCCAAGATCCAGGAGCTCAACAAGCAGATCCAGACGCTGATGCAGATGAACGGCGAGCTGGCCCAGAACGGCCTGCGTCTGCGGAAGGCCCAGAGGCGCAAGCGCCGGGAGGCCCCCAGCAGCGGTGCCAAGGCGGGAGGCCCCAGCCCGGAGAAGGACGCCCAGGGTGGTGGTGGGGGGTCCACGGTCCAGTCGCCAGGGGCGTCGGTGCCACACGACCCCAACGACCCGCGGCCCTACGTCTGCAACCAGTGCGGCCGCAGCTACCGCCACGCCGGCAGCCTGGTGAACCACAAGAACTCCCACAAGACGGGCGAGTACCACTGCTCCATCTGCAACAACACCTACTCCAACCAGCTGGCCATGAAGAACCACCTGCGCATCCACTTCGGCCTGAAGAAGCACGGCTGCCAGGAGTGCGGCAAGGCCTTCCGCGGCAAGAAGCAGCTGCTCAACCACCGCTGCGCCGCCAACCGCAAGAACCCGGATGCGCTGGCCAGGGGGAGGGCCGGCGGAGGCCCCGGGAGCCCACGTGCAGACGCTGTCGCCAGACGTTCGCCTCCGCCGAGGAGCTGGGGGCCCACGCGTGCACGGCACCGCCGGCAGACTCCGGTGACGGTCAACCCAGCGGGGGCGGAGGAGTGCCCCGCGAGGAGCGGCCCTACAAGTGCGGCATCTGCGGCCGGAGCTACCGGCACGCCGGCTCGCTGCTCAACCACAAGAACACGCACAAGACGGGCCACTTCAGCTGCTCGTTCTGCGGCAAGCCCTTCTCCAACCCCATGGCGCTGCGCAACCACACGCGCATCCACACGCAGAAGAAGAAGCACGTGTGCCCCACCTGCGGCAAGGCCTTCCGCCTGTCCAGCATCCTGCACAACCACCTCAAGATCCACGCCCGCGGGGCCTGCCACTTCAGCTGCCCCACCTGCAACAAGACCTTCCAGGGCCGCTCGGGCCTCAAGAGGCACCGGTGCCTGGGCGCCGGAGGCAGCGGCGGTGGTGGCGGGGGAGGGGGCGGAGGTGGGCGAGACTCCCGCAGGTCGTCGGGCGGCCAGGAGGGCGGCGACAAGTGCTACACGTGAGTCGTCGCTGTCACATTTTTTGTAGTAGTAATAATAATAATAATAATAATAATAATCTTGTATAGCACAATTCATACATACAAGATGCAGCTCAAAGTGCTTTACAGTTTGGCAAGGTCAGAACAAGACAACATTTCTTGCAGTCCAGTGGCACCGGAGCAGTTGAACACTGACTGATGGCTGTGCTGTAGACTGGGGGGGGGGGGGTATAAGGCTGAATAAGGCCTGGGTGCGTGGGTGGGATGCTCATTTAGAAGCGTTAATCTCAGTGAGTCACTCAGTCGAGGCACATAAACCAGCAAATACGTACATATACACATCAATATGTAATGTACATCAGTGCATTACAGTGTCTTTTTTCATTACATTGACCATGTTGTTATAACTCCCTTGAAGATGTAGATGGTCTATATTTTTTTTTTCAGTGTATGTGGCCGTTTGTCATTTAACCAGGCCCTGCAGAATTGCTAGAGAATTGCAAGATGATCAGTTGAGGCACAGGATTTAAACAGCGCTGTTTAGCCCAGCTCTGGTTTTATTGTTGCTTTTAAATGGGTTTTACACCCGTACAACAACCCCTATTATTTCCTGGAGTCAGATAGCCAAGACCTTGAACTTATCTGCTCTCCGTGGCAGTAGATACTGAGACAGCGAGACAACACTGTGTGTGACTCGGACATGTTTGGGTGTGTGTTCTCAGCTCCCGGGGCCCTAAACTCGATTGATTACAGATTTCAGGAATATCTCGTCTCGGTCTCATGGCCTTGAAGCGCTTGCATTACGAGCTGAAATGAGAGGCTTTGCTTTACAAACCCCATACATGCTCGAGCAGCAAACACCCCCCCCCACCCCCCCTTGGCTCCCATTTCTCCCGCGTATGCTGTTTCAGTCAGAGCGGCACAGTTGAAGTGGTCAGGTTTGACCTCTTGTCCTTTTCTTCCCCTTTTCCCTCCTCTGCCTCTCCCTCTCTACCTCTACGTCTCTCACGTATACACTCTCTCTCTCTGTACCTCTCTCTCGCTCTCTCTGTCTCTCTCTCTCTCTCTCTCTCTCTCTCTCTCTCTGTACCTCTCTTTCTCTACCTTAACCTCTCTCACACCTCTCACATACACTCTTTCTCTCTTTCTTTTCTCTCACTTTCATTCTTTCTCACACTCTCATTTTCTTCCTGTCTCTTTCTCATTCTATCCATCTACCGCTTTCTGTTTCCCTTCTGTCTTAAACTGTCTATCTGTCTATTTTGTACTCTCACTTTATTTCTTTCTTTGTCTCTATCTCCCTCTCACACTTTCTCCATCTGTCATTCTTTCTCTCTTTCTCTCTTTTTTTTTTCTCTCCCTCTCTTTCTTTCTCTTGCTCTTTCTCTTGCTCTTTCTCCCTCCTGCTGTCTCTGTCCCTTGTCCCTGGCAGGTGTGACCAGTGCGGGCGCTCGTACAGACACGCGGGCTCGCTGCTGAACCACAAGAAGACGCACTCGTCGGACCTGCTGCACTGCTCGCTGTGCCTGCGCACCTTCACCGACCCGCTGGAGCTGGACCGGCACTCGCAGATGCCGCGCCACTGCTGCCCCGACTGCGGCAAGACCTTCTGCGAGTTCGCCCACATGCAGAGCCACATGGAGGTGCACAGCAAGGGCCGCCCGCTGCCCGGCGTCAGTGGTAGTGGTAGTGGTGGTGGTAGTGGTAGTGGAGGAGGAGGTGGTGGTGCGTCTGGCTCGGGCTACCACCTCCACCACCCCCACCCCCACTCGCAGCAACAGCATCCCCACCCCCACCACCATCCACAGCAGCAGCTGCACCCCCACCACCAACACCACCCCCACCACCAGCCGCTCCACCCCGGCCAGGCCCAGCAGGCGTACCGGCACCCTGACGGCATGCCCATGGAGGACGAGCTGGACTGGAACTCGGGCATGGACCCACGCATGGGGCTCCCCGGAGGCGGCGGTGGCGGCAGCTTGCCCAAGATCGGCCAGGCGTTCAGTCAGGTCCATGGCGGGGGTGCCATGGGTGGTGGTGGTGGTGGTGGTGGCAGCGGCAGCGGTGGTAGCAGTGGAGGTTACCCTGGGGAGCTGCAGGAGCACGGAGAGGGTAGCGGTGGTGGTGGAGAGGCGGAGAAGAGCCACGTGTGCGAGCACTGCGGCCGCGCCTACCGGCACGCCGGCTCGCTGCTCAACCACAAGAACAGCCACAAGATGGGCTCCTTCTTCTGCTCGGTGTGCCAGAAGGAGTTCACCAACCTCATGGCCCTCAAGAACCACCGGCGCATCCACACGGAGCCCAAGCGCTACCAGTGCCTGGAGTGCGGCAAGGCCTTCCGCGTGTCCACCCAGCTCATCTGCCACCGCCGCATCCACACCAAAGAGAAGCCCTTCTCCTGCCTGCTCTGCGACAAGCGCTTCTCCAGCAAGTCCAACCTGCGCCACCACCAGAAGATGCACCAGAACTCGCAGGCGTCCTACGAGGCCTCCTTCGACATGGACCCCAGCTCCTTCATGGGACTCGGAGTGGACCCTTTCCTTTGAGCTGACACATCCACTCTCTCTGTGTGTTTTCAGGGGGGGGACTGTGGAAGGGGGGTGGGCGTGGGGGTGGGGAGGGATTGGGGGTGTTTTGTCGTGTCTCAACTCTGGCTGTATACACTCTCTGTGCTCCAAGGGAAGATAGATATATCTATATATATATTTAAAGAGAAAAAACAAAAGGTAATGCTTGTCACCAGATTGCCCCCCCCCACCTCCCCACATACCCCACTCCCGTACCCCCCACCCCCTGTACCCCCTCAGCTATACTGTTATAAAAAGGCTGATGCCAATAATTGTAAATCAGGTTAGTCTGCTGGTCCTATCTAGGCGGCGCTCAGGTGCCCCATCCCCCACCCCTCTCCGCTGCCTGCCCGCCTTGTCTGCATGCCTGCCTGCCTGCCTGCCTCCTCCTCCTCCTCCTCCTCCTCCTCCTCCTCCTCCCCAGAGTGGCTTCTCTGGCGGTCGGTAGGCAGTGCAGCAGGCTTTTCATTAGGTGCAGTCAGGCGTAGACCCCATTTAGACTACCTCTGGTAGGGACATTGACACTGTAAAGAAAAAAAAAAAAGCTCCAGAAATCACGTTGACGGTGCCTGACTGACTCGACTCACAAACTGTTTTTTTGTTTTGTGGATGTTTTTTTTTTCCGTTATGTTTTATTCTTTTATTTTTTTTTAAAAATGAGTGCACAAATCCTAAAGAATTTAATGGTACTATCTTAACCCCTCTTACTAGTAGTCTGAGGGGGGCGAATGGTCCTACTGTGACCTACTGTTATCCTCCTCCTGTTTCCTTAACCCCCCGTACCCCTCCCCCCTGACCACCCATGCTGCCTCCAGACGTTAGAGTCCGACCGATCCGATTCGATTCCGTTCGATCTATCGATCGATCGCTTGTGAAACCGAACGACCTCGATAAGGAAGCGAGCGACAGCCGCAGTTCTAGCCAGTTGACCTGGCGACAGGCTCAAGTAAAGAAAATAAAAATAGGGGGACAAAAGTTAAAGGTGCTTTCACTGTCGGAGCGTGTGATGGCACCGGAATACCGCGGGGGTCTCCCGGTTAATCCCACGAGGAATGTGCAAGAGCTTTTGCCTTTCTTTTGTTTCGTTTTTTTTTTTTTCTCTCTCTTCCACGTTCCTCCAAGGCCTTCAGCCTAGCGCTTGACGTGCGTGCGATAGGCCCGTCAGGAGACGAGGAGATAAAGGTACCCCGTGGTTCAGGCGTCCCCGTGTATCGCTGTCGCTCCTGTGGGGGGGAGGGGGGAACTCACTTGTTGTGCCCAGTGCTTCCCTTTTAGCTTCAGGTCCGTGTAGTGTTCATCATAGACTTTTTCGTCATTTCGTGTTATTTTTTTTTGTTTCCTTAAAAGAATATATATTATATATATGTATACATATATAGATATATGAATACCAACAACCTCCTGTTTACCCCTCTCTTCTGTGGGTGTAGAATGATTGGCGTCTCTACTGGCTTCACTGTGGGCGGTGCTCTCCAATGCGCCGCAGCTGTTAGACAGCAGGAACGGTTCACGTTTGTGTGTCCCCCCCTACCCCTCCACCTCCTCCTCCTCCTCCTCCACCCCTCTCTCCTGAGCGTTATCTACGAGATATCAAGTGTATTTATTTATTTAAGAAAAAAAAAGACTATTTATACCCCACCTTTTAATGTTTTTTGTAAGACTATATCAAGAGTCTCAGCTCTGAGCATTTTTAAAAACTCTGGTATTCCATGTGCATGTTTCGGATGTGCTCTTAAAGTCCACTTCGGATTGATTGTAAATGAAAAATCATGACGCCTTGGTAGTCTAGAGGAAAAAAAAAAATCCGCTAAGTCCCAACTAAATACACATCTTTCAGAACATTTCAGATTGGTGTCTTTTTGCAATAATATTAGTATCATGATAATGATTAATAACAATAATGGTATTGTTAAGTATTTTTCCCGCAGTGCGTATTTTAAGAAGACTCTGTTGTACTATATCACTGTTATTCTTTTTTTTATTATTTGATCTTGTGCAAGTATTTTTTTTTTTTGTTGTTTTCCTTTTTCTTCACGAAACTATTACTGTCACGCACAAGATGAAAAATATGTATGTATCTTCAAGTGTTTGTGACGACCTCACAGTTGTCTCTGTGGTGGTGTTGTGCTTTAGGCATCCATGGTCGGTCGAGCTCTCATTAGCAGGACGCCAGTGTGGAGGAGGGGACTTGTAATTTCAAATACTGCTCAGGTTTCACACCTTTAGGAGAAAAAAAAACATAACATTAAAAAAAAATGTAAACATTGTATTTGGTTATATAAGTATATATAAATATATATAAACAACGACTTCTGTTCGGTTCTCACCCGAGACGCACAAAAGCATCATGTGACAGATTCTGCGAAAGATGGCGACGCCAGGCTGCATTTCTTACATGTGCCATTTCCTACCATTGTACTCAGATAAAAGTTGCTATTAATAGTTTCCATTCTATGCCTATATTCATGTGCTTACTGATTTTATTTAAGAATAGGAGTCCAGCCCTTTGTGTATCAATGGCTTCAAGTGCATTTCAAACTCCAATATAACGAACTGACTTCTGAAATGTTAATTGAGACCTCTCTATCTCTCTCTCTCTCTCTGCAATCAGTTGCATATATCTTTAAGAAAATATACAAAATATTTATTTTTGTTCTTTTGTTGATCAATGTTTTCTCTTTCTTGAGTAGAGGACTTGCAAATAATGTTTATTTGTAGACGGTCATGCCCTCACTTTCTTGAAATAAAATAAACACGGTGTAAAGACCACTTTTGTGGTGACCCTGCTGAGCTGTTTTTTTTTTCCACCCTCACATACACCAAAAGTTATAGGTCTGCTTGTGTAGGCCATGCCAGGTTTTCCTATAGTAAAGGTTACAAGTGTAATGAGAGAGATGGGTTGGTATTTCTTCCACTGGGGAAAAAACATGGCTGCAGCAGAACAGAAAACTACTGAGTTAGGGCTTGAGGAAATGGAGACCCCCACACTGTTTTTTTACAGACAATGAAAGACATTTATTTGCTTTTCATATAAACTTTTTAATGTGTACAAGTACATGTTCTACAGACCCACCATAGGTAAACACTGATGCCATGGTAACAGCCGTCTAGGCTGTGAGACGTTGACCTAATGTAAACCTAGCCCTCTGCTTCACATTGTGACATCTGGGGATTGTTTCCTTGTGGTCGGTATAGCAACAATACAGACACTGCACAGCTGTGACCTATGTTTTTTTTATTAAAATTAGGTAGAATGAAAACAGTCTCTACTGCTACAAAACTGATAAAAAATCTAATTATCTGTCAGTTAGGTGTGTCATCTCGCTAGGCCTTGGCTCAAGCGAGTTTAGCTACGTCAGTTCGAAACTGGGTCTTTGCACTTCAATTGCTTCACCCATCTAGGTTTCCTCTTTCATTCTCAGAATATTCATGCGCGCAATGCATTCCACCTTTTTAGGGTCCCAGTCGTTTATTTCTGAGTGTCCGCAGCGGTCAGGAAGACCAGCAAAGTGCTGTTTCTGACAGTTGCCATGCATGTGCTTTTTTTTGTTTGTTTATTTCACCAGCACCAGACTGAGTGACATCTATCTACAACTGTCAGACTAGCTGACTTGCAGTTAAAAAAAAATAGGGACACGTGGTCCTATATGGTTTTATTAGCTCACACAAGCTCATGTGAATGGCCCTGCATAGAGTTAAGTCAGTGAATGGGAATTAGCAGATGCTTTGACGACGCTACGCAAAGCGCCAGGACAACCTTCATGAATCGAACTTGGGTCGACGGTGATATCTGCTACTGCTCCATCACACCCAAGATCAAAAGGAAGAGGCACACCTGTCACCGTGGTGAGCCCTACTTCCTCTGCAAACTCTAGTCTAAAGGCACCAAAGGGACGCCGTTAGCTTCGGGTCCCTAATTCTGTCATGGGAAACCTCGAATGGAGATGATTATTTGTGCAGAAAGACTCAGTGACAGCGCATGGCTGGGCCTTGCTGAGGTATAGGCCAGCCTTTGTGAGGGAAGACCTTTATATCTGCGTACTTGGGTAGCGGAGGAACAGTTGAACCGTATAAAGCCTCCTGGCCTTCAACACCGACGAAGCTTCAGTTGACAACAGGGCCAAAGCACTTCACTAGCGCCTATACACAAAGCAGTCTCTGTGGGCCCCTTTCCTTTCTATACGTCATGAACACTGTTACACATCTGCCCTGTAAGGGCCCCTACTGGCACTGGGGGCCCTGGGCGGTCAGTTCTGTATTTCTCCCTACTACAGTGGGCCCCTGGCACTAACAGCAACACAACAACAGCCCTGTGTGGTCAGGGAGCGGGAGTTGATAAACTTGCGTTGATTGGACACTCAAGAGGCACAGTTCAGTTCATGGTGAGCTGTTTTAACTGTCATTCACGCCAACCCATCATGCACCTTCACTTCTTCTTGCGACTATTCTTGGCCATTTCACGCTTTGCATGCACGCAGCTGTGGCAAGAACCACAGGGATGTCGAATTTCTCTTCAGATCCCTTGAGGGAAAAGATGCTACGCGCATCAGAATCCAGAAAAAGGCACGGCACAGGCAGTCACGTCAGTGTCAAAACATAGCATACATCCAGACTATGAGGTTTGCACGTGGGAAAAGGGTTAAGTGCATACTGTTAAAGCTTGGAAGCAAGTATTAATACTATCACCTATTACAAAGAACTACAAAAATATGTGCTATTGCTGAAATTTTGTACATTCAAGAGGCCATGTGCCAGAATGGAGACCAGGGAATGTTCTAGGGGTTGTTTTTGGGTGGATTAAAAGGGGAAGTATAAAAAAAAGCTCTTAGATTCAACACAATTTGATGCAAGAAAAGGCAACTAGTACTAAAGTAGTCTCAAACAGTACATTAAATACCATACAGTGTTGGCCAAATGGAAATGTTTCCCAGTATCCTTCTGGTTAATTTATCACAACACACATTATACCAGCTTATATGATAAGACTAAAGGCAAACCAGATAGCAAATAAAGGGAAAGGAAAACTCACAGAATTATGTAAATTTCTGTTAGTTTGGCCAACACCGTAGTGCCGTGTCAGACTGATACCAAGACTACTTCTGCTGGCATATAAAATTAGAGAAAGTACAGAATAACACTTTTCCACTCCACTGAGCAAAGACACAATTGAAATGTTTGGTGTGTGTGTCTATGAGAGTGTATGTGTGTGTTTTGTGTGTGTGTGTGTGTGTTTGTATATATGCATGTGTGCGTTTGCATATCTTATGGGGCCTGAAGGACTGTACAGGGGAGAAAAATAAATAAAAAAGAAAAGTAACATGGATTTCTAGCTCCAGGAGAATCCAATGAGATGATTGCACGCTGTAGGCCGGGCACCTCTGCTTCCAAACCCCCAACCCAACCACCCCACCCGGCCCTAGCGCCATCGCTGGACAGCGAGTGCAGCTCAAGGGACCACTCGCTTCTCTGGGGTCCATCTGGCCATCGGGTCCTTAGCTCCTTCTTTTGCCTGGCTGACCCAGGATCAGTCCATAGTCTTGTCACTTGAAGCTCTTGAGCACATCTACATGTCAGCTACCAGTACAATAAATAGAATAGTCAAAACATCACTACTCAAAGAATACTCTGTGGTCACAGCCCCAGCCTGTTGGGCTGGGTGGAGGGGGGGTGGGCGGGGGTGGATGGGGACGGTGGGGGTTGACTGGAGTAACAGTTCACTGATGCTGATCCCATGCCCTTTGGTTCCTTTTTACGACGCTGAATCAAACTGCAGAGAAGAAGAGGTGAAAAGGATAAGTATTGCATTCATTGCGCATTCACACCGCATTAATGTTTCACAGTATGTCTGAGACCTGTGTGCATACCAGCTTGTGCAGCTATAAAGGGTAGAGTGGTCCTGTGGTCTCCTCAATAGGCTCTGGGGGAAGGCAGAAAGAGAGCGTTTAATATTTAATGTTCACATAACAGTTCTCCTCCCCCTCCTCCTCCTCCTCCACCTCCTCCGGCGGCTCCCATTGTGATGCATCCCAGTTTAAGAATTTAAAGAATATAAATGCAGAGTAGTGGTGCTCAAAACCAAAACAGCAAGCAATTTCTAAACATAGTTAGGAGCTCCTATCATATACACTAATCAGTACCCATATATGGAAAATCGACTGCATTTTATATAGGGCTTTCTCAAATTCAATGGAGTAACCCAAAGTGCTTAACATTAAATGCCTTACATTCACCTACCCTCCCACCAACCCCCACGCACACACACACACACAGATAGATGGCTGCCATGCAAAATGCTAATCATCACAGCAGGAGCAGTATGGGGTTTAGTCTTGCTCAAAGACACTGCAACCTAGTCAGGAGGAGCTGGAAGCAAATCATAGACCATGCGATTGCTGGTTGACTCCTTTACATTCCTCCTCCTGAACCACCCATTCAGTCACCCATTACTGCTGTTATAGTATTATTTATCGCCCATTTTGGGTTAAATAAAAATCGGGATAAATTCTGAACTGAACATGTATGCACACACCTTACATTACATTACACTTAGCAGACGCTGTTATCCAAAGCGACTTACAATAGAGGACAGAAACAAGCTACAGATATGCGGAGGACAGAGTAAACAAAAGCTCCCTCTGATACAGTATTTATAGTAAAACAATAGAGTGACATATTGACCACTGTGAGTAATAAAAGGCTCCCCTCCTTACAAAAGGCAATAAAATCAAAGCCCTCCCAATACCCCCTGGGGATGATGCAAGGTGAGTAACAGGGATGGAAATTTGCACCAGCCACTAGCCAAATTCTGGTAAAATATGAAAGTGGCTGGTAGATTTTGAACTCAAAATAATAATTTAGTATCGAGTGGCTGGTGAATTTTACAATATATTTGTCAGTGGCTGGTAAAGGTCCACGTATTGCAAAGTTAATTTCCACCCCTGGTGAGTAACCAGGGCCTCTGGCACGACTCCATCCCATCCCGTCCCGTCCCGTCCTCACCTCGCAGGGTGCTCCTCTTCGTCCTGCACTTGTGGACCAGCACCCCGATGAGCAGCCCACCGAACACCAGCACGGCGGCCAGCACGGAGAGGCTGGTGATGGCCGCCAGTCTCCAGGCGTCAGACGGAGCCGGGGGAACGCGAGGGCCTGGAACAGGAAGAGGAAATTAATCAGACATGCAGGCCTCTTCATGTCCCAGTTCCGAGGGACATAACGTGGTGCTGCGCTAGGTAGGCATTTTAAGATGACCACCCAGTGCAGTATGAATGGATGTTTTGCTTCTTTTTTTTTTTTAAATATGTCTATGTGAAATATGAAATGAAGAGTTCAGATGCAAAACCATTTTCAGAAATATGCAAATATTAATTAATTTTAATAAGAAGAAGTAATCTCCATCAAACTGCAGTTTAAATATTATTAAGTAAAAACAAATTAAGCCAAAATAATTCAATTGAAGGTGGACGGATAATAAAGTTTATTAAAACTATATAAATATATTTCTGTAAATTTATCACAAGTGGACGTCTTCCTCTGAACTCAAATAATGTTAAGATTGAATGAAACTGTAAAAATTCAACATGATATGTAGGATGCTGCAGGGTGTGGTTGTGGATCTTAAAGAAGTTAGATTTTATATATTGTATTATGTACTTACATTTTTCACATGATGGAGTTTTGGGGTATTGCAAACAGGAAGAGCAGGGGAAGCACTCTTCAATATCGGGGTTCCACACCTCTGATGGTCTGCAAGCTGTAACACAAGACACCTGGTTAAGATTCCAAAAAATATCCATAAATACACATACCAACTTCTGATTCGAAAATGCCCTACAAAGTGCCCTACTGTATTGTATTATTTGTATAAATTTTACCACTAAAAAAATAGTAGTTTGGTGTGCTTCAACTTGGCAAGATTGTTGAAGGGATTCACACGGTGTTAATACCCAACACCACAACTGTACTTTCAGCTCTGCTTTTTTTTTTCGTCTTGGTTACGTCAATCAAAAAACCACAAGTTGGCTGTTTACAGCTACGGTTCTGCAGGTAAATAAGAAGAAATAAGAAACATCCTCATCGTGTGGTGACAATCTGGTTGTCTTGTTCTTGAGAATGGCCTTAGGAAATTCCGGCTAGCGGTTATGACTGTTGCACTTGCTGGGAAACTAAATTACTCATGGCCTGCTCATGCATACGCAAGTGAAGCCAAATTGTTTATGAATGAGTGAGCTCTGCTGTTGTTCTGTGCTTGGAAGCCCACCTGTGACATGAAATCTCAAAAGACCTTGGTGTGGGAATGAAATGCTTCAGCGATAAAGAAGGTTGCTGGTGGTGGGTGGGATGAGTATGGGGTGATGACTTTCACCCAAGTTTCACCTCCCAACACTGTGTACCTGTTCAGAGCAGTCTGACACACAGACCGAGTGACACAGGCACCAAGCACACACCACAGAAACTACAAGCATCCGGCTGTAAGCCACGAACGCTTTCGAGCTGTGTCATACCCAAACACAGATGGGATAGAGATCTGCCCTGTGGACATTATAACAGTGACGACAATGCGTGAGAATGATAAGAATGGAGAGGCTTTCTGGAAAGCGGTGACAACTGTTCACATCACCACTGCTCTGATTTGCACCCTATGAACCTGCATTTTAGACTAAGAATGCAAATTAAGAGATGAGTCCTGTGCTTAACTAATTCATTTAGGCATTTGTGTTCAGCTGTTATTTTTTCTAAATATCTTTTTTTTTTATCTCTTTCTCTTCTCTTATCTCTTTTATCTCTACTAAAGGATATTTATGGCACATTTGCATTTTTTAACCTAATAAGCTATTTAGGCATCCCAAGAGCATTCTTTACCACTTCACTGACAAAAGGTCAATGGCCTACTACTGCAGAATATTTCAGATTCATTTATTACTGTTCTGGCACTTTGGCCTTTTCTTGTCTACATTTGGGATTAGACAACAGTTTCCTGCCTGTCCCACTTTACACAACTGAGCCACCTACTTAGACACATCGCTACTGTAGACACATGTCTCTAAGGTGGACATCACTATCTGAACATGACTTGCTCTTGTTACCTGTTACTTCCTCCCCTGTCACTTCCCTTAGAAACTGAATGGCATATTATAATTTATTACATTTATATAATTATTTTAGGACATTCAGATTAGTTATGTTTAGACTTTAGGTGTTCAGGCAAGGGATTCCCTGTTTTTATATAGCACAGTGACGCTGCATGTTATCTTGTTGTGCAGAGGCTTATGGGGTGTTCCCTGTCCAGATTAAGGTAGATTAACAGGTGTTGAAGGGTTTCCCTGTCTGAGACTGAGGGATATCCCTGTTTGTGAAGGAGGATTTACCATCCTCTGCATAAGGTGTTCCATGCCTTCAAGTAGGGCATGACGTTTGCTGGACGTTATATCTTTACGTGGGTTAACCTGATCCCATTTTAGGTTAAATGGCTGCTATTGTTAGTTTTAAGTCTGTTTGTCATAATATAGCATATGTATCATTTACAACATAGGTTGCTGCAAATAGGTTGCTGTTGCAACAATGATTGTTTTAAGGAAAAAAACATATATTTGAACATCATTTTAAAAGTATACTTTTAATGTCAATGTACCTCTCCCAATTGAGAATCATTTCATCATTTGCTTTAATTTTGACTATTATTTCAAGCATGGCTGAAAAGAGGATGTAGTATGCACCGTGACAGAAAAAAACCCACAGTGGATATATTTTGAGCTGTAAGTCAAGGTTTAGTACAGCTGCAATTTTTTCTGCTCAGCAGATTGAGTGAAATGACAATGTGAGGATTGGAAACCCTTCTTCAAAGTCCCTGTCATATAGGTTTCATGTTTCGATTTGGGGTTTGGGAAATATGTCACCAACTTGGCATTCGGTGCATTGATAAGATGTGTGTTCAATGGCCTTTTCATTGGATTGCTGTATACTGTGACTGCTTCTGACTCTTGAGACAAGATTTGGTGTGGGTTGGTGGATTTGGTGCAAATCAAACAACTTGCATCAGACTGCAAACACTCTGACACTTTGATCTTACAACTTGTCAGCATAGACGAGCGGAAGGATGACATAGACCGCCTGCACATGACATTAAATCTAAAAACTGACTCTTTTTTCACCAGACATTTTTGATATTCACTTGTTAAATCACACTTACTAAGACCAAAGTGGCAAAACAACTTCAAGGAACCAGAGATCCCCACTTGTTAGAGAAGCTTGTTATCAAAAGACACAGAAGCATTTTGATGTTTTCTATATATAGTACTTGCGCAGTATTTTCAGTAAATAATTGGGCAATCACTAAGCCTACATGGCATTGTTCTCATGAATCTCAGATTCTCCCACTCTGAAGTTCTCCAACGCACACCATCACTGCCCATTCTTAAACTTGTCTGACAATCTGAAACTCGAGTCGACTGTTGCCCTGCATCAACCCTGATTTCATTTTCACTTTAATACATTTCCCGGAATTCACAATGCAAAACTAGGACCACAGGAACCGCGGATATTCTTGCAACCGAGAAACTCCAAACAGACAATTCTTTTATATTGTGGGAGCCAATTCCTCCGGATGATTTCAGTCCAAGGCCATTTCCTTTGGAATAGCCTACACATGAAGTGTGGGAAAATATGAACCACTCGCTGCTCCCAAGATTGTAGGTTGTTGAACGGAGGCAGCAGAACTGGGACAGTGTTCATCTTCTGGACCGGGATTAAGAGGTCCCGATGCATTTCAACTCTGGGCATGAGACCGGGTGAAATAAAGGGATCGGAATGCGGAACCGGTGAGAGCATAGGCTGGTGAAGGAAACGATTCCGTATGCGTCTCCACCAGCGTCATTAAGACCACTGGAGTTGCCATATGTATTCCCATATCCCAGACAGGAGCATTAAATCACGTCCCCCCAAACTGTTAGTCTTTCGTGAGAACCATTTCTTAACTTACTTAAACTTCGTTCAGCTTTAACCATCTTGTAACTTCAGCGCCGCCTAAACTTTAGAAGTATTACTTTTACAAGAAATTTGAAAACACGTTTAACTCACGTTACCCACGCGAAAAATCACAAAGCAGGTTTCTTTACCGGATACTTTCAGAGGGAACATACTTACAGTTCTGCGTGTTTACTCCACTGATGCTGGTTGTCGCCACCAGGATGATCCCACAAAACGCACAGAATATAGTATTCGTATCCATAGCGTTTCAGAAACACTCACGCAAGACCTAAAATTTCATCTGATTAAAAAGCCACAATGGTTTTTCACCATGGCACGGCCTGCGTTTGAATGACTCACCCAAAGTACTCTCAGCCTTGTTTTAATAGCGCCCACACCCACGCGCTCGGTTCAGCTCGTATGAGTCATTTCCTTCAGCCGCGCACTGTACTGAGAATCTGTATGCTGCGCACGAAGCCTTCAGGAAACCTCGCTACATTGTAGTTTAAAGGGAATGTTTCTGTATCAAAAGACTTTCGTTTCCTTCAAATGCTTAGTGCAGCTATTTAACGGGACACACATTCCAACTGTATGTCTGAGGAAGGTGTGGTGAAACTGTTCAAAGCGTTGAGTCAATATACAACTGTTAACAAATTAACTTAATTATGAAAATGTCAAAATAATAGAGCCGAGATTTGTTATATGTGAACATTTTCACATTGGTAAGGCTATGTAACCGCACGAAAACAATCAGTGTTATTCACAGTATACACAGCGGTCGGTCACCCCACCCATCTACGTAATGCACGGAATATGTTCCAACTGAAAGTTCAATGTCTGGCTCAATTTCAGGCGGGAGTCGGAGGCTGGAGCGCCTAACTTCCAAGAGACTAGCATTAGTGTTTGGTCAAAAGAATAGCCTAATTAGTTGTGTGACACGAAAGAGTAAACACACAAGGAAATTTCACGTAGACGTTTTACAAGTTTCTTTTATAACCTATGGTCTTTGGAGTTAAAACACGTCAACAAGTATATGTGCTACCACTTACTGTGCTTGTATTCATTTCACTGTATAGCTGAAAATGTTTATGGGCAGTCACGCGTGCGTCAGTGAATTCTCAGAGGTTTCCTACGCAACTGAAAGCAGTCCTTTAACTCCTTGATTGCAGATCAACAAACGCTGCAACTAATGTCGTAATCGTTCTTACATACAGTTGGTTTATTCTTAAAAAGAAAATATCACCAGGACAACTGATTGGTCTGCCCATTTTATGATGTTCCTTTCAGACAGATTTACAGGGGAAAAAAACGTGTCGGAGGAAATGAAAGCACAACTGTTTAAATAGGGGCCAGCATAAGGTCCTGTCAAAAGGAGTCATACAGAGGTCCACAGTAAAGCTTGTGGGATCACATAATTTTTTGATAACAGCTAGTGTTTCTCATCGGTAACAATGTCATGATAGTTTTTTTTCCTGAAATATTTCTGTTACAAGGGGCCACACAGCCATGCATTGAAGAGCTGAACACTTGCAAACAAACATTTGAGTCTTCACCAGGCCTATTTGACAACACTGTCAACAGCGCATTGCTATTATGAGGACTCTTTAAGCCCGATTCGGTCGTAAGGCCATACAGTCTGTGGGAGGGAAGCGTCCAGTGTGTTCTACAGAAAGAAAGAAAAAAAAAAACATCCTGCAGAACAGTGCTTTCAAAGACCCAAATTCTGGAAACAGCATGGGGTGATTTTCAACTAAAGTGGAGTCACTGAACCTCTACCTCCAGTGCCAGCAGCTTTTACCCAAAGCAGTTTTCATCCCATTGTTTACATCAGACATTCATCGGTCTCCCAGGTTTGCGCAAGGGACATGGGTCAGATGTATCCCTCATGCCTCAGCAAATCCCTCCAACCCAAAACTGACCCCCATAGCCCTTGGGCGAGGAGTTTCCAGGTGAGCTTGAAAAGCATTATTCCACTACACATGCCTGCACACACACACACACGCACACACACACGCACACATACATACACACACACATCACATTACATTATTAACACCTGGGACTTGGAGGATGTAATGCACTACAAGCCCGAAACGTAAAGTGTAACATGTAGAGCTGTGTCTGCAAATTTTTTAAACTGTAATATAACTGCCGTGGAACCAGTCTGCTGACGCAAAGAGGGTCATGGTGCTGTACATCGAGATGTTGAGAAGAACAAGATCACTTAATAAAAAGAAACTCCTAGTAAAAAAAAAAAAAAACAACAATTCATAAAAAAGGAACACAATACAAAGTTAAGACAATTTAACTATGCGATCGGAGGCAATGGAGAAGCAGGGAGACGGGAAGGACGAAGGCCAGTCCAGTCACTGAGTCCAGAAGCGAGGCTACCGTCGATACAGACACAAGCACCGGAGCACTAAGGCTGGTCAATGTCCGTGTAGTTTTTTTTTTTGCCTTTCTTTCTCATGTTTTTTTTTTTTTTTGTACGGCCACACCTGGTCGAGAGGGACTTCCATCACGCATGTGTCTTTTTCAGTGTTTGGTCTCTAGCACCAAATTCTACTTTACAAACTGGGGGCAAAAGCACAAAACATACCTTTCTTTAACCTCCCATTTCATCACTCTTAAAACCTCTTTCATGGTTGTAAAAAGCCTCTGCTAAAACCGCATCTCCCCCCTCTTTTTCCTGGTTTTATTTCGCTTCCTTCCTTCCTCTCTCCCCTCCCCTCCCTCCCTCCCTCCCTCACCCCCCATACTTTGGTTCAGTCCACAGGGGTTGCTTGCCCCCTGCCCCATTGGTCAGGTGGAGCCTCCTCTAGGTGATATAAATGCGGTGGAAGTCGTTGGCCCCGAAGGCGGCGTTGCACTTGGGGCACTTCCTCTGCCGCGTGTCGTAGCGCGTCTTCAGGCACTCGTAGCAGAACACGTGGAAACACTTGGTCAGCACCGTCTCCTTGTCGCGCATGTTGCAGCACGGACAGCGCAGCTTTGCCTGAGAGAGAGAGAGAGAGAGAGAGAGGCAGGAAAAGTGAGACAGTTGTTAATAATAAAGGCGAAGTAAACAAAGTTTTGTTTGTTGGTGCTCTTAAGTTTTAAAGCTAGACCTCTCATACAATATTTAACTGTAATAAATCATGTCAAATTCTTGCAAAACACATCTCAACACTCCCAGCTGCAGAATTTAAAGCGGGGTTTTCTTAGTCAGGCTAGTGCTGCTGTATAATCCATCTGCCTGTGCTCCTAACAAAGGTGATTTCACTAAATAGCTCATCTACCTGGCTGAACAGTGGTGCTCATTACAATCAGATGGTTCAGCGAATGGGCTGGAACAAATATGTGGCAAGACTTTTACTTTCTGTACCCGGGATGTCCGCCCCTGATTTCTCTACAGTACTCAATCAGGCTACACTCTACACAGGCTCCGGCTTGCCTCAACCAATGTTTTTCTGTTTCCAATCAGTCGTGATTATTTGAAGGCCTGCCCAAACAATCACCACACACCATACAAAGTGTCCACTCACCAGTAAGCAAACGTATGCCTATGGAGAGTAGCCAGATTCTTTGTCATGAAGTGACACAAACTTCTACACTTCCACTACACTTACTTGTCAGGCCCCATTAGCAACTCGATTCAGCCATTCAAATTCATCTGCTTTGTTTAGAGCTACAATAGCAAGACAATTTCCAGTGCAAAGTCTCTAAGGTGGTGAATTACAAAACACTGTTTCAATAGTCAGACATGTTTGTTCACCTTGTACTGGTTGATCTCCTCTTGAAGGATCTCATCAGCATCTGTGTACATCTCCACCTTCTTCTGTTTCTCCAGTTTGCGTCGAAGCCTCGACAGATCCTCCTGCCAAGCACAAGTCATTGTTTTTTTTTTTTGAGGAGAAAACAAAATAAAAAAGTATAAACTATGAAAGGAACTATTCATTGAGTGCATCACACAGCTAAACTCTCACCCACTGACACTGGGATTTCCTCAGAATTTCCACATGATATCCTGTTCAGACTATTTCTCAGTTTGCATAAAAAAGGGAAATTTTGGCTAGAGATATTTTGTGCTGATGGCACCAGCCAAATAGGCCTGTGTTTACAGCGCAAATGTGTTGTGCCTTGAGCTATTAAAAGGGACAGGTGTCTATTCAGGACTTGGCTATTATTTGCAGCTTTACGTGTGTGTATATGTATGTATGTGTGTGTGTGTGTGTGTGTGTGTGTATGTGTGTGTGTTTGTACCTGTGCCCGTTTGAGGTTGCTGCTCTCCCTCTCGCGGGCTGTGCGGTTGTCCAGGACAGAGGCCTGGATCTCCCTGAGCTTGGTCTGTGTGTGCTCCAGCTGCACCTTCAGGTCCTCAGCCAGCTGGGCCGCCTCCACAGCCTAGGAACAAGAGAGGGACAGAGAGAGGGAGAGAGAGAGAGAGAGAGCGAGAGAGAGAGAGAGAAGTAGAGAGGAAAGAGAGAGAGAGAGAAAAGGAAAGAGAGAGAGAAGGAAAGAGAGAGAGAAGGAGAGAGAGAGAGAGAAGGAGAGAGTAACGAGGGTGGGAAAAAGAGCAAGAGAAACAGGAAGTAGAAAGTCACAAGGGGAAGAGATGGGTACAGTGAAGGGGGGGGGGCAGAAATGGAGAAAGTGAGGGAAAGAGGGGGAATAAGCAATGACAGCAGATGTAGGAATAAAGAAAGAGGAAGAGAGCAAGCAAGAGTATGAGCAACAGGAGTGTGGGAAAGAAACGAAAGCAGAATAAATAGCATTCAGAACCACTTCACTTGCACAGCTGAACAGGGTTTTGCAATATGTACTGTTTTTATTTATTTATTTATTTATTTATTTTAGATGAACCATTTCCATATTGGATGCACTTCTTTGGTGGATGAATGTCTTTTTCACGTTCTTATGTAAACCCAAGCACTCTGACTATATAATGGGTATTTCACTCTAACTATGATTATGATATGTATGTCTTATAAACATATTCATGTATGAGGTTGTGTGAAGATCACATGGCCATACACAAGCTATAATAGGATTGTGCTAGTTTATGCATAACTGCTGTCAGAACACAGCAAAGTGTTGTGGCTTCAATCTGATAGGGCTGCCACAAAGCTTCACCCAGACATAACAAATATGTCGATAGATAGACAGTTGTGACCTTGACTTAAGCAGCCACAGTAAAAAAAACACTACAGACGACTAAAGCATGACCCATTTTAAGAAAAAAACAGAAATTGTGGAAGTATTGACTGTGGATCTTCTTTAACATACTATACATTAGTATGTTAAAGAAATCAACGTTTGAGATCCAGCTCTGATTTGTGAGCCTAAGGCGTGCACGACAAGGGCAACTTTTCTCCTTAATGAAATATTTGACCAGTGTGTTTTCTTTTATCCTCCCTAAATATTTAAGAGCTCACAGGAGAGGCCACTGTGAGCAGGAGACTGCATTTTTGAGAAAAAATGTCCACATTTCCCCTGGCCCAAAACGCCCTGCTTTGAATTCCTCAAAAGTTTCCTCTACGTCCAGAGCACACAAGCAGACTGAAGGGCAGAAGGAACCTTTTGGACACATTAGGCCCAGGCCAGCCACACTCAGAAGCCTCTTGGCTAGTGTGGTAACGGTGTGGTTAGTGTGGGGCTCACTGAAGTGGTAAGGGTATGGTGTGGTTTAAGTATGGTGATAGCATGGTGTGGCTAATGTATGTGATGATGGACTGGTGTGATTGTAGTGTGTAGTGACCGTATGGTGATGTTTACTGTGGTTTTAGTGTCGTGATGAATGATATGTTGTGGCTAATATGTGTGGTGATTGTAAGGTCGGGTTGTAGTGTGGTGGTGGTCATATGGTGTGACTAACATAGTGACTGTATTGTGTGGTTCTGGCTGTGGGAATGGTTTGATGTGGTTGCAGTGTGGTGATGGTATCCTGTGGTTATATAGTATGGTGATCGTATAGTGTGGTTATGCTGTGTTGACGGGCATGATGTGGTTCATTATCATCCATTGTTGATTAAGGGAAAAATTGATTGAGCATCAGTCCAGCAGTGTACCATCACACAATTTAAAAAACAAACAAAATACAAAATAAAATCAACACAGGTAAAAAAAAAAGAAAAAAAGAAAAAGGTACTTAATAAAAAATGTAATCAATTAAAACAAGAGCACGGCGCAGGGTTCATAACATCCATTAAAGCCCTTAAATTTGTCTGCAGACACAAGTTGGTCTAATTTCAAAACGCAGTATGGGGACGGGACGGTAGGATATGGTTACAGTGGATTGATGGTATGGCGTGGTTGTATGGCGTGGTCCATCATATTATTACTGACCTTTCTCTTGTTGAGCTCCAGGGACTGTGTGCGTATGGCCAGCTCCTTCTCCAGGGCGGCCAGAGTGCTCTGCAGCACCCCCTCCTTCTCCTCCAGCTTCTGCACCACCAACAGCTGAGCATCCACCTGCCATCGCACATAGAGCAGAGGAGATCATTTATTGATTTATTTCATTTTATTTATCCTTTTTACCAGGGTAGTCACATTTCCCCAACACATTCCACTTACATGGAACAGGCCACTAGGTCACGCCACACCAAATTCTTTTAGACAACCCCCTGATTGGGATTTGTTACTTTTCAGAGTGTCCAACATTATTAAAAAGTGCCATTTAAAAAAAAAAAAAAACTTCAAGCAATATTGTGCATTTTCCACGTGATTTTTTTAAAACAGCACAACTAAAATGTTTGTAGGAAATTACATTACATTTGTGGTAGGAAACATTTTTACATTTATGGTAAATGAACAGAAATTTAAAACAGACTTTTAATGAGATCTCAATAAGGAATTGTATAGTGAATACCACAGACACATACTTTTTTTCTCTGTCTAACATTTTGAGCAATGAATTTTCAGCAGTGCAAAAAAACCATGAGCAGATTGGTCCGATTTTGCATAAACTGCTGTCTGTCATCTCCCACAACTCCGGTTAGGGTCCCATTAGCTCTCACCTGTGTCTTGAAGGTGAGCACCTGGTCGGCTAACTCCTCCTTCTCCTCTCGTAGGAGCTTGTAGATCTGGTTGGATTTGATCCTCTCGCTCATCAGTTTGAAGTTGGCGTCGTCCTTCTCGCGGAGCTGCTGCAGGAGACGGCTGTTCTGCTCCTGCATGTCCTCGAAGGCCTGGCCCGTCACGTCCATCTCACTTAGCAAAGCCTCCTCTTCCTGTCACCACACACACACACACACATTTTAAACACACACACACACACATTTACAGACAAATTCACACACACACACACACACATTTCACACAGGCACACAAACGTCTCACACACAGACACACACACACGCACACACATTTTAACACACACACACACACACACACACAAACACACACACACACACACACACCGCACACACACACCGCACACACAGACACATACACACACGGCACACACCCCCCCAAATACAGGTCAACCTCACCGTAAACACCACTAGTGCAAGAACAAACAAACACACAGGCCTAGATCCTGAGTGTGTGGGCCCACATATTCCATGCTCACCGCACTCCTGGAGGGAGGAACGGCTTCGGATGAGGCCCGGATTCAATTGGATTTGAGTAGAAAATTTGTTACGACAAGCCGCAGAGATGCAAAGCCAATTTAAGCCGGCGAGGGCCCTGCTGAAATCCCACAAACCTGGGCCTGGACGCTAGGAGGCACGGACTACGGAATTACTTCTTGGCTCTGTGATGTCCTCCACCCTGCTGCTGCTGCTACGCTCAAGCAAACAGCTCAACTGATATTTATACTCATTTATATATTATTATTTTTCTCTTAGAATGGCACTCTGCTGACACAGCCCCAAAGCCACACGTGCCATTCAAACTCAATGGCTCACCGGCTTGGGCAGGGCTAGGGAGGGGAGTAAGGGCTATACTTCAAAACTCTGTGTCAACCAACGGCCAGACCCCATTCAAATCTCGCATAAATTTCAACTCGGGGCCGTGACCCGTTCGCCAGAAGGGTCCTCTAAATTAGAACCTCGAACTCAAACGCCAAGTGCCGCACCGAAGCCACAAGCATGCTTCCCCTTCTCCGCTCTCAAACAAATCGTTGCATGAAATAGAGCTTGTGTTGTTTTTCTTTTTTAAGACACAGGCCAGAGACAGGCAAAAAGAAAGAAAGAAAAAAAGAAAAGGAAAAGAAAGAAAGAAAAATGACATGAGGCTGTGTCAAGGGGGGGGGGGGGGAGACCGCAAGCGAGCCAGACTCAGCCAGACGGGCAACAGCGGTACGAACAGAAGAAATCCTGGCTGAAGCCTTTACCAGGTCAACGGGGGAAGCCCCTTTGACTGTGACTGGAATTTACAGTCATGCAGCAGCACGGATTGGTTCGTGGGTTACTAGTGAAATGGGAAGTGGCCGAGCCAGAGGCCATTCAACGGACACGCACCACACACACGCACACATGCAGACGCACGACCAGCCATCCGCAAACAGACACAGAGGATCACTTCACAGAGTCCTGTCTTTCATCTTCGGACAGTTGTTTACGTTGGCCTTTTTGAAGCCCTGCCCAAACAATGTGAGATCCCTTGTAAAGCCCCAATTTACATTCCTCCAAGGGGACGGGTCCGGTTGAACCGTAACTTTAATATATTAAGAAAAAAAGAAAAAAAAAACGAGCATTTGGGGACACGGATGAAGTATTTGTTTAAGCACTTAAACACTCAGCATGTGGGTGAAATAAACATTCGGAGCATCTTCTAAAAATAACTTTGCAACACCCAAACGGTGACTGCATGGCTTGAGTAGGCCAAACCCCAAGCACTGGCGATGTGTGTTTGCGTCCAGCTGTTGCCTGTCGGCAGTGCTTTCCAAAGGTCTTATCTAGTCTCGCTAAACTAAACAACTAGGGGTGACTCAGTGCCCGACCCCTGACCCGCGTCTGTCTCAGAGCAAGACCAGAGGAAACTCCTTATCACCGGGCCGTCAGTGTGTAAACATGTCTGGGGGAGAATTTGTTACCCTTCCTATACTTTTTTTTTTTTACAAATGACACAAAACCCAAACAATTAAAGCCTACTATATATATATATGTGTGTGTGTGTGTGTGTGTGTGTGTGTGTGTGTGTGTGTGTGTGTGTGTGTGTGTGTGTGCATTTGTGTGCACATACATAGTTCTTAATAAGATATTTAATACATTAGTAGATATGAAGGTCTATGGCCATTCTTCTATTTTGACAAATAAAATAAAATGTCTTGCATTTCCTGAATTAAAAAGTGTATGTACAACTGAAATTTAAAGATAACCACGAATCCCACCTCCCAGCTCTGTAAGAGGGGGTGGTCTGGTGAGGGAGGGGTGTGGCTGTGTGTAGCTGAGTCAATACACACACACACACACACACACACACACACCTGTTTGGTGGCGGTGAGCTTCTTCTGCAGGTGCTCGATGGTCTCCTCGGCCACGCGGATCTTTCTCAGGGCATCCTCGTCCGCCAGCTTCTTGCTCTCCTTCCTCTCTCTCTCCTCCAGCTCCCGCACACGCACTCTCAGCTCCTCCATCTGCACATGCATACATACACATACACATACACACACACACACACACACACACACACACACACACACACACACACACACACACACACACACACACACACACACAATAATAATACGTAAGAAGTAAAGAACTCACACACACATCCATAACACACTGAAACGCCTATAGATCCTATCCTTAATTGTACTGTAAAAGCAAAGCTTACCATCATGAAATGAGAATGAATATGGATAATCAATATCAATTACTTTGCATCTACTCTGCATTGTTCTCTAATGCAGTTCCATGCACTACATCTATCTGAGTGATGAAGCGTTTGATTATGCCCCATAACTTGCCCAACCAATGTGATCATTTTTGGCGGGAAAAAAAGAACGGTTGTAAAACTCCGGAATACAGTTTTAGATCAATGAATCACTGTGGTTTAAGACGGTTTTCTTTGCAGGTCCCCAACTTCTCCATAAACTGCCTAAAATATGAAGTTCCTTTTGTGCAAACCATGCATCACTGCACGATAACATCACACATTACACACACTTTTTCAGAGAAGGCCAAATCATCTATGGAAAAACAATGACGACAACGTCCACTATCTTACAAGACTCTAAGATTCTAATGTGAAACCCCACCAAAGAGACATCATTGTGAGTGTCTAAATCTCAAGAGATTCACAAGCAGCTGCTTAGCATAGAGTAACCGCCCGAGCTTTGGCACGTCGCCCTGGCTTAATCGAATCTCAACGATGGGGTAAAATTTACACTTGTTTTGCTCGAGGTAATGAGCTTATAAATATGTCAGCTTAAAAAACTGACACGTTAAGACCACAGCCTGGAGAGAAGCTATCAGCAAAAGGAATCAAGTTGGTTCCAGAATGCTTTCCCTCTCCCACCCTTTTTCTCCCTTTCTCACTCTCTTTTTTTTCTCTCTCTTTCCTTCACTGACATTTGTTTTTCATTTTGGAAGAGCAACAAGCGCATAGTTTGCACTAATGTAAACGCTTGACGCAGGATGACATAATGCCTTAGCTTGGCATTAAGCGTAACAGGGTCTAACTCTGTTTATCCCTGGGCCAGCGGGTGTCGCAGGGATGTGTGTTGTAAATGTTTGGTTGCCGGTGGCAACGGCGCACATTCACACAGCCGAAAGGAGTTAAGGAAAAAAGTGAGTGAGCGAGAGAACGTGTGAGGGAGACAGTGTGACTGTGTGTAAGTGTGTGTCTGTGTGTGTGTCTGTGTGTGTGTGTGTGTGTGTGTGTGGGGTGGGTGGGAGGGAGGCTGGTCGGGGGTGGAGTTGGACGCACCTCAGCTTTTGCCTTCTTCTCAGCAGCCATGAGCTGGACTTTGTCTCGCTGTTCTTTGGGGGCGGATTTGTACATGTCCAGCAGCAACTTCATTTCCTTTTGGGACTCCTGCGCCTTCCTGCACAACACAAACACAGAAACACACACACCAACACACACACACCAACAAACAAACAAACACAAACAAACACACAGACATACACACCCACACAGACATACCCACCCACACACACACACATTCACACAAGAGAGAACACCCTTGCTTAGAACTAACCAGGATATGGAATGGCTCTAATTTGAATTTTTTCCTGTGTTCCTTATCAGGTCACACAGACACAAAAGGAATAAAATAAAATAACAATCTTATCACGAGTCCCTTGGCAGATGTTTTTGAAGCTGTGTTTTCTGAGCTAAAGCCCTATCTGTGGGCAAACTGCACAAAGCTTCAAAAGGGCCTAAGCAAGAACAAGCAAGAGAGGAGTATATAAAAAAAAAAGAAGGCATTCCTCCTTGTGCAGGCGGCCACGTCTGCTCTGAATTTCCTGTGTTTACGTGAAGTTAGGAAATGTGACTCGAACATCCCACTGTGTTTAGTCCTGGGCAACGCAGTAAAGTGCCCTTGCAAGTTTTTGCACATCTAGGTCACGTGGAAACATTATCTCCTTGTTCCCTCTCCACGGGAACTGACATAACCAGGGGGACGGACGGATGAAGGTAGGGGACCGAGGGGACGATGTCACCATCCCCCACCCCTCCCACCCACCCCATTTGTCCATGACAAATCCAGATGTTGAAGCGGCGACTCTGAGGTCATACAGCTGCTGCCGTCATTAGTTTCCTCATCCATACGGCCATAAGTGATCGCAGGCCAGCGGCCGTGCTGCCAAACCATGACGACGGGCTTCTGCGTGCGTCACAGGGCCGTGTTAAAGTACACAGAGGGGGCCTGCCTGCCTGCCTGCCTGCCTGCAGCTCGAGCTGTGGAACACACAAAAAAAAACCCAACCCTGTACACAGGCTTAGGATCTATCCTATACCATGTGCATGTACTGAAGGGAGGGGGGAGGAAATTGTGTAGAGAGGAGGGGGGGGGGGGGGTAGGCAGCGTATCCAAAGCAGACCAGCTCATCTGGGGGGAATTAGCCTCATTGCTTGGGGGGTGGGGTGGGGTGGGGTGGGGTGGGGGGAGTGGAGGGGCATGACATCAACAAATGGAAAACAGCTTGCCCTGCTACCCCACCCTGGGTTGCCTATGCGTGAGCCAGACAGTGTGTGTGCGAGTGTGCGTGTGTGTGGCATGGCCTGGGGGACCCGTGGGAACGCGAAAGAGAGTGTGTGTGTGAGTGTGTGTGTGTGTGTGTGTGTGTGTGTCACACGTACTTGAGCTCGCCGCGCAGGATCTTGAGCGTGTCCGAGTCCTTCCTCTTGAGCTCCTCACTGCGCTGGCGCTCGCGTTCCCTCTCCCTCTCGCGCTCCCTCTCTCGCTCCCTCTCCGCCTCCCTCTCGCGCTCCCGCGCCCGCTGCCGCTCCAGCTCGCGCCTCCTCTCCTCCTCCTGGTCCTCCTGCTCGTCGTCGTCCTCCTTCTTCACCTCCAGCCCCCCGTCGCTCACCGGCTCCTCCAGGAGCAGCACCCCGCTGGAGTCTCCGCTTTGGCAGCGCAGCTGAGGAGGAGGAACAGAGGAGGAGGAGGAAGAGGAGGAGGAGGAGGCAGCAGTGGTGGAGGAGGAAGAGGAGGCAAAGATGGATGGGGGGAAAAAAACAAACGAGAATGAGAGAATTAGACGAACAGGCCAAAGGGAATCACATCCCGGCCGGCACCATCCCCAACATCTGATAATGAATTAAAAAAATAAATAACACACACACATAGACACTAGCAACAGTAGTCCCAGATTTTTATTGAGTGCAGATGCTGGTGTGGTGCTATGCCACACGTTATTTACGGCAGAGAGAAAGGTATTCTGAGTTTATGCACAGCTCGGAGGAAGGAAAGACTGAGTGTAAATTCAGCCATTAAAAATATCATTACTTTTCTCAAACTTGTTTATAGCAACAACACACAAAACAGCAGAACCATACAGTCTCCATAAAGTCTCACTTTTGGACAAATGACTGAAGACATGTTTATTCACTGGGTTAGAGTAAGCTTATTTATCTGTACTTTTTGGCTAAAACTTTAAAATGCTCATTTTTTTAACCTACACATTTGACTTTTCTTTTCATTTGATACAGTCACAAACACAGGACTTCATAACTTGATAAAGCCTGTGACTGAAGAAGCACCAAGAACCCTGATCCCATAGATACTGCATGCACCCATCTCACATAACATGTAGCTTTAGTATTAGAACTGGTGTTTGAGGAGATTTAAATGTAGGTGTATACACTTCGTGGAAGTCCTACTGTTATGGTTAAAATCAATCATAGGAGCCATATAAACTCGCCCTTTTTGGTGTAACAAGACAAGACAAAAAAAAAAAAGCAGCAGGTAAAATGTATGGAGCTCTTAGAGCCCTCCTTGTCCAATATGTCTGTGAACAACAGAGCAAGGGGAGAGCTTAGTGGCTTTTTCACAGGTCATAGTGAGGATTCCTCAGGCTGAGCAATGTAAACACAGGGGAATGTGGGGCAGTCTGGGGGGATAAGGCATGAGGTGCCATCACCGCTGATAACGACAGACCAAAGTTAGCCAGAGCACCAGCCCACACACGGAAAGGGAACAGTCAAACAAACATGTCATTTGTTTTTTTTTAAAGATGTGTACATTAGTTTTGTCAATCCATTTAGTGTTTGTGTTATAAAACATGACCCAGAGATACACCATAAGATACACTAATAAAAAGCATCAAAGATCTCAATCTCTGGCTTATTTCTTTAACAGAGTGGTTTGCATTTATTTGTATAATTTTGTGACATTATATTAATGAATATTACAACAACCACATGTGTGTCCATAGAGATCTCACTCTGTATTTAGAGAGTGTTCTCCTCTCACCATTAAACCTTCGAAATGTCAAAGGCGAAACATTTTTGTTTATTGACCCAAGAAAACATGACTTAATTGCATGAGCGCAACATATACAAATGCATGATGTATGAACAGCTGTTTTGAATTGTGCACATTCTCAAGAGTCTGCTAACATTCAGTGCAGTAAACACCACATATATATATATATATATATATATATATATATATATATATGCTGGCCTGCTTACATTGCTGCCTATATACCCCTAAGATTACATCACGCTCGGGCTTCAGGAAATGTTATTTCAATTTGCGTATGAGCCTGCGGTCACTCGGTTTTCCCAGAAGACTCTTGTTCCAAAATACTCTCACAGCAGCAGCGGCCATTCCACAGATGGCAACACTAATGGAGCTGAGAGAGGAGCTGGCCACCCTGAGTAGCCCCCTGTGCACCCCCTCCCCTCTGTAACCACAACTAGCCCTGGGAATTCCAGCAAGGTGTACTAGCTGACACTAGGGCAGCGCAATTAATCGAATTTTGTTAGTCGTGATTACAATTATTTCTCCCAAACCACCCCAAAAGTAACATAATCGGGCTCAAACTATTTTTTTTTGTCACATTCCATTTTGTAAGTATGCTTGGACTGTAAGGTTTTTTTTTATTCTGGGTTAACTGAATAATATATGCACACACCATATGAAGGAAAATTCATAAGGAAATGGTGGGAAAGTCCAGTATGTATGTAGTATTTTTTTGTTTTTGGAGGGTTAAGTAGAAGCAAAATGTATCCAAAGTTAGTGAATAAACTGTGCTAAATAATCATGATTTTGATCAAAACAGTCATGATTATCAATTTCCTTTTAATCAAACAGCCTTAGACAACACTACAGCACTCATGCAGGCTGACCAGTGTGGGCAGACACACGTGAACTTTATCACTTCCAGGGCTTAACCTGCTACGCCTGTGTTGCACTCAGCAGGGGCCGTGAGCGAGGACATGCACACAGACACAGACACACACACACAGACACAGACACACACATGCACACGCACACACACACACACGCATGCACAGACACGCACGCGCACACACACACACTCTCACACATACACACACACACACACACACACACACACACACACACACACACACACACACAGACACACACACACACACACACACACCTTGTTTATCTCCATCTGGGTCTCGCGCAGCTTCCTCTTGTAGCGCTGCACGTCGCCCTTCAGCTGGTGGTTGTGGTTCTGCAGGCTGCTGATCAGGTGCCGCATCTCCCTGTTGATGGGCCCTACCAAAACCACAAGAAGAGAAGAGGAGGAGGAGGAGGAGAGAGGAGGAGGAGGAGGAGGAGGAGAGGAGAGGAGAGGAAGGAGAGGAGAGGAGAGGAGAGGAGGAGGAGAGTAGGAGGAGGAGGAGGGAGGGAGGGGAGAGGAGAGGAGAGGAGGGGAGAGGAGGAGAGAGGAGAGGAGAGAGGAGGAGGAGAGGAGCGTGGAAAGGGAGCGGAGGAGAGGAGAGGGGAGGGGAGGGGGGTGAGAGAGATGGTTACGCCTGATACTGACAGATACAATAGGGGTGTATGTCTCTATCTCTGTTCCATGCTCTCGCAGTGGCCATGAGCCAAAGCACACACAAGCATGGCGGGGAGGAAAGGCAAAAAAGACAGGATGCATTCCCCCTCACTCGCTCGCTCACTCACTCGCCTGCGCGCACATACACACGTTTCCTGCCTCGCGTCTATGGCAACAGTCACCACCAACGACTGTAACAAAGGAAGTAACCGATTTGGTGTGCGGCAGGACCGATAAAAAACACACACAAAAAAAGGGCAGAACTTCCCTAACGAGCCAGAGATCAATTAGTGGATGTGGGCGTGGCCTTGGGGACAGGCGGAGAGGGGTTACTGGATGGGTGAGGGTCAACACTTCCTTAAAATGCCACTGCTGAGCACACGCAAACCTATCACCAACAGACATGCAGGGGTACCAGGAAACCACAAATCTCCTAAAAAAAAATCTCCTAAATTAAAAGTAATGGCCTAAATAAAAACCTTACTTTTCTAAATGATGTATAAATGAGCTGCTATTGAAAAATGGTGAATAATGTTGAATGAGCATAAATTATGTTTCACTAAATGAAACTTAAAACTCCAGATCTCCAGACGTTCTAACATACTAATCAGTGACTACAGAAACTATCAACAGAACAAAAAAAACAGAAAAAAAGAAACCCTTCATTCTTCACCTATTACTGTTTTACACAATGCAGGTATCCAAACAGTAAGTTTCAAACCTTTTACCTTTTTTTTGACTTTACAAATTACTCCTGGCCCTTTTGGGGCAGCCCAAAGCTGACTCATACTGGGTTGGACAATGCCAAAGGACATACAATCCAGTTTCTGCAGAACAACAGAAACCTAATTCAGGTTAATAGTACGTGACTGGGCAGACCACTCCATGATAGAACAGAAAAGAATTCAGCAGCGGCCTGTTTCCTCTCCAGATATGATTTACAAGGCTAGGAGATAGGCTCTGGGTCACTGTCATGTTATAAGCGAGTGAAAGTGGGACCAGGGAGACACTGGCCAGAGGGAATGGGGATGTCCCAATAAAATTCTCTGGCATTCACATGGCCTAAGCATTTCCCTGGATTCGACACAGATCCCAAAGTTCTCCCTGTTCTTTCTTTCTTTCTTTTTTTAATCACCAAAGCGTTCTCCACAGTGGGTGTGCTAGTCATTAAATATCTCCGCAATCGTACTGATTAAGATCACGCTTCCTGCACCAAGAAACCTTCATCTTTTAAGGACTACCAGACGCACCAATAAAGGGCTGCCTGAACTTGGCCCTCCTCCCGACAGACGCATACAAACCACATTTAAAAAGGGTCAAAAGGTGGCCTCTGTCTGCCAAGAACTGCTCTTATATCGTTCAGTCTCTAAAATGTTATCTTGTAACTGGATCTGCTGTGTTGAACTAAACTTAATTGGCAATCACAGTCTAAATCTATAAAGGTGTGTGGTCATCCAAATTTCAGGAAACTTTGGCCACGTGTAGATCCAGATATGAAAAAAAAAACCACTACATCATTGATTAATGACATATTTTCTTCAGTTTCTTCATTAGATATAAATATAAGGTTATCATAAATCTAGTGTCGAGAGTCGAATGATTACTGTTCCTACTCCTTACACATGCCTTTCATTCACCTTGTGTGAACTGCAAACGCATAGTGGAAAATCTGCACTGGTTAACTACCTATAGCAACATGAGTCTTAAGTAAAAGAATAGGGTATACAACAAGCCTTTGGTTTTTTTTTTCTTTAGGTGTTCTCACAATTTATATACAGTGAGACTGTGTCTGTAATTTAGACACTGCATTTCACAGGCCCTATTTTTGGCACTTTATAAAAGTGTCCTGACTTAATGTGACAAACTCACATTTTTTCCTGAACTTCCTGTTTTCCCATTTTCTTTTAAATAGAGCAAGAAAAGAGTAATGGGAAAACTACTGCCTGACTTCAGGCATTGTCTAGCTTTCCAGTTTTTTTTTTCCCAAAGGGAAACTTGGAAGAGCACTACACATTTCCCCTAATGGCCAGAAATACATCACAGCCAAATATTTTATAACTAAGGAACCTTTTTGAACATCTCTTTTAAATATGGAAAACTGCCATATCTCCTACCTCAGACATACCTTTTATCCAAAAGGAATCTAATCAAGTTACATCAAACACTTGGTCCAATCAGATCAGGGCATCTGTGCCATGCCCGCCCCCTGATCTTTCCAGTCATTACATCTAAAGTCTGCAACCCATTAAAGATCTTATTTGATGGTTCCCTTCATGGTGCAATTACAAAGACAAGGACAACTATTATACCTGCTATTACAATCATGATTAGTCCATTTCAACCCTTGCTAAGCACTGACAAGCATAATGGTTAATTGTGGCAATATGATGAAATAAGTTTATTTCAAGAATATTTTAAAATAGGAAGCAGTGTGTTTCTGGGAGCTTGCAAACAGTGGGATGCTCACGTATGTCTGAAGCTGGTACAGTGGTACAACATTGTGCCATGGAAACCTGCTAGAATTCCAGAAGCACAGTGTTGTTGTTTTTCCTTTGCATTATAATTTATTATTATTATTTATTTCGATGTACCTGCTTGCTCGTTGGCTGCCAGGTTTTGCTCGAACTCGATGCGCAGCATCTCGTACTCCTTGCGCACCTGGGCCAGCGTGTCCTCCAGCTGGATGACCTCCGTACGCAGCTTCTTCTGCAGCGACAGCTCATCACTCTGCCCGCACACACACGCACACGCACACGCACACGCACACGCACACGCACACACACACGCACACACACACGCACACACACACGCACACACACACGCACACACACACACACACACACACACACACAGGGACACAGGGACACACGCACGCACACACACACAGGGACACACACACGCACGCACACACACACACACACACACACACACACAAGAACAGACAGACAAACACACACACATACACACACACACACACAGGAAACCACAACAATAAGGAGCAGAAAAGGGAACGATGGGGTTGGGGGGTGGAGGGTTGAGGCTGGCCATAGAAACTCAGCTTTTACACAACGTGTGGCTATTTCCAGTTATCATGGCAGTTAAAAATGGCCTGAATGTCAGCCAGGTGCTATCTTAAAGAGTTAAAAATACGGCAGCACTGGACTATATCTTCACTTCCGGGTCTAAAATTACCAGGCCTTGTCTGCTCCACTGTGTAAGATAAGCTGACAGTTTTTCTATTCTCACATACATCAGTTTCAGTATTACAGTACAGTACTGAACCACATCTGAGTGCAACTAACCTACCCAGGAAAAAGTCACAAATCACCTTCCCATAACAGCTTATATGATACCCCATTTAGAATGTTTAGAAAAGTATTTTATATGTAAACAGATCTATCTATCCATCTATGCACCCATCCATCTATCTATCTGCATTAAAATGACATAAAGCAATGAGCTCCTCTCTACTCCAGTGTGTGAGACCAACCTCCATGTGTTCGATCTGTCTGAGGTGGGCGTTCTTGGCCGTGAGCAGCAGTGCCCGTGCCTCATCCAGCTGGGTCTTGACGCTCAGGGACTCGCTGTACAGCAGGGAGAACTGCGACTGCAGACACTTGTACTCCGGCGTCTCCTTCACTACCTCTTCTGGAATGTTCCGCAGGTCCATCTGTTGATTGCAGTGACACGTGTTAATAGGTGACACATAACCAAGCGCTCTCCTACACCCCCATCCATGGCGGGGAGTGCCCTTGAGCAAGGCCCTCTAACCTCAAACTGTTACAGGGGGACTGTCCTGCCCTGTACCTAATTCACTGTAAGTCACTCTGGACAGGAGCGTCAGCTAAATGCAATGTTAACAGGTGAAGCTGATAGTAATGTATTACGTTCACTGGTGTTACTTCTGTTTTTGCTATGACTAATACTTTGGCTATCTGATTTCTAATGACCAGAAATACTTCTGAGCTGCTACTTTTTTCTTCATAGTGCTCATTCACATCTGCAAGACACTGGGTGATACTGCTAGAAATGATAGCCCAGAATCACCTAATGACATTTTAAAGAGGTGAGAAACTGTGAGACCCCCAAATAAAAAGGGATTTACACCGCTGGGATTAAAGGACAAGCCCTCATTGCTATTGTTTATCTACTGCAGTTTCATTATCCTATTTTTGGCTGTTTAGTTGTTTTTAACAAGTCCGCATCTGAGCTCATTTTTCCCCCCCATCATATTTCAAGTTAAGCCCACTGAACTGGCCTTTGTGTACGAAACACGCTAGACAAATAAACCAGCCTTGCCAATTTGCCGCAAGTTTGCTATAAACGACAACAATCGATAAACAAACAATCTGAACAAAGACAGATTTTAAAAATCCGGTCATAATGATAACTAGGAGGCTCCAGATGAGCATGTGTTTCCCAGCACAGCACCTTGAGCATCTCGCTCTCCCTCACGGCCTCCTGGAGTTCCTGCTGAAGCTTTTCCAGCTCGGCCATGCGGCTGTTGGCCAGCTCCTGGTTCTGCTCCAGCTCCGCGTTCAGCTGCTCAAACTGGGCACAGGGACAGAGAAGGGCTACTGAGTGTGTTGTAACGATGTTGATGGGTTAAACAATGGTTTAACAGTGTGTATGGGTTAAGCAATGATTTAACAGTGAGTATGGGTTAAGCAATGGTTTAACAGTGTGGATAGGATGGGTTAAGCAATGGTTTAACAGTGTGGATGGGTTAAGCGATGGTTTAACAGTGTGGATGGGTTAAGCGATGGTTTGACAGTGTGGACGGGTTAGCGGTGGATTTGCTGTCCAGATGGGTTAGCTGTGGTGTAGCAGTGTGGACGCAGTATTTCCCCCTACATTGATGAGACTGTGGGCGCCCGCCATAGTCTAATTTCCCATACCAATGCATAGTGACGTTTGCCTTACTTTTCATTACTTCAGTTAATTAAAAAATCAGTATAAATTAAGTCAGGCCTGTTTCAGTGTAGAAAAAAAATAACATGTTGCTGTTTTCAAATCTGCAGCATTGCTCTGCATGCCCTTGGAAGCTCCTCCACTCACGCATGCATGAACACACACACACACACACACACACACACACACACACACACACACACACACACACACACACACACACACACACACACACACACACACACACACACACACACACACACACACACACACGGTGAAAGATGGTGTGTCTCGCGTGCCACTCCGAATCAGCTACACATTTAGAAAATGACAAAGATGACACGTATGACTCACTCTTACAGTGAGTTGAGGATGATGCGGTGCATTGCTCTATCTTTACCAAAAATCTACATCCGGTGCACTGCGCTATCTTGAACATAAATCTAATTTCATGTAAAACGTTTTCCTTTAATCTTTGAAATTTTATGCCATGTTTGATATTTAGCTTGTTAATTAGCTAGATTATTAAAGTGCTCACTTAGAAAACTCCTCTCTTAAAAACAAACAAATAAGAAAAATAGGATTTCTGTACTTGAGTACAGAATCTTCATTCCAAACCCATGCAGGGGATTTTCATGTTGGCTTAGTGAGAGCATTATAACCAGAAAAAAAAAACATTAGAGTATGACAACCCCAACAGCAACCGCCCCCAAAACACATGATAGATAGATATGATAGAGTTTTTATTGTCCCCATAGGGGTAATCTTTTACACGTCATAGCATAGTTCCACGATAAGGTTCCACAGGCTAAAAGAATTCTGTGAGAAACGCTGGGACGGTTCTGCGGTGGTGTAGCAGTGCTGACAGATTAGTGGGGCTGTAAGATTGTGGACGGGTTCTCTTACCTTCTGTATGCTAAGGGTGATCTGACCTCCAGGAAGCCCTCCTGAGCTGCCGGTCGCATAGTAGCCCGAGTTCAACTGTGAAACAGACACAACCAATCAGGTTAAGATGAAAACATCCGTCACTTAAACCATATTAAGCAATGTGAACCAAAGTTAAGCACTTTACCCCCGGGTCTTGACCCCCCCTCCCCACACAATGCATACACACTTATGCACAGGTGAGACTGCTCAACAGAACTAAAATTTCACTACATGTCTAACTCTCAGTATTTCATTGCATGTGACAATACACCCTTCTTGAATCCCTGAGGCTTAACAGCAGAAGCATTAAAACAAGGACCAGCACACTCAAGGACAGTTTCTTTGCTGACTAGAGTGTCTTAAATGAACACTGCCAATACATCACTCTTAGTACACGCTTTTTAAGGGATCTGGGTAGGAATATTCAAATGTATACTGTGGGTCTGTGTGTGTATGTGTGAATGCAGAATTTATTATTTCATTCATCTGTTTTTAATGTACTGTTTTGGATAGCATTTTAAAGCCACGGTACAATGGCAATAAAAAGTACTCTTTTCCATTCCATTCTATTGTATTCCATCTTACCTGTTCCAGTGCCTCTGCCAGGTGCTTGTTGAGCTTCTGCTCCCTATTGCGCAGCTTCTCGATGTCCCACTGCAGGTCCTCCACCGCAGTCTCCATCTCAGATACCTTCGTCTCCGATCCAGTCACCTTGTCTACCAGCTCATTGTACTGAACACAGAAAGGACACCAACACATGTACTCAGACTGCTGGCAAATGTTTAATGTTTTTTGTATATCTTTCCTGTTGTTTTAGACTTGAATACATTTCAGGATATCCCAATTGAGTATACCAAGCAAGTAGTGAAGGTATGGTTGACATTAAGCCACCCTTTAAAACAGAAGCCAATTAACTCAGAAGGCAGAATGTGAAACATGTGTTTTCCATTGCAAACACGCTCCAATACATGTTGTCATGATGAATGCGTTTGTTTGGGTAACAGGCTACAGGTTTTGTTTATGCGCTACAGAAACCATGAGGAAATGGCAAATGATTTTTTTTTAAACAAGAACATTTTGATCACTGCATCAAAGGCAGTTGGATCTAACGGGCAATAGCGATGCACGTAAGCACGAACCTCCATGGACACTTTGTGGTGCTTCCCCTGTAGGGAAGAGGCGAGGTCCTGCAATCTCCGGTTCTCCTCCAGCAGCGAGCGGTTCTGTGCCAGGATCTCCCTCTGCTGATCGTCCTCGCACACTGTAGGGGGGCACAGGGGGGTTATCCCTCATTGCAAGTCAGCGAGCGAGGCCCACGGAAATAGAGCATAGCATCCAACAACAAAAAAGCTGTGATTGCGCAAACCTCACTCTGCCAGAGAGTGTGAAAATATGGAAGCCTCGCTGCATCTACATGTACCATGCATGGCATGCACAGCCCAACCACATAAGAAAGCTCTCAGGGGAAGCCGATATGCTGTTTTTTGTTTGATCATCTTTCAATAGTATATTTTGTATTATATATTATGCGCCTGTATGTACCGGTATATTACTGCCTGTATTAGGTGCCTATGTGTATATTGTTGTCTATTACTGCCTGTATTAGGTGCCTATGTGTATATTGTTGTTAGGTGCCTATGTGTATATTGGTGCCTATGTGTATATTGTTGCCTATGTTGTATTATTGTTGTATATTGTATTGTACTGTACTGTATTGTATATTGTGTTACATGTATACTACTACATATTGTATATTGTTATATGTATATTACTATAATATATAGAGAGCCAACATCTACCAGAGTCAAATGCCTTGTATGTGTAAGTACACTTGGCAAATAAAACTGATTCTAATTCTGATGGTGGTCAGCAATCTGAGTAAACTGAGAGGACAGGAGCAGAGTGGAGAATTGTATTGTCTTGTACTGTACTGTATACTGTGTTATATGTATACTAGTACATATTGTATATTGTGTTATATGTATACTACTACTATAGGACTGGAGGGGACAGGAGCAGAGCAGAGCGGAGCACCGAGGCCTCTTACCTGCACTCTGGACACGGGCACACAGGTCCTCCACGTCGGTGTGCAGCCGGTCGAACACGCACACCATGCAGGCCACGGCGCCCTTGCTGAACTGCATGCGGTCCTGAAGCTGCAGGCCCAGCTCCTCCTCACAGCAGTGGTCCAGCGTGGTCAGGAACTCCTTGGCACTGTCGCTCAGGGGGGTCGGAGGAGGGAGCGCTGTTGGGGGGGGGGTGGGTGTCAAAAGAAAGACTGTTATGACTTGTGGTATATTCTTCTCTGTCATGACTTTTTTGACTTGAAGCGCTAAATCAGTGTGATGGATGGTGACAAGTGACAGGAATCAACCCTGATGGGACGGAGACGTGCCAGAAAAGCATTCGATGCTGCTGATCCAAATGCTGCTTTCTATTAGCAGAACCAGGGAGATAACCCCCCTTGGTCTGTGGTAAGGTCAATCAGGTTGCAATATAGAGTGTTATTCTCCCCAAACAAGTATTATATTAAATTACAGTGTAGAATGTAATCAAATGGTGATGATAGATCCCATGTTTATAAGACAGCTTAATTCACAACACATACATTGTTGGGTATCTACTTGAAGCAAACTCAGACTTCTTATAAACAAGTCTAAGCTTTTACAAATGATTAAGATTTATAATCTCATATTTTAAAAAGATAAGCAAGAGGTGTAAAGTACTAGGGGCCTTTGGCTCCCAGTAAGTTATAGAATTGACTTTATTGTAACACTTCCTGTATTGTAACACTAACTATTGTAACACTATTGTAACACTAAATGGGTTGGGACCAAAATACTTATTGGATATGGTCTTGCTATATGTACCAACTAGGTCCTTAAGATCACAGCAGAAACATCTATTGGTAAAACCTGCTGTCACAACAAAATGTGGTGAAGCAGCTTTTAGCTGCTATGCAGTTCAGCTTTGGAACCAGCTTCCAGAAGACATGAAAAATGCTCCTACTGCTGGAAGTTTCAAATCTAGACTTAAGCCCAAACTGTTCTGATGCTTTCTGCTAGTGATTTGCCTTTAATTAACGTATTATTTTACCCCTTTTATCTTTTATGCTTACAAATTGTTATTTGCTCTTTTCTCTCTTTCATTTATCTTATACTTATTTTACACACATTTTATCTTTTATATTGTTCTTTGCTTTTATTTTTGTTAAGCACATTGAACTGCCTTTGTGTATGAAATGCACCTTACAAACAAACTTGACTTGACTTTACACATGCATACTGAATATCTTAGCATGTGACTTTGTAAACAAACAGGCTACACCTGTCTCGACTGCCAGCCCTACAAGGTGTGCACGGAGGTTTCAATGCAAGATTGTGTCTTTGTATAAGAACACAGTAAAACCACAGCCATCATCGATGAATCACACCCTGTCACTATAGCCAAAAAGGAAATCTATGTCTGTCTTTCCTGTAGACACGTCAATAATGTTTCTGTTTCGTAGGACAGACAACTGTCACCGACATGATATGCTGACAAATACAGGTACTTAGGATATTTTGAATTTCTTTAAGCCTTGTACATGTAAAGAAATTAATAATTGTCATCATACATGCCTTCGCGTTATTGCAACGACCTACTACAAATTTGATTAAACCAGGTCAAACTCAAGCATTATAAACCACATATACATATTTGAAAAAAAAAACATACCTGGGATGCCATCTTCCTGAGGCATTTCCGTAGCAGGCTCGTCCAAACCATCTTGCTGTGGAGGGTCCTGCTGCGACTGCTGCTGCTGCTGGTCGTCCTCCTCCTCTGGCACAGGGGGCTGTGGGGGAGCTGGCACCTCGTCCCCATCTGCTGGAGGGGGTGCTGGTGGGGGCTCTGAGTCTGGCTCGGGCGCTGGCACTGGAGGGAGCTCAGGAGCCAAGGCAGGGGAGGGGGCAGGAGGCTCTGGGGTCAGGGCAGAGGGTGGAGCTGGAGCAGGCTCTGGAGGTGTCTCGGGCTGAAGACGCTGAAGGAAACCTTGAAGGTTTTCATCAAGCTAAGATAGGGAGGAGAGGATGACATTAACACATGTATTACATTGTCAGGCAATACTAAATCCATTAACCTGCATCTTTCAAAAATAAACAATAACATCATCACAATATGTAACACATACAGGCTGACATACAGAACACAACAAGACACACATGTAAACACGAACAGCACAAGAAACAAACACAAGGGCCTAATCAACATGGCTAGTTTACCTGACTCCAGTAGCGGTTTACAATAAGAAGAGTGGTGTCATCAGTGGCCTGTCGTTTCTCCAACTTTTCAATCTTCTCTCGCAGTTCATCCTCATTAGCCTGCCTCTGTTCCAGCCGTTCACACAGCTTCTTGTTTTTAAACTGGAGCACCTTCGTGTCCATTTCTTCCTGCAATATTGAGGGGAAAGAACAAGGCGTTGATATATTTACAACCTAACGCTGACTGACATCTAAGTCACAGATATACTAAAGAAAAAAACTGACCGTGGAAGAGACCCCCCCGATACGAATGGGCTCGATAAGAGTGGTGGTGGTCTTCTCCTCTTTCTTTGACTTCTTCTCAGGTGGGCCAGGGGGACTGTCCCCACCTGAGGAGCGCTTTCCTCCACCTGTACCAGACATGGTTCCCACTGCGGAGAAAATGACAGTTTATCTTTAGATTAGCAAGCAACTCATGCTAGTTGGGCTACAGAACAGCCATCCCGGCGAGAAATACGTTGCTTTCAATAGAAGCAAGGACTGCAGAGTGATATAAACGATCAAATCATTCGATACTGGCGACAACTTCCCGACCGATTGCTGTCAAATCGCTCGATACATCTTACGTGTAGTCTACATACGTTAAGTGAAGAGCAGACTAACATTGCATACCGGTAACTCGCAAAAATTCAAAATAAAAAAAACAGTTAACATAAATTGTTATGCACCTAGATCCCTGACAGACTAAGGAACATCCGGCATATCTGACAATGGTTAAATTGTGTCATGAAAACAAATTTGTACTGTATTAAGCTAGCTTGCTATACATGTTTACTTGGCTGATTAGCCTTCGAGACAAGGCGAACTTGTTCCCTGTCTCTCGAGATGGATCTCATCTAGTCTAGCTTAAACAAATAAGTGTGGTTGTTATCGTTATTACATTATGTCCACACGTGTGTGAAATATGTTTTAGCCGTGAAAGAGTGTTTGTTTTACATGTATTTGTTTACAACACAAACCTTTATCGGTAGTGAAAGCCTTCCGAGCACATAGCTAGCTAGCAGACCAAACTAGCTGATTAGCGGAAGTGACAAATTCAGACATCCTGTATTTTAGGTCGCCTGCAGAATACATTGTTGCCCCCTAGAGGTCAGTTGTTGTCACTCGAAACTGCTAGAAATTTCTCCAATCTTCCGCTGGGCTATTTCTTTTTTTTGTCTGTGCCATACTTGGAGAAGTTAAAACACACATTCCTTGGCGAAGGGCATATGTGGACTCCTGTCGCCTGTTTGGGTGTGGGCTCATTCATGAAAAATTCTATCGCTCATTCAAAAGATGGCTGTCAGGTTTCTTTTCCCTACTATGGAGTGGTATGGGCTCATGTTTACATTCATCTCTACGAAGTTCAGTGAGTCATTAAATCCTGGATCGGAATGGTGGGCTGCTGCAATGCCACAGGAATGTCTATAATTAAACTACAATTGAGATCTGAGCTGGACTTTACTTGAAAGGACATAAATAGGCCTACAGGTGGTCACTAGGAATGAACTACTTTACCAGTTATACATGCATGCATTTTAAGTTAATAAATATTTATTTACAATTCATTTTACAAAAAACAATACAAATACATTGTTGATTTGGAGTAATAAGTTAATAAATAGCAGTTGTAAATTCTAACAGTTGTGAGCTATGATAAACAGCAAACTAATAATGTAACATTTGCTGGGGCACATGCAATGAACATATTTCTTCGAGACTTCTCCACCCTTCGATGACTACTTCATTCTTTGGCATCAGAAATTCCACCAGAGGTGATTGCAAAAGTGGCCTCATTTTCTGGCATGTCAGGACTGCAAAAGAAAGAAAGAAAAAGTTTAAAAAACAGAGAAAACGTCAGCACAGCTTTCAGAGGACATTAGATTTCACTGCTTAGGTATGTTCTGTGGTATTCACAGACAATTGTTTAAAATATACTTCAGCATGACCAACATCTGATGCGATGCTTGAACTATAGATAAATAGTACAAATGCACAAATTATACTGATTCTACAGCATGCGTGCAAACTGACCATGTGTACCGCTAGACCATATGAGAGAGATCTAATCTGCATGTCAGATAACATACCTATCGAAGATCTTGGCTATTCTCATCTCGCCCCGTCCTTTCCTCAAGCTGATTCGGGTAGTTGAGGCGTGGGCCAGGATGTGCCCTCCAATGGGCTTTTTGGGATCAGCCTGGAACCTGTGACACACAGCAAGAACAACCGGCCTCTTGACACCTTCCAGACGTCTGACTCTAAAGCAGTTTACAGTCAAACAAATTTCCAGCCACCTACGTCATGCCCGCTCCAGGATCTGCTGTCATTTGGTTGGTGACAAACACTGCCACGTTGTATTCTGTAGACCATAATTAAGAGAGATGTTGTAAAAGCAAACACAGCTGGGTAACACTTTTTTACGGTTCATTCACAGTGTATGTAAATGACAGCATGTAATATTATGTTATTACACTATATATACCTAACACTAACTCTAACCCTATAGTACAGTGTAAGTACATAATGTAATAGTTTGTTACAAACTTGTTTTACACTGTACTTCATGTTGTAGATATGCTGTAACAGTGCCCATAAAATAAAGTGCAACACACAGTTAATGGCAGTGACATTCAGAAAAGACATGCCCACTGTCACACTTGGGCCAGAATGTGTAATATAAGTGTAGTAACAAAATGGAGAAGACACATCTTGTAGTTCAATTAGAAAGAGCAGTAGCCAAACAGCTCTGACCCTCAGAGATTTTTTGCAATCTGGAGAGCATCTGAGCCAGCTTCTGCTGTCTCTCGGCGAGCTCGCCCCGACCAGAGAAGTCCACCCGGAAAAGCGCCATGATTGAGTCTATAATCTACAACACAGAGGAAGGGAAACAGTTCAGGAGCCAAGCGTAAAAACCATGGGAATAGTGAGAATTTGGTAATAAGTGACAATAAGTAGTAGCACAGTAGTGATCACTGGTGTGCTAGCTTGCATAAGATAAAAATGGCCAAGGCAGAACTGACGTTTCAGAGATTGCCTATAATTGTTAACATGATAATCTGGTAGAAATCAAAGCCACAAGCATGTCTGACTTAGTAGTGCTTAGCAATGATGCAATTACTGCTGTCTGGCATTTTACCAGGAGTTTGAAGACACCCCCTTCTTCATGAAACTTGGCTGCAACAAAGTCCAACAGCTCCATCTGGTGTTCACCTGTTTGGTTTTAAAAAAAAAAAAAAAAAACAAACACATTTTCCTTCCACGACACAGGATGAGGCTGTACTTGCTGTCTTATGTGTTCATGGCATTCAGTTGTAAAATATATCTACCAAAAAACACACACAGGGCAGACTGCAGGCTAGCCAATGCAGCATAAAATAAATGTTTTCTTTGTAATGGGTGCACATTTTAAATGGCCAGGTTCTTACTGGTGTATGCTCTCGCGTAAAGCACATTGTCCAGCACTGCTTCATGATCCACATTAAATCTGTCTGCAATGTCCTTTAGCCTGTCTGGCCGACTGGAAAAAAGTTAAGGGAATGGGAAGGTGATTGACATTGTTGAGACATGTGTAATGCCGTGTGATGTAAGTCTCTACTTATCATAAATAGTTGTTTCTTGGTCATTTTTCTATACGTTAGCTGAGTATGTTTTGTTCACAGTTCGTACTTATAGTGTTGTGTGTCGCCTTAAAGAAAAGCCTACTAAAAACTCTTAACTGCAGCTGTGCTGCATAAATTAGTGTTATTGGAGTGTGGAGGGCTCTCTGGGCCTGGCTTGAAACCAGACAGGTGAAGTGATTTCCTCAAAACCTAAGAAGGATACAAGGTGTTTTCTGTGTCAATGAAAATGACTTTTCCACCCGTGTAACCATCCTCTCCTGGTAGTTGGGTTGTTACTGTAGAAACCAATGAAATATTTGCGAGTTCAGTTACTTTTATTAAAAAAACACATCACAAATTTTATGGTAAGCATGAAGTTTTACAGAACAATTTGATGTTTAGTGGTCACTCCAAGCAAAGTCCACTGAGCTACTCTGAAAGTAGACTGGCTTAAACTTACCGCATAGTGTGTGCGAGAGCTGTGTCTTCCCAGTCCGAAACTCTGCATGAGAAAGCATTTAAATGTTAAGCTGTCCTCCGAGGGCCACGGCTGTGCCAAACCGCATGTGTCATCTTTAACACACCCTACTTTTATACAACACCGCCGTTAAACTCCAAGCTAGACAACCCTGAGCCAAGAGCAGACACTGAGTCAAGTGGGGGTGTTGGGGGGGTGCTGTGCAAAGCCATCCATCTTACCGCCGAATGCCTCGGTGATGGCCATGCTCTCAATGCCTCCTCCCAAGAGCTTGCTGAGACGGAACAGAAGAGGAATTAAAACAAAAAATATATTATTGTTGGAACACTTACTTTATGACTTAATCTAATGACTTGAACTTCAACCCCTCCAGCAAATGAGAGTGTTATGTGCGTGATCTCATACAGGAGATACCGAGTGTTGAGGTGATTAAAAGAAGAGTCAAGTGTGAATTGTTGGTACTGTTTGTGTTTTTCATGAAAGTCGAGCCTTAACTCAAACTCCAGGCTCCCTGTGGTGATGTGGAACACCTGTTTCCTCTTTTCGCTGTACTCCAGTGCGGTCAGAAAGCCGTTACTCTGGTAAAAGGAGAGGAACATGAACATGTTCATACTGCTGACAAATTTAACAAGGCAGATAAGCAAAGACTTCCCACATAGGCCACCTGCCTCCTGCAGGCTTGTTCGTGTTTACCTACCAAGTGGTACAGAACCATGTATAAAATAAGCTTGCCAAAAATTACACAAACCCCTCGTGAACATTTTTCATTTGTGAGACACGGGAGACACTAGATAGGGTGGATGTTTCTGTGTCCCACATAGACAATCGCCCCCCAAAGTGGAAAGTCCTCAGTTATGTTATTTACATTGTTTTTTTCTGTATTTACTCTATGAAGTCATTTCTCCAACACATTAAAGAGAATGAGTGGTGCGCTGGAGTGAGCTAACACAATGTTCAACCTCATTGCGCTTAATGGTCACAAATAGCCACAGGAGACCTAAATCCAGGCCTGTTATCTCACCAGCAGCTTCCCAGCGGCTTCTTTAATTTTGTCAACTTTCGCTTCAGAGAGACCTTTGATGTTGCAGAGGGCTCGACGTGTGGTCATCTGTATGCCCTTCACAGTGCAGATCCCCACTGACTTCAGTTTCTTGATGTCAGCCATATTCTGTGTGTGTATAGCGAAACATGACCATCGCGTGTTTACTTTTTTTTCTTTACCAGTGGTAATGTTGATGTAACATAATGCTGATGTTACCTACTTCATACTTACAATGCCATGTTTTTGCAAGAGGTCAATATCTTGGAAAAATGATTCCTGGGGATAAATATTAAGTGAGCACAGTAATTAAAGACGGGTATTCATTCGACGTCTTGGCTGCAGTCATATAATCCCTTGTTTATACCTCAACATTAATAACTGGAAGCCAAGTGTGAAGTAAATGAAACGCTATCATATTATACTGCTTACTATGTCGCCCCCTTGTGGTTTTTGCGTAATCTACCAAAATGTTAAAAGGGGTGAGAAACTTCAGTTTCACTTATTAACAAAAGTGATGTATTGGGTCAAGTTATGGGGTTGTGTTCTCTTTATCAAAATATATATATACCTCGTCATCCTGGTACCCTACATCAGCCTCTACGACTTGGTCCTCGACGGATCTCATCTTTACCTGCGGATAAAATAAAAATAAATATGCTAGCATTATAACCTAGCCAGCTAACTATTACCAGTTTCAGTCTAGCTAACATAATCAGAGACCAGGCTTAAACTGAGACTATCAGAGTTTTTTAAACTAGGCCATATTATATACAATGTATTTTTATAGAAACAAAAAAATTGAGTTATAAATTATATATTTACCTTACCACTTCAGACAGCTGTATGCTCGTAAAGAGGCGTCAGGTGAATTGATTCTATTCCCGAGGTTGCTCGCGCTTATTACTGATATTGACGTTCGTCGGTAATCTCTTGTGTTCAGTGATCAACCCGTACAAGCGTGATCCAGGTTAATTGTGGCTGGCTTGTTTGAAATTCGCTAGCAAAAGTCAAATCTAACTGGGCTGTGATGCAGAATAGCATCACTAATATGTTTGTATTCGTTTAAACTAGTCTGTTCAGTAACAACTGTAAGATTGCAAGACAACCTGGTGCTCACATTTCTTACAATTTTTTGAGAGAAAGTTCAACCGTTTTACTTGGCTTTAGACGAGACTATAAAACTACTAATAATAATAATGAGAAGAAGAATCAGGCGACCGTTGTTTTTTGTCTTTATTTCTGCAGTCTCTTGATACATAGGTCTTCCTTGAGAAGCAGAGTGGAGACAACTGATAGAATTCAACAATTCACTTTCGCCACCATACAACCCTTAGTAGCTTCAGTGACTGACTGAATACCAACCGGAATATCCTTACAGGGACAGGTGGATAAAATTAATCTTTCACACATTCAGGACAATTTGGACTATTTTTGTCTTGGCATACTGGGTAACTGGGTCGTTCAGTTCCTACAGTATAGCTTTAAATGGTTTGCATACTGAATTACAGGTAAGTTGTCATAGAGAAACTAAAGTAACAAAAGTATGGAGACTCGGTCAAGGTCCTGCTTCAAGGACAGTCAGAGCTGCTTCTTCCATAAAATAGTCCTTTTCCTAGATGTCATGACCGTATTGTTCAAATTGACATTGCAGACAAACAACAGGTTTCTGAATGTCTTCATCCCACTACACATGTATATTTATCCAAGCAATGGACAATTGGAAACCCAGACAAAATAAAGACAGACACGATTGCAATCAAACAACTCTGAAAAAATCCCTCTGAAATGGACCACCCACACTCCACTGGAAACATATATATAGAACTATATAATATGCAAAGTAAAAAAAAAAAAAACAACAACATGAAAGATCAGTGCTTGGAAGTCAGTTCACACAGGAGGATATTATGAGCAAAGGGAGAGAGGGGAAAGTTTGTCTTTCCACTCCATCCATCTGCTGCCCTCTCTCGTCGCACCCTTTCCGTGGAATGAGCGTGCGCGCATGCGACCTCTGGCCGCTCTCTTCTCTCCCGTCCTCTTCCAAACCGCTGCTCTTTCTGGTCTAATAGTCTGCTTCTCCGTCATCAAATCTTCCCTGGTGCAGGAGGCATCATCCCAGGCATACCACCTGACATGCCAGCATTCGGCCCCAATAGAATCTGAAATTACAGATGAGAATTGATAGCGTGAACAAGTGGTGTTGCACAAATCAAAAGATGCACAATGAAGGATCACTGTAACACATGGGATGGTTTCTATTGTTGTCTATATGCAAGCAAGAAGAAATACAAGTTATTAAACAAATGAGAGAAGCTGATGGTATTGTACTGGTTCTAAATCCATTGCAATCGTTAAACATGTTTGACGCTTGGTAAACTTTAGTGGTTACAATCATGACCTGTGCTCAAGCATGAAGTCTACTGTCTGAAATCTCATGACCATCAGTGCATACTGCCTTTCCATGTCTTCTCCATGATGCATTGCTTTTCAATAGCAGCAGTAATTACACTTCCTCTAGAATTGTCAGCAAAAGGGGAGGTATTTGGTGTGCCGTGGAATTAATTCAAAGGTCTATAAATGGCACCAGAAATCAAACAAACACTAAGGACATTGTCCCAGTCATTTTTTTCCATGAACACACTGTGGGCATTTTAAAATGGTAGCCACAATATAACTCCCACACACTTTGGTTTAGCACATAGCCAGTCATTGTTTGACTGTAGCTCAACCTTTTGAGGAGCCAATTTCATACGTATCGAGATAAATTCCATGATGAATTGGGCTATAGATATGTGCAACTGATATTTTCAATTGTCGAAATTGAGAACAGAACCATCACAGTTTCAGCATCGACACAGGGATTTTGAACAACATTGATATGGATACAAGTCTGTTTTCCATTGAAGAGATAATTTGCTTAAAAAAGATGTATCCAAGTTACTGTGACGTGTTTGTCAGTAGTAACAGTAAGCACGATAGCATCATGCAGAATGTTTTAGAAGGCACCTTGATTTTCTAATCAAAAACACAGTGCATCTTTCACTTGTAACTGGTTAAAACTGGTGCTTTTGATGTTGCATTGGCCCCTGGCAGCTTAGATTTTTTCAGGATGTGGCCCACAAACACAAAAGTTTGTCCACCCCTGGTCTATACCCTTTTTGTTTCCCTATTGCGGTCGTAACTGTTCCATTTACACTCTGTAAGAGTCACTGTCTCATCTTCCCTGTTTGGCCTACATTTCACCACAGCAGTGACTAGCAGTTACAGTCTGTCTACACCACATACACAGGACAAATCGACAAACTCTAATACTTGTGGCAACAACCACAATTAAAACTCAGCCCATGTCCAGCAGTTAACGTTTGGTTGACCGATATTTTGTGGCAACTGATATAATACATAGGTTACAGAGATGGAAGGAATATCATAAAAAGTTTGACATGTGTTGTAATGTATCAGCATAGACACGGATTACTTAACACAATAGACTGTGGTCAGAAACCTGTTGCATTGCTTGAAGAGGTACTTGTAGCTGAGTGACACAGGGGACTTGTTAATGTTAAGATATACAGGGGCGTTTTTATGTAACTGGTGGGGAATCACTAGACTGGTTTCATTTGTTTTTTATTGATCAACTGTTACAGTTAATTTGATTGAATGTTGGTTTCAGTTTATTTAATTTAATAGATGTCACAGTGGGTAATGTCATAAATTGTCTGGATTGCCCCATTAAACACCTGAAACAACAAAAACTTGAAAACCATTAACATATTCAAGGGATGAAAACATATTTCTATGTACCTGTCTTTGCTGTTGAAGTTGCTGCTGTTCAAGTTGCAGTCTCTCTGTTTCAAACACTACAGGCAGGACAAGGATCATGAAGGAAGTGGTTCCCACCCACAGTGCAGCACGTGAGAAGCTGAAATAAAGGTAAGGATTAAACCAGATCGCTCTATAAGTAGGACTGTGGCCAAAACTGGTACCGCAATCTAATTTAATATACTATAAAGTGTTGTTCCAAATTTAGAAATAAAACAGAATTGTCTGCCTATCAAAGTTTTAAAATGTAAATATTCTGACAGCACTATTGTCAGTGAAAATCACAATTTAATTTAACATGCATCATCTGTGGTGACATATTAGGACCATTTTATGATTAGGCCTACTTGCCATAAAATTCTCACATAATATAGCTGCTTTACATAAATGATGCTCTATGATGCCAGAGATCTCTCTTTTTAATGGCACACACATACACACAAACAATGAGGAGGACATAGCAATGTCACCTGTAAAGCTTCTTGGCAAGCGAGAAAGAGCACTGTGCTGACACGTCTGCTGCACTGCGCAGTGACTCGGGAAACATCTCTGTCAGCCCCCACAGCCTTTCCACCAGGGTTTCGTCCAACTGCAGGGAGCAAGATCGCAGGACGACAATCAGTTAAGTGAACTAGGTTAATTACATTGTTGTATGCGCAGCTTCAGCTCCATAGCACCAGTGTCCGGACAAGGTCGATTTAGTAATATTGTGCCTAACTGCGGATTTGACGTTATTATACACGACTAAAACAAATTATTTAGTTGACATCTGTTATCCTTAAGTAAAACAGCATTTTCATATCTTGCGTATACAGTTAGCTGAGCAGCAAGTGACACTCATTCAACATGGTTCAATCTAAGTAACTAGCTTACTCTACTGAGTGTCATCTGTAGGTAAATAGCCTCTCCGACCACTGGGAAAGCAATACATATTTTCAATGGACCACTTTCACATAACCATGACTCCTTCGTTGACCTGGATTCAGCCATACCACGCATGAATACCTACCGATAGGCACTAACCAGAGTACTAGCTATTTAGCAGCAACCTGGTATGGTTACATTTAGCTAGCTATCTAGCCATCGATAGCTGGCCTAGATAGCATCCTACTTTATCACACAAAATAGTCACTGCTTAGTCAAATGTGTGACTGCAACTATTGAAAATACGGACCCTTTATCGTGCTTGTCAAGTTCAACTGCTTGTGAAGTTTACAGTAACGTACGATAACTTACATCTTCATCTTCATCATCTTCAATCTCGTCCTCCGGAGGACGGGTTTCGACTGGGCCCGCAGCTGGCGAAAGTCCCTCAATTCCAGCCATGATTTCTGCTGTGATACAGCAAAGAAACTGGAATAACGGGGGGTATTTGTGGCGTTGTGAAAATAAATCACTTACAGTTAATTCTACCCTTTTGTTTGCGGCGCAAAGTCAATATGAAATGCTAACAGTCAGTCCACAGACCATGCCCCATACTGCCGAGGTCACCTGGGTTACATGTGCGGCGATGTTGGCTGACTAGGAAAGTCTCTTGCCTGATAAATTTCAGCAAGGAGAAGAGCGCCCTCTGTCGACTGGGCGGACTGTTAACAAGCTGTGAACTTGGCCAAAAGTACCACCAAAGTAGCTTACCACCTTCAAATAGAACCACGTTTTATTCGCAAAATAATGACTTGTCATATGCTGTGTTGGACACCATAGTATCGTTCTTACCTATTACAGATAACTGTTTCTGGGCTTTTTACAGTGAAATCAATTAAAAGAACTTATACCAATTTACTAAACGTGACAAGCATTGACCACTGGTCGGTTGCATTAACACTAACTTTTCCTAATAGTGTGCGTTCGGTGCATTAATTTCTCTATCTAGAGTAAAGTATTTCCCCTGTAGTATATGCTGTTAATGCTATCCCATAAATACATTAAAGTCTATGAATCAGCAATATAATAACGCACTTATTTGCACTCTGTGTTTTTCGTGTAATGAAACTGAAATCAAAGTGACAAACAATACGAGCCCCTTTAAAGAATCGTGTGTATGGACAAAATCCCTTGCAGGGCTAGTGTATAATATTTTCTATTATATTTGGTGTTTTTGAAGTACCCTTTCAGCGCCAATTCACTCTATCCATGAAGAATGTAAGCTTACCCTAAACTTATGTCTGTTTACGTGTTTTTTGTACACTGTGGGGGCGTTGGTTCCGCCCTCATTCTTCGAGCCTTGCGTCATCCTAACTGTTTTTTATGAATGAAAGAATCTAACACTGGAGACGGCGAGTAATTCCGGGAAAAGGCGGACCAAGAGGTAACGTTAGTCGCTTATATTTGCTGAGACGAGCAGTGTCGTTTGTGTGTGTAGCTCATCTTCGAGTATAAGAAGACGATTGTGAAGAACAAGATCCAAGATAAAGTGAGTACTCAGGTTTTTACGTGTTGACGGCGGTCACATATGTTGCTAGCTAGCCTAACATTACATTGCCTTTGGATAGCATATTTAATTCAGGATACACCGTTGTGATCGTCCGTCATGTTAACCCGTGTGGACTTATACAGGCTTTGTGACTAAAAGAACTGACTTCTAAATATGTAAGCATCGTACTGTAAGGTTTAGAGTTGATATGTCTAAAAAGTGTGGGTCTGTTTACTACTAAAATTCACATGCTATGCCCTCGCCAAATCCAGTCCCTATAAGGAAATGGGTGGATTGTTGTTGAGCCTGAGATGTTTACCAAGATCAAAGAAGAGAGGGCGAGAAAAGGCCATACTCAGCTTGAATAAGAGTACATATTGACACTTAACCAGAGTGTTTAACATATACTGTAGCGACGGTAAGTCTAGTAATGTCGATATTGTTTACCGTGTACTATTTAAATAACATTAGCTAGCAGGCTAACGTCAGCTAACGATAGCCAATTTATTTAAGGCTAGTCACAGTGCTAATTAGCTTCCCGCTAGCCTGCTAGCTACACGTTTAGCTCTTTAAATGAGGAAATAGGTTTGATGCCAAATGTACGGTTTATATCCTCAACATTTGAACAATATAAATCCAGCTTCCGAGCATATAGAACATCTGTCTGAACTTTGTCAACTGAATTTAACACTCTTTGCGCAAGCGTGCTAGTTACAAGAAATGTAAAGTCAGCATCATTCTTAGCTCGCACTGACATGACAACTGTCAACGCATTGTGTCACACAACAGAACAATGCCGTTGTTGGGATATTTCTTTTATACGACTGTAATCGCCACCATCGGGCAGTTATTTTAAGCAATTATGTTTCACATGGTTTAATGTCAGCGTGTCCCTGCTCGAAAGAAGCTCTCTACGGACCAAGTTTAACAATTGGGGAGGATACAGCTAAAAGTGGAAGACAGGGCACGCGGCTTCTGCTGAATCACTGTGACTTGATAGAAACGGTTTTCCTACAGGCGCCTCGTGTGGCTTCCCCGACTATTCCTTGGTAACAATACGTGCTAGCCCTCATGTTCGGGAATTTCTAGCTGAAATGTCATACGAGCTGAGACCTTATATGACAGCCACAATAATATCTCTGAACACCCGTGTAGGGTATGTATGTGGTATTTTGTTTAGGGAAGAGCTCTGTGTTCTTGCGTGTGCTAATGCTCTATCATTGGTGGAAGTGGTCTTTATTTTTAGTTAAAAGCAGCGTTATGGTGAAAATGTAAAATTTCTTGTAATCAGCAGTGCCACAGTGGAGAGGAAAAAGGGGAACACCTGTTTTAACTGTATGAGGCATTCTTCCTCCTTCAGATTACTGTCAGGAAAATTTTGTTCTGCTTTCAGAACCTCATTTCACGTCGATTGCCTGATTTCTAAACTATACTAGCAGAAGTATTTCAGACACAGACTAATGGAAAAAAAGTTAAAATAAGAACTTTTTGTTCACACACCACATTTTCACAAATAATTTTTGTCCATTTGTTTATTTGTATTTCAGGTAAAAGACACCCACATAAAGATTAGAGATGACCTCGGATAGCAGAGCCAGCAAAGCACTGAAGGTAGTGTCATAAGATTTCCTCGTTCTCTGTTGCGTTGCTGCAACCCACATTGTTCAGGGTTACTTATTACCCACACTATCATGTGCCCTTTACATTACGAAAGGGCTTTGTGACCTTTATAATTCCTTAAAGAGGAAATGGAAATATGGTCACATTTATTGCACTTTAAAAATCTATGTAAAAATACACTCTATTTACTTGACAATTGGATCATGCATTTGTAAAAACTTCAAACTTTCAAAGTGGCGCCTTGTGTAAGATAACGTTAACTCAGCACTTTTTAACATCGCAGTGGCCATAAACTGGTTTCCGGGTTCGTTACTTTATCATTGACACACTGTGATGTTGTAATAAGCAAGAGAATCAGGCCAGCCTAGTGTGACCTTACCGATTGTATATGATGGTCTTGACAACAAAGGCTCCATTAGTAAACACTGACAACACAGCACAACGTCTTACAACAATGTTCAGTGTGGCAGCCTGTCCCTGTTGCTGTTGGTATTGAGACTTCTCAGTACCTACTCCAAGACAGGGTAGATTTAAAGATGTTTCACTTGTAAGGTGCCATATGTTAGAAATTTATGACAAGTTGTTATAAAATGGTCCTGATATGTCACTAGAGATAAAGAAAATGTATTAAATGCCAATACTGATTTCAATGACAACAATAATACAGCCAGAATATTTAGAAATTATGTTTGTTTTGATTTTGTGTTTTGCCTGTGGAGGGGCAAATGCTGTACAGTATATGTTGTATATGTGATTGCAGTAGCAGTTTTTGCCTAACCCTATACTTCACACCGTGTAATTGACACAAATCCTCTCTTTCCTGTTTGTGTCTGGGGCAGGTGAAGAGGGAGTGCGGCGAGAACATGCCCGTGCTGTCGGACAGCGACCTCATGTCCCTGTCGGTGCGGGAGCTCAACCTGCTGCTGCGCGGCCTCTCCCGGGAGGACGTGCAGAAGCTGAAGCAGAGGCGACGCACGCTGAAGAACCGCGGTTACGCCGCCAGCTGCCGTGTGAAGCGCGTGTCGCAGCGCGAGGCCCTGGAGCAGCAGAAGAAGGAGCTGCAGCGCGAGGTGGAGCGGCTAGGCGCAGAGAACGCCGGCATGCGACGCGAGCTGGAGGGCCTGGGCGCCCGTCTGGCGCCCTGCAGCGCTTCGCCCGCGGCCTCGAGAGCGACGGGGCGGGGGCCGGCGGGGGGGCACTGCTAGCCACGGCGCCGCGCCTCAACACCGCCTCCGTCATCACCATCGTCAAGAGTCCGCCGCAGCCTCAGTCGGCAGCCAGGGATCAGGGAGGAGCCTCGTAGGGTCAAGTCTTTTTGTCCCATAGACAAACAAAAAACATGCGCACTCACAAACACAGGCACACACACATGCACGCACACATCTACACATGCACGCAAAGCATTTACACACACATACACAGCCAGTAACTCTTCTTCTATTCACTTTTATTCACTCTCGCTGATGGGAGTGAAATGCTATGACTGACTGACTTGGAGAATGGCAATGTGATGCTCATAGTCAGTGACATAAGTGTTTTTTTTTGTGTTTTCTTTTTGTTTGTTTTTTTTTTTGTCTTTCCTGAGAACCTCACACGCACACATTTGTAGTCGCAGGGATACAAGAGACCCACAGGACAATACAAACAGTCAACTACTGTGATAGGCATTCATTGGTGACTCGGTACAGTAGACTATTGTCCTTCCAGACATATCTACGTTCAACCTACCAACCTAAGTGTATCCCAATGTGATAGTCAGTCTTAGGGGCTTCTGTTCAGATCTGTAGGGTTTTCACTCAAATATGCTTCCATGAAAATTGCTTGCCATTACGAGGATGTATGAAAAAAAAAAAAAACAACAGAGCTCTTTTTGAACTTGACTATTGAAACATTCCATGTACTAGGGGGTTTCCTTTTAAAAATTTACATTTAGAACAAACCCCCAGAAAAAAACATCTTCAGCCCTGTTTTTGTCTTTTCTTTTTTTTGCTCTTAATGACGCCATTTGTCCAACCACAACAAGTGGGTTACCATCCATTCTTCAAAAAAAGTAAAGCCTTTATGCCACGTTTCCAAATGTCAGACAGGACGATGGCAGTAAAACCATCCAAGTGTGCCATCACAGGGCCGACCTCGCATGGAAACCGTTCCGACCAGTCGTAATAATAACCTCATAACTCAGCTGTCATGAACATAGGGTTACAAAGTCTGAATTAAGAGTTGATTTAACACCCAGACAGTCAGCTTGTAGTCTTTTTGGTATCGCATTGATGAGCAGTTTGTCTCTGTGGATACGCTCTGCCTAGTGATCGACCACCCTTGCCGCTTCCACCTCAGTACAAAAGCTCCACAAAACTGTTGGCAAACATCCGTCGTGCTTCACTGTGTTACCAGTGTATACCTTTCTCTCTCTATATATGTGTGTGTATTTATATGCATAACATGAATACATGTTTAGTGTGAAGTGTACTACAGTGTGCGCTAGCAAACCAGTGCAAGCTAGGCTAATGTCTGTGACTTTCAACTAAGTGCTAGTTGGTGAGTTTTTGCTGGAACCACATAGTAAGGGTCCCCATAGAATGCGATATCAAAGCAAGTCTATGGATACATTCCTTTTTATTATTATTATTATTATCATGTTGTAATGTTTGTACAAAAAAGAAAAGACAAAAATGTTCGGTAACATTTATCAAGAGTTATTTTATTTGTATTTAAAAAGAATAGAGATGACAAAAGCTAACGAGTGCTGTGATGTTTAAGTCCAAATACTGAAGTATACGCCTGTCTTACATTGGGGTATGATATGATTATTTTTGTAATGTTTAACTATTGTAATAAGCAGTTTTGATGTCCCTAGGCAGGTGGTCCAGTTGCTTTAATTATGGTTTTGTGTATACCTGGATAGTTATATTTGTACTAATGTCATTAGTGGCTTGTTTGTAGTGGTATTTGTATTTAAAGATCAGGGTGAATACATTATTTATGATTTCTGAACGTGATATAAGATATTTTCAGACCGAGTAGGAGAGAGTGTAATGTATACCCTCTACAGGAGAGAAAGACAAGAACGTACGTGACTAGGAGGGGACAGAAAAAAATGATGGCTTATGAAAGGTTAATGTGGTTAAAAGAGATGGTGAAGGAATGTTGTGACAAAGGTATGATGAAGAGATGCTTTGGACGTTTAGAACATGTGTTGTGAGGTTTGAGAAAGAATTGTTGTGAGTCACAGCTAACTCAAGCATGGCATGGTAGCCCTTAAAAAAAAAGAAACACACCAGTCATGCTAACTTAAGCTGTTTGGGGCTTCTTCAAATGATTGGATTGGTAACAGTTAACCATTTTACAGATTATTTGATAATACAAGAACACTTCCTCGATATATTTAGAGATTTAGCAATACTGAGAAACATTTAGCCTTACGGGGTTTGTCCAGTGGAATACCTTAGCTGCTGAATATGAGTTTTGTCATTTGGTGTTTAATGTTTATGATTTAATACCCCAAATAGAATTAGCTCAACCATCTCATTTGCTTATTTTTGTCGTTCTTGAAACTGCTGGATGTTTTGTAATGCAAAACAAAAAACTGTGTCATTTGTATTTATTATTACGTATATTTTTTCTATAGTAAAAATGAAATACATTGTCTATTTTATACATAAATTGAAATAAATGTTGTATATGTTGTACATAAACCTGTGCTGTAACATTTACTTAATTATATTTTACAATCCAATTTCCGAGTATCTCTTGACCCTGCCTATCTATGTATAGATCATAAAAATGCAAGTAAGCAACGAAAGGAAATCTACTCAAGTAAGTAGAGAGCCGTTGTAAGATGAAAAGATGGTGGTGGGGATCGTACATCACCCAGACATGGGAGAACTTTCTGGAACCAGAACCACACTATGACTTTGTGGAAATGGCTTCAAAATTAGCAGTGTGTGGGAAGGAGGGGTATGTGGTCACAGAATGCCACCAGACACACAAACCAGACTTGGTTAACAGATAAAGAACAGCTCTACTTTATTTATTTTGTACTTACGTTCTTCCTGGAAATGATGAAATACCAGTATAATCTTTGCAATTAAGATAAACAGAAATGTTTCTTTAAAAAAAGCATAACCATATAAAACAGAGAACAGAGAAAAGTACAAAACTAAGCTTTTGTTTTCTCCCGTCACTACGCTCTGTCATGAATATCCTTCTGATGTTTATAAATTCAGCTGAGAACTAATAACATATCTATATTTTCTATAACAAATTGAATACGCATGTCATAAAATATATTCCATGTTCTGACAGTTTGCCAAAGCCTATAGTCATTTATTTTTTTAAAGATCACTTTACTGCTTTGACATACAAAAGCTTACTGCTGCTTAACAGTTTTCGACAACATAGTGCAAGGGTAATGTGTGAAACTGACACCTTTTGCCATTGAGATCCCCATAAAAAGCATAAATACATACACATCAATATATTCCAATTAAAGAATAAAACGTACCTAATATGGTGGAGACACAAGCCTCCCATTCTCTCAAGATTCCTCTCAGTCAAATTGAGCTCCAGTACACACAAAAAGTGTGTGCATTAAAGATAATGGTCTGCCTGGTTTTGTCAGATAAGGGGTGTGTGTATAAAAGTGAGTGTGGGTATTCTAATGACTAGGTCACAGAGAATTTCCCTAACCTGACTCTTGTTCACCCTCTAGTGGTGGAGAGAGGGACGGCAGAGTTAGGCCTACACTACTCGACCCATTGGAAGAGTAGAGGATCCACTACCGACTAAGATACGAAAGCCTGAATAAGCAGTTTTACACCTCAGCTATATTTACACATCCACCTAAAAACTAAAGCTTGACTTGTTGATCCCAAATCAACAATTCTGCTGTGAAAAAACCCTTGTAAAAGTGAAATGCAAATCTGATTTGCAACACACTTGCAGGCGATCTAAAAAAAAAAAGTCCCCTAATCTAAGGGAATATTCTCACAACCACTGCTGACATTTTACAAAGTGCACGGTACCTCAAGCTCCACGCACTATGAAAGCAGCACACTGGTAGGCCATCTTCCTGTGCCCCGTGCACACATCTATAAACATAACCTAGATGTTTGTGTGCTGCTGTCAAACCCAGATTACAGTTTAGCGGCAGTGGTCCTCTGGTCTGGTCAGCGGCGCACTAATCTGGGCGCTGCAAATAACGCCCCAATTACTCTCTCTCCTAATCCCACCGGCGCCGCTTCGCTACTCCCCAGTGCCCTGTGCGCGGAGCAGATTTCTCTTAATCTGTAATCTCATCACGACCCATCAACCACTCCCTGCCTGTACATGTATGTACGTACAGCATAGACCTGCCCTCTCTTTCTCTGTCTGGCACGTGACCACTACCCCCACGCACAATATAAATAGCAACACAGAAAACGATAACAACACAGATGCCTAATTCCAGACAGATCCCGGTCTTTGCAAGGTCAGGGCCCTCAGTCACGTCATTTGCCGTACCATGACACTGGCAACAATTGTCACACAAGTACAGCACTACTTAAGAGACACAGTTACCACTTAAATGATAAAACGTACCCTTTTAGAACCTTAAAAAAAAAAGATTAAAAAATGGTTTTGGATGATTAGTGTCACCCATCGGAAAATTACCTTCTGTAATCAAAGTCAAATGCAATGTCAGTTGAGCATTTACATCATATCATATATCATAACATATATAAGTCAATATGTTATAGCTACTAAAACAGTGTTCCTACTAATATAGTACTGCTGGAACAACTAGCTGGATCAGGATTTGAGTTTGACCAAGCCAGGCTGATTCAGAATCCACGGGGTTATCAGTCAGTTCCCAGTCATGTGTTCAGTATCATTGAGAAAACCACCAAAAATATATTTACACAAATCTGTCAAATAAAAGCTGTAGTGTGACTGCATGGCCAACTTGACCCAGTTTTGCCGTCCGGGAGGAGGGGAGCAGGGGGGGAAGGGGCATCTCTTATTGTCCATCTGAAGTACATTATCAAAATAAAGCCCCCCTCCCCCTTGTCTGCCACTTCTCTGAGGGTCCTACGGTTCTCATCATCTGAAGGAACAATGGCCCAATGGGGATCCAACAAACATGGAGCGGCTCTCGGAAAAACCTGCAACGTGCTAGAACTCATCGTCAGAGCTCAGCAGCAGGGTCTTCTCGTTGTCGCGGGCGAGCGTGGTGCCATGGTTACGGGAGACGGGCGGGGCGGGGACACCTTGTTCCAGCGTGGACTGCTGGGTGTACTGCTGGTAGGCGGGAGAGAAGTTGTGGATGGCGTCCTGCACCATGTCCCCAGGGTTCATGGTCTCCTTCAGGCTGCTGGAGATGCTCTTCATGGGGGCACAGCGGCCTGGGAGAAGAGACAAACATGGAGGTTTAAGAGCACTCACTCATATACTTGCTGAGGGGGGGGGGGGGGGGGGGGGGGTAAACCTAAGTGGGAGAGACTAAAACTGAATGCATTTACCATCATGACATGACAGACAAAAGAGGGCAGTTTGTAGGTTTTTTGTAGGCGGTTTTACTAAAAACTGTTTGTCATGCTGTTGATGTGGAGTAAACTGACTCATAAGGAGCTAACGCAATGCGTTCTGGGTGAGAAGTTGCCACATTAGCGAAACAGCATTTGAAGAAGGAGTTGTCTGATGTTGTCAGATATAGTCTGAAATGCACCAGTGCAAGGTTCATCCTTTTACAGCTGCTGTCGTTGATTTGACCTGTAAATTTGACCTGTAAATCTCTCTTGAGAGTCTGCCTAGGTTGATGTCTGTTTTTGCACAAGCAGACAAGCCTTTGAGGAGTGTCTGTCTCCACCAATGTTTGTGACAGAACCTTTCTGTCTTTCACAAATCCAGAGCTGGAAGACTCTAGCTTAAGAAAGCAAAAGTCCTTTTATATATTGGTTCTACCTGTGCGGTCATAACAGGTCAATTTACTAACTGACTCATCTACCTGGCTAAAAACTTGTGCTGAACAGAATCAGCTGGCTTAGTAACTGGATTGAACAAATATATTTCAGGGCTTTTACTTCCTCAAGCAGTACTTTCCCACTTCTAAAACCCAGGGGAACATTTGACTCCCTTGAGTCAACTGACTCAGAAGCAACGTTATGTTTAACAACGTTATGAACGTTAACATAGTTTTGCAGCTGTTCCTCTTACGGAGAACATCATGTGCCTTTGTTACAGAGCAGTGTGCTGATGATGTGAGCAGAGGTGAAACTAAAAGCAGCTGGTCTGTCAGAGGCCAGAGGCAGAGGCTACGTACCGGACGGTCCGTACGTGGGAAGAGGCCCTTTAGAGTGCAGCATGGAGAGGAGGAGCGGAGGAGCGGAGGATGAGAAGAAGGAGGAGAAGAACAGAAAGAGCAGAGGACAGGACAGGAAAGAAGGAAGAAGGATCGGAGGTGAAGGGATGGAGACAGGAAATTAGTTGGGACAGTTACCAAAGTAAGACCATGGTGATCAGTAGTGATTAATTTTACAACAGAATGGGATGTGTTAAAGGAATATACACATGAACACAGAATGAAGGAGTTTATTAAAGGAGTATAAAGGTATTTTAATAATAGGAATAAAAAAAGGACAGGCAACATGAATGAAAAGAGTGGAAGGGTCCAGTGAAAAGAGGCAGAGAAGACAGACAGAGCAAACCAGTCAGATCGACTCTGGATCATGAAACAGACAGACACCTTTTAGTGCTGTAAACTCACTCTTTAAATCACACCACTTACACAACTCTGACCATTTTATGACACCTTGAAAGCAGCTGACGCTGTAAAAACAGCTGAGACAGTTGAGAATTCATCCTGAGTCAGCCATTCTTTCGCTATCTGTTACTCTCTGTCATTCACAACACTCCCCTCCCTAATCTTCTCCTCTCCCTTTTTTGCCGCTCCTTACCCTGTGGGTCCAGGCGCTTGTCCATGTACACCTTGTAGGTGAAGGCGTGGCGCAGGGCCAGGGCGGCAAAGAACATCTCGATGCAGATGATGAAGTTCTGGTAGCCGGCGGCCACCGTCCCCTCACCGACGGACACCTCGGGCGAATTGATCTGAGGGATGGTGCCACACTTCTCCAGAATGGCCAACAGCATCCCTAATGGATTATCCAAATGAATCAATGCATGAATGCATATAAACATGTAAGAAATATAACCTGCTCACATTTTCTATTCATTTTGTTAAGGTTCTTAACATTTTTTTAAACTTTAGTTTGCTTCTTGATCAGTTTTTGGTAAGAAAACAAACGAACCAACAATGAAAAAACTGTTAATTACAGGTATTTGTTTCTATAAATGCTTTGTACTCTTTGCTATTTTACATATTTTTGTGTCTCAACATTTACATGTGTACAGCAGTGAATGTGACAGTAAGCACACCTTAAAAGACTTTAAAGGGGTCTCCACACCCAAACTCCCTTAGTAGCTTGTCTTTTATTTTGCTTCCCACCAAGAGTGCTGTAGTAGTAACATTTCGAGCACAAACCACTCTTTTGTCAGACTGTAGCATAAGCACACCTTGCCAGAAGGAGAGAAAGATGACGGACTTGACCATGAGGAACTTCAGCATGGGGCTGTAGGGGCTCAGAAGGTCCCTGGTGGCGAAGTAGAAGAGAAAGAGCGCGTACAGGGACAGGCTGACGGAGATGTTGTAGATGATGGTCACGTACAGGTATCCACTGGCCACGCTGCAGCAAGGACAGACAGAACACCCAGGATGGTACATGGTCTTTAAAAGGTGCATTATACTACAGAGCACATTATACAAGTAAGGCCGCATTATTTTCATGAGATAATTATAATTTTTATGTATGTGTGTGTATGTATGTCTGTCTGTCTGTACGTATGTTTTAAATTCTTTTTTTATGTATTGTTTTTGATTATTGTTTTTAATTATTTACTGTAATAAACAATTCCATTTACTCATCTCTTAAGTTTATTGCGTTATGAGAAAGCAGTCCAAGTAAGACAACCAAACACAGCATTGATGTGAGAGACTGCTGCAACTGCAGTGATAAATATCATACCACAGTTAGGTATGTTTCATGATTTTTAATGACGAAAAAAGCGTACTTGAAATCTCCATCGCGGTACTTCCCGAACGCTTGCAAAATGACTGTGACCATGGCCATCAGTGGCTTCACCACACAGAACTGCAACGTGGCCTGAAATAGCAGAAGGAGCTCATATTACAGACATCACAGGCTGCACTGTACGGCACGGCACAGCACAAGCACATCACGAACCCTTATAAAATACTGTACTCTGACACAGGGAAACAGAGAAAAAAAGAGAGTAGGAGAATGCATGAAGGGAGGGGTGAAAAAAAGGAGAGAGATACAAAGCTCAGATGACAGACAGTGACGAGAGTGGGGGAAAAAAAAAGATTGAGAGGCAGAGATTAAGGTCCATTAAGGAGATGACAGAAAACCGAGAGCAGGAGAAGAGAAAAGGCAATCAGATCAGCGGGCAGATAAGAATTATGCCAAGAAGATGGGATGGGCAGACAAACACAGGGAGAGGAGAGGAGAGAGAGGAGAGGAGGGGAGGGGAGGGGAGGGGAGCGGAGGGGAGGGGATGG